>CM059869.1:9810749-10498274 GCA_030490815.1 Acer saccharum
TTGATAGAATTTGGGTATGAAACATAAGATTATCAGCAAAAATGATATTTTCAGGCATTGATCATTTTTCTGAATTTAACTACAAGTTTTTTGATACCACAAGTAAAGCACAACAATAATCCAAAATGAATTAAGTTGGAATTTAAATTATTATAAGAAAGAACATAAGAAAATCATGGAAGGTCAAAAGATTACCTGCACCAATGAAACAACTTAAAACAATAGACAACCAAAATCCATACACAAGTTAAAACAATCAAATAAACTCACTTGAAGGAAGTCGAAGAAACTAAACTGAACCAATGCAGAAACTAGTTATGTGTACTTAAATATCATAACTATAACAACACAAAACTAAACAGTAACATAAAGTAAACGACAGAGAAAGAGATAGAGAGATTACTGAGAGAGAGAGATGGGTCTGAAGAGAGTGTGACGATGGAGATTGTGAGATAAAAAGGGAGAAGAGATTCGAGTGAAAAGCCCACACCAGGAGATTCTAGTGAAGTGAGAGATGCTGCTGTTTATTATTTGTATAATAGTCTCGAAATAGTCGGTGATAAAATATGTCGGTAACCATACTTGACCTCACAGTATTTCTCATCGGACACGGGGCTCAATATTATTGGACGTTCAAATAAAGTGCATCAAAAACTGTCACTTAAACACTCTATCCTACCGTTAAAACTGGAGGGAGCATTCAAAGGCTATAAAAAGAGATAAAAACAGAGATGGCGGCTTGTTCATCACTCAGTCCTCTCACTCAGTTCAGTCCCCAAAGACAGTTCTGAAATTAGGGTTAGGTTTTCTAGTCAGAGAAATTAAACTTCCGTTCATGTGGGTTTGTACGGAAATTCTAGTGGCAGAAGTGGGTTCACGAAGTTGAATGCAGGTGGGCTGGCTGAGATCGAACCTGATATCAATGAAGACCCAGTTGACCGTTGGGCTACCTATGGAGTCAGCGAAGTACGTTGTCGTTTTAGTCCTCTTCTGAACTTCAATTTACATGTACGTATTTATCAATGTAAAGTGGTTTCTGTGCTTGATTTTGGAGGTGTGTTGAGTACAGGAAGATTTTATATATGGAGAGTATGATGGACACCATACGTATCACGAAGGCGAAAACAAAGGTAGTTTCTTGGTCCTTTTCAATCTTGAATTTTGATGTCGTTTTGTTTTAAATGGATTGATCTTATCTGGGTATGAAGTTAAATTTGCAATGGAGTGAAAATTTTGAGTCTTTTGTTTTGGTATTATGAAATCAAACTGTTTGATAAAATTTCTATGTATAGGAACGTTTTGGAGAACCTCCTTCAGGTTTTCAAGGTATCAATAGTTATTGTAGATCTTTTAAAAACAACTAAATTTACAGGCACTGAAGTTCTTTTCATTTGATATTATGTTGTTATTTTTCAGGGCTTATTTCATGGCTTTTCCTCCCAGCAGTTGCTGCTGGGATGTACTTTGATGTTCCGGTAACTTTGAATCTGTAAAACAATTCATTATAGAGTCTGCTGTTTGTAATTTTAATAAGCATGATGCACTTGTATAGCTCACTTGTGATTGAGAAGCTTCTCCGAACATTTGTAATCTTTTAGGGGGAGTATTTGTTCATTGGAGCAGCTGTTTTTGCTACGATATTTACCATAATTGAGTTGGATAAACCTGACCAACCCCACAACTTTGAGCCTGAGATATACAATATGGAAAGGGGAGCTCGCGACAAGTTAATCAATGACTACAATACCATGAGCATCTGGTGATTTAATGAGAGTATGGACACCTCTGGGATTTCACTTTGAAGGATGAACAAATCACAGAGGCATAGTTTCCTCTGGGGAAAAAAACAATTGTAATTGTCACTTTATAGGCAACAATATTAGGATGAAAGGTACAGTTCATTTTTTTCTCTCATTTTCATTTTGCCGTTATCATGCTCTTATAGATGAAATCTGTTGATATACATACATTCTATAACTATAATGTTCATTGCCAAGACCCTGAAACCTCTTGAGAATTATGATCTTTCCAGTAGTATTTGGAAAATGACATCAATGTTTGGTCTTCTTCAGTTTTAGCATACTGTGTCATATATGTAGAAGTTTGACCACACTTTTCTCTCCAGCATACCTTTTACTAATAACTAGAGTTTAGAGATAGAATTTTAAACGCCTGCTCATTTGCAATACTTCTTGAACCATAATCCAATATTGAGAAAGCTTTCAAAGTCAGATTGTGGTCTGCAAAAAAATAGAAAATGAGCCAGACTTCAGCATCAAGTGCACCATTAGCTTTGAAAATGGCTATGGTTGTATTGACTGGAAAATTAATGTGCATAGTACGGCACATGTTTACCTATCAATTGAATGAACATCTTTGGGAAACACGATGACTTTGGTCTCAACTCCTTTCTCCTTCAATGCCCGAGCATACTAGAAATTCCAAACATAGAATCATTTATCAAATTGTAATATATTGGTCAGGTAATTATCCATGCATAGAAAATTGAGCAGGTTCCATTGTCTATGGAAAATAAGGAATTAACTTAAGTAAATTGTACACCATAGATTATACTTAAAAAAGTAACAGGAGATCTTACTTGCAAGCCATTAGAAACTGGAACACGAAGATCCTGAGCACCTAGAAGAAAGAGGGTTGGTGTTTTCACCTGCAGTAGTGCAGTGACAATCAAAATAGGAAACTTAGCAACGATGCTCTATTTAAATAGTAGGCACATGATCAACGGTTACAATTTTCTAGATATAATATATCATTGTCCAAAACAAAAACAAATTGCAATTTTTAAACTTCCTCACTTCAGAATGTGAGATCAATATAAAAGCAACCTGAAATCTGAGGAATATGGCAAAAAGACAAATACTTGACCATAAGTAACATCTTGAGTTGAGGGCTTCAAATATCATGAATCTTGTTTTGCTTCTTTTCAACTGATGTTTTGCTTTAGATCATGCCAAGAGTACAGCTTGCACATGCTACTGGCAATGAATGCAAAGCAACCAGTACTCCTGGCAGAAAATGCTTATGTATGGTTGCGAGTTTAGTATAATAATCTCTGCAATTTGTTCCAAGATATAAACAATAACTGTACATCAAGAAGAACATGCTTGCAGGATTCTTTTGGTTGGCTAGTAATGCTGGAATAGTTGCTGGAAGCGAGTTTCTTGCAGTGAAATTCTATTTGGAGATGGGCCATTGAATATAATTTCATTTCCATTACACGTGTTACTTTTTTTTGTTGATATATCACCGGTGCGGCGACTCAAGCCTGGGACATTGCCAGACTAAATGAGCATCATTTACCACTAAGCCACATTGGGCGGTGGTTCATGTGTAACTATTAAAAATCCCCGAATCAACTACCAAATTAGTGAAAGACTTTAAGCATACCTTTGATAGGTGTGATATAGGAGACTTGCTGTAAAATAGAGTCAATTCATCAGGTGAAGGTGATTCTGTGAAGCTATTTTTCCCCTTGCTTCCATAAGACTCCACATAACACCAGTCAGGGATATCTGTCGTACCAACCATCAGCGCAAGGTTACAAACAGGATTTCTCACAGCAGCTGCAACAAACTTATCCGGTGCCTGTATTAAGTTAACAACATATACATTAATTTAGTTTTGACGTAAAACACTATTCAATCACGTAACAAAACAGTAGTCTATTAAAGTACACCCAAACATCACGAGTCATGGCACATCAGACTCACAAAAAAACTACCATACCTGGCCAATCAAGTGAGTTGTTAGAAAGCCACCATGGGATCCGCCAAGCACAGTTAGTTTAGATGGGCTAGCAAGTCCCATGTCAACAACATGATCTATAGCTGTGAGTACATCACTGACATCCTGTGCATGGTAAGCAAAGAAATTAGGAGCCACACCTAACCACTAAAATATTTCTGAACTGGCTAATAGGAATTTAGTTGCTAATGACAGGAATGTACTGCCAGAATATTCATAACAAAACATGTTGAGAATAAGCACCTGGGACCCAACATTTCCCGGAAGAGATTGCAAAGCTTCCTCACCAAATCCCGGTGAACCTCTGAAACCAAAAACCATGATAGGAAAACCTTGATTGCAGATTAATGCCAACCATTTATCGATAGTATAAGACAATATATTGAAGGAGCATTTTCACAAAGAATGTGAAAATAAAAGTTCTAAAATGATCAAACAAATTTTATAGTGAGCAATCATTCATACATCACACAAACAAGGGAAACCAGCGAACAATTATTTTCCTAACTTTGTTTCTTAATTAAATTTCAGAAAATTCTTTAAACTTTTCAAACATTGGCATACAAATGGTTGAGCCAAAAGCTAATCCTGTTTGAGATCTGCAAACCAATCTATGCAAATTCATTCCATTATTATCAAAGTTACCATAAAAAATCTTATTTCT
This sequence comes from Acer saccharum, assembly GCA_030490815.1. Lineage (NCBI taxonomy): Eukaryota > Viridiplantae > Streptophyta > Magnoliopsida > Sapindales > Sapindaceae > Acer > Acer saccharum. Next base: position 9,815,179 of record CM059869.1, read on the forward strand.
TTCCTCCATTCACGAATTATGATAGTCCCTTTTTCCCATCAAGAAAAACCGCATCAAAAGTGATGGGAATCTCATGTTGGGGAAGAGAAAGTCATTTTAATAAATTAATACTTTTTAAAAAAAGAAAATTGAATGGGATAGTAGCAAACAAGATAAAAAGGAAAGCTATTCCACAAGTCATTGAGTCAAGCAGTTTCTGGGAGCATCAGTTGAGCACAAGTTTCTATATATATATATATATATATATATATCAAGATTCAAACTGTAATTAAATTAACCGAGAAAGAATGAAGTTTCACTAACCTATAATTGACGATCAACAAGCTGTAACCAATTGAAGAGAGAAAAGCTGAAGATTTTGAAAAGCTTGTAGTCCAGGCAGAATGCGGGCCCCCATGAAGTAGTACAATGAGTGGATCACATGTACCATCTCTCTTAGACTTGGAAGAGACAAATATGGCTTCAAAAGGTTTCTTGGCACCTGAAATGAATTAAACACATGCTTGACCTCAATAGGAAGCATCATTGATATTCCATTAGCCTTAACAAGGCAAACTAAAACCACAATGTAATACCTTTTGTCATGTCAGCAGAAGCATCCTTGACTGGAATTTTCATAATACTGAATTGAAGAGATGAGAGTATAGATCTTACCTGTAGCAATAAGAGGTTATGTTAATATAAATATGAGCATTTAAAGGAAAATCTCAATTTCTGGCATCCATTCTTCTATATGTTTTGGAAAAAAGAAAAATGAAAGAAACCTTCTCAGAGCATCTGCATATGGGGCTTGATACATTTAACCAACTCCAAGTGTCTTTTTCAACGAGATAACCATACCTGATTTGAGGAACATCTACTGGACTGCTACACACTTCATATGAGGAAAAAAAAAAATTATTTTTCTTCGCTTCAAATGGATGCACGAAGATTAAAGATCAGAACATGGTATTACCAGCAATAATATTGTCCCCATCCAGTGTAAGAACATTCCACGAGAAGTTGGATTCAGTAGGGCTAATGCGTAATAACTCTCCACTGTAATTTGATTATCATAACATGAGTTACTTTATGAAAAAATATATTGCATGGACTAAAGAAATATAATCATGAAGGTACCTCAACACATTCACAGAAATTATTACTTGACTGCTGCACCAGATAGAAGACAAAATCATAGTGTGCCCATCAGAAAGCCATGGATTGATAAGAATACTTGAACAATAAAGGCCTGGGAAGCAACTGTCCTCTGCACACAGCACGGCTGGAATCTGCAAAGATTACATAGAATGAAACAGTGTTGGGTGTAGGGATATCTTGAAAAGGAAAAAAGAAAAGAATATACATCATCTCCTAAAATAGAACATAAGATAAAAACCATTCCCATTATATACATATTAACCCAAGAACCCCTCCCAATAAAGATGGATGAAGAAGAAAGTATCCTTAAACTCCATCGTAACTATGGTCCATGATGATGCTTCCCACAACTCATTAGCATCTCCTTCCTTATTATGTTAAAAAATGTGGTTATTCCTTTCTTGCCAAATCACACACAAAAGAACCACGATCCCACACTTTCACAATATTTTAGCAAGCAAAATTACGCTCAATGGGTAGCACTACACAATTTCAGGAGAGGCCATGAGATTTTGGTCTCCTTACATAACCGAATCCATAAAGAAGAGGCAAAATGACATGAAGAAAGAGAAGGTTAATAGTCTCTCTGCTTCTTTTACATCGCACACCAAGATGGAAAAGAAAAGGGCCAATGTTGGATGACTTCTACTTATTGATCTTTCCTAATGTCGAAGCTGAAGCAAAACAAATTGAGTTTTAGAAGGAATATTGGCCTTCCAAATCATTCTGTGTTGCTTAAAAGTTTTGAAGGGCTATCTTCTTGGACCTTTAAGAAATAAGATTTGCAAGTATGGTTTCCCGTTTCCAATAGAATTAGAATAAACTATATAAGTATGTTATTGCATGATTGTATCACCAAAAGAAGCAAAATAAAACAGCAAAGCCTGTATGCAAACCAAAATATTTAGTAAAATGATGTCCAGAACTTCAGCTCATTCAAGTTAGTAATCAGAAAAATGAGTGCTTATTCACATATAAGCAATATAAAAGCTCATAACTCACACAAGCATTCAAAAGAACCTAAGGATTGCACACAAATGAATAGGCTTTAAGTATTCAATGAAATAGATTGTTAGGAAAAATAAAGTACAATTAGAAATAATTAATAACAAATGAAGTGCTCACCACATCAAAAATTGTTTCAGATGTAGACAGCTTTCCATTGGTTGGCCACTCAATTTTGTGCAGTGAATCTGTTGCGGAATGTGCTCCAGAGTCCACAGAACATTTTGCAGATAAAAACACAAGGACCTTTCCATCTGGACTGGAAAGAAAAAAGAAATCACATAAAATCAGCAGGCTCAAAGATAGTTTATACATACTTTCTGCAGAAGAATATTTTGGAAAGGTTGCCAACAAGGTTTGAAGCACTCTTTCAAGCAATAAAAGTAACCTTACAATTTAAAGGTCGATGAGGCAAACTGCACTAACTTCTGGCAAATAACAACCTTAAAAGCAACAAGACACATGCACACACTATATGAAGAAGCAAATAATGCAAAATTTGAACCAAGAAAACCAGTAATACATGACAAGTAATTTTTAGACGATATATAAGAGAGTAACTCAAGGAAATTCATTAACTTACAACAGCAAGAAAGAGCAAAGAGAGAGTGGAGTAACAATTTTATTGTTCACAGCATAACATGGGAACAACGGTAATATGTTTATCCATAACTATTTGAGAATAAAAAGGTGGAGAGGAAATAAAATGTAAAAGCTTCAATTTATTCATTAAACTCCTGTACTGTATGAAGGTATTGATTTCAATTTTGAAAATAAAAGAAAGATGGAGAATTCAGCGTGTATACAATCAGGCTTTTCCTTGTACTCTTTCTGCAACAGAAAGTTAATTGCAATAGCTACAGATGTTCTTGACAATTTTTCCACAATTTGGGACAGCTCAGTATAGTTTCACACTATAAATTAGAAACGCAAACAAAGCCCAATTCCAGGTGGTGAGATAAATAGCATACCTGAAACGTGGAAAGAAGGCACTGCTGATGCTTTGAGTTAGGTTAACCACTGGAAAATCTTCAAAAGGATTATCTCTAGAAAATGGCCAGAATTCAAATAATACAATGTATCAGTTTAAGCATATTCCATCTCCAATGTGAAATTATTCACATAAGAAATGCATAAGCCAAGAACATTTAAAATGAAAAAAGGTAAAAAAAATGAGCAGTTCAATAAAGCAATTAACCCACTTGAGTTCAAGTTCATTGGCTTCTGATTTATGAAGTAATACCCTGGCTGCATATAATGCACAAGGTCTATTGTAGCAGTATTTTATACCAAGCTTTCTTGTATTTGATGACCACCCAACAAAAACCAAGTACTGGTACAAGCCTTCAGCTGATGGAGCCCATACAACTTGCCCAACACTCAAAGATTTTGAAATTCCTTTAACAGCTTCTACCTCTCCACTGGGAAACATAGGAAAGTTTATAGTAAGGTTTAAACATAATCCCTCTTTTTATATTGCCAGATTAAACTAAACAAGAGATGACAGACCTATTAATGTTGATTACAAAGAGAGCAGGCTGCCTCTTTCCCGCATAGGTTTCCCCCCAATCCTCCTCCCAATCACCTTGGCCTTTCCAGGTATCACAATCCTTATCTGAGGAACCACCTTTCTTGTAGCCCTGACTAAACGTGGGCTTTGGAGGAGACGGTTCCTCAGCAACATAAGCAATGAAAGTTTCATTGGAGTTCCAAGAAATTCCCTCAAACCTATATCGTTAAGAAAGCTATTAACTTTACTACGACTGAAGCTAATATGATTTTAAAAAAAAAAAAAAAAAACATTACTGCCACCATGACCACCACAAATACTGGATAATTTACCAGCAGTACTACTAACAGTTGAACAAGTTCTACTAATAGAGACACAAACAAAGGTGGAAAATATATTTTCTTCACTTAGAATACTAAATGTGGTCATCATCAAAAGAACTGTATTTGGCTAATTATTTACCATCCGTCAACATATACTGAGCCATGAACAGTTTGAGGGATGTGGAACTCCTTTTCCAATTGAGATTGACTCCATATTTCAAATTGAGTTGGAGATTCATTTTCAGGATTCCGAACGACAAGAAGCTTTGAACCTGATGGTGATGGAACAATTGTAGATGCACCTGTCATCTCAACAGGAAATGGGGACCACTGAAAGGTTACAGAATTTTTATTTCCTTTCGAAATAGCAGCGGATAGCATAAATTTTCTCTTCTTGTTTTCCAAAAGATTCGGTTGGCTGATCGAAAACATTGTCTGGGTGCCCATTCCTGCATCAAAAGATTTTATGTCCAAAATTTGTTGTGAGCTATGAGTATCACATAGGAACGAACTTGCACAAAATATTTGCAAACATAGTCAGTCATACCGTCACCAGAATTAAAAGTCCATGCCTTGTCAATGTTAGAGATCTTAATGAACTCTTGAAGTAAATTGGACTTGAAAGCATACTCTTCTTCAGTTGTTGCATCTAACTCTGAGGGCATTTCCTTTGGTGGGCCAGCCTTAGAACCATCCATTGCTAGAAAGGGAGACAATCTTTTACTACAAAGTGAATAGAAAAGACAATCATATCGAGAAGAAGATAAACAGTAAACAAGGCAGGAATTTTGAGAACAGGGACACATTTATCAATGAGGCTGAGCTAAGCACTATTAATTTATAAAATACCAGGTACAATACAGCCATACAAGTAAGATTCAGTAGAATGGCCTAAAATAGATTCAGCCACCAATGATTCTACCGCATCTCCTCCTTTCCTCCTATTTCGAGGGGATGTCTATTTCTTAACTATATGACATACACTGCATGGTATATATGAAAAAATCATAATTTGGTGCAGATCAGTAAGAAATTTGTCACAAAAAGAAGAAGATAATGGTAAAAGATGGGAGATTTGTGTGTGCGCAAGCACACTTGAGAGAAAAAATATTACAGTTCTACTTTGTAAATGCATATATATGCCAGAACATGTTCTAGCAATTTGATAGAACTTGGGTATGAAACATAAGATTATCAGCAAAAATGACATTTTCAGGACTTGATCATTTTTCTGAATTTAACTACAAGGTTTTTGATAACACAAGTAAAGCACAACAATAATCCAAAATGAATTAAGTTGGAATTTAAATTATTATAAGAAAGAACATAAGAAAATCATGGAAGGTCAAAAGATTACCAGCACCTATGAAACAACTAAAACAATAGCCGTGGTTAGGATTCTAATAGTTAACCAACCAAAGTCAGTTTCAGTCATCAACTATCGGATGGAAGAAACCTCACACCGTTCAGACACTAGCAAAAGGTCACTGCATACCCTGAATATCATTACTTGTTTTGAATTTTGATATCAATAACAGGTTCTCAGCAATATTCTTACATCACATTCTTTTATTAGTAATTATTCATGATCAAAATAACCGAATTACATACTTAATTTTTTTTCATTTTGTTTGCTTACAATTTAACATACTTTTCTTAGCTTTCAGTTATGCTTACCTATGGTTTCAATACTCGAGAATATTCATTTAGAAAACTGCCAAACTGTTTTGTTGCGCCAAAATCCAACAAACCGTCTTAGATTCTTAAGCTAATTATTCAATTCAACAATCGCTAAAATCATCCCCTTGAAGAAGAACAGAGAAAATACCATAGCAGAGAAGTGCAATCAAAAATCCATACACAAGTTTAAACATTCAAATACACTCACTTTGAGAAAGTCAAAGAAAAAGTGAAAAACTAAACTGAACCAAAGCAGTAGAAACGAATAGATACAAAACAAAGAAGACAGTCAGCATAAACTAGTTAAACATCATCACTATAAGTCTATAACAACAGAAAATTAAACAGAAACATGATGTAAACGAGAGAGAGAGAGAGAGAGAGAGAGAGAGAGAGAGATTACTGAGAGAGAGAAATGGGTCTGTAGAGATTGTGACGATGGAGATTGTGAGATAAAATGGGAGAAGAGGCTCGAGTGAAAAGCGAATTGATGCACCAACCACTACAGGAGGGCCTGATGCTGTTGTTTACTAATGTTGCACTTGCCATTACAATATTATACCCACTCAATTCAACGCATTAAAAACTTATTGCTTTGTATAAAAAAAAAAAATTATTGTATTTGATTATTCTTTGCATAATTGATTATAATATATGAAACATAAATGTTACACTCTTGTGGTGGACTCATGAACTTACCCCTTGTCTAAACTCTATAGTCCGATAGATATTTATGTGTTTAAAGTGACAAATCACTAAGATTAGGTATTCAAGATAAGACGATGTTGGTATAATGTAGACCGTAGACCCAACACCTACACCACACCACGGTTTATAAGATTATGGGTTCGAATTGTTTTCCCCTTTTCAAATCAATAATCTTATGGATGTTAGTATGAGGGGTTTAACACCGAATCAATTCAAACTTGTCGTAAAATTTGTATATTAACCCTTCAATATCATTTAAATTTTAACATCCTTCTTTAAAACACATATTCACATAATCCATTAAAAAAAAATTTAATTTTTTTTTTTTTGTTTGTAAACCTAGTTTTATCATGGTCCATCATAATACATATAATTTTGATTATGTTTTCACTTATTAGTATTAATGTTTATATAATAGTCTCGAAATATTGGTTGTAGACAAAATAAACAGAAAATGAACTTAATTATCGATTTGTCAAAATTATTAAAAATAAAGTTACATTAACAACTTGAGAGAGAATCTATCATGATTTCATTTTATTTTCATTCTCAATTAGTAGTAAATAATGCTCGTCACTTTTTCCAGGTAGTGATATCAATTTTTATTATCTCTAAGGAAATATATCAAAATAAAAAATTAATTAATTAATTAATAAGAAGCCAAACCGGATAAGGAGCAAGATGCTCTCCATCGTTCATATTACATCAAAGTTCAAAATCGAATTACTCCAATGGTGATAAAAGAAAAAAAACAAAAGAGAGAATGGCCAATTGTAAAACGCCACGTTGAACTCACAGTATTTCTCATCGGACACGCAGCCCAATATTATTGGACGTTCAAATAAAGTGCGTCAAAAACTGTCACTTAACACTCTATCCTACCGTTAAAACTGGCGGGGGCATTTAAAGGCTATAATCAGCCAGCCAAAAAAAAAAAAAGATAAATAAACAGAGATGGCGGTTTGTTCATCACTCTCAGTCCTCTCGCTCAATTCAGTCCCCAAAAACAGTTCTGAAATTAGGGTTAGGTTTTCTAGTCAGAGAAATTCAACTTCCGTTCATGTGGGTTTGTACGGAAATTCTAGTGGCAGAAGTGGGTTCACGAAGTTGAATGCAGGTGGGCTGGCTGAGATCGAACCTGATATCAATGAAGACCCAGTTGACCGTTGGGCTACCTACGGAGTCAGCGAAGTACGTTGTCGTTTTAGTCCTCTTCTGAACTTCAATTTACATGTACGTATTTATCAATGTAAAGTGGTTTCTGTGCTTGATTTTGGAGGTGTGTTGAGTACAGGAAGATTTTATATATGGAGAGTATGATGGACACCATACGTATCACGAAGGCGAAAACAAAGGTAGTTTCTTGGTCCTTTTCAATCTTGAATTTTGATGTCGTTTTGTTTTAAATGGATTGATCTTATCTGGGTATGAAGTTAAATTTGCAATGGAGTGAAAATTTTGAGTCTTTTGTTTTGGTATTATGAAATCAAACTGTTTGATAAAATTTCTATGTATAGGCACATTTTGGGGAGCAATTGCTGATGATTTTAAGGCAGTAGAACCTCCTTCAGGTTTTCAAGGTATCAATAGTTATTGCAGATCTTTTAAAAACAACTAAATTTACAGGCACCGAAGTTCTTTTCATTTGATATTATGTTGTTATTTTTCAGGGTTTATTTCATGGCTTTTTCTCCCAGCAGTTGCTGCTGGGATGTACTTTGATGTTCCGGTAACTTCGAATCTGTAAAACAATTCATTATAGAGTCTGCTGTTTATAATTTTAAGATTTGCAATTAAGCATGATGCACTTGTATAGCTCACTTGTGAATTTGTGATTGAGAAACCTCTCTGAACATTTGTTATCTTTTAGGGGGAGTATTTGTTTATTGGAGCGGCTGTTTTTGCTACGATATTTACCATAATTGAGTTGGATAAACCTGACCAACCCCACAACTTTGAGCCTGAGATATACAATATGGAAAGAGGAGCTCGCGACAAGTTAATCAATGACTACAATACCATGAGCATCTGGGAATTTAATGAGAAGTATGGACACCTCTGGGATTTCACTTTGAAGGATGAACAAATCACAAAGGCATAGTTTCCTCTGGGGAAAAAACAATTGTAATTGTCACTTTATAGGCAACAATATTAGGATGAAAGGTACAGTTCAATTTTTTTTCTCTCATTTTTGTTTTCTGTTATCATGCTCTTATAGATGAAATCTGTTGATATACATACATAATACATTCTATAAATATAATGTTCATTGCCACGACCCTGAAACCTCTTGAGAATTATGATGTTTCCGGTAGTATTGTAACACCTTTCTTTGTCTTTGGATAAAATCAAGCAGATCATTTTGATTAGTAGTGATTGAAACATGATTACTGGAGTGATAAACATGTTAATTGTTTTCTTAAAATTCTTGTGAAAAAGAATCCTTGAAGATCAAGTGAGAAGTACATGTTTGCATTCTTATTCTGTCGTTTTGGGGAACATTATATCAACAATTAATAAAGTCATTGGGTCTGGATTCTGCGGTAGTGTTAGCTTTGAGGGAAGGTTTGGTTTTGGCAAAACAGCTGGGACTCAATTTCTTGGGCTGAAGTTGATGCAGCTAATGTGGCTGCTGGGGTAAATTTGTTTAAGCCTATGGGCGGGATTGCTGGTTTTGTCTTTGATAATGTTCAGGCTTTGTGTAAGGAATAGGGATGGGCATTTCCCCATGGGGCCCCATCCCCCACGGGCCCCCATGGGGTTTTGGGGGGAAATTTTGCCCCCAAATGGATTTTGGGGGTGGGGTGGGGGGCAAACTTTGCCCCAAAACATATTCTGGGGGAGGTGGTGGGGGTATCTCCCCCCAAACCCAAAACCCCATTGGGCCCCAAAAATAATATATATATATATATATATATATTATTTTTATTTTTATTTATATATAAAAATTTTAACAATTAAAACAAATTATTAAAATTAAATGTTATGGTTGTTCGTTTATAAGGTGTAATTAACCCCCAAAATAATATATATATGTATTATGCAATTATTTTGTATTGTATTTTGGATTTTGTATTGTATTTTTATTATATTTTTATTACTTTTTGGATTGAAAATTTAAAATTTAGAATTGAAAAAGAAATGAAATGGGGGAAATGGGTTTTGGGGGTGGGGGAACCTCCCCCCAAAACGTCCCCCTCATTGGTCCCCCCAAATGGATTTTGGATTTGGGGGAGGTGGTGGGGGGAGGTTTGAGGAATGGGGGTGGGGGTGGGGGTACCCTCCCCCGCCCTATTGGGCCCCCACGCCCATCCCTAGTAAGGAAGCTGGGATTTCGAAATGCCAAGCTATTTCTAGAAAGGGAATGATTTAGCTCATAATCTCAAGCTATTTCTCGAAATGCCAAGCTGTTTCTGGAACTACATCTAAAGGACTAGTTGAAGAAGTTTGTCAATGCAGAAAAGTCATTTTGATTAGATGAAAATTGTATTTGGAAAATGACATCATTGTTTGGTCTTCTTCAGTTTTAGCATACAATATGTCATATATGTAGAAGTTTGACCACACTTTTCTCTCTAGCATATCTTTTATTTATTAATTACTAGTGTTTAGAGATAGAATTTTACCATGACTGTTGACCAACTGTCCATTAATCAAGTTTTGGAAAAGGTTATTTTTTTTCTTAGATCATTATCAATGAATTTTCTGCCTAATATATGATATACAGACGACAAAGTGGGAAAGTGAATGGGATTTACATTTACTTTACCCATTGAAAATTTGGTGCCATCTTTATTGTCAAAACTCAAAAAAGGACAAACAGAAGACTTTTAATTTGATGAGACATCCTACACGACAAGGACCCTGTTGCCTCTATATTCATTCAACATCAATGCAGAAAAGTCACGGTCACTTTGGAATTCAAGGCTTCAATGGAGCTGTTTATTCAACAGCCTAGGTCACAATAATAAGTAATAAGCAATACAAAATTAATATAGAAGAAAAACAGGGGATGATAGCTTTATCTGATATTCAATCAAGTTGACAAGGAAACTATTAAACTAAAGATCCACAAGGTGGTAGGACCCAAGTCACCCAACTCCCATGAATGAGAACGAAAGAAAAACAGAGCCTATCTTGCCTACGATATTGACCAAGTCCAAGAAACCATTCAATTTCACTTTCCATTATATAAACAAATCATTACTGAACAAATTCAGAGATCGGGAGGAAGAAGCGAAACCAAAAAAAAAAAAAAAAAACCCAGAAGCCAAAATGAGAACCAAATTCCAGCACCTATCTTTCTCTTCTCTCTTGCTCTTCTTCTTATGCTGCTATCTTCATGAATCAGTACAGGCTCAACCAAACATCACAGGCTATACTTGCACACCAAACCAGACCACATATCCTTGCCAAACCTATGCTTTCTACCGTGCCGCGGCACCTGACTTCCTTGACCTTGCCTCCATAGCTGACCTTTTTTCATTGAGTCGCCGCCTGATAGCAGAACCCAGTAATATATCATCACCTTCCTCTCCTCTCATCCAAGACCAGCCTCTCTTTGTCCCTTTAACATGTGGTTGCAATACTTTAAATGTTTCTAATATCATCTCCTTTGCCAATTTATCAGTCAGAATCAAGTCAGGAGACACTTTTTACCGTATATCCACTGAATATTTCCAGAACCTGACCACTTATCAATCTGTTATGATTGTCAATCCAACTCTTGAACCGACCAAATTAGAAGTTGGGGATATTGCTTACTTTCCAATCTTTTGTAAGTGTCCAAATCAAACCCAGTTGCAGAACCAAGTGAAGTATCTTGTCTCTTATGTGCTTCAACCTTCTGATAACTTATCATCAGTTGCTTCAAGGTTTGGAGTACAAACACAACATATAATAGATGTGAATGGCAATAACAATCAGCCATTTGATACTATATTTGTACCTGTCAGTCAACTTCCACAGCTAACACAGCCTGCTGTTTCTCCTTCTGTGTCTCCTGTGAAGACTGAGAGAAAAGGAGTCATTACAGGATTGGCAATTGGGTTGGCTATTTGTGGGGTGTTATTGATTTTGCTTGGTGGGGTGTTTATTTACAGAGAGTTTTCATTGAAGAAAAGGAGAGAGATGGAGACCGATAACGAGAAGCAGAAGCTGCAGTATAACATGGGAGGAAAAAGCCAGAGGAACAAGGAAGTGAATTTGATGGCAGATGTTTCAGATTGTTTGGACAAGTACAGATTGTTCAAGATTGAAGATTTGAGAGAGGCCACTGATGGGTTCAGTGAGGATTGCTTGATTCAAGGGTCGGTTTATAAAGGATTCATCAATGGAGAGGTCTATGCAATCAAGATGATGAAATGGAATGCCTCTGAGGAGTTGAAGATCTTACAGAAGGTATTCGATTTTTATTTATTTATTTCTTTTTTCACATAAATTACAGGACACGTTATAGTTTCATGAGCTTAGAACAACACAACATAATTCAATACAGGAAGAAAAGCAAAGATTGTTACACTGGATTGCATTTGATGAATTAGATCACATAGTATAATGGTCATTCTAGTACATTTTCTAAAGGACATAGAGGCACATAACCCTAAAATCATGGGAATTCAAGGAAATATACAGAATCAGACGGCTGAAAATTGGGATATTCCAATAGATAAGGACACAAGTGAAAAAAATCCATTATAAAAACAGCTTGATTAGTTGCAAATAATCAATATTTTTACTTGTTATTAAATGTTGGTCAGGTGAAGTGAGTCATGATTGTTTGTTTAAAGGTTTTAAATTATAGCATGCTTTGTGGTCAGAAGGCTTAAATTATTGAATGCCTTACATTTGAAATATTTAAATATATAAGCTCAAAAATTAATGGTGTGTCCTTGTCCCAATTTGGATTGTTAAATGAGAATGAAGACCGTAGATTATGATAATGGAATCTTATTCAAGAAACAAAAGATTTCAAAATTTGGGTTAATACATTTACAACATGTTGTAGTTGTCAGGAGAAGATAATTTAGCTTAAAGAAGATTGATAGTGACCAATTACCAGAATTTGGTCCACCTGATTATGATTAGTTCCATGATCCCAATTCCCAACTAATAATGATCATTTATTTGAAGGTAAATCATGGCAACCTGGTGAGGCTAGAGGGTTTCTGCATTGACCCTGAAGATGCAAATTGCTATCTGATCTACGAGTACATCGAAAATGGCTCTCTCCATTCATGGTTGCACGAGAACAAGAACGGAAAATTGAACTGGAAAACAAGGTTAAGAATTGCTGTTGATGTTGCAAATGGCCTGCAATATGTACATGAGCATACACGGCCGCGAGTTGTACATAAAGACATCAAAAGCAGCAACATTCTCTTAGACTCGAACATGAGAGCAAAGATTGCCAATTTTGGCCTAGCCAAATCTGGCTGCAATGCCATAACTATGCACATTGTAGGAACTCAAGGCTATATTGCTCCGGAGTACCTGGCAGATGGGATTGTGTCGACAAAAATGGATGTTTTCTCGTTCGGGGTGGTGTTGCTTGAGCTCATATCGGGAAAAGAAGCCATTAACGAACAAGACGGGAAGGTTTTGTGGGCAAGTGTTGATGGGATTCTGGAGGGAAGTGAAGAGAGGAAAGTAAGAAGAATGAGAGAGTGGATGGATGGAGTTCTTTTGCAGGACTCATGCTCAATGGAGAGTGTCATGAGTGTAATGTCAATTGCCATTGCTTGTCTGCACAAGGATCCTTCAAAGCGGCCCAGCATGGTGGATATTGTGTATGCATTGTCAAAGAGTGATGACTTGTTTTTCGACATCTCTGAAGATGGATTTTCACCTCGTCAGATCATAGCCAGATAGAATCACATTGTTGGTTTTTGTTGTAGCTTTTGGATAATCTTGTTTGAGTGTAATAAACTAGTAACTGAAGCAGTGTTCATATATAAATAAGCAGATGAGATAGAACCAAAAACCAGGCTATATAGAACTTAGAAATTCTGGCTTTCAGTGCCATTTTATATATATAAATTTTTGCCTAATGAGCTTGAGCTTGTTGAGAGTTGACTCTTGAGAGTTTTATCTGGTTTAGTTGATTAAGTTAGCTGTCATGAACGGCCATTGATATTCAACTAGACAACATCGAATCCAACAATCTGTCTACTGTCTTCCACCACAGTTGAAGCAAGTAACATACTGTGTGACCTTTAGCACTAGCATCATGGTTTCTGTTTTGAGATGTAAGAGAACAAAAGGAGAACGAAAAACGGGTCTTTGAGAGAAGGAAAAATTGGAAAACAAACATAGTCCAAGGAGACTTCTCAAGCTACAATGGCAGCAGTTCACAAATGCAATGCAAAAGTTACAGCTTGAAAACCAACAATGTTCATGAGCAGAGGGATGATTCAAAGTTGCCTAGCTTCTGAGCTAGGAAAACCCAGATAAACAGAGAAGCAACGAGAACTCTATTTGTTGTGGTCAAAAAACCAACAAACGGCCCAACAGTCGAACCGGACAACGAGAGCCCAGAACGCAGCCCAAATTAACTGACCCACTACCGAAGACAGTCAGTTAGTTATCAAAAAATTCAAAATACCAAATCCAAGGGCTCATAAAACCTAACTCGTCCCATCACGATATCAGACTAAAGTTTAAAAACGTGGTCAAAGGCATCATAAATGGTCTTGATCACCCTTTGACCACTGTCGAGCGTTATCCAAATCTCAACACCAGGCAAGAGCCATCATGACCCTTATTGCCAGATTTGTAGGAATCAAAACGGGCAATAAAGGGCTTGAGATATACGTCCTCACGTTAATTGGCTAATCATTGAAGGCTCAAGCCCTTCATTATAAATAAGAGATTCCTTCTCATAAAAAGAGTACTTATTTTTTCACAACTCTTACACAATCAGGGGTGAAACCAGGAATTTATTTTTAGGTGGGCTGTGGATAATTTCATATAGATAAAAAATTATACTATATAATAGAAAAAAAAATCATTTTGATGATGAATCTTGATAATACGGGAGAAATTTCATTAATTAAAATAAAAAAGTATATCTAGTCAACAGACAAAATGAGCTTTACCCTACAATAAATATTCTAACCAAGAAAAAATACGAGAAAATAAAAGGGAAATACGCATGTAATGTAAATACAATAAGATCATACTTAAATTTTGGCTTCCAAACTTCAAAGATGCAAAAGCATCTATTACGGAATCTGAATCAATTGTATAAGCAAGTTCTCTTTCAATATAAACAATCATACAATTCTCGAGAAACACATCATCCATCTTGTTGCGCAAAGACGTTTATACAAGTTTCATAGCCGAAAATAAAACTTAATTTTACATAAACTTAAAAATAACAATAAAAATAAAAATAAAACTTATGGTTTTCTCCTAACGACGCCTGTATACCTCCACAAATCCAAAAGCTATGAAAACTTATAAAATTGAAATTCTTGAAGACTTGGTGATTAGTTTATATGGTAAATCTACTGTTTTCGGTTGTTTTTTAGGGGTTAAAATTTCCAATTTGATTTTTGAGTTAGTAAAGTGTTAAAATTTCTCAATTTGATATTTCACTTTGTTAAGGAAATACAATGGGCTTTAACGAGCTTGATATATATTTTTATGTTATTGAGCTGTTATAAAGATAAAGAAAAATATGGTAAAGATAAGTCAAAATCGGAATTAGACTAGGTTGAACTTAGAATTAATTAGGGTAAAAAAAACTTTCTTTTTTTTTTTTTTTTTTTTCAAAAAGCTAGGGTGGGCTCTAGCCCACCCAAGCCAGCCCTATATCCGCCCTTGTACACAATAACTCTCTATTTCTCTCTACAATCTTCGGTACTCATTTATTACTATATGTACGACACATTACGTGTCGAGCAACCTTATTCTTCGACTTAGTTGAACCTAATCATGAAAGACCTGTCAGCTTGGCATCGCTCATTTACTAGCCAATATCCACAAGATAGGCCCTTCAACGCCCAACGTCAACCTGCACGTATCATCCACTCTACTCGACACGACACGTCAAACTCGCGGTTTGCTATCTCTTTATTGATTCGATGGTTAGGTTCATAACCTTTCGTTCAACAAATTCAGCAATGAAATCGGTTACTACTTGTCCTTCGATAGAACTCTGAGTCTGAATTGAATCTAACATTCGCTAGGTTCCATTGCTCATTTTATGAGCCTACCAGTCGATTTTGGTTTCTGAAATACTTGTCTCAAAGGCAAATTGGTTAGTTCAGTAATTGGGTGAGCTTAGAAGTAAGGACAGAGTTTTCTTGAGGTTACAACAAGGTTGATGGCTAATTTTTCAATCTTTGGGTATCTGGTCTCCTAGTTGTCAATTCATTCTTAATGTGAAAACACTGGTTTCACCCCTTTCTAGCGCCAAATGTTGGGGTCGAAAATGAGTCTTCAGATGTATGTGGTAAATGAGGCCTTCGGTGGCCACACTCTGTGATTGAATATCTCTTACAAGTATAGAAACAAAGACATTGCGAGGTGTCCGCTTTTTGGGGAGTTCGCTGATTGATTCAAGTCTTTCTTTTAATTACCGAATAGTTAGCGTTGTATTTACTAAGTAAAAGTGAGAAAAAAGTTACCTTAAATTGAGGTGAAATGAGGTTTATATAGTGCCTCATCTGATACTGATAGTATCTTGTCTCCACCTTATTGGTAAAGCTTGACATGTGTCGTTAGTGAGGCGAAAAGTGTCACTCTACATGTAATTCCATCGATGTAAGTTCGATGGGTTAAGTTCCCAAATATGGGAGTATAAGACCCCGATACGAGATCTGAAGTAGTACGCCATAAGTGGTATGATTCAGTAGTTTTGTAGTGTTTATGAGGTTCACAAATATGTCCAACAAAGTGTATGATTAATATTTATTGTGACACCTACCTTGATTCCTTGGTTATAGGACAAAGAGGCGCTAGGATGTATTCAGCATAATAACGTTGGCAGGTAGATATGGCAATGGATCGGATCGGGGATGGATACCCTAATATCCATACCCGTAACCGTTTGAGATATGTATCTCCATCCTCGCATCCATCCCTATTTCTAAATGAGTGAGACGGATTCGGATAATTTTCGAATTGAGGTAGAGATATACATTCACGCTCTGTCTATATCTGTATCCGATGAAAAAAAAAATGTAAACTATTATAGTTTACAAGAGAAAAATGAAACTAATATGTATAATAGTACATTTTATCATATTTAAAGGGAGAAAGAAATACATCCAATGAAGTTCAAATAAAAAAATAATAATTATAACTTATACAATCATATAATAATATATTTTTTTATATTTTTGATGTGGTTGCGACACGTGGCAATCATAAATGTTATTAATTTTAATTTTTTTTTAAATATATAATATAATAATAATCATATCTATATCTATATATCTATATAATAATAACTTTTTTTAACCGGAAGCTAGTGTCATATATATATTTTTTTGAATAATATAACAATAACCTTTTTTTAACTAGAAGCTGACATGTGTCATATTAATTAATATTTATAAAATAATAATAAAATTATATATCATATAATAGGTTATAATATATAATAATATAATAATAACCTTTTTTAACCGGAAGCTGACATGTGTTTTATATATATATATATATATATATATATATATTGAAGAATACAAAAACTTTATTAAGAATCCACACAAAATACTGGGTTATCACCATTCACCCATGACATACCTCTTCACATACGTAGGGTAAGTCTCCATCCGAAAAAGGTCCTCTCCTAAATGTGTCATATTAATTAATGTTTACAAAATAATAATAAAACTATATATCATATAATAGGTTATAATATCATATCATATTATATAATCATATCATATATAATAATTTAATAATAAATTTTTTTAACCAGAAGCTCACATGTATCATATTAATTAATGCTTACAAAATAATAATAAAATTATATATCATATAATAGGTTATTATATCATATCATATAAAAATGATCACTTCTCATGAGGAAACGACATGTAACATCTATTTAATGTTATTAATAGGGTTAAAAAAAAATGTTATTTATAAATTGTATTTTTTTCATTTATTTAATATTCATTTAAAATCATATTATAAAAATAGCTACTTCTCATGAGGAAACGACATGTGACATCTACTTAATGTTAAATATTTTATTTTTCATTTATTTAATATTCATATAAAATAGTCTAGAATCGTTTAATAAATAATATTTTTAAAATCATATTATCATATATAATCATACAAAAAAAATAACTACTTTCAACCAATACTGCCACGTGTCATTTCATTAATGCTATTATAAATATCATATATACATACATATAATCATAATATCATATATATATATATATATAAATATAATCATATGAAATGTTATTAATAATATTAATATTACTCACATTATCACATTTGATTTACTTTCTGGACATTAAATAATTATTTTATCATATTAAAAAATATATAAATTGATTAATTTACTAGGTAATTTAAAAAGACATTAATATTTATTAATTAAATTTACTAAGAAATTTCAAAAGATATTATTATTAATTAATTAATTAATTTAATTTTTTGGCATTAAGTAATTAATTTATCATATTATAATATATGAATTAATTAATTTACTAGGCAATTTCAAAGGACTTTTTTATTTATTAATTATCTTTACCAGGAAATTTCAAAAGACATTAATATTTAATATATATATATATATTAATTTTCATTTTATTAAGATGAAAAATGCTCATATTTAATAAAATTTATTTAAATGTAACCTTTCCATTTTTTAAGATGAATTGAATAAGATTAATTTTGATGTTATTTATGTGTTTTGATTAATTTCA
Source organism: Acer saccharum (assembly GCA_030490815.1). Taxonomy (NCBI): domain Eukaryota; kingdom Viridiplantae; phylum Streptophyta; class Magnoliopsida; order Sapindales; family Sapindaceae; genus Acer; species Acer saccharum. The sequence continues at coordinate 9,833,445 of CM059869.1, forward strand.
ATGTAACCTTTCCATTTTTTAAGGTGAAATAAATAAGATTAATTTTAATGTAATTTATGTGTTTTGATACCACCATAACCTTTTGACATTCCTTGCATTCACTCTAGCCCATTTCATATTTCTCCACATCTCTCTCGGTTATTCATTCTCAATTTATAAGTGAAAATCAAATCAAACCCATTTGTTCTTCATTTTTTTTTTTTTTTCAATATGTTTGCCTTCATATTTATATGTTTCTACATATATCCATGAGGAAATTGCAAGAAACAACCAAAAAATTTATGGAGTGATTGTTTTCAGCCAAAAATTTATCTTTTATTGTTTTCATCATCTTTAGCCTTGAATTGCCAAAATTGCCCACACTTTTGTTTTACTTGGCAAACATTTTCCCTCCCAAAAATTTTCCCCCCTTTGTATCTTAAAATCAGAATCTCACTCCTCTATCTCTCACTCCTCTCTCTCTCTCTCTCTCTCTCTCTCTCTCTCTCTCTCTCTCTCTCACTCTTCTCTCTTTTCCGGCGAACTCCTCTCTCTTTTCCGGCGAACTCCTCTCTTCCACGCCATTCTCTTCATTTCCTCAAGCTCCAACTCGTCTCTTCCACCCCATTCCGTTTCTTCCATCGAAATCGAGATAGATCCGGAGCCGAACGACCTTCGAAAAGGTTTGTATCCCTTTCCCAGTTGTTTTTTACAAATATCATAATGTTTGATATGAAAAAAAAGAGAGTATTTTCCATATTTAGTGAAACCCAGATTTTGTAATTTTCTGTACCGAAGTTACATGCCCGTTTGTGTTTTAAATTTACATGCCCGTTTGTTTTAAAGTTACATGCCCGTTTGTTTTAAAGTTACATGCCAGTTGTTGTAGACTTTAGATGTAGACTTTAGATGTAGACTTTACATGCAAGTTTATTTTATAAGTTACGTTACATGTCATCAGTTATTCTTTTATTACATGTCAGTTCATTTTAAAGTTACATGCTGGTTAGTTATAACTTTACATGCTGGTTATTTAAAACTTTACATGTCAGTTTATTTTAAAGTTACATGCTGGTTATTTAAAACTTTACATGTCAGTTTATTTTAAAGTTACATGCTGGTTAGTTAAAATTTTACATGTCAGTTCGTAGTCATTTTAAATTTTCATGTCAAATACTTGACATGCAGGAATATGGATACAAAGAGATTGGTCATCTATCACGGTGGAAGTTGGGTGGGCAATTGTTACAAGGGTGGTTTGACAAAGTTGGTCCATGTTCCTAGAGGTTTGACTTATGATGCCTTGGTGAAGTTGATACAAGATGTTGCCAAAGTTGATGTTGCTAGGTACACCATACAATTATGCACATTGGTCTCTACGATTAGTGGTGTTGCTCGACCGATACTTGAGAATGCACAGCCATGTCAGATTCCTGTACCATCAGCAACATCAGCAACATCTGCAACAACTGCAACATCGAAGCGACTACGTAGACCATACAGGTGTAGGAAATGTGGAGAAGAATGCCATAATTCACAAAAATGTCCATTGACACCGGAAGTTGGCGGTACAACTTAGTTATTAGCAATGATGTTTTAATTTTTAAATGTATTGGTGAAATACTATATTTGATACTGCAGACATTTTGAAGTTACATAACAGTAATGAATTCATGTATTTTTCAGATCAAATTCTAGTATTTTTACATGCCAAGACCTTAACAAGTTACATGCCCGTGTATTTTGAGGTTACATGCCAGTGTTTTTTGAAGTTATATGCCCGGATATTCTTGTTTCCGTAGTTGAAAGACACTCACTTAAATGATCAAATTTTAGTATTGTTACATGCCAGGTCTGCTAACAAGTTAGGAATGATTTATCTATTTGAAACACTCCAATGAAAAAAAAATATTCCAGTATTTTTACATGCCAAGGCTATTCTGAAGTTACATGCCAAGGCTATTCTGAAGTTACATGCCATGATATTTGAAAATATTCCAAGACAAAACAGCAACCATCTACTAGCATTCTGAAACAAAAATTATCCAAAACCTCACAAAATGAGGCAATGATAAAAGGAAAATATAAAAACCACTAAGTTTAAAAAAAAAAAAAAAAAAACATTCCAGTATTTTTACATGCCAAGACCTAAAGAAGTTATATGCCAGGATATTCTGAAGTTACATGCCGGTTGACCAAGTTCAAAAAGTAGAGAATATTTGTATTTATTGAAAAACAAAAACTTTTGAGAGCTGTTCAATATTTGTATTTATTGAAGAGCTGTGATTATAAAACTTTTCAACAGATGAATATGGTTATACAAATGAACAAATTCTGCTTTAACCGGTGAATTAAACAAATGAACAAAATTTATCTTATTAATCAACATGCGTATTGGGGAACTACTTCATCCAACATAGCTGCATCCCCATTCTGAATTTGATACCACAAAAAAAAAAAAAAAAAAAAAAAAAAAAAAAAAAAAAAAAAAAAAAATCATGAGCAACAAATATTGAAAAGAATTAGGCCTTTTTCGGAGAGTAAATGGGAGAGAACACGCTCTTGAATCTTGACCCATCTGTCACAAATGACCAGTGTGAAGAAATTCAATATGATATCAGCTAATTTGAGTTCGCATCAGACTCCTTTGCAGCAGCCTCTTCCTGAAGCTTCTTTTTCCAATAGTCATCAAGAGGGGGTCCAAATATTGCCTTCCCAGAAACAACTCCAATCCTGCAAATTACATATTATTAAGTCATCTCCACTGCTTGGGCACAATTTACTAATAACCAGATCAAGCACTCGCAAAAACTTAAAACTGCGAGAAGATTCTAATAGGTGCACATGCGTAAATGGTGAATGACAAAATTTAAATCGATAGCCTACACTATGGGACACTGCATTGATACACAGGAAAAATAAAAATGATTCCACATTAACAAAACATCAAAGTTGTCAAATGGAAGTCACGAAGTAAACTTCTGCCTCTTGGTTGATTTCCCTACTCTATCCCAAAATCAAAGCAAGCCCAGCAAGCTAGGCATCATTTCATCCATTTTTGAACTCTGCTCAGTCAAAGTTACACATTTGCCACAATAGTTCAACTAATGTATCTGTAATTGCATACCACAAATATCCAGAAAAGAAACAAAGTTAAAATTCCATGGTTATATATACAAACTTATGCATATCATAGTTTAACTTTATGGCACCACTTTAAGCACAAAATAAGTTTTAGGAGTACTAAGGGGCTGTCCTGTATCGTTTTACAGGGGCTGTTTTCGTTTTTGTTTTTCAAATCCAATTTCGAATACGCGTTCGTTATCGTTTTCCATTTTGTTTTCCATTTTATTTAGAAAACAAAAACAAAAACAAAAACAACTACAGTGTTAAAAGTGAAAAATTTCCAAAACAACTTTTTTATGTTTTTCATTTTGTTTTTCGTTTTGTTTTTCAATCTAAATAAAAAACTAATTTTTTTTTTCTTTTTTTCTTTTTTTCTTTTTTTCTTCTTCTTCCACCGATGTCCTTCTTCCTCTTCTTCCTCTTCTTCTTCTTCTCCTTCTCTCTTCTTCAAATCTGTCACTGTTCTTCTTCTTCTCCTTCTCTCTTCTTCGAACCTCTCACTGTTTTCTTCTTATTCTTCTTCTTCTTCCCGTCACAGTTGCCAACACTCAAACCCTAGCTTCGCGAAGTTCCTTCTCCGACGCCGCCACTACCCGATCTCCGCTGCGATCCTCCCGACCGACACGATTGTCGCGTCGCCGTCCGTCAGATGTAGTTCGACCAGGAACGGCGTGATCGTGGAAGCTACGAAGGCGGCGCGATCGTCAGATCCAGTTCGAATGGGTTCCTCGGCGGCAGAAGCTACGACCGGCCGTTCGAAGGCGGCGGCTACGGTGGCCGTTCGGTGGTGGTGGCGGCTATGGCAGCAAGGGCGTTCAGAGAAATTCTTCTCTCCCTCTGGGCGTTGCCCATAACTGACCCAAAAAAAAAAAAAATCAACTCATTTTAATTTATTTTAATTTAGGCTTCTTCTTTTTTTTTTAATTTTAATTTAGGCCTGTAAAATGATACCAGACGCGTTTTTTACGTTTTCATATTCGGAATACAACTTCCAGGATTTGCTACCAGACACGTATTTGGATTTCGAAACTGAAACCAAAAACACTGTTTTCATTCTCATTTTTATTTCGTAATCCAAAAACAAAAACACCCTTTGAAAAACGTTACAGGACAGGCCCTAAATTATTCATTCCTACGAATACTCATATATATATATATATATATATATATGAATTTTCTTGATTTCACATAACTGGCATGGATCATTGTAATGGAAGAGTTGAAAATACAATAAACTAAGATCGCGGGGTGCAATGAACGTTAATAAGTAAGTTACAAGGGGATTGAATAAAAGTAAATAAATAGCAGTCAAATACCAAGTGTTAAGCTGTGGAGATAGTAAAGTATCAGTTTTGCAGTAGAAATCATGACCATACAAGCACAACATCAAATTCAAAGACATTGAATGAGTATTCCGACAAACAATATAATCCTAAAAGGGTGGTGTTTAAATATGTGATTTCTTGTTCTACTAATTCTGATATTACATTAAGTGCTCTTACAATTCGAGTTGCATATAAAGAAACAGAATCAGAGTACACAACTACAGTTTCCAACATAACTGATTAATTGCCAATGTCAATAGTTAACAAATCAATTTAGCAAAATAAGACGCTCTATAAAACCAGAATCAAATATCTACATGTTGATGGTTTGTTAAATTAACTGAACCATAATCAGTAATCAAAAACAGAAAAGAAGAATTTTGGATCCAAATGAAACATATATATGTGAATTATAGAGTGAAGAAAGCAAAGTAAACTCACACGACTGCTCCAATCACCAACAGGAACAAGAGAAATTTGCGTCTACCCCACATTTTCAAAGCACTTCGATTTCAGGGTTTTGCGTCTACCCCACATTTTCAAGGCACTAAGCTAGCTAGAACCCACAGTACCATTATACACAGATAACTGAGACTTTTTGAATTTTATCTTGAACCAAAACGATACACCTTTTTGATAATTTAGGGCCTAAGCCAACAAATAAATAAATACAAACAAAAAAAATTGCAAACCATTAAAATGCCAGGGCTTCAACCAAACAGCTTCATATACACGTCAATTTTCCTGCTACGCAAAATATCAAGCACGCAATTTCCATTCACCAGTACAACACAACTGAATCGAAAGTTGAAACATAAATGATCAATTTAGCTCAAAACAACGTAATTTAGATAGTAAACTACAGATGAACAATCTGATCCATAATACAAAACCCTAAAATGATTACAATTTGTCGAATATGAAATTGTACACAAAATTAAGTACAAAACAAAACCTAGATCACATACCATGGGTTTTGTAGTTGAAAACAGAACCGAGTTGGCGGGTCGGTTGACGGAGGGTGAGCAGCACCGACGGCGAGGGCGAGCAGCATCGACGGACAGCGATCTCTTCTGGGCGACGGACGGCGACTGTCGGTGATCTCGATGGCGAGGGTAGCGACGGCGAGGGACGACGATCTCGATTGGGCGACGGACGGCGACTGTCGGCAATCTGATCTCTCTTCCCTTCTCTCTCTCTCTCTCTCTCTTCTTTTTTTTACTTTTGGTCGTTTGATTTTACTGATGGGTGGGTTCCACCTTGTCAGTTTTTTTTTTTTTTTTTTTCAAATTTCAAATTTAAGGGTATTTCTGTCCAAAAGTTGTAAAATATGACGAAAACAATAAAAAATAAACTGATGGCTGAAAACAATAAATCCATAAATTTTTTGGTTCTTTTTGAATTCACCCCTCCACTATATCCATTCATACATATATGTATATCATTTTATACTTTTTTCTTCTTCATTTAACATTTTTTTTTTTTTTTAATATTCAATTTACATGGTTTAGAGTGAAGTATCTATTTTTTTTTTTTCCTTATATCTTGAAAGTGACGTATCTTAGATTTATTTTTCTTTTTGTCATTTCTTTCATGATAATATGACTTATATTGCAGAACTTATGACAAGATTTTTCCGGTTTTTAGTTTACAGTTAACTCGTTCATCCCTTTCTTACGTGTGTTTAATTGGTTTTCCATATTTTTATTTTTTTGTTAATTACCTATGTTAAACTCAATTTTTATTTTTTTTTGTTGGCGGGGGTTTTTACTTTTGAAGAGCAAATAAAGCAAAAATAGATCAAATATAGATGGATGATAATTAGATCTATGATTTTTTTTTTTCAACACAACAATACAAAGAACGAAAGATGAATTGATCCTAAATATTACTTTTAATTTGTTGATTATCAATTCGATAATTTAAATGTACCATTAATATTTTTTATCTACGGCTATTGATAATTTATATAAAATGTTATAGCTTACTTTGTTTCCTTTCAATTTTAATATTGGTAATTTAGTTTTTGCCCAACAAAGTGTTCATTGCATTATGTTAAGGAAAAACTCCAGTTGAAAAAAAAAAAAAAACATAAATATTGTAAATATTATTTTTTAGTCTTTTTCAATTCTTTTTAGTATTTTTTATTATTTTATATATTTGGTATAATAAACAAGCAAATAACAAACACATATATTTCACATTTTCAGCTGTACATGAGTTCGTGCATAGGAATGAAGTCTTTTATTGATTTTCTAACTATACGGCATGACAAAATATTTTTTCACAAAGCCCGTGCATTGCATGGGTTGATACACTAGTTAGAATTAATAATTACAAAATAATTTTTTATATTTTTAGAATATTAAAATCTATAATGGATCATAGAGGATGGATATCAATCCATCCCATCCTTGAAAATAAAATTATATTAAGATAACATCCATCCCCGTTTAATCATAAATTAATAATATCTATCCTTATTTTAAATGGATCGGATTCTTACGAATATCCGAATCGTGGATAATTTTACCATCCCTATTGGCAGGGCATGGTCCATTCCATATTTCCATAGCAATCACGACATCACAAGTCACGACAACAACGCAAAGATGAGTCACTGGCTAGAAATTTGTGCTACAGTGAGTGTACATTGCAAAAGAAACAAGGTTTGCAGCTTTGGTAATCACTACTGACATAGACCGTAGTGGTTCCATTATGCAATGCCACATCATCCGACTTCTACAAGACTATATAGTATTCGTACTCGCACCACTAGTTCACGAGAGACTAGAGAGTCTTTGGTGCAATCACGACTCTCGTGACATGTTGGTATCAAAATCACGAGGCACTCACTTCCAATTATGATTAGGTGAGGCCGTGACTCGTGAGGGGTATTTTTAGTTTTGAAGTTAATGAAAATTAAGATGCAATTTAAACTATATTTAAAAAAGGAGGAATTGCATAAACATTCCTCGAGGTTTAATAAAATTGTACAAATATGGCAGTTTTGACTATATACGCACAAACTTCCCTCAATATTTGAAAATTGTTGCACAAACATCCCCTATCGTTAGATGGATCCATTAGTCAATGGTTAAATGTGTAAAAAGTCCAAAATACCCTATATTTTTATTTTTAACAAAATTAAAAATTCAAAAATAAGATAAAAAAATATTAAAAAATCTTTTAGAAAATATGAATGTATTTTAAATCAAAAAGCTGAAAAAAAAAATTCATCTTACAAAAAAAAAATAGTTTGTGCAATTCCCCCTTGATTTTAAATAAATTTAAAATTTAAAATTTATTTATTATTAAATTGTTTAAAAAAAATATTTTTTTTTATTTGTAAAGATGAATTTTTTTTTTCTAGGTTTCAGATTTAAGGTACATTTATATTATCTAAAATATATATTATTTATATTTTTTTTATCTTATTTTTTAATTTTTTAGTTTGTTTAAAACAAAAATAAAGGGTATTTTAGACTTTTTGCACTTTTAACCATTGGCTAATGGATCAATTTAACGGCAGGGGATGTTTGTGCAACAATTTTCAAATGTTGAGGGAAGTTTGTGTGTATATGGTGCAATTTCATCAAATCCCGAGGGATGTTTGTGCAATTCCCCCTTAAAAAAAAAAAAAAAAAACACATATATATTGATTTCATAACACGTGAAAATCATGACAGTACCATGAACCATGCCAGTGTTGATAGGGTCCCTGTCATTGTCTTTTGTTTGTTTTTGCAATACTTCCTTTTTACATGGTTGTCACTGACAGCCTACACCAGCATTAATGAAAAAATTAGGATTTTGTGTAGAAGATGACAATATGTATATAGACAAGTTTAGAAATTAACTTAAACATGGACCATATATGCATGTTGATTGAACTGCATATGGAACTGGTTCGGCCTCTCATTTCTTATCTCTAGGTATAGGAGTTTAGAACCATCAACCATGTCCTTGTTCTTGTTCTTGTTCTGTTCCTCCGAGACATTTTCAAGTACTTATCTTATTTAATGATATTCGTCTGATAGTCTCCCAGAACAGCAACACCACTACTGTTTTCTCATTTTCAACTTATCAACATTGATATCATTTTTTGCATCGAAATTGATCGAAGATATACTTAATTATTTCATTGTTTGAATAAAACGTTAATTGGTTTCTAATTTTCTATAATTATACTTAGAGAAAAGAGAGAGGAAGATATAGGATAAGATTGTGTGCAAACAAGCAAAAACGATGAGAATTATTGAGTGGTCCAATTCAAGAATCTTTGCAAGTTGCAATCTCATCGATCTACTGGGAAATTGAAAGGGATTCAGGGAAAAGGAACCAAAAAGTTGGCGTTGCCTGGACTCTGGAGGCTGGAGCACGTGCAACTTCTCCTCCAAAGTTTATTTATTTATTTTCGAGAAAGAACCGCCAAAGTTTTACTTCCACGTTTTATTTATTTATTTAATAAATCGATGTCATATGCGACCTCACATATGTGAGAAGAAAATTTTACATATATCGTATTTTCAGTGGCCAGATTTACCGCTGAAATGCTTATCAACGTACACCTTATCAAGTTATCATATATTTTTTTAGTGCTCACTCAACCCCTTCCAAGTTGCAAGATTTATATATAAATAAAATAATATGAACGGGTTGGTTTCTTGTAGATTCAAATCATGTATAAAATATAGTAGGTGAAACAAATATTTTATTCCGATTTCCTAAAAATGCATAGGGTTTTATGAAATTCAGATATTCAAATTGGGATATTATTCGGTTCTTGACTATATGAAATATGTATATTTAAATTTTATCTCACTTGTCACATGTCATATGAATTCAATTAATTGTCACATTAATTGAATTCAATTAACTGGAAAAACTCGAATCAGTAACCTCATGATGTAGGTGTAAGAGATTTTATCACTATATCAACCTCATATCGTTATCACATTGATAGTTGAGATGTGATCATGATGCAAATATATGGTCTAGAATTACTCTATTGATAAAGTAAACATTTGTAATAAACAACACATTGAATCTTTGCCTTTTGAAACTCACCCAATGAGGGTAATTTCATTTCACGACTAACACAATTCATGATTGGGTTTGTCTCACCGACATTAAATATGAGACGGACCCATGTAAGATTTTTTTATTGAGTAACGAGAAGACTTTAAATACTTGGTGGAATAGTCGGGCATTAAGAATCACTAGTATAGTCTTGCACATATGACAATAACTCCTCTCTGTTCCGATGAGAGAGTAGCAGCAAATAATAAAAATGTAAATGATTTTTAATAAATCTACAAAATATTTTTTTAATCAAAATTTATAAAAATAAGTGATTATTTTTATAATTATAACAATCTTTTTCTAATTGAATTGATCATAATCTTTTTTTTAACGGTATCTATTTATTTCAGACCATGTATTTTTTTTGAAGCTTTATGTTTTTGATAGGATTCGATCTACTGATTTAGGAGTAATTTACCCAAGTCCCAAACTTTTTCATCTACCGATTGAGCTGTTTGCGTCTCAATCATAATTTGAAGATGTTTAAAAGAAGAAAAAAAAAAAAAACAATTATCACTGATTTTTTTAGCCCCGGATTAACCATTACAAGCACCTAAAAGTCAATAATATTATTGTTTAAAAATAAAACAAATTTCTTATTTTTAGTACGCAGTGAAATGAAAAGTTAGTAGAGTCCGGATGAGAATCTGTTGTTCCTAATAGCAAAAAGATCTCATAAATTTGAAAACCAAATAATTAAAAAAAAAAGCGCTAAGCCTTTTAACAGGTCTTCCTCTCTATATCTCCATTTTTTTCTTTCTAATTTTTAATCTCTTCTCTGAAACCCAAAAACAAACTGTTTCCATTTTTTTTAATCAAGATCAAACTTGTTTCTCTCACAAGCATAAAATCAAACACTTGGCTTGTATTTACAGTGTAGAGTAGTGACTAGTGAGAAAGAGAGATGATTGTCAGTCAGTTGCAGAGTTTGCATCCATGCGTTTTAGCTCCTCGGTTTTCGGTGACAAATCATAGTTTTTCTTCAAAGAGGTAATTCAGTTCTTCATTTCATTTGATCTCATGTTTGGATTTGTAGAGCTGTCACATTACAGTCTTTCAGTGTATTTTCGTGACGGTGAACTTTCTAAGCAACAAAGTTTATATATCATTAGCTATTGATTTTCTACTTGATTGATGGATTAGTGTTTTAATCATCAGATATATATATATATATAGATATATATAAAATTGATAACTAATTCCTACGAATTTGATTTGCGTTAATGCAAATAAGTGAAGAAACAAGTAAACAGTTATTGTGATTTTGAGTTAATTTCACCATCAATGAAATAGATCATTCTGTGTTGCAAGACACTACTTACAAGCTAAATTTAACAAATTTTGGTTCTGAGTTGCAAGTGAAGTACACGCATGTGCTGACTTTCTAATTTTCAGGGGGAAATCGACGTCATGCCACTTTTGGTGGTTCCGGCAGTGCTCTTTACACGCCAATAGGTTCAATTTACACAATGCAAGTGAGTTACAAAAATAACTTTCTGGTTTAAATGTTTTGTTTTTATGTCCTGGAGTATAGCAATGCTATTTCATTTTTTTTTTTTTTTAATTATTTATTTATTTTTTAAGTTTAGTGTTGATTACCTTCAGTCTCCATGGCTTTGTTTTTTGATAGAGGTATTACTATATTATCTTGCACTTGTATGTCCCTTATTCAGCTGCCTTTGTAGTTCCGGTTGGATTTTGTTTAGCCACTGTCAGCTCTTTGTGGTCTTGTTTTGGGTCTCATTGTTGCGTATTTTTCATTCTCTGAAGGCTGAATTATATCCAGCTGCATGTTTATTCTATATTTCACCTTTCTGCTTAGTCCAACTTTGATTAAGTTAATGATGTTACCTCGTGATCTACTATGCAGTTTAACTTCCGCCTACTGAATTATGGTCTCATGGTCACCTTTATTGTCACATTACTTTTGTTCTCTGGATCTCCTTTTAAACTGAATTCTACTTCTCTAGTTTTATTTCATTGTGGTTGTTTACAGTATTTATGCATTGCTGCATAGTGAGTGATCGTTTGTATAAATTGTTTTTTGTCCTCATCATTTTAGTTTTTTAACTAGTGAATATTAAGTCTTCCATATATTATTTCATGATAAATGAGTTTGATAAATTTTCCCCCAGGGAAATGGGAGGCCAGTTCTCAAAGGACAGGGAATAAGATGGATATATGTATGCCTGTTTCAGATAATTGGAATTCTAAATTCTTTAGATTGGACCAGAATGATAGTTCTCAGGTGAGCATCTAATTAAATATTCTGTAATTTAGAAAAAAGTTGAATAAAGATGCTTAACATGTTTGTCTGCCTCTGAATAACTTGACAATAAGCCATTCATCATCATCTTGTTGATACTTAAAAAGCATCATAACTGTGGCTAAAGAACAATGCAGTCTTATTATTCATATGTCTGTGTTTTGTTAATGAAACAACTACAACAATAAATTGCATAGTTAGGGCTGAAGTAGAAGTGCATGATTTCTTTGTTTTATCTTTATCACAATAGGCAGAAGAATTCTAATGAAGTTGATCTTTCGTAGAAGCTTTATATATCATGACTATTTCATGCCAATATAAACAAGGTTTCTGATGTTGGCACAAACATTAACTCTGTCTCTACAAAAAAGCTCAAAACTCCGAGGTCATATGGGTTATTGGTTGCTTGTAGAAGCCACTAGGCTGTTGTGGCACTGGAATGGGGATGAGAGGATGGTTTTTGTTTCCCTTTGTTTCCTCTTCTGAAGAGAGTTTGCGAGTTGCTATGGCCTATGATCCTATGATGAAATTGGGATATCTGTATGTGTTCTATATATCCCCATACCTAATACGAGGACATGCTCTTGGACCTAATTCACATGTCATCTGTTAATGAAGAGGTTTAATTTTTTACTCGGAGTTTGTCTGTAGCCTGTAGAGCACCTGGTATCCATAATTCTGAAGAAGATAGATCACAGCATGACTGGCATGGGATTTTATGTGCAATTTCTTGCCAAATTTGACTAATGAAGCTTTAATTGAGGGAAAAGTCTTATTATTTGCTAAATCAGCGATATTATGCTGTTATGAACATTGAATAGTTTCCTGTCCCCCAAAAATTGTACGGTTCAGCAGGGGGGGGGCGGGCAGTTTCAAACTCGGATTCGCTGAGCAGGTTTGGGGGGATTTATGGGATATTAAGAAAAGAATGACGGGACTTGGGTAACTATAAATTGAATGGCGTGGTCCATGTGGAAGTATAAAAAATAAAAAAAATTCTAGAAATTACGAGACGTTGAGCTTTGCATGTAATTTGGTTTTTGGCTTTAAGAGAAAATGACATTAAGTCCTAAGATACATTAGTTTTGAAATCATCTGAATTTTTTCACTGTGATGTGGTTTCTAGCTGTCATTTGTACAGACCTATCTTTATAGTCTTCCTATACAATATCCTTTGTCTGGTCTACAGAACTCCGTTTTGCTTGAATCACTAGTATATGCTCTGGTAAATAGTGTGGTTTCTCCTTAATGCATGCAAATGATGCAATAGGGTTATTTTTGTTATAATTTGTATTAATGTGTTATGATCATCCTCCTAATTTAAGGAGGCATACCCTGATACCCATGACACAAGGTTCAACTAATGAGTTAGATTTATGCTGTACTCTGCTGGTGGTGACCATAATTTGTTGTAACCTTTCTATATATTTGCTGCATATGCAGGGTTACCAACCTAAACTGTTGATTACATCATTGTCATCATATTTATTACTCAGATTTACACAAGTAAATTTCGTGAATACATTTAAAAAGATAGTCCAAGGGTTACTTCCATCAGTGATTCAGACTTTTGGGGCTACAGGCTCACCTTTTGCTTGTATGTCTAATTCCTTGAACAAACCTGTGCCTCTTAAGTTGGATGTGTCCTTGCCTTCACTTCAAGATGTTAGATGGAGCTTTGCACGGTTAATGTATCTGTTCAACATGCAACTTGAGAGAAATGTTGCCACGTAAGTGAAGTATATAATTCTCTTCATTCTAGTTAATAAACCTTTGAATCGTTTTTTAAACAACGGGTTATTATTTCAGTTCATGGTATCTTCATTCATCTTAACTCTTTTAGCATATGATAAGATTTTAGCAACATCATCAAAATGATGTGGCTATTGGTTACAGACGTGCTTTCTGTACTGCCTTCTACTTAGGAGTCGAGATGTAATCATACATACTCCAAATATAGATATCTTTCAATCATGTTTTAGGTCTGCCGAAGATTTTTCTGTTGGCAATAGAGGTTTTCTGTTGAATTTTAGCACTCATTTACAATTTTCCATTTTTATTGGTTATGTCATTCATGAACTCTTCACCATAGGGATTACTGTTAAAATGTACTTTCAAAAGAATGGCAGTGTTAAGTTAATAATTTTGTAGGATTGAAAGGTTAAGATGGATTTATGGGGGGTGGACCAAGGAATAGGAAAACCATTGTGTTGGCCGTTCTCGGTGTCAAAATGTTCTTGGCTGGAGTAGACTTAAACAGCGTGGGGTAAATCTTGATAAGACCCAAAGCAGAATAACAAATTAAATTTCCTTCATTTTGATAAATTATGCTTACGTTTGACTCATAGATGTTGTTTACTGCTGGGTTATATGTCTTTTGTCTACTTCATGACTTTAAATAGTATTAAAGTTCAGTCTTATATCATCCTTGATTAGTGATTTATTTTTTACATTGTTTGCAGGTTCCTTATTGTGCTCCTCGTAGCATGCTTCTCATTTGTTCTCATTGGTGGGTTTATGTTCTTCAAGTTTAGGTAATCTAAACTTATCTTATTTAAATCAATTGTGATTTAGTCTCAGTTTTGTTTCTTCTATGGCAAATTGCATGCGTGGTTTGTATTGATCTAGTTCATTATGCAATAATGACTTCCATCTCTGGAATCTATTATGTGGCTGGGATGTTTTGAAAAATTACTGATATTCTCTTTTACCCCTCTTCATTTAGAACAATAGATGGAAATACAAAAGAGTATTTGAGTTAGAGACATGTATGTAAACCTTTTTTTTTTTTCTCTCTAAATCTTTAACTCTAGAGTCAGTCTCAGGTATCTAGGACATGCATTGTTGTAGAGCTAGAACCAGCAAAATATTGATAATGTATTACTATTTTGTGACAATTTGACACTATTACTTCTTATGCTTTGTTTTAGTTGTTCTTTTCCTAATGAAGATGTAAAGATTGTAAGAATATGTGAATATTGAAAAATATCATTGTACTGATGTAAGAGTTGTTATCTTTAAATTGTTTCTTCATTTAAGTGACAAGCAGTCCTTTTTCTACCTTATTACCTATCCACCATTCTGTTGAGAATGTAACTTGCTATTGCACTGATCAATTTATTGTTTTGTTTCTATTGAATGTCATGTACTGCCTCTAGTGCTCATGCCTGTTTAGTAAGTTGAATGTTTTATATGTTGAATAACACAGGGATAGTACTCAATCATTGGAGGACTGCTTGTGGGAAGCGTGGGCATGCCTATGTTCATCATCAACTCACTTAAAAGTGTGATGCTGTCTAGTGAAGTTGATATTTTGTTTCATTTGATGATTTACCTGTGCTTTCATGTTGCTTATGTAATTATTAAATCATATTCCTTTTAACTAACAACATCTCCATGTGTTGGACTCTAGCAAAGAACACGCATTGAACGTGTTATTGGATTTATTCTTGCTATATGGGGAATTCTGTTCTACTCTCGGCTATTGAGCACAATGACAGAGCAGTTCAGAGTAAGTTCCCGATCCAAGATTTACATCTAGTGCTTTGTTATATGTGAATTGCATATTGAGACTATCATTTGGACAGAATAATATGCAAAGGCTCAGGGAAGGGGCACAAATGCAAGTCATGGAGGCAGATCATATCATTATTTGTGGAGTAAACAGTCATCTCAGTTTCATATTAAAACAGCTAAATAAATATCATGAGTTTGCTGTTCGCTTAGGTACTGCTACGGCTAGGTAATTAGTATAATTTTTGTATTAGTATTATTTTTTTTGTTGCTGTTAAATACTAGGTTCTATGACTCTTCTTCTGTATGTGGTTACAGGAGGCAGAGAATTCTTCTTATGTCTGATCTTCCTAGGAAGCAGATTGACAAGCTAGCTGACAATATAGCCAAAGATCTTAACCATATTGATGTCCTTACAAAGAGGTACATTTCTACATTATTCATCTTTGCTAAATACAATAGTAGCTTGCAGAAGACACCCACTTTTCCTTATTAGAACCATGTCTAGAATTTCTTCTTTGGCTGTCACCTTCTTGGTTTTGTGTTCCTTGACTCTGGTAGTCTGGTGATGACGTCATATAAGTTTTGTCTTCTGTTAGTCATGTTAATTATTTATTGATATGGGAACGAGGATATTGTTTGATTGGAAACGGTATCACTTGCCCGTCCAAGATGTAATCAGTTTATTTATCCAAGGATATATATTGAAGCTGGATTAGATGGAACTATTCAAGCTTGGTTTGATTCCACTTCTTACATGTTGAACTTCTAATTTTACAGCTGCAGCCTTACCTTAACGAAATCGTTTGAAAGAGCTGCAGCCGGTAAAGCACGTGCCATCATCATACTACCAACTCAAACAGATAGGTAAAAACTTGATCAACTTGAAAGAAACAATTGCTTAACTAAGATTTGCTTTTGATATTAGATCCTCAACTGATTAGGTATGAAGTTGACACCGATGCATTTCTATCTGTACTAGCCCTTCAACCTATTCCAAAGATGGAATCCGTCCCCACAATTGTTGAGGTATGTCACTTCTCTATAGTATTATGTAATCAGGTTTTCTGTGCATGATATTGAATTGGCCTTTTTCCACTTTATTCATTGCAGGTATCAAAGTCTAGTACATGTGAGCTCTTAAAGTCAATATCAGGATTGAAAGTAGAGCCAGTGGAAAATGTAGCGTCCAAATTATTTGTTCAGTGCTCTCGGCAGCAGGGGCTCGTAAAGATTTACAGACACTTGCTTAACTATCAAAGTACTGTATGCTCGCTTTTAATATTATATTTACCTGGATGACTCCTATAAGGAAAGGGATGTTGAGGGAACGAATTTTTTTTTTTCTTTCTAAAGAGACTGATAGAGGGAGGGGCAAGGGTGGGGAGGAGGAGATATTTGTAGAAATAAAATTTAGGTCCCTTGCATCACATTGGAATGTTAGAGCAGTTTAAAGTTATGTAATTTTTTTTGATAAAACCATTTACTAGTTCAGTTTTTGGATGATACCATGTTAGCCGGGGGCGGAAGACGAAGTTCGGGTTTGAGGCCAAACTATAAAATTCTAAAATTACAGAGGTTAAAATGTAAATACATATATTTTTTATATTTTGATTTTAAAAATTTAACTATTTATTTTAAAAAAAAATTGGGGAAGGGGGGGCCATGCCTCTATTGAGTTCCATCCTTGATGTTAGTTCAACTCAAACAAAATTGCATGAGTATCAATAGTTCTGTTCAATATGATGTTGGAAAAGAAAAAGAAAAACAAAAGGTTTTTTATGAACTTTTAGTGTGGTTCTTTTCATATCCCCGTGTTGTAATATCTATTGAAAAACTAATTTGTATCATGTTTATTCATTGCAGAAAATGTATTTAATCTCTGCAGTTTTCCAAACTTAGCAGGGATGACCTATAGGCAACTAAGACGTGGGTTTCAAGAGGTGAATATTATCTGCCTTATCTAGTTTCTACAGGCAGATAAATTCTATGTAATATGCTAATTTTGATTTCATTCTCCAAATGTTCCTACAGGCAGTTGTTTGCGGTCTTTATCGAAATGGAAAGATATACTTCCACCCCAATGATGATGAAATTGTGCAGCAAACTGATAAAGTATGTCGCTTTGGAATTATTCATATTCCTTTTTATTGTAAAATAACTTAAGTATTACAAAAAGGAGTGCTGTAAAGTCTGATTTCAAATATATGGAAAAAAGGATGGTACTTGAAAAATAGACAATTTTGACTGTTCATATGGTTCAATTTTCTTGATCATCATTTTTCTTTGAACTTATGTATTATAATTTTGCTAATTCTAATTGCTTCCATAGGTAACATCTGAAATATTCTTCTTCACTTTAGTTGTTGAGTTGATTGGATTCCTTGTCTGATCTTATTTATGCTATCTATGACATTATTTCCCTTTCTCATGTTAGATTTTGTTCATTGCGCCTGTTCATGGGAAAAAGAATCCACATATTGCATATCCAACTACTGTCAAGGGAACTAATAACATTCAAGATCTGGAAGTTGTAAAAAATAATGGTGATTCTCCAAATCATGCCTTAGAATTGAGGAAAACAAGACTTGAAATAATTGTGAAGCGTCCTAACAAATCAGGGTCAAAGGTATAACTTATGTAATCCCTTAAATTGCATTATGCTTTGGAATATTTTGGATGTTAGTCTATGTAATTTTTTGGCCCCTGAATGAAGGCATCAGACTGGACTTCAGGACCGAAGGAGTGCATACTTTTGCTTGGGTGGCGCCCAGATGTTGTGGAAATGATTGAAGAGTATAATAATTATCTTGGACCTGGAAGTGTATTGGTATGCTTTTATATTTCAACCTTTACCAATCCTCTGTTTCAGTCTTGTAATTCAAGGGTGTTAAATTACTTTTTATATCATTGTCTGGATTATTTTTAATAGCTTAAGTTTTTGGGTCTAGCGGCATAGTATCAGAGCTAAATTAAACCAAGACTGTTTGGGTTCAAGTCATTCAACATGATTATATTTGAATATGTTATTTGTTAACTGAATTTGTGTTTGGTTTTGAGTCAGTCATGTGGCAAGCCGGTTGGTCTTGCATTTGAGAAGGTGTATTATCGTTGTTTGCACCTGTTTCTAATAGCTTAAGCTTTTGGGTCTAATGATTACCAACAAAAGGCATAAATTCACGTTGCAGGCATGCAAACTTTGCAGAAACTTGCATGTCTTGGAGGTGTTGATCTTTAGTGGATAAGATACCCTATACCTAATCTTTTCTTTTGGAAATTAAGGTGGTCAAAGATTTGGGATATATTGATTGACAATTATTAGAGAAACTTAGTTAGAAGTGTAACAGATTCTGCAAGAAATTCATCAAACTTAAAGATGGCAGTGGACTACAAGTATAGACAAAAATTAGTCACTTGTAAGTCAAGTCATTCCAAGCATTAAATCATGCCTTTTTGTAGAAAACTATCATCTCACTTTTTTTTTTTTTTTTTTTTTTTTTGTCATCCATAATATATCTTGAGCATCTTTCTTTTGATCAGTGTAGCCAAATTTACATTGAAGAACTTTCAATTGTGCATGCCATATCTTTAGTTATTAAAGGTTCTTTTTGGAAGCCTTACTGCATATTTAATATGTATGAGCAACTTGTTAATGTCTATCAATCAGAAAGCTATAGACCTATGATTTTCGATGTTACATTTCAACATTTAGGCTAATATTCATGTTGCAGTACACTACGCTGTTTTGATGACATATCTTCAATAATGTGAGATGTTACTTCTAAGACAGTGATGAAACAACATTATCGGAAACTTGATGGAAGAAAACATAATTTCTTCTGTCACATACATTGTATAGATAATTAATGCAATGGTCCACAATTTATTTTCATCATCTATGCAGGAAATATTATCTGATGTGCCATTAGATGATAGGAAGAGGGCAAGCAATGCTGTTGGTCAGGGCAAACTCAAAAATGTTCGGGTCTCGCATAAGGTACTGATTCATCGTGTCAACCACTGATGGAAACCTTTTCTTGCATTTTCTTCTTTTTTTTCTTTGGAAACCTTTTCTGCTTGCTTTCTAATCTTAGTGTTCTTTTCTTATGCTGCAGATTGGCAATCCTATGGACTATGAAACCTTGAAGGAAACGATTGTGAATATTCAAAATTCGTTCAATGTTGGCGAAGATATGCCCTTGTCTATTGTTGTTATATCTGATAGAGAGTGTCTTCTTGGAGGTAATAATTTATGATGTTTCAATCAGTCGAATGTAGCTTTGCATTAACAATTCTCTTTTCAGATCCATCCAGGGCTGACAAACATTCTGCATATTCTCTCATCCTTGCTGAAAACATCTGCAGCAAACTTGGAGTGAAGGTGAATGTGATTCACAAAAATTAATTTCCATCGATCAATCTTTGAACATCCAATTTTGAGATTAGGTTATCCAGAATTTTATTTGTTACATGAACTCAAAAAACTGATATTTTTGTAGGTGCAAAATCTAGTTGCAGAGATTGTTGACTCAAAATTAGGAAAACAAGTAATACTTCCTTGAGCAGATTCATTCAGTTTTCTAGAGTTAAAATTTGTGATTTTGCAAGAGTAATTTCCATGTCAGTGGTCCTTACGTGACTCCTTGAATATCTACAGTTAACAAGAAATAAGCCATCCCTGACTTATATAGCTGCAGAGGAAATTATGAGCCTTGTAACAGCTCAAGGTTCTGAATCATTGCAGTACTCTACTTGCTATAACTGTTTTTATATCATTAAGATTTTTGGTTTCGAAAAGTAATTCTCCATTTGTGCATAACAGTTGCAGAAAACAGTGAATTGAATGAGGTTTGGAAAGACATTCTAAATGCAGAGGGCGATGAAATATATGTGAAGGTAAGTGTTTCTTGATTACTTTCCTTTGGTTTTAGCTTGTGTCTCGAGAACTTTCACCATTAGATAGCGTTTTGTCGCCTTATAATTGGACTTGCAACTGTTACTTCTGACAGGATATTAGCCTGTACATGAAAGAGGGGGAGAATCCTTCATTCGCAGAGCTGGCTGAGCGGGCGTATCTGCGGCGAGAAGTTGCCATTGGTTACGTGAAAGACAAAAAGAAGGTATATTCTTTTGATTGATTTTTAACCATATTTCCTTCATACATCTAAAAACCTTGCCTTATAATATTGCAGGTCATTAACCCAAATCCAAAGTCTGAACCCCTATCCCTTAAATCGACTGACTCGTTAATAGTTATATCTGAACTCGAAGGAGAACAACCTATCGTTATAACTGAACTCGAAGGAAAACAACCTATCATTGTCGGGTAAAATGTATCTTATGTTATTCCATCCTTCTCGCTCCCTGTATCCCTTTTTGTTGTTGCAGGGGCACAAATCACAATTGTTGATGTCTTGTATGAATAGGAAGCTCCACTTGGTAGAAAGATTCTCTAAAATTTATAACAGGCGAATGCTGTACTCAAGCTGTAAATTTCAGAGAAAAACACCAGATTCTTATAGTTTTTGTAATAAATATGGTGGACGCAAGAAGAACTCATGTAAATTTCTGCATCTCTTGTTTTATTATTCGATTATCATTGATCACGTAGGACATTAATCCATTAATCCAAGCAACGCTTCCATTTATATTTATTTATGTAGGCATGAGAAACTTGTCATTAGAAATTTTATACTGTTAACTTTTATAGACATTTAAATTATAATTAATTACTTTATTCTAAAATATCATGTTACACTATATATATATATATATATATATATATATATATATATATTTATTTGATTTTACACTATATATTGATTGTATTAAATTTTAATGCGTAGTTCAAATCGTGCTACCATAATCCTTTAAAATAAATAAATAAATAACTCATTCATTAAATCAGTATTCTTTAGATAAAATTCAATAGTTCAAAGCAAATAAAGATTGCACATGCATTTTCCGTTCACCTATGTGATAGTATTTTGTGAGTTGTATTTGGGGTGGTGTTTGCTGCTTGTAGAGGCTCATCTAGATAATCAATGTAACTATAACTCAATTGATGTTAGATTATTATTTTTATTTTTTTTATAAAAAAGAAAAACAAATAAAAATTTATATGTTGAGATGAGTCGGTCCAATAATATATCTTTCACCACTACACTACACGGTTGTTGGTTTGAGTTCTCTCATTTCTAAAAGAAGAACTTTGAAGTTATGTAATATATTACAATTATACACTCTTGAGTTAAAAATGAAAAATTCAGAAATCAAAATTAGATTTTCAATTTTTTTTCTTAGTAAATTTAGTACATTAATTATAAAAAAAAAGTGAACACTCTCATTACATGCGAATTAGGGTATAAGATAAAATTGATTAAAACTTTTTGAAAGTAATTAATTAGTGGAGTGTTTAACCTAAAAAAAAGAGACTAGCGAGGGAGAAGCAATCACTTTCACTCAATTCATAGACCAAACCCCCCCAAAAAGTAAAATAAAACAACATTTATTAGCGCAAACCCAATCCCAACCTCACAACTTTTCCGGCACAGAAACAGAAAACCTACTTCAATATCTCTCGGAATTCACCGGTGAGCAACAGCCATGGCCCACGGCGGCTACGGCAAGCGCCGAGTCGCGGAGCACACTCCCGTCAATCGCCGATCGAAAGCCCTTGGAGTCGAGAAGAAGCCCAAACCTAAGCCTAAATCAGTCTCGCTCAAGAATCAGATTCGATCCATTGAACGCATGCTTCGCAAGGTACACAACTTGCTCTGATTCTGAAATACGATTATAACGAAGTTTAATTACTTTGGAGAATACATTGTGTAGCTGTAGGTGTTATTGTGTGCTGTTAACTGGTTTTTTGCTCGTATGTTTTGCTGTTACTTTGTGGGTTGTATTGCTTTCATTTTTAGTTTGTGGAAGTATTGCCTGACTAGCATATTGTTTTTGAAGGAACTTCCATCGGATGTTAGAGAGGCTCAAGAGAAGAAGTTAGCAGAGCTGAAGAAGCAGCAGGATATTCATAACCGTCTTGCTGTGGAACGCAAGGTTTTCTTGCGAGGCCGGAAGATCAAGTTTTTCGGTGAATATTATTTCTTCTCATTGCTACATTTTTATGAATAGATAATGTCCTTTAGGAAGTTCTTGTTTTTTTTTTTAATCACTTATTTTGCATTTGGAAATTTAATGTTGTCATTTTTAGAGAGGAGAAAGGTCGAAAGAAGAATTAGACGTTTGGAGAAACTGCAACGAACCTCATCGGGTCAAACGCAGGATGCTGAGACTGCTGAGCAGCTTTCCAAACTGAAGGAAGATCTTGAATATGTTAGGGTAAGCTATGTATAGGTGCTATTTGTAAATATTAGTACTCAAGTTATGGCCGTTCATCATTTGGTCCTATTTGTAAATATTATAGTTGTCCTAAACCTATGTCTTCTTGGGATCGGGCTGTTGCTGGGTTTTGTTAAAGACCTTGCATGTTTGATGCAGATACCATGTTTTTTTTATTAAGATATACATATGCATATGTATATACATGCATAATGTAAACTAGTCTGATATTCAGAACAATAATTGTTATATCTGAATTGCAGTTCTTTCCCAAGACTGAGAAATATGTATCTTTATTTACTGGAGGTGATGATTCAGACATGGTTGATAGGAGAAATAAATTGCGAAAGCAGATTAAAGCCAACTTAATTGCTGCTGCTGGCAGTGGGAAGGATTTGGAAGGTATCTTCTTTATGCAACTTAAACCAGCACTTTGCCACATAACAATATGAGAGTTGACTTAGATTATTGTTTACTGATAACCAACACAATTTATGTGCCTTGAGAATGGTAGAAACATTAATTGGTGGACGCAGTTTGCTCTTAAAATCTAGATTCCTCATACTTAACCTAGCTTGAACCAAAGAAATCCCTCAAATTTCCCATACTGATGTAAGAGTTGACTTATATAATTTTTCTATGAGAAATATCATTATACATGCCCACCTATTTGTTGAACATGTGTCACGGATTACTTTTCTACAAGATGGTTGTTTGTCACTCTGTTGGGAATCCAGCTTAAAGTAGGTGAACACCCAACAAGAGTATAACAACAAAATATGGGAACTCTCTCTCGCTCTCTCATGTAGGTTTGGCAGTACACTTAACTAATGAATCCTTTATGACTCAGACACCAAACTAAAGAGGGTAACAGAGGTTACAGAACATAAACATACCTGTTTACCATTTTAGGAAACTTGATTGCAAAGCTTAAGCTATAGTTAGAGAACTATTCAGAGAATAAGTAGTCTCTGAGTGCTTTGTTGTTGTTGTAAATTATTGTAATGTTCAAATGTTGATTGTCTTTCGTTGGACTTCTTTTAACAGAGACAGGAAGTGAGGATGATGGACTTTTGGATTTGAGTGATGATGATTTCTTTTTAGATGGAAGCTCTAGTGATGAAGCTGATGCTGATGATGAATGGACAGACAAAAGTACCAGGTATTTGTGAGGGTTTATGCTACTGTTGAGTTCATTTATAGTTTTGAGAGAGTTGCTCTATGATGTCTAGATCCAGGGACTGCATTAATCCCCGATTTCCTACTTTTTAATAAAACATTTTGCTTTGAAGTTACTAAGAGCGATGCGGATTGAAGTACCCTGATATATGCATCTGCCATCATAATATTTGCAATGCTGTAATTAGCAGTCAGCATGTTACTGCACTGCTTTAGTTGAACACCTATGATGCAAGCTTCCTGCTGTACAATTGTTGGAGAATTATTATTAACCTTTAACCTTTTGATGTGTATCTGAAGTATATTTATCATTTTGTTTTCAGGGAACAGGCTTCTAGTGCTTCTGGTAAAGCAGCATCTGGCATGTCAAGTGATGAAAGGAATCAGGTTCATGTCTTCTATGAATATTTTGCCGCAATAATAATAAAATACAGAAACTGATGTTTAATCATGTTTCTCTTTTCCCACTCGTCTATACAGAGGCTGAATTCTGCTAGAGCTTTAATGCCTCCTCCTCGGCCATCAACCAAAATGTTTTCAAGTTCAAGACATGCTCAATCAAAGTTTGGATCTTCATCTAGCAAAAATCCATCAATACAGAATGCTGAAATGTCTACATCCAGCAACGCATCTAATAGCAGAAGTGGGCCTTCCTTCAGAGCAGGGAGTTCTTCAAATCCAAGAACAGGGAACAGTAGTAATCTAAGTTCAAATTCTGATGCTCACAAACCCCGAAGAAAGAGGAGGCCAAAGAAGAAAAAACAGCAGGTTACTCACTAGTTAAAGATTTAATTGGTTCTATAGTCTATAATCTATTTCTTTTCCTATAATGGTTGTTGAAACACTGTTTGCTTTTCGTTTGTTTCCTGGTGGGATCTTGGATCTAATTCTAGAACACATGTAGGTTGGATGGTCAAAAAATTTCAGCTAAATAGTTTACTTTTATGCAACAGTGTTCATTGCATCGTGATTTCTTTAAACGTTTATTAACATTATTATGAACAGAACATAATTTTTCTTCTTACTCGTTGCAGGCGTGAGATTATATCAAAATCAACATTGTTTGTAATCTGGCCAAGTAGCCATAGCCAACCGAATCAGCTCGTAGTGAGATATTGATGCAATCTTCTCACAGTTATGTTTTAACCATCAACGGCTTGATGCTATTTTCTTTTTATTTGTAACATTTATTTCTTTTGTGGAATTTAAACATTTTTCATTATGGTCACTCAACATCATGTTTGTTACTTTACTAGGAACTAGAGAGGTTTATATCAGTTTGAGAAAATTATGAATGGGAGGCCTTGTAATTTTTTAGCCCACCAAATGACAAATGACAACGCTTCTTGTAAAAACAAATTGTAATTGGGCGGACACTCTGAAATGTGAAACCGCCCTGTGGAAGTTTATGCTGTAACCGGAACTATATCATATTATATTGATGATGAGGAAAAACTAAAAACACAGTGGCATACTCTTTTTTTTTTTTTTTTTTTTTAAAGTAAAACTTCACTAAACCTCATCATAGGTAACAGATACAGTCATTTACAGGCCAATTTGAACAGCCACTTTGGAAAACAAAAATCCCAAACAACAGAATTCCCAAAACTAATAGCCATTCTAACTATATAAAGAGCAGCTTGGTTGCACAACCTAGATACAAAAGAAAGGGACAATTCTCTGTGTCTATTCAACAATAATCGTATATCATGAACAATATTATCTACGTCATTACAATTAACTGACTTTCCTGTACACCAATTCACAACTCCAAGAGCATCTAACTCTATACACAAAGGCAGCCAACCATTATTCACAGCCAATAACAAACCTTTTAAGATGGCCCTTGCTTCAGCAACTCAAAAACAAGAGCCACTGCACCAATCACCACTCCTTTATCATTTCTACACACCAGACCAGCCCTAGACTTCTCTTTAGCTAATGCAGCATCAACATTCATAGAGGCTATATGAGTTGTTGGTATGTTAGGATTCTAAGGAATTGTATACCAACAACTCGTGCAAAAAAGAGTTGATAAACCCTGGATTTGTTGTATACTTAAAACACAAAGACTGATCGCACTTGATAAACCTTGGATTTTTTGTATGAATCATTTATTTGTAGTAAAGGTAATGTCTGCAAAAGAGTTGCCATCTATGACTAGATACAATGAGCAACAGTTAAAAAGATAATATATTGCATTTAAAAATAATAAAATGAACAAAAATAAAAGAAATAATTTTCACAACATTATTGTTAATTCTTGAGACCGTACGAAAAATTCCAATTACGCAGAATATTCACATGATTAAACGAAATTTCTTTCAGATTTGGTCCTGGAGAATTATTATATATATATATATATATGAACATCTTAATATCATTATTTCCAATTCATTTATTTTTTTTGCTTTATAATTAATTAAAATTTTGCAGGTACCAGTGAATTAATCCTTTAATTAACGCCCGCCCTAACCAAAGTTAATTAATAATATAATATCCTAAAAAGGCCAAAGAAGTGTGGACAAGTGAGTCCGGCAAAAGAAGCAAAGACAAAACCCGAAAGCAGATCATGTTATAGCACCACAATCACAATACACGAAATCTCTATGGTTATGGAACCTTTCACACAATCACTTCACTTCCTGTTCTTCCTCGTAATATTATTACTTCCAAACATTCTCGTATACAGAACTCTCGCAGATGGCGTCACCACAGACGAAGCTAGACAACTCAGAGACGAGGTAAAGAAACAACACAACCCCATTTATCTTTTATCAATTTTAGTTCTCTCTTTGATTCTCTTGTTTTAGTCATATCTTACTGACCCTGCCATTGGATATGTACGCTGTGAAATTGTGATAATTGATTAATCAATTTGTGAAGTTGTTGATATTTATCATTTTAGCTCTGTTTGGTAGTGGGATTGTGAAATGGAATTTAATCATGAAATCCCATTTTATTGCAATATTTTTTGACATTTTGAATAGCTTAGACGAGTGTTCATTAACAGATTGATCGTGTCCTTGATGCTATTGTTTTTCTCTGAGTAATTTGTTTGAATGTCATTTTGTTTTACATTTTTAATTGAAAAGAAGTGGCCGATCTATAGTTTGGAAGACAGTTGGCCTTTTACTTTGTTAGAGGTTGATACATTATTGCTAAATTTCCTTGCTGTTCATAAATAGTTGAGACGGCCAGGACTGTTTTCATATGCGCAATAGTCGAACTTTTGGGGTCATGACTCATGAGCGTCCGTTTGAGCTTTATTATTTTTCTTTTCTTTTCGAAGATAATGTACATTTTTTTTTTGTGCTTAGGTTCGAGAAATGTTCTATCATGCTTTTGATGGGTATATGGAGCATGCTTTTCCACTCGATGAATTAAGACCTTTATCATGTGGAGGAGAGGATTCACTTGGTGGTTATGCTTTAACTCTGGTTAGATGAAATCCTTCATCTTATACTTTGTACTTACATTCATCATAACTATTGTTTTAAAGTGTTTGTTGCCATCATGCCTTTGTCACAGATTGACTCCTTAGACACATTGGCTTTACTTGGTGACCGAGAACGCTTCGCTTCCTCTGTTGAATGGATTGGTAAAAATATTCAGTTTGATATAGTGAGTAATGCACTCTTTGACATTGATGTTTAGAGCTTTTGGGGTTACTTTTATTGGTTTTAATAATTTTATGGCCATCGTTGGTTTGAGCATCAAACTTATGTGATATAAATAGGTTGGTCCTCCATTTAAACTTCAGGAAAACCATTAAACTAAATAGTCCTACAATGTGATTTGGTCCTCACTTGAGTAATAAAATTCTGATTATTCTGACAGTCTGTATTCATGTGCTATGCAAATGATCTTATTACATATTGAAGGATAAGATGGCTAATGTTCCAATCCTGAGGGGTTAGTTGAACAGTTGAGTCTATTGTTTGTTCCCATAAGGTTTGAGGTTTGATTCATCAATGCCACCTACTTGGTTAAATTCCACAAGATTTTTGTTTACCAAAGATTGTAGGAGGTCCAATTTCAAACTTAAGTTGTGGAGCAAGTTTGGGGATTTTTATTATTATCATAGAAAATAATAATAATAATAATAATAACTGGCGTATACTTCACAATGTGATACAATAAGTCATTAATGATTGAGATTTCAGGTTTCTTTTTCCTTGTTCCTCTTGGAAGTTTGAATTAATTTCATGTTTTGAGCCTGTTTGGTTGTGCCATGGAATTTAAGTGCCACACAATCTTGAACTAGGGCAACCAAAAAAAAAAAAAAAACGGAGAGAGAAAGAGACAGAATGGTACATTGTAAGAAATCATGTAATGGTGGTTTCCACTCTTGCACTTCTTGATTTGTATTGATGGTTTATTTCACAAATTTATATGCAAAACTCAATAAAGCTACTCTATTCTATGTGAATGTCCAATGGGTTCTAACTTTGTTTTCTCTATCTTTTTGTTGAAATCTGATTTTTACTTTACCGAGTTGTTAGTTTACATTCTATTTTCTTTCCTGTGTAATGTTGGTTCTTCAAAAAATTGAAATTGTGTTTTACATTACACCGGTTATCAGTTTTCACAAAACAGATCTGCCAATCTAATCTTTTTAGTTTCTTATCTTATGCAGAATAAAACAGTATCCGTGTTCGAGACTAGTATCCGGGTGCTTGGAGGTTTACTTTCAGCACATCTTATTGCAAGTGATTATGCTACGGTATCATTTTTACTTCTATAAATGCTTTCTCATGGCATTTGTTTTTAGAATGAATGGAGTTTTAAGCTGCGTACACCATCTAAAGGGTTTCATTTGCTTACTCTCATACATTTTTATATTGCAGGGCATGAAAATCCCTTCCTATGACAATCAGTTACTTAACTTAGCTGAGGATCTAGCTCGGAGATTGTTACCAGCGTTTGACACTCCTACAGGTGCACATTTTGGATAATTCCTCCTTTGATATATACAATAATTTTATCCAAGTTGTCACTCAATTTTGCTGCAAGTCTTGCATTTTACTCATACCTTATAACTTTTTGTAAGTCAAAGGATCGAATAATCTCCATTTGCAGAACATTTATGACAATACATCCATTGTTTAAAAGTAGGCCTAAGTATAGAGTGTTGTAAGTGGGCTGCAGATGGGTGTTTGAAATTTGATAGAACAAAATTTACTTCTAATTTTGGTCTTTATATCATTGTAGAAAGCATTTTGTTGCTATACAACCCTTAGCAGCTTTGACCTTCTCCATTGAAGATCAATCTCTGTCTCCCTGTCTATGTCTCTTTGTGACATATATAGGACATTTTAAAACTTGCATTCCTAGAATGTGCTACTTTATTGTGACTGTTTGAACAATTATTTATTCAGGAATTCCATTCGGATCTGTCAATCTTTTGCATGGAGTTGATGAACATGAAAGCAAGGCAAAGTCTCTCTATTCTCCCTCATTTAAGTGCAAATGTTATTCTCTCCTGTAAGACTCATGCATGTCTCACCAATCCCTTTCTCTGATAATTAATATGCCATTTATTATGGTGAGCAGAATATTGTGCCATTTGAACATTAATTTTTCCATGTGCATGGTTTGCACATATAATTTGTTGAGGATTGATGAGTGGAGATATAGGACTCTGAACATAAATGGAATATTTTATTGATTAATCTCTATTTATGGTAGTAGTTATTTTGAGTTCTGTATCGTAGACATGTGTCCTGTATAATTTAGGTAAAGTTTTGATTTGTTTAGATAACATCAACAGCTGGCGGTGGGACGTTGACCTTGGAATTTGGAGTGCTTAGCCGTTTGACAAATGATTCTAGTAAGTGTTACTAGCTTTGTTTGGTGCTTTGCATATGATTGAATAATATAATAAGCCACGAAAGGGAAATCAAGTCTGTTATAATTAACTGTATAGGTATACTTGAGGAGAATCAAAGGCATTAATTCTTTTGCCTAAGCCAGGCTATGATTCTCAAGTTCAGTGAGGGAGAGTATAATCTTTCCCAAAGATTTTAAACAAATTCTGGGCTTGGGGTGAACATTATTTGAGCTTGACTTGTTTCCTAGACAGTATGTATGGCTTATACTTCTGTTTAACATCATTATGAAATGCTTTAATTATTAAAATGCTAACTCAAAAATTTTCTAGAAGGCAACCTTGACGGATTCAAAATGTAGGCAAGAAGAATGCTTGATATCTTAAAATTCTGAATATGAATTCGCAAAAACACTGTTAATTGCTATGTACAGATAAGACCAAAGATGTAGCAATTGGGATAATCTTTTTCCTTTAATATGAGCTTTAGAAAATTAATAGGAAACAAAACCTCCATTTCCAAATGTCGAAACAGCCATCCGAGTTGATATGATTTTACCTGAAACTAGATTAATCTGACCTTCTAAGTTTGATATGGTTAGTTCTATTAAGGAGTTTGGTTCAGTTTTGATTTTGAAATTTGAGGAACTGAAGACTTCCAGATTGTTGTAGATTTAAAAGAAAATCTGAACAGATTCATCAACTTAAACCATTTTTTTATTGTATATCAGTTTCCATGTCCTCTGCTCGTCCTGTCTTCTTCCTTTACTCATTCGTTATTTTTGTAGTTGTTGATTGTTTGTTCCTTTATTGTCTTTTTTTTCCTGGTGGAAGGGGGTTTGTTGAATTTTCCTTCTCTTTGTCTAAATGGAAATAAAATGCTAGTTTTTATGGAATGCAGTTTTTGAGCAAGTTACTAAGAATGCGGTGCTGGGAATTTGGGCACGCCGTTCAAAGCTTAACTTGGTTGGTGCTCACATTAATGTCTTTACAGGTGAATGGACACAGAAGGTAACATTTCTTATAACATAATGGTAATGGAACTGGCCTTGCAACTTTGAGTTGCTTGTGTTCAGTTTGAACATGATAATGTCGAATTGTTATCTTTTGATTAGGACAACATTATATGACCCATTTGCTGGAAAAAAATAAATTATAATTCCATTTTCGTACCTTATTCTAAGATTGTAACCCTAAAACTTAATATGATTGTCTAGTGGTAGAATGCTGCATGATTATAACTTATCGCTCTTTTTCACTACCTGCATGCAAACATCTTCGTTAGATCATTTAATTACAAGCTGTTTAAAAGACTCGGTTTACTTTCCATTTCACTACCTACAGTTCTATTCTCTTGTTGCTTTGCAGGATGCTGGAATCGGAACTAGTATTGACTCTTTCTATGAATATCTCCTGAAGGCAAGTAACCGGAGTTGGAATCTGAATAACTTGTGCTTTTATGATTATATATAATGATGTGAAAGACAACATTGAGGTTAATTCCTAGTGTTTAGTTCTTTGAGATAAGGTCACTATCGTAATTGGTGCCACATGTGCTATTAGTTTTCTGTAAAGGCTGATAACTTATATGATGTTTATTATGGATTGTTTTCAACTATTTTGTACCTTGCTCTCATTTCTGAGTGACGATTTTAGATTTTTCTTTTATATCACTGCTTGCTTACCATTTATGGTATCGTTTCAGGCATACTTATTATTTGGAGATGAAGAATATTTGTATATTTTTCAAGAATCGTATGCTGCTGCTATGCATTATCTTTTCAATGATCCTTGGTAAAAGCTTGTTGCTGAGTGTGCCATATGTATTTTATGCTTTTCCTTGTTTATATTGTATGGCTTCATTTGTTTTTTCCCCTTCTGTTTTTTATTTTTTATTTATTTATTTTTAATTTATATAACTAACACACACACACACACACACTTTTGTTGGGGGTGGTGTTGGTTTGATGTTTGTTTCTTGGATAGTTTCTACCCTATAAAATATTGGATATTGACTCTAAATTTGCTTGTAGGTATGTAGAAGTCAATATGGACTCTGCTGCTATTGTCTGGCCATTGTTTAACAGTTTGCAGGCATTTTGGCCAGGGCTTCAGGTTTTTTATTTTTATTTTTTATCTATTTTTTTTTATACATTACCCGGTTGATCCTGTATCATTTTAAATTTCTTGTTTTGGGTTGGAGAGGAATTAATTAAACAATATTTGGAAGGTTTTAGCTGGGGACATTGATCCTGCTATTCGAACGCATGCTGCCTTTTTTAGTGTCTGGAAAAGATATGGTTTCACTCCAGAGGGTTTCAATCTTGCCACACTTACTGTTCAGGTAACTAAATCATCAGTATTTGAACTATTCATTTTTTATCTTTTTAAATTGCAACTCCTCTAAAGTCCACCTCATAAGTATGCTGGTTCAGGTTTCAGAAACTAGGTTATTGATTGCCAAGAAATTTGTGTTATATAATGGGAGGGAATTTCAGGTTGCAATCGTAATAGTGTTCCTTTTCTCCACACATTAACAGTTACCCTTGGAGTACCTACCTGAAAGAGTAAAAGAGGTCTTTACCTAGGTGGCATCTCTTTGCTTTGGGCCATTTTGTGGAATGTCAGATCATAAGAACCTGTGAGCTGATGTCACCAATACAATTGACTTCTTTCTGATGATCCTTTTTATACTTTAGAGTTCTCTCTCATTATCATTTTCTTTATAGAGAGTATTTTGCTCTGCTTGATAAACATATCTCACTACAATATTCTATGACTGAACATTTTTGCTAACTCTTTACTCCACATTCGTTTTACAGCACGGGCAAAAGAGTTACCCACTGCGTCCAGAGTTAATTGAGAGCACATATTGGCTTTACAAAGCTACAAGAGATCCACGGTCAGTCAAATCGCATTTTAATGTGTGGTGGCTTTTTCTAATCTATTCTTCTGATAAACATTATATATGGAGAGGTGGGTTCCTTGCTAAATTGCTTTTCCACATTGACCTACCTTCATTATAAACTGAATGAATCAGGGAGGCTAAAAAGTTCTGGAATGTAAAATATTGGGGAAAAGAATTAGAGAAATTTTTTTAGGATCATAAGCTATTATTCTCTAAACTTATAATTATTGTAAAGTTGTCTTTCCTGGTGTCTGACTTCTCAAAACCCTTTTTCTCTGTGGACAATTATTACATTTCTACTTTCTTGACTCAATTGCGAATTAAATTATATCTAAAAGTTTTATTTACAGATATCTTGCTGCTGGAAGAGACATGATTGCTAGCTTGCAATTTGGAGCAAGATGCCCTTGTGGTTATTGTCATATATCCGATGTAGAGTTTCATAAGAAGGAAGACCATATGGAGAGCTTTTTTCTAGCAGAAACAGTTAGTACCTAATATACATTACCTTCTTGATATCTTTCTACTTATTGTTTGGCTGTGTCTTTAGATGATCATCATTGTCAAATGAACATAAGTATCTTGTTGGAAGTGCCCTATTTTCCATAGTTTAATAGCTTTTTTTTAAGAGAAAGTTTAATCGCTTTTAAAGATAAGTTTTTGTCCAAACAGTGACAAATAGGATACAGGAAAATGCTGCTAAATGGAAGTATAATGATGAGAGAGTTTCTAATCATAGATTGGATCAAGTTTTGATGTCAAACCATCATTCACAGATTTTTATTTATTTATTTATTTATTTAATTTTTAAATTTGGTTGCTCTGCTTCCTATAATCTTTACCGTGTTCTTTGTATCCCCATCTGCTCATGTGATCGGGCTTGGATAGGGACGGTGTCTTTTCAGTTTTTCCTCAGATAATATTCCATGTCTTGTCAGTGTTTGACCTGTCTTCTTTATTCCTATCAACCTTATTAGGTTAAATATCTCTGGCTTCTTTTCGATTTGGCTGTGGGTAAAGAAAACCTTGTTGAAAATGGGCCATACAAGTAAGACCTCATACTTTCATTTTTATTTTGTTTATATGGTATAACTTATCTCCATAAAGTAGATCTACTTTCTTTAAATTTTAAAATTTCTCTTATAACAGGTACATTTTCAGCACTGAAGGCCATTTGCTGCCTGCAACTCCACAAATATCTCTTGCAAAGGAACATTGTTCTTATTTTGGGGCTTATTGTAAAAGTGGTGACTCTAAAGAGAAATCTGATACATTAGATGTCTCTGATGATCCTCAGGAAATAAATGGTAGTAAAGTTTATGGAGATCGGTCTCACACTGGATTTCCATCTGACTCTTTTCTTGGGTCAATTCCTGCTACAGGGTTGATTAAGGTCAGTGTTGAGTTTCTTACCTTTTATGTATACTTTATGGATTTATTGTATTTCTTCATTGGCTCTCTCCACAGTATACTGTATATGTACGTAAATTCATTCGACAAGTAACATTTTCTTTTCTGTATGAGGTCAGGCAACCTGGCATTATTTATTGGTAAATGATCTTGAGAACATAAATAAAGGACCTGACATGTGTTCTTGCTTTGTTTGTTACATGTCTTAAGAAGATAAAATATGTCTCCTTTATCTCACTAAAGTTATGAATAGAGGCATTTGAATCACGACAGTTTTGAGTTTTAATTAACATTTATTTATTGTTAAATTTATCTAAACAATTAAATTAAAATACATTGACGCCAACTAGATGCCTCGGTGCAATAATTCTTGTAATTTCTCGTTGATCAGTAGAATTGGTATTGATTTTAATTAACATTTTCTTCAATGTTCAGCAGGGCTTTTGCCCAGGACTAACCCATGGACAAAAATACGGCATAACATATCTTGCTTCAAAGGATGTGTCTATAACCCAAAAAGAATCAACTGCAGTCCAGAGCCATTCTGTGGTGGTGGTTTCCGACCAAACTACTATTTATTCACCATCCAAAAGCCAGAGCGATGCCAATGATGCTCAAACTTGAGTCAGGAAGGATCAAAGAAGAGTGATTCACCATTTGAAACTTAGTTGATTGGCTGGGATGAACCTTAAATCACCAGGACCCATCCCATTACTCCCTATTATCTACAACTGATGAAGATCGATGACAATGACTAACAAATTATGAGTAGGGTCTGAAAGTAACATCTTCGGTCGTGTTATTTGAAGCCTAGAACTGATCATGACCCTTTACTCCTGACAAACAAGTATTCAAGGATATCACTGCTTGAACAATTCGGCATTTGTTGATAGAGTGAGCGATTAGTTTGATATGATACAAGTGAAATCAGGAAGATCAAGCAGGTAAGGTCCGTACACTCTTCATATTGCATGTTATGCTTTCCCTTTGAAAGGAGATATAGACACTTGAATTAAATTACCTTAAAGGTCTGTGTATGTTAGCATAATCTTAGAACAATCTTTTGTATATTTTATGTAATGGGTGATCAAATATTAGATTGTTGTCAGATCCGTAGAAGTAAGAGGGTGATAACCCACTAACAGTCGCTGATGGGTTAGTGGGCAGAAAAGATCATATCTGGTATATTGGTTCATGGTCATGGAGGATTGTCTTGTGAAAGTAATTCTTTCATTTAAACATTCATATTCAAAATATGATGATAGTTTCATTTGGATGATATTACTAGTCTCGTCTATTCGATCTTCTTCTTCGTCTTTTATTTATCTTTTGAAATCCGATACCGAATGAAATCTACCGATATACTTACTCCCATAATCGGGATTAGATCACACATGCCTATAAAATAGGTATGGTTGGATTCGAATTTCCATCACATACGTGGAAGGGGAAGTGCAGTCACTTGAGTTAAGAGGTGATGTGCTTGTCTCATCTATCCTATATACTCTTGTAGTTGTTTGGTTGTTCGTACTTTTTGTAAGTCTAATTTTTAATCTCTTATCGTCGTCGTACTCTTATTTTGTTTTCATTTTCTTGTCTTCCCATTCCAACGCTTCATGCAAATGATTTAAATAAATTATTAAATTTTCTAAGGTATGTTTCTATACAAATGCATTAAGATGGTTTCACAAAATTTTCTTGGAAATTTATGCTTTCTATTAAGGGGTAAGACACAAAAGATAGTAATACTATAGGTTGGTCATACACATACTATAAGATAGTAAATTATTGAGGAATGAGGAAACAGTTAATTGGAGACAAAATAAAATTGAACATGTAGGAAGCTTAACAAATTAAAGCCTAAATTAATTATATGTTTAACAAGATGAAGCCTTTCAATAGTTTAAGAAAACAAAAAACAAAAAACAAAAAACAAAACAGAAGTCGGGGTCTTCCATCTGTTTCCGAATCCGAATCTCATGAGTACCAATATTACTTGTCCTGCATCATGCGTCTGAAAGTGCGAAATATTAATAAAAGAAACTCAAACCGATGGAAGTGGTGAGAATGGCAAGCCATAAGGAAGTGGTCAACATAGCATATGTGCCTGTAACAAACGCAATCACCATTGCTCCCATCGCGATCATGGTGAAATAAGCTCCATGCAACACCAAAAATCTATTAGCTTCCCCCACTGGAGTTGACATAAGGAAGTGGGCAAAGACAGCAGATAAGGAGAGTACCATAGCTAGAGCATCTGTTATAACAAAGGCTTGAAATGCTGCTTTTTTACTTAGAATTGCAGTGCCCTCTTTGTCACCCTCTTGGATCATACCGCCTGGTAACGTAAAAGCTGCTGTAAATGTTACGGTCGCTATGAGAGCAGCTACTATCAAATGTGATTCTTTTGCTTTCTCCATTGCTTTTTTTACTTCTTCTTTCCGTTGATCACCATCGATGACGACGTCGTCCTTGGGTTCTTATTTACACGCACAACTCCATATATATATGGTCCAACTGACTCCTCCAGTGTTAGGATTTCTTGCTGTGATATATCGAAAGCAAATAAATAATATAAGATATCTTGGATTTAAGTGTTATTTACACTAGGGCAGAGGGAGATTAGATTTTATAGTTTTTATAATAAAAATGAAATAACAAGATTAAAATTTCTAACTACTGTGAATGAGTGGTAAAAGGAGCTTATTTAACCCATTAAACTAAACTAATCAGTACTTTCAGTTCTATATATCCCCTCAACAATTATAT
This sequence comes from Acer saccharum, assembly GCA_030490815.1. Classification (NCBI taxonomy): domain Eukaryota; kingdom Viridiplantae; phylum Streptophyta; class Magnoliopsida; order Sapindales; family Sapindaceae; genus Acer; species Acer saccharum. The sequence goes on from CM059869.1 coordinate 9,870,173, forward strand.
ATATGGCTTCTAATGAACCTATTTTGGATATATTTGAAGTGTCTAATTAAGGAGACCTCTAAGTTGACAGAGATATTACGTACCGTCAGCTGATGAGAACCAGAATCCACCACTCTGCCAACACTCATATCGAAACCAAAGTCGAACGGTATATCCCCAACCATATCTTTGATTTTCCGTAGTAAGGGTGAACGGAAAGTGGCAAGCAAGTGGAGAGGAGTGTTTCCATCAACATCCTTGTTATTTATAAGATTTCTAATTAGCGGATCTCTTAGGAGAATTTCCAGATCTTCATAAGTTAAACTTAGCATGGCAAAGTGAAGAACATTCCATCTTCTTTTGTCAACCAATTCACAACAATCTGGACAACGAGAAATAATTTCATTTGGTATGTAGCCTCGGCCGATTGCTATATGAAGAGGCGCCATCCTTCTATGTTTATCACCAATATACGCAGCAAATATGTCATCCTCTAGTAACAATTTCATGGTTTCAGAGTTTCGATGATATGCAGCATAATGAAGTGGAGTCCACCCATAGTAGTCTGTTTTGTTAATCAAACTTTTCTTTTCCTCCGGTATTTTTCTTGTTATATCTACAACAGAATAAACAACTAACCAAATAAATGAATGAATAAATATGTAAAGCACTCGATAATTGGATCAATTGGATAGTGGATAATTCCATGAATTATTAATATATATTATTGCAGTATGAACCTTGCAATGAATAATGATGAATCTAGATTCTAGTCCTTTTTGAAAAAAATTCCTCTTTCTTTTTTAAACGAGGTTTGGTGTGAATGCACGAATACGAACTGTTCTTACCTTTACGTTTTGTTCAATTGACTTTTTTTTTTTTTTATAACTATTATAATATTTGAAGATTGGAAAAGAGGGTATGATTCGAATCCACACATTCTTGGATGCAGTTGGATATAGGTGTGAGGGGTTTACATCTGAGCCAACTTCGTCCAATCCTATCTTGTTCAATTGATTTTTGAAGGAAATTAAAAATAACAACAAATGTTTGGATCATTAGACCAAAGTATATATTTATGCCTAATCACTAGTTGGTATACAAGTTGGTCATGTAAATTTAATTGAGAATAGCTAGCTAACCATTATTAAGTGGAAATGCCTTTACATTAATGGGTTGTAATCTAGGATTCATATCTCATGACATTTGGGAAATGAAATTTTCATCTCAAATATTTAAATAAATACAAATTCAGCCCAAACCACTATTCAACTTATTCCTCCTATGCCGCTAGGCCGGCCACCAATGCCGTGGCGACAGTAAAACTAGTTGGAGGAGGCTGGCAAACTTCCTCCCAGACTTGAGAGAAGGCCGCAAGCTTTCTCCATGAGAAGAACTAGGGAGGCACGATTTATCACACCTCCATTTGAAGAGGATGGAGGATGAGGCGTAATGCCTCCTCCATGTAAGGATAAGAATTATAGAAGCATCTAGGTTCCTTTGGTTTTTTTTTTTTAAATTTTAATTTTATGTGTAAAAATACCGATTTTACCACTTAACCACCCTTGGACTAAAGTATTAAGTTGCGCTATTAGTCAAACCGTTAGTTAATCTAATTCAAATAAAACTTGAAATGGTAAGGTTACCTGGATCTTGGTTCTTAGCTGATGCATATAAGGCCGTCATCTGATAGGGGTCTTCATGGGCTAGTAATCTGCAAGTTTTTAATATTTCAACCAATATTTCTAAAGAATCTTTTGCAGCAGCAATGTGGAGTGGAGTTTCGCCACGTTTATTGGCAAAATAAGTGAAATAAGGATCTACTTTGGTTAGAATTTTCACCACATCCAAGTGTTTATATTTCACTGCCTCATGCAATGCGGTGTTTCCTTCATTGTTAGTCATTCTCAGAATCTGCTTGGCTGCTCCTATTCCACTCTCTAGCCCTTCATGTTGAAATTTTGTAGTGCTTTTGATAAGAACTTCCACCACATCAGAATGCCCGTATTTTGCCGCAACATGTAGCGGTGTTTCACCATTGACATCAACTTGATAAAGTAGCGATGGACACATGTTAAGTATTTCTTCCACGAACATGGTTGATGCAGTTTCCATTGATGATCTCTTTCGGGACATAATGTTGATATGCAAGATGGTATTCTTGTTTGGTGTTACGATCGAATCAAGCTCTCTTGCAGTAATATTCTCAAAGGGCTCGATATTACCCTTAACTGCAGCATCGTACAATTGAGGATCCATGTACGTATCTGAAATGTTTATTCAAAGAAAAAGAATATTAACTTAGACAAATAATATTAAGATATAATTAAAGGCTTCGTTGGTGTTAATGACGTCAAGACACCTTACGACTTAATTAAAAAAAAAAGAAAAAAAAGAAAAGAAAAGGAAACTACGTATAAAGTAGCACATCCATTTCCAGCAAATTAATAGAAAATTTCGTAAATAAAAAATTAAATTGGAAGTTCACTTCAACTCGAACAAAGTTTTATGTCTTTAATATCTTCCATCGATAACTCTTACAAATATATAAAACCAGTAGTGGATCCAACAATTTTAACGAGATAGGACACTTGAATAAAATAACAATTATATAAAAAAAATACTGAAAATTTAAGATCATAGTAAAATTAGTTTTTCTTTTATATAATTTTTTTTAAGGTATAATAAAGTTTAGATAAAATAAAACAAATATAATATTTACTCGAAATGAACTAAATAATTCAATAAGAAATAAAAACGAAAAACACAATATTACAAAATAAATAATAACAAGAAAAACGAACATAAATAATGAAAAATTAAAATATTTATTCTTAAAATAAATAAATTACAATCTAATTTTATAATAAGAAATTTTGTTTTGTATTTATAATGAATTCAATTTAAATTGATACCAAAAAAAAAAAAAAATACTGAAAATTTAAGATCATAGTAAAATTAGTTTTTCTTTTATATATATAAAAAAAATATAAGGTATAATAAAGTTTAGATAAAATAAACAAATTAAATAGAACATTAGTGTGAGGAGATGATCTAGATCCATAAAGTTACATGTTGATAACCAGTAATGTTACTATACAAATTTCTATAATTATCGAAGTGGTTATTGTTCATCCATCAGTAAAACATTACTCAAGTCAATAGAATCAAAGTATTTCCTTTAAACACATTATCTTTTAATATATGCAGTGTGTCCACATAAAAAACGGGTGGGGGGTTTGGGGTTGTGGCAAAAATTAAATAAAATGTTAAGAAATTAAAAATAAAATTAAAAAATTGGATCCGGAGAGGTAGATGTAGATGGATTCATAAACTATTTGGATCTCAGAACAATAGAAATAGAGAGGGGTCTCTATCGCCCAATGGAGATCCATCGATAAATTTCCATCATGCAACATCAAATAAATTTCTGTCGAGCGAAGAAGAATATTTATCAATCGAGTAATGGATCTCCATCATTGGATTTCATTGATAGATATCTACCATGAGATGGATGTCCATATCCAACTTTAACTATGGATCTTCACCATGGTAAAGATCCTCAATGATCCAATCTTTTTTTTTTTATTTTTTTATTTTATCTTATTTGTTTATTTAATCATTTTAATTAATTCTTAAAATTAGAATTTTATGTTTGTAAATTTATTACGGAATTTTATGATCTCCATTTTAGTAACCAGGCAAGCTCAACATGGAAATATAAAATATCAAAAAAGAAGTAATAAAAATTAATAATAAAAGTTAGGAATCCAAATGAAATTTCCTCTAACAAAATATTTAAAACTAAAAGAAAATTAAGTGATATCTCTTACAAGTTACAACTACTCTATATCTATAAAAAAGTGATTACTAAATCCTTATAACTCATATAAGGAGAATGTTATCACTGATCAATTCTAGAGACTCAGCTTATTTTACAGTTTTGTGGAACGGCTCAAAATTACCTTCAGCTGCAACATTGCTGCTTGACGCAGCTCCATCATTTGCACTCATGGATGTTGACTGTAGTTTCAGCTATCAAATAAACACAGAGACTGAGAAAAAGTCAGGAGAGAAGACAGAGATATATATATAGCAGCTTACATTGGAGTATTGGACAACATACAACCAGCTTTTATACTTGTTATCTTCTCTGTTTGCTAATCAAATTCAAGGAAATAAATATTAATAGTTTGACTGAAATATCCGGATATTTTATTTAAGGATATCGCAATATTTTCGATATTTCAACTGAATTTTCTAAATGTTTGGACACTCTTAATTTAAATAAATCGGTATTTACTTGTTTTCAAATTGTTGGGCTTGTAGCGTCCAGCCTATTGAGGGCATTTTAGTACTTTCAAAGGTTTTAGGCATGTTTTTGACGTGGTGCAGGAAAGAGAGTGAAAAAGTGAAAAGAAAGAAAGAAGAGTGATTTGCTTTTTCTCGATCCGAGTCGATCATATCCATTAGTGACCCTTTGAGATATAAATCTGAATTTCATATTTCCATATATGAAAGTGTTATAAATAAAAACCTTATTAAAAGTTAGATAATCGAAACAAAATCATAAAGTACAAACTAAGAATTGTGAGTAAAATTAAAATAAGAGAATTGTAATAGCAACTATATATAAAACAATAAATAAATAAAATAATGCACTATCTTTTCCTGAAATTTTGCATAATGCAATGATATTATAAATTATTGAGGAATGAGGAAACAGTGAAAAGAAAGAAAGAAGAGTGATTTGCTTTTTCTCGATCCGAGTCGATCATATCCATTAGTGATCCTTTGAGATATAAATCTGAATTTCATATTTCCATATATGAAAGTGTTATAAATAAAAAAAGAAGAACATATGAAGAACAGATGAAGAAATATGAATCAGTGAAGAACAATTGTAATAAAAAAATGAGAAAGAATAAAGTGAGACAGGGAGAGAGACTAGAGATATTACTTCGTATATTGAATTGATATTTCAGTTGATTTTGTTGATCAGATTTACAAGGGATCAGATGAACATATATACAGGCAAGCAAAGGAGAGGTGACGTAGAGCAATGATGAAGTCAAGTGGGCAAGTGGGATGATGTCACGCGGTGAAAAGCTATGAGGTGGTGGTAAGCCTAATCACAACAGAAAGTACTATCTATATACTTTTTTATATATAATTCAGAGCTTGTTTGATTAAGATTTAAAAAACCTCTATTGGTAAAACATCTACTTGTAGTAGATCCGTTAGAAATAGAGTTTTTTTTTTTTTTTAAATTATAGTTGTTTGGTTGGTAAACTTTAAAAAAAAAAATGTCTATTTGGAGAAGCACCTCTCCATGAGCTTTTATCTAGTAGATGTTTAAATTCTACTTGCCTCTATTCAATTTAAAATAGACAATCTCAAAAGCCCAACTAAACAACTTTAAAAAAACTCAAATAGACGTTGGTAGACCTTCTGAGGCAGTATAAAACTCAACTAAACAAGCACTTAGTCTATACGATAAATAATTTCTGATTCCGTCTCTGTTACTATTCATCCTCTACCGTGATGGTAAGGGATGCATGGGGTTAATTGTATAAATATATCCACTATTTATCTAATAAAGCAAATTTTCAAATAAATGTTCTATTCAAACACAAACATCCCAATTGGAATGTGTTTAGGTATGGAAAGTCAATAATACCCTTAGTAAAAGGGAGAGGTTATTTTGATGGGTAAATTGCACAAACATACCCTGAATTTATGTATAATTGCATAAATATTCAACTTTTCCTATAACTACACAAATATACCCTGTCATCAGTTGACTTTTGTTAACTTTAACCTATAACCCACATTTGTATCTCAAAATGACTAAATTACCCTTAAAAACTTATTTATCTTTTCTTTTATTATTTAAAAATATTAAAAAATATTTACTTAAAAATTTGAAAAAATCGATACAATTTTTTTGTTGCTTTTTTTCTATCATTTTTTTAACACAATCAGAACCCACAAAACTAGAAAAAATGGCAGTGTTTAGTGGGTTTTGATTGTGTTTAGTGAGTTTTGTGGGTTTTGATTCTGTTGATTAAATGTAATTGTTGGTAGGTTTTGATTGTGTTAATCAAATGAAATTGTTTGTGAGTTGATAAGTATGAAATTGAATGTTTTGGTGATAAAGTTGGTTTTTGAATTCTGAAAATTTGGTGTTTGAGGACATAGGGAAAAAAAAAAGGATAAAAAGAAAAATAAAATAAAAGGCAACAAAAAAAAATTGTACCGAACTTTTTAATTTTTTAAGTAAATATTTTTTAATATTAAAAGAAAAGATAAATAAGTATTCAAGGGTATTTTAGTCATTTTTGAATACAAATGTGATTATAGGTTAAAGTTAACAAAAGTCAACTGATGGCAAGATATATTTGTCAAGTTATTAGCAAACGTTGAATATTTATGCAATTACACATAAATTAAGGGTATGTTTGTACAATTTACCCACCAAAATAACATTTCCCTTTTATCCAAGGGCATTATTGACTTTCCATACCCCAAGAACATTCCAATTAGGATGTTTGTGTTTGAATAGGGCATTTGTTTGAAAATTTACTTTATTAAATAAATAGAGGGTATATTTGTGCAATTAATCGGATGCATGGTGGATTGGAATATGATGCATCTAAGTTCTTCTCCGAGATGGCGAGATATGATCTTAAAATTAGAAGATCTACTAATCTGATATAGGAGAAAATCTAGTTTTATTACCATTTGGTGAGACCGTCTCAATAGGATTGTACTATTTATCTAGAGAACATAAATATATATTATTTATTACACAATAACCAAGGTGTTGACTTGTTCTCATAATTGAGGGAGAAAAACTTCAATGGGACGGTCCCAAGTCAACACCTTGGTTATTGTGTAAATGAATAATTACCAGCATTTTAAGAGTGATTTTTGCTCACCCACCTTAATTGGGGGTGAGCATTATAACTCTTTTTAAAAATTGACATGTGTACTAAACTTAACCAAAGTTAAAATCTTTAACATTTATTTATATTCTACCATTTTTAACCCTTATGTCTATCAGTCTATGATGAAAAAAAAACAAAAGGACAACTCATAAATCAAAAAGGCATTTTTTTTTTTTTTTTTTTGATAATATCAAAAAGGCATTTGCAAAGAGGAAAATATGCATCCAATTCTTCTTTTTCCCCTTGTCTATGTATATTATTGATAATTTATTTTTTGCATTCTTTACTGTACCAAATATTCATGTCATTATACCTAATATTACCAAAAACTAATTTGGTTTTTTAATTTCACAAATCAATCAAAAACCAATGAAAATCAATCGATCAATCAAATTAATCAAACCTAACTTTTTTATTTCATGAGGATTAATCCAAAACCACCCTACAAACCGACGTCTCCAAACCCAACAATGATGAAGAACAAGAAGAAGAGAACCCAGTGGATGGTTTTTTGGAGACGAAACCGAAAAGGAGAAGACGAAGAACATTGAGAACAACGAAGAAGGGGTTGAGGCTGTCTGAACCCAGTGGATGGTTTTTTCTGTTTTCTTGCTTTGCTTTGTCTGGTTTTCTGTTTTTGTTTTTTTTCCTGTTGTTTGTTTTGTCTCTTAGATGTTGTTTTATATAAAAATTAAAAATAAATAAATAAATAAATAAATAAAAACCAACGAAGAAGAAGACGCATGACTCCAGAAATAGTTGTTGGCTCTAGCTACTGCATATTTTCCTCTTCTACATTGTTCTTTTGATTTTTTATTTTATATAAATGCGTTTTTGACTTATGATTTGTCCTTTTTTTTTTTTTTTAGACAAAAGGGTTAAAATCAGTAGAATATAAATAAGAATTAAACTTTTAACTTTGGTTAAGTTTAGAATACGTGTCAGTTTTTAAAGAAGGAGGTGTTTTAAAGAGGGAGGTAATGCTTACCCCAGTTAGTGGGTGAGTAAAAATGCACTCGCTTTTTGAGATGTAAGAGTCGTTTGTTTTTTTGTTTGAAGACTGAACAGTTCTGAATTTTTCTAAAGACTCAATATGGATTGAAATCTGAACTTGAATGATATGTTTTTTTTTTTTCCTCATATATAAATGTATTGTCAATACGTTTGTTTTTTAAAAGTAAAATTGTCTGAAAATAAGTAATTTTATATTTATACTCATGTTAAACAATTATACATATAATATGTAATTAATACAATCCAAAAATAATAATTATATAGAACACATATGATCATGATCTTCTTCTTCAATTACAAATAAACTTCATTTTTACTAAAAAAAAAATAAAAGGGGCAGCAGGAAAACTAACACCAAATACTCTAAAAAAAATAATATATAAATACATCACCCTAATATTATAATAAAGTGTTGATATTAAACACCAATATGAGAAGTGATTAGAGTTCTTTATTATTTTTAAAGCTTATAAAATAATTATAATATTAAAATAAAGATTTCTATACCATATATAATTATGATGAAATTGGAAATATGTTATATATGAGGGATAATATTGGAAGAAAAAATTTGGGATTGCATTTAATGCAATTCAATGATTTGTAATTAAGTGAAAAGTCAGGATTTTTTACTTTTTATTTTAAGTTGTTTCACCACTTTAAAAAAAACTAATAAAACAACTTAATAAATATGATTCAGACCCATTAAATTTTAAGTGGAAAAACAAATGATCCCGTATTGTCACTCACCACTTAATATGCATGACAGCTGTACATTTTTTTTTTTATTATTGATTTAAAACTTAAATAAGTGCCCTTGAAATCCTTTTATTTACAGGATCTCCACTACATAATCATCTTTCAAATTCAAACCTTGGTTAGAGGAAGAGGAAATTGACAGAGGATGGTAGGTGGCCTGGGAGCTGCACTATGAGAGCTACACTTGTTTTACAAAGAATTAATTCATGGAACAAGAAACTCAATGTTGAAACAAAAATAAAATAAAAAAATCATGCTATCAAATAGGGCACCTCTATTTAGTAGACCTGGCACGGTTTCGGTTCCGGTTCCATGGTTTGGTGGAACCGGAATTGGAACCGGAACCGCTATATGCCGGTTTCGGTTCCGGTTCCATAGGAACCGCCGGTTTTGAACCTTTTTTTTTTTTTTTTAATTAAACAAACAAAAAAAAGACTTTTAAGTTCTAATTTGACAACTTGTAACTTATAAGTTGTAGATTGTAATTGAATAAAATAAAATATATAAATGACAAATTACAAAATTAAATTAAATTTATTGGGTTATTATTTGAATAAAATAAACAAATGACAAATTACAAAATTAAATTAAAATAAAACTAAACAAAATGACAAATTACAATTTACATTTCATTGGGTATTTGGAAATTGAGTCACCCAAATTTTAAAAATAACATAAAATAAATAAATGACAAATTACAAAATTAAATTAAAAAAAAAAAACAAAAAAAATAATATGTAAACTTATTAGCTTTGCACTTAATTTTTACCACAATTAAGTTGCCTACGTATCCTCTTGGGGGGGTTTAGAGGAGTCAAAGGCCACGTAGTTCTCTTACCTTTTATTACAGGTTTGGTGATGACATGGAGTCGTGGACTAATTTTCATTACAGGTTTGTTATTCCGACTCCACTGCTCCAGAGCCTTCAGGTTCGTCATCTTTAAAGAAATCGTATGTTGGCTCCTAATCGATTTCTTGTTGTCTGTTTTCCGCCTTTGTCCAATCATCAACACAAACCTGTATCTGAAGTGCTTTCGGTGTCAAGCACGAACGTCTTTCATCTAGGATATTCCCCCCGGCGCTGAACTCTTATTCCACCGCCACAGTAGAAACTGGTGTTGAAAAAATATTTTTAGCTATCATGGATAGTACATTGTAGCTTCATTCCAATATTTTAAAATATCAAATGCTTCTGTAAACTCACAATAAGAAGCTAGATAATATTCAAGCTCAGAATACGAACCGGAGCTTGATGAAGAACATCTTGGTGTTTTGGTTTTTTTTTTTATAACATACTATACCCTAAATTCAAAAATTCAGAGGAGGATGATGGAGGCTGAGATGCAGTTTGTGTTCGTGTAACATCTAAGTTCAGTGAGGATCCATACAATGTAGCATATTCATCATATAAACTATACAATAATTTCTTAACTCTACCACAACACGCATCAACATCATATTCAATATTTAAACGTTTTTTGCCATAATAACCTTCTAGATAATAAGACAAAGATTGTAATTTACAACGTGGATCAAAAACCATAGCAATCAAATAAATATTTGGAAACTCCTCATAATAATTTAACCATTTTGCTTCATAGCACTAACGGCTTCCGCTATGCTGGGTCAGATTCACAATAAAAAAATGCACCAGCAACATTAATACTCTCAATAATAAATAAATGTGTTGTAGGAAAATAAATACTAGATAAATTTTTTGTAGCATTATGAAATTTTTTTAACAAATTGAAAACATTGTAACAAACATCCTAATGAGTTTTAAAAAGTTCAATGGTAGGAACATGAAATTGAATAAAAGAAACTAATAAATCCCTATACTCATAACTTTGAGCAAGGATTTTATAAGTAGAATTCCAACGTGTTGGAACATCACGAGCAAATTTAACGACACGTCTACCATTTTGTTTACAATATCTTGCCCATGCTTTCATTGTAGAAGGATGTCTCCATAAAATATTAGGGCTTTTCTAATAGGTACAATAAAATCTCCAAGAGTTTCTAATCCTTTTTGAACACATATATTTAAAACATGGCATGCACACCTTTGATGAAAAAATGTACCACCAAGAAAGGGTTTGTATAAATTAATTAAAGATGGAATAGCAGCGGTATTGGCAGAACCATTATCAAAACCAATTGCAAAAAATTTGTTTTCAATATTATACTCTGAAAAAATAATTCTAAGCTGTCTATAAATATTCTGAGCAGTGTGTGCATCATCAAAAACTCTAAATGCAAGAATTCTTTTTTGGATAGTCCATGCATTATCCATATAATGGCAAGTGACACCCAAGTATGAATGCGATTGTCAATGGTCAGTCCATATATCGGCACATACGGTAACACGACCATTATATTTTTCAAAATATTTTTCTAACTATTTTTTCTCTCTCGAATAAATCTTTTCAAGTGTTTGTGTGAGCGTGGATCTAGGGACACGGCATGCAGCAGGGTTTAATGCTCGTCGACAATAGTTAACAAAACCAACCCTTTCACCAAAACTGAATGATAAGTGTTCTACTGCTACCATCCTAGCTAATTCTTCTCTATTTTGTTCATCAATATAACAAAATAATTGTTGGTTAGGAGTAGCGTACCTGAGAATTTGTGATTGTGACCTCGTTCCGGTTATTACGTCTGGATGTTTGGTTTCAATATGCTTCCAATAAGTGCCATATCCTCTGGATTTGCTCCACTTATATGTTTTGGTGCAGTAATTGCAAGCCGCTACATAGTTTCCATCTTCTTTCCTAACTTTCTTCATATGTTTGGTGAAGAGATTAGATTTGTTCCGCTTTCGTATCAGATCTTCCTCCTCTTGTAATTCCACTTTCGGTGGATCATAATCAAAATCCGGAGGTGTATCAATATCAGGCATATTTTCTGACTGGCTTGTCACATTGGGGGTGGTGTCATTAGTATCGGGTTCAGAAATTATTAGATGGGGAGTAGGACAGTTTAGGCCTAGGTCTTCAGCATAGGCCCGACGTTGCAGATATTCGTGATAGGTGGGGTTGTTATGATTGAGATTATCGATCATAGCACCCTTACCTTTCATCGAAATCGAACGCCTAGGACCGTCACGGCCGTGACCCCTTCCACTTCCACTTCCACTTCCACTTGCCATTTAAAAATAAATTTGGGAGAGAATTGGAAACTTAGAACTTAGAACTTAGAAGAATAATAGTATTAGACTATTAATAGAATAGTAGGTACTATGTAGTAAAGTACAAAAGTAGTAAACTAGTAATTGCAAATAAATGAAAATGAAATTGGAAACTTAGTAAAAAAAAAAAAAGGGTAACCGTTGGAGGCCCAACGGCATGTTGACGTCAACAGACCGTTGGGCCCAACGGTTGGCTGACGTCAGTAGGCCGTTGGGCCTCCAACGGTAACCCAAAAAAAAAAAAAAAAAAAAAAAAAAAAAAAAAAAAAAAAAAAAAAAAAAAAAATCTCGAACCGCCCGGTTCCTCAAACCTTAGAACCGAAACCGAAACCGAAACCGAAACCGGCCTCCTTCGATTTAGGTTTCGATTCTGGAACCGGAACAGAAAATTCGATTCCGATTTTGGTTTTTTCGATTTTGTTTCCGGTTCGGTTCCACGGTTCGGTTCGGAACCGTGCCAGGTCTACTATTTAGAGAAGATTATGTGCGATGATGCAGTCAGAAATACAAAAAAAAAAAAAACAAAAAACAAAAAAAAAAATTACTGCCAAAATAATTTTTTTAAAAAAATATAAAGATAGTTCATAATTTTTAAAACTTTTTTTATTATTATTAAATTTAGAGTGCAACAAACTCTATTTTTTATTCCAAGTATCAACATTTATCATGATTATCATATAACGATATAATGGAGAAAAAAAAATCAGAAGACATTTCTTAAATTTTTATTTTTATTATTATTATTTTTATTATTATTATTATTATTTTGTCCTTCTTTTATGCTTAGTTATGAACTTTATCAAAAACACAAAAAAATAAAAATAAAAAATAAAAAAATAAGTTACATAAATTAGGGATTTTTTTGGGAAGGGTGGGGACTCGAACCTGTAACCTTGTGGTATAGGTGTAAGGGATTTACCACCGAACCAACATCATCTCATCACCAAGGGTGGCTTGTTAATAAGTTTAAAGTTGGAACAATGAATGTTTATACATTTTTCAATTAAATCGGTGATGTAAGGATTAAATTGAATGTATTAATAATTTAAGAGAGTTTACAAATAAAATGTGTTAAAAATAAGTATATTCATTTTAATAAGAGTAATATTAGTATTAGAAATAACTAGTAATTATTTAATTTTCAAAATTTAGATATGAGTATATTTATACAAATTAGTATGTAAATAACATGGGTGCGGATATTGTCACTCATAAACTAATTAGTACACCAATTTTTATAAGTACACTAATATCTAAAATTTAAAAATTAAATATTACTATAAGCACTCATCATAATGTCAATAATACTCTTATTGAAATGAATATATTTATTTTAATACATTTTATTTATAAACCCTCTTTAATTATTAACACACCCAGTTTATATATACTTTCAATCATCAAATACAAACTTAACCCAAAAGAACTGTTGTAATTTTATTTTTTCTCTCTCTTCTGTGACTTACTTTTTTTTATTTTTTTTCTCATTACCTATATATCTCATCATTGTTTCGACCCCAAAAATTTCAATTAGGTTAAATTCGTCTCTTTATTACGAATGGATCAATACCCTTATTATATACTTTTTCTTGTCTTTTATAATTTTTTTAAAAAAATTTTAGCAAAAAAAATAAAAATAATGTACCATTATAAGTGTACCACTGTGGATTATAAAATCATCAAATTTAACAATCTCTGAAAATAATCCTCAAATGCTGAGGTGGTAACTTTTGAGGATCCAAATTTACTTATATCATTGTAGATGCTTTCATTGGACGGTCTCATCAAGTGATAATGAGACCGTCTCATTAAAATTTTTTCATGACATAGTGATTGATGGTGTCGGTTCTATCAGACATAGTGATTCCCTGGCGTCCTCAATTATGGAACACGTGAACACCCCGGTTATTGTGCAAATGAATAATTACAGGCTTTTTGAGATGTACTGTCCACTCTCGCCACTTAATATGCATGACAGCTGTACTTTTTAAAAAAAAATTGATTTAAAACTTAAATAAGTGCCCTTGAAATCCTTTTATTTACAGGATCTCCACTACATAATCATCTTTCAAATTCAAACCTTGGTAAGAGGAAGAGGAAATTGACAGAGGATGGGAGGTGGCCTGGGAGCTGCACTACGAGAGCTACACTTGTATTCCGAAGAATTAATTCATGGAACAAGAAACTCAATGTTGAAACAAAAAAAAAAAAAATTCATGCTATCAAACAGGGAACCTCTATTTAGAGAAGATTATGTGCGATGACGCAGTCGGAAATACCAAAAAAAAAAAAAAAAAAAAAAAAAAATTACTGCCCAAAAATATATATATTTTTAAATATAAAGATAGTTTCATAATTTTTAAAACTTTTTTATTTTATTTTATTAAATTTAGAGTGCAACAAACTTTATTTTTATTCCAAGTATCAACATTTATCATGATTATCATATAACGATAAAATGGAGAAAAAAAAATAAATTCAGAAGACCGATGATACAAAGATAATGCATTTCTCAATTATTTATTTATTTATTTATTATTTATTTTGTCTTTCTTTTCTATTTAGTTATGAACTTTATCAAAAACACAAAAAAATAAGTTACATAAATTAGGGATTTTTTAGGAAGGGAGGGGATTCGAACCTGCAACCTTGTGGTATAGGTGAAAGGGGTTTATCACCGAACCAACATTATCTCATCACCAATGGTGGCTTGTTAATAAGTAGAAAGTTGGAACAATGAATGTTTATTCGTTTTTCAATTCAATCGGTGATGTAAGTATTAAATTGAATGTATTAATAATTTAAGAGAGTTTACAAATAAAATGTGTTAAAATAAGTATATTCATTTTAATAAGAGTAATATTAGTATTAGAAATAACTAGCAATTATTTAATTTTCAAAATTTAGATATGAGTATATTTATAAAATTAGTATGTTAATCATATGGGTGTGGATATTGTCACCCATAAACTAATTAGTACACCAATTTGTATAAGTACAGTAATGTCTAAAATTTAAAAATTAAATATTAATATAAGCACTCATCATAATGTCAATAATACTCTTATTGAAATGAATATATTCATTTTAATACATTTTATTTATAAACCCTATTAAATTATTAACACACCCAATTTATATATATAAAAAATCATATTATTTTTGGAATAAAAAATTATTTTGTTTATTGATAGAGTTCATAACTAAACATTAAAAAAAAATGTAAAATAATATCAACCTTGTATGATCCGAGTCCTCTGAAAATTCATTTCCATTACTTTATTATATAATTATCATGTGATAATGAGAAATTTGATACTTGAAATAAAATTAAAGTTTAATTAGAGCTTATCATAATTTTTTTTATTTTTTATTTTTTATTTTTGTAATAAAGAGATATAGTTGAAGCTATAAGTGTAATTAATAAGTGTATATAATAATTTGTTTATTTTTAATTAAAATATAGTTGAAGCTATAAGTGTAATAAAATATAAATGTACTAATTAGCATCATGGTGGCAATATCAGCACCCAAATCACATAGCACCTAAAACGTATGACTTTATGTTAGACTATAGCAAATGAGGTCTTTAATTTATATTTATTTATCCAATGACAAATCATAAAATGTCTAGCATTACTTAAAATAAAATGGTAGTGCCCACTGCCACATGCAGGATGTTACCTGTAGTTTCAGCTATCAAATGGTAGCATTACTTGAATTGGTGTTGATATCGCCATTGCTGCTTGACATAGCTTCATTATTTGCACTCGGAACAGAATCCATGGATGTTACCTGCAGTTTCAGCTATCAAATAAAAACAAAAACTGAGAAAAAGTACAGTAAATCAAAGTAGAAAACAGAGGAGAAGACAAGGAGCAGTAGATTAGTCTCCTACTTACACTCTTAACTGATTTTATAAATTTACTGTTTTTCTTACATTGGATGCGAATGAATGGTAGGAAAATGAGGTTGGACATTGGTGGTCCCCCGCCCCCCCCCCCCCCCCCCCCCCCCCCCCCCCATCCTTATTTATTTTGCGGATGGGATGTAAATGAATGCCCCCACCCAATCAATGCCATCCCCATTCCCATCCTCACTTATTTTGGCAGATGGGATGGGAATGAATGGTAGGAAAATGAGGTTGGACATTGGTGGTCCACCCCACCCCCCCATGCCTAGTGGTGTCAATGTGGGTCAGCACGACCCATTTGTGCCGAGCCGAAGAAGCTCGTTTTCGAAAACGAGCTCGGCCTGGCACAACACAGCAAGTTGTCATGCCGTGCCGTGCCGTGCCAAGTCCAACCTGACCCATTTTCAAAAATGGGGGCCCGACACATGCCTGATGAGCCGTGCCGACGGGTCGGACCTGGCCGACACACAGGCCTACAAAATTTTAATTTTTTTTATAATTTAAATATTTTAATTCAATTGTACTAATTTATAATATTGTTTAAACAATTTAAATTATGTAATTTTAATTGTATTTTGTCTATCTTATTTATTATTTTAGTGTAATAAAAAAAATGTAGAAAATAGATAGATTTATTATTTTATTTAATAAAATAATTCAAAGAATAAATAAAGATAAAATATTAAAGAAAATAAAAAATACATGAAATATGAAATGAAGAATTATTTATTTATTTCGGATTTTCAGTATTACATGATTGCCTCATTAAAAACCTTACTAAGAAAAATCTTGTGGGATAAAAACTTGGTAAGGGAAAAAGAGTGCAATCTTTAGCATACGCGGAGTCGTAACACGCCTGTCTGGGTTCCGTTGTAGTTATGTCTAGGTTGTAGTGTCTACATGTTTGTGTCGAGCCATGTATTTGCCTTTATGTATTTTCAAATGACCGGTTTCCGACCTAGAACTGGTATATAAGAGTTTATAAAACTTACATCGATATTTTGTTGTGACCCTATCGTCTGGGTCTGGTATTTCTTCTTTGTCAAAACACATCAAAATCATCATTGTCCATGTTAAGACCATCGAGAAAAATAGTAAATTAATAATATAGTATTAGAATAGTAGATTAGTAGTGTCACTACTACAAAAATGTTAAAAGACATCACTAAAAGAAATCGGTTTTTGGTAACCGATTTTAAAAAAACTTTTAGACATCGATTTTTATAAAAACCAATGTCTTAAAAATTACAGTTTCAAAAGACATCGGTTTTTAAGAAAACAGATATTAAAAAAAAAAATGTTTAGACATTGGTTTTTATAAAAACCGATGTCTTAAATTTTGCGTTGAAAAGACAACGGTTATTATAAAAACTGATATTAAAAACAAGCTTTTAGACATCGGTTTTTATAAAAACCGATGTGGATTCAAAAGCAAAATTCTGCAATGCAAATCTGACCTATGTCCACATTCAAGTGCGTATCTCTAAAAATACACAACGTTATTTGCTCAACTTTTGACACAAGAAAGTAGACATGCAAACAAAATTTATTTCATTGCCAAAAGATACAGTTTTAAGGAAAAATTTTGCACAAAAATATCTCTAATCGCTTCTGACCTTTGACTGAATAATTGACCATAACTTTCAAAATACAGCCCAGAATTTTACGTTCTTTATACCGTTGGATTCGTATCAAAAAATTGAAGAACTTGACCTGAACAAAAAAATTTATTTCCTTGCCAAAAGATACAGTTTTAAGGAAAGAGTTTGCACAAAAATATCTCCAATCGCTTCAATTCTGACCTTTGACTGAATAATTGATCATAACTTTCAAAATACCTCCCAGAATTTTACGTTCTTTATACTATTGGATTCGTATCGAAAATTCAAAGAATCCAGTTGGACAAAAAAATTTATTTCATTGCCAAAAGATACGGTTTTAAGGAAAAAGTTTGCATAAAAATATATCCAATTGCTTCTGACCTTTGACTGAATAATTGATCATAACTTTCAAAATACCGCCCCAAATTTTACGTTCTATATATCGTTGGATTCGTATCGAAAAATCAAAGAACCCTATGTGAAAAAAAAAAATTATTTCCTTGCCAAAAGATACAGTTTTAAGGAAAAAGTTCACACAAAATTATCTCCAGCAAAATACAAAACCACACAATAAAAAATGAAATGAAAAATAAACCCACCAATAATTTTTTTTTTTTTTTAATATATATATGTTTGTAGTAGAAATTAGAATTTTGATTAGTTGAGTAAATTTAAATTTATCAAACAAGTTTTTTATTTTATTATTATTTTTTGTTTTTTTTTTTTTATTTCTAACAACTCATAATTTAGTCTAGGAATCGGTTGAAACTACTTGGGGCGCGTTTACTAATCAGGAATGGAGGGAATCAGAATCAAGTTCCACTGGAAAGGGAATGGAGAGGAATCGGAATTAAGTTACTAAATTTCATTCCAATGCTTACTAACAATTTAGGAATCAGAAATAGAATCAAATTTATTCCCTTTCTAGTGTTTACTTCAACTAAGGAATCGAAATGATATATAGTTGATTACAAAATACCCTTGTGTATATAATATGTTGAATTTTTTTTTATTATTGTTATGAAAACCTATTTTTTATACTGCTCGTAACACTATAACTAGTAATTAACATATTTATATCGTAAACTTTCAACTAATTAGTAAATAATAATTAAAAATTGAGGAGTAATTCAGATTTGAAAGCATAATTAATTTGATGTCGAATTAATTTCTCACATTTAAGTGTTTTTTTTCCCTTCTTTCGAAAATTAAAACACAAAATAACTTGACATATGCAACCATTAGCTTACACAGTACTTGATTCATTATTAACCGTATAAATATATATTTATATATATACAATACATGCTTTACGGAAAAAGAAAAAAAAAAAAAACTTAAACAAAACAGCATATATATATATATATATATATATATATATATATATGAATATGTAATATTGCGTTATACTGTTTTAGTAAAAAGAAAAAGAAAAAAACTTAAACAAAACAAAACAAAACAAAATATATACATATGAATATGCAAATAGCTTCACGTAAAAAAAAAAAAAAAAAAAAAAAAAAAAAGAAGAAGAAAGAGTCAAAGATTTCTATGTATATTCAAGAAATTTAAGATTTAAAAAAAAAAAAGCATACCTATAGCAAGATTCGGAGGAAAACGATATACAAAAAAGAATTATAGAGAACAATCTCTAATGGAAAGACAACTTTTTATTTTTATTTTTTATAATTATTATAAAGTGAGGATATTTTAGTAAAAATATATGAATTCCCTTTTTCAATCAGGAAAGAGAACTTGATTCTTAGGGTGGGTGGGGGGAATCAAATTCCCTTTCCATCAGTAACTTAATTACAGATTTGAGAGTGGGGTCCACGTAATTTAATTTCCTAAAAATTTAGTAAACACTGGAATTCACAAATCAGTAACTCAATTCCCTTTCCCGAGTTTGATTACTGATTAGTAAACATGCCATTAGTCTAGGAAAAATCTACTCTAGGTGCGTAAAAATTAAATTGCATAATGCTTTGGTTTGGGAAAATGATTTGGTTTCTTGCAAATGATTAAAGATGCAAACTTGTAAAATAAAAATGCAAATTTGTATCTAAAAACTAAACTAAAACAACAAAGAAACACACAAGTAGTAAATATATGGGAGAAAACACTAAGGAATCGATGCAACCTTCCTTAGACCATTCAATGCACTCACTTAGTCTCATTAAGCACTTCAATCCAATTTTAGGGCTTGTTTTAAGATAAATTCATTAAGTTCTAGGTCTTTTCCATTACTTGCACAAGGTCATGTAACAAACAATGGTCAATCCCCATACTTAACATAAAACTCTAAGCCAAGTTGACCTAGTATGGCCATGCATAAACCAACCTTCCCAATTACTAAGTTTGTGGTGAGATTTAGATGAGATGGCCACCCACACCTAAGCTCAACACCTTACATAAACTAACTCTCAAACCCATGCATCTTGTGTCCACAACAAAGCATGAATAGAGAGATTAGAACAATTAATTCAATAATTGAGATTAAAATAGAATTGAATTAAGAGAAATAGACTAGTAATTACATGGAGTAGTCCAATAGGGTTACATTAATCCCCTAGCTAAGAATTAGTTACATATCAATGGAAAAAGACAAGAGAAAACAAAGGAGTAGAGAAAACCTATGTGTCATGAGAGCTTCCTCTTGAGAATCTTCTTCTTCTTGTTTCTTCTTGCTTCCAAAACTTCTAAGGATGTATGGAAATGGTTGTGTAGAAGGGAATATGTGAAAAGGATGAAGAAATGGTGTAAATGGGTTGTAGATTGGGTGATTTTCGTATGTATGGTGATGATGTAGGAGTGTGGAAAGGTTTGGATATGGTGAGGTAATTTCTAGATCTAAGGTTAAGAATGTGATGTGTGTATGTTTCAAGAACAAAGAAAACAAGGTATTTATAGTGGGTGCCAAAAAATAGGTCTGAAATCTGTCACTTAGCTGAGCTGGCACGGAAAGTCGCCCCCAAGTTCGCTGTTGGAGGGGATGACCACCATGGGGGTGAACATCACTACCCTTTTGATGCTAAGAAGGTCACCCCTAAAGTCGTTGTTGGCGGGGGCGACCACCATATGGGTGAACATCATTGGAATTTTGGAGTTGAGGAGGTCGCCCACAAGTTCGTTGTTTGCGAGGGCGACCACCATGGGAGCGAAGATCACTGCCCCTGTTGCTAGAAAAAGATCGCTTCCGACCACGGCGACCGCTTCGAGCGTGGTTGGCCATGGAAGTTGGGAGGTTTGGAGGTTTGGAGAAACGTTGCGTGGATGCCTGAAAATGGTGGCAAACGGACCGGGGGAAGGTGCGCCGTCAATCTGGACGGAAAACCGCCAGACAAGTGTCCAAAAAATGGATGGACGACATCGAGTTTGAAGGCGGGTCGAAGCGGGGTTGGGTCAGAACGCTTGGTCTGCAAACGGGTTGGCTGTATGTTAAACACGACTTGACGTCACGCGGATGTAAGCAGACCACGCCCAAAACACGCCGTTTCACTTATGACGTGGCATGCTACGCATTGGCTGGAAAATTACAATAAGTACCCCTCAACTCTTTCTATATCACAAAATCTTCAATATATTCTTCATATTTTCACTTTGACCCCTGGTTCTCCAAAATTACGCCAATGCCCCTGAACTCCATAAATACCGAAAACACTTATTTTATCATATTAAATACCTGGTTTTACTTGAGAAACAAGCACAACAAGTAGAAATTGGGGATCTAAAAATAGGAATAAAATAGTACAATCAGTGTAGAGAATAGAGATTAGAGAGAGTAATGGAGAGTTGGACAATGGAGAGAATGAGAGATTGAGAGAAAGTGTATGGAAATTGGAATGGGTGGGGGTATTTATAGAAAAATTTGAAATGTGGGTAAAAATATAAAATAGAAGAGATGATGGGGTAAATTGTAATTTTTGGTCTTTTTTAAAAATTTGACCGTTTACTGACGCTAACAACGGTAAATTTTTTTTTTTTTTTTTAAATATTAAAAAATGTTGTTAACGGTAAAAAAAATATATATATATATATTTGGCAGGCCCAATGGTCGGTCTGGCAGGTCGGGCTGGCACGGTAGGCCTCATTTCCAGACCCGGCCCATGCTAGGCATGGGGTCCGTGCCTGGCTAGGCTCACGACACATGCTGGCTGGTTGTGCCAGGCCCACTAGGTCCAGCACATTTTGACACCACTAATTATGCCCCCCAAATTGTTTTTTTAAATTCCAACTTTGCCCTTGAGTTTGGTTGCACCTGAAAAAAAATTGGACGGAAGTTAGTAATCTGTCAGTTTTTACAAATTTATAGAAGTTCAGGGGGTTTAGTGCCAAGAAAAAAAGTTTAGGGGGCACTTTGCTACCGCACTATAAGTTCAAGGGGCATTGGTTCTATTAACCCTATAAAATATGCATAGTTGGATTCAAACTTCCACCACACACATGGAAGGGAAAGTGTACATCACTTGGAGCTACGAGGTGATGTGCTTGTCTCATATATCCTATATACTCTTGTAGTTGTTTGGTCGTTCGTAATTTTTGTATGTCTAATTTTTAATTTTTATCGTCGTCATACTCTTATTCGGTCTTTAGGTTCAAATAATGATAGAAATGTATTATATTTGCTTGATTTAAATGAATGAATGGGAGTGTTGCCACGTCATTTGGATACCAAATTTTGGCAAAGTGGCATTACTCTTCCTTTAATATTCAAAGAAGTAAAATGTTTTTATTTTATTCTTATTGAAACTTGCAAAAAAAATTATCAGAAGAAGAAAAAAAAAATTTGCAAAAACTTTGGTATGATCACTATGATTCGTGTTTAAACTAGGCCCACAGCCCATTCAACTATTCAAGTCTCAATCCAAAATCCATTTTCAAATATCAGTTAAAGTTTAAACCTTTAAAAAACCTAATTTTTCTTTTGGCGCCAATGCAACGAAATGAATCACTCTCTTCTACAATTCATCAAGAAAGCCAATTCCCTCAAATCCTTCAAATCGATCCACTCCCATCTTATAATCAGTGGCACCATCAACTCATCCGACCTTATTCTCAACAAACTTCTTCGTATATATTCACGTTTCGGTGCCATCGATTACGGCCGCAAACTGTTCGATGAAATTCCGAAACCAAATGAATTTCTTTGGACGGCCTTGATTCATGGGTATGTTGAGAATTATAGATATGCTGAAGCATTTTCTATGTTGTTCGAATGCTTAGTGAGTCTGTGACACTGTTAAATTTTACTATTGCGTCAGTACTTAAGTCTTTGGCCCGTGAAAAGAGGGTAAATGAAGGAAAGGGGATTTATGGCTTTGTGTTGAAAAGTGTTTCAGTTTTGACTTGATTGTGCAAAATTCGGTGCTTGATCTTTTCATGAGATGCGGAGAAACGGACTTCGTGAGATGGACATTTGATGAGATGGATGAAAAGGATGTTGTTTCTTGGAATACTATGGTGTCGATGGTAGAGTTGATATTGCACACAAGCTGTTTGATAAGATGACAGAGAGGAATGTCGTTTCTTGGACGAGCTTGATTAATGGGTATATTAAGAGTGGCAACATGGTGGAGGCGAGGGCTCTTTTTGATAGAATGCCCAATAAAGATCTTGCTTCACGGAATGTGATGGTTTCTGGATATTTAGATGCTGGTGATCTTGTTGGTGCATGCTATGTTTTTGAAGCGATGCCATTTCATGGTATTGAAACTTGGAATTTAATGATTTCAGGGTTTTGTAAAGCAGGAGAGATAGAAATTGCTGAAGAACTTTTCAACGGAATGCCAGATAGAAATGTTTTGTCATGGACCACAATAATGGATGGATATATAAAATCTGGAAATGTTGTTCGTGCAAGGTCTTTATTTGATCAGATGCCTAAAAAGAATTTGATCTCTTGGTCTATAATGATCGGAGGTTATGCCAAAAATGGGCATCCTCGTAATGCTTTGGAATTGTACAAATCCTTTAAAGAACAAGGGATTAAGCCGGATGAGACATTTATACTGGGAATCATCTCAGCTTGCTTGCAGTTAGGAATTCTAGATACTGCTGAATCAATTATTCATGACTTTTCCGAACCTTCATTTTTTCCTAATTTGCGTGTTGTAAACAGTTTGATAGACATGTATGCAAAATGTGGAAGCATTGAGAGGGCTAAGCAGGTATTTGAGATGGCTCATCAAAAGGATCTGCTTTGTTATAGTACCATGATTGTAGCCTTTGCAAATAATGGATTGGGTCAAGACGCCATTTCTTTGTTTGATGAGATGCAAAGGGCAAATATAAGACCTGACGGAGTAGCTTTTCTTGGGGTTTTAACTGCTTGTAACCATGGGGGGCTTGTCAATGAGGGCAAGCTGTACTTCAAACAAATGATAGATGAATATGGTATTCAGCCTTCAGAAAAGCACTATGCGTGTGTTGTTGACCTTCTTGGCCGTTCTGGCTGCCTTGATGAGGCACATAATATTATAAAAAACATGCCAATTGCACCACATTCAGCTGTATGGGGCGCTTTGCTTGCAGCTTGTAGGGTCCATTGCAATGTTCAATTGGCAGAAGTTGCTTCAGCTGAGTTATTTAAGATTGAACCTTATAATTCTGGTAATTATGTTCTTTTATCTAATACTTATGCCACTGCTGGACTCTGGGATGATGTTGCTAGAGTGAGAAAAATGGTTAAGGAGCGTCGAGTTAGAAAGAATAGAGGTTCTAGCTGGATTGATGTGGGATGCACTCTCCATGAATTTGTCACGGGAGATACTTCACATTCTGATTCAGAAAGCATGTACTTTATCTTGAATTTACTCTGAAGATATGAAAATTTTGGGATATATATTGGACTCCGAGAAGACAGAAGTATAACCTTTCAATATTATGTTTCCTTCTGATGCATACTTCTGCAACCTCTTGGAAGATAGATGATCTTAATGAAACACGGAGGAGAAAAGAAGAAGCAAATCAATCTAACTTCTGCTGAATTCATGTAGTAGGGTCCCCCTTACAGTTCTAGGACATCATCAACCAAGATCTGAGTGGCCTCCTAACTTGTGGAATAATGTGTTCTTGTTCATTTAATTGTATTTCGTCAAGATGAAAAGCAGTATACTGTTTACAGAAAGTGTGCAAAATTTTGACTAGAGCTAACTCTACTTTGAGCTACTGCCTATATAGAAAAGTACGAAAATGATCAATTGTGGGAATTTCGTACATTTTTCTAGCGGTATCCCAATTGACACCGGTGTAAATAAAAAAAAAAAAAAAATCTGCGATTTATATGTTTTTCGTACGAGATCCCACAACTTATCAGCTTTGTAGAAAAGTTTGCTTGTAAATATGCAGCTGGATTTTTCCTGTAAATTAAGGATGCTTTGCTTTTGAGAATTCCAGGTGCATGTTTGATCATTGATTCATGAATTATCTTCTATACTTCACTTCTAAAATATCTTCTGAAATTCTAATTCGAAGACATTTCCTACTAAAAAAATTATCGAGAAGAAAATAAAATAAACTGATATGGTTTGTACATATATAGGTCATGGATCAAGAAAATTAACAAAATTTATCTAAATTAAAAAGATACAACATAGTTTCAGTGAAAAATGTAAGAATTGAATAGTTAATTCTTTTCTTACTTTTTTTTTTGCCCTTTCCTGCGAACGATTTAAAATAATTGATTCATGAAATAACATATTGAAAGTCTGTCTGATGATGCTAGTAACTTGATGATGTCTCTGGCTGCCATGTCCTGTCCACCATTAACTCATTAAGTGATTAAACAACGAAAACACTTGTTTATTTTCATTTTTTGGTTTTGTTTTTTGGTTTTTAAATTATTACAAGGGAAGTGGATACCTCCTAAAAAGTAAAAAGTGTATCCTAATTCCTAATTAAACATGTCAGCAAGTGACTAAGTGGTATTAATGTAATGGTAATCATTAAACAAAATAATAAAGTTTTGTGTTGGGGAAAATCTTATCGAGCAATGAGAAAATTTTTGGGAGTTTGTAAACATTGTTTTGACTAATATTCCTTCGGCAAAGCCTCATCTTATGGAGCCCCACGCCCCATGGATATGGACATGGTATACTTGAGAAGAATCAAAGGCATTAATTCTTTTGCCTAAACCAGGCTATGATTCTCAAGTTCAGTGAGGGAGAGTATAATCTTTCCCAAAGATTTTAAACAAATTCTGGGCTTGGGGTGAACATTATTTGAGCTTGACTTGTTTCCTAGACAGTAGGCATGGCGTATACTTCTGTTTAACATCATTATGAAATGCTTTAATTATTAAAATGCTAACTCAGAAATTTTCTAGAAGGCAACCTTGACGGATTCAAAATGTAGGCAAGAAGAATGCTTGATATCTTAAAATTCTGAATATGAATTCGCAAAAACACTGTTAATTGCTATGTACAGAGAAGACCAAAGATGTAGCAATTGGGATAATTTTTTTCCTTTAATACGAGCTTTAGAAAATTAATATGAAACAAAAACTCCATTTCCAAATGTCGAAACAGCCATCTGAGTTGATAGGATTGTGCCTGAAACTAGATTAAACTGACCTTCTAAGTTTGATACGGTTAGTTCTATTAAGGAGTTTGGTTCAGTTTTGATTTTGAAACTTGAGGAACTGAAGCCTTCCAGATTGTTGTAGATTTAAAAGAAAATCTGAACAGATTCATCAACTTAAACCATTTTTTTATTGTATATCAGTTTCCATGTCCTCTGCTCTTCCTGTGTTCTTCCTTTACTCATTCATTATTTTTGTTGTTGTTGTTGTTGTTTGTTTGTTCCTTTATTGTCTTTTTTTTTCCTGGTGGAAGGGGGTTTGTTGATTTTCCTTCTCTTTGGCTAAATGGAAATAAAATGCTAGTTTCTATGGAATGCAGTTTTTGAGCAAGTTACTAAGAAAGCGGTGCTGGGAATTTGGGCATGCCGTTCAAAGCTTAACTTGGTCGGTGCTCACATTAATGTCTTTACAGGTGAATGGACACAGAAGGTAACATTTCTTATAACATAATGGTAGTGGAACCGGCCTTGCAACTTTGAGTTGCTTGTGTTCAGTTTGAACATGATTATGTCGAATTGTTATCTTTTGATTAGGACAACATTATATGACCCATTTGCTGGAAAAAAGAAATTATAATTCCATTTTCGTACCTTATTCTATGATTGTGACCCTAAAACTTAATATGATTGTCTAGTGGTAGAATGCTGTATGATTATAAACTTATAGCTCTTTTTCACAAGCTGCATGCAAGCATCTTCGTTAGATCATTGAATTACAAACTGTATAAAGACTCAGTTTACTGTCCATTTCACCACCTACAGTTCTGTTCTCTTGCTGCTTTGCAGGATGCTGGAATTCGGAACTAGTATTGACTCTTTCTATGAATATCTCTTGAAGGCAAGTAACAGGAGTTGGAATCTGAATAACTTGTGATTTTATGATTATATATAATGATGTGAGAGACAACATTGAGGTTAATTCATAGTGTTTAATTCTGTGAGATAAGGTCACTATGAGTTTTCTGTAAATGCCGATAACTTATATGATGTTTATGCATTATGAAACATATTCATGGATGGTTTTCAATACCTCTATTTTGTACCTTGCTCTCATTTCAGAGTGACGATTTTAGATTTTTCATTTATATCTCTGCTTGCTTACCATTTATGGCATCATTTCAGGCATACTTATTATTTGGAGATGAAGAATATTTGTATATTTTTCAAGAATCATATGCGGCTGCTGAGTGTGCCATATGTATTTTATGCTTTTCCTTGTTTATATTGTATGGCTTTCTTTGTTTTTTCCCCTTCTGTTTTATTTATTTATTTTTAATTTATATAACTAACACACACACACATTTTGTTGGGGGTGGTGTTGGTTTGATGTTTGTTTCTTGGATAGCTTGAACCCTATAAATATTGGATATTGACTCTAAATTTGCTTGTAGGTATTTAGACGTCAATATGGACTCTGCTGCTATTGTCTGGCCATTGTTTAACAGTTTGCAGGCATTTTGGCTAGGGCTTCAGGGTTTTTTTTTTTTTTTTTTTTTAATCTATTTTTTTTTTAATACATTACCCAGTTGATCCTGTATCATTTTAAATTTCTTGTTTTGGGTGGAGAGGAATTAATTAAACAATATTTGGAAGGTTTTAGCTGGGTACATTAATCCTGCTATTCGAACGCATGCTGCCTTTTTTGTGTCTGGAAAAGATATGGTTTCAATCTTGCCACACTTACTGTTCAGGTAACTAAATCATCAGTATTTGAACTATTCATTTTTTATCCTTTTAAATTGCAACTCCTCTAAAGTCCACCTTATAAGTATGCTGGTTCAGGTTTCAAAAACTAGGTTATTGATTGCAAAGAAATTTGTGTTATATAATGGTAGGGAATTTCAGGTTGCAATCGTAATAGTGTTCCTTTTCTCCACACATTAACAGTTACCCTTGGAGTACATACCTGAAAGAGTAAAAGAGGTCTTTACCTAGGTGGCATCTCTATGTTTTGAGCCATTTTGTGGAATGTCAGATCATAAGAACCTGTGAGCTGATGTCACCAATACAATTGACTTCTTTTTGATGATCCTTTCTATATAGAGTTCTCTCTCCCTCATTGTCATTTTCTTTATAGAGAGTATTTTGCTCTGCTTGATAAACATATCTCGCTACAATATTCTATGACTGAACATTATCTAACTCTTTACTCCACATTCGTTTTACAGCATGGGCAAAAGAGTTACCCACTGCGTCCAGAGTTAATTGAGAGCACATATTGGCTTTACAAAGCTACCAGAGATCCACGGTCAGTCGAATTGCATTTTAATGTGTGGTGGCTTTTTCTATTTTTTTCTTCTAATAAACATTATATATGGAGGAGAGGTGGGTTCCTTGCTAAATTGCTTTTCCACATTGACCTACCTTCATTATAAACTTAATGAATCAGGGAGGCTAAAAAGTTCTGGAATGTAAAATGTTGGGGAAAAGAATTAGAGAAATTTTTTTAGGATCGTAAGCTATTATTCTCTAAACTTATAATTATTGTAAAGTTGTCATTCCTGGTGTCTAGCTTCTCAAAACCCTTTTTCTCTGTGGACAATTATTAAATTTCTACTTTCTTGACTCAATTGCGAATTAAATCATATCTAAAAATTTTATTTGCAGATATCTTGCTGCTGGAAGAGACATGATTGCTAGCTTCCAATTTGGAGCAAGATGCCCTTGTGGTTATTGTCATATATCCGATGTAGAGTTTCATAAGAAGGAAGACCATATGGAGAGCTTTTTTCTAGCAGAAACAGTGAGTACCAAATATACATTAACTTCTTGATATCTTTCTACTTATCGATGGGCTCTGTATTTAGATGATCGTTATTGTCAAATGAACATAAGGACATTTTTGGAAGTGCTCTATTTTCCGTAGTTTAATAGCTTTTTTTAAGAGAAAGTTTAATCGCTTTTAAAGATAAGTTTTTGTCCAAACAGTGACAAATAGGATCCAGGAAAATGCTGCTAAATGGAAGTATAATGATGAGAGAGTTTCTAATCATAGATTGGATTAAGTTTTGATGTCAAACCATCATTCACAGATTTTTTATTTTTTTTTATTTTTTTTAATTTGGTTGCTCTGCTTCCTATAATCTTTACCGTGTTCTTTGTATCCCCATCTGCTCATGTGATCGAGCTTGGATAGGGACAGTGTCTTTTTCTGCAGATAATATTCCATGTCTTGTCAGTGTTTGACCTGTCTTCTTTATTCCTATCAACCTTACTAGGTTAAATATCTCTGGCTTCTTTTCGATTTGGCTGTGGGTCCAGAAAACCTTGTTGAAAATGGGCCATACAGGTAAGACCTCATACTTTCTTTTTTATTTTGTTTAGATGGTATAATTTATCTCCATAAAGTAGATCTACTTTCTTTAAATTCTAAAATTTCTCTTATAACAGGTACATTTTCAGCACTGAAGGCCATTTGCTGCCTGCAACTCCACAAATATCTCTTGCAAAGGAACATTGTTCTTATTTTGGGGCTTATTGTAAAAGTGGTGACTCTAAAGAGAAATCTGATACATTAGATGTCTCTGACGATCCTCAGGAAACAAATGGTAGTAAAGTTTTTGGAGATCGGTCTCACACTGGATTTCCATCTGACTCTTTTCTTGGGTCAATTCCTGCTACAGGGTTGATTAAGGTCAGTGTTGAGTTTCTTACCTTTTATGTATACTTTATGGATTTTATTGTATTTCTTCATTGGCTCTCTCCATAGTGTACTGTATATGTACGTAAATTCATTCGACAAGGGACATTTTCTTATCTGTATGAGTTCAGGCAACCTGACATTATTTATTGGTAAATGATCTTGAGAACGTAAATGAAGGACCTGACATGTGTTCTTGCTTTGTTTGTTACATGTCTTAAGAAGATAAAATATGTCTCCTTTATCTCACTAAAGTTATGAATAGAGAGGTATTTGAATCACGACAGTTTGAATTTTAATTAACATTTATTTATTGTTAAATTTATCTAAACATTTAAATTAAAATATAGGGACGTCGATGCCTTTGTGCAATAATTCTTGTAATTTCTCATTGATCAGTAGAATTGGTATTGATTTTAATTAACATTTTCTTCAATGTTCAGCAGGGCTTTTGCCCAGGACTAACCCATGGACAAAAATACGGCATAACATATCTTGCATCAGAGGATGTGTCTACAACCCCCAAAGAATCAACTGCAGTCCAGAGTCATTCTGTGGTGGTGGTTTCTGACCAACCTACTATTTATTCACCATCCAAAAGCCAGAGCGATGACAATGATGCTCAAACTTGAGTCAGGAACGATCAAAGAAGAGTGATTCACCTACCAGTTGAGAAATCCTGCGGCATGTGGATGAACTTTTTGAAACATAGTTGATTGGGTGGGATGAACCTTAAATCACCAGGACTCATCCCATTACTCCCTATTATCTACAACTGATGAAGATCGATGACAATGACTAACAAATTATGAGTAGGATCTGAAAGTAACTTCTTCGGTCATGTCATGTGAAGCCTAGAACTGATCATGACCCTTTACTCCTGACAAACAAGTATTCAAGGATATCACAGCTTTGAACAATTCGGCAATTGTTGATAGAGTGAGTGATTAGTTTGATATGATACAAGTGTAAGCAGGAAGATCAAGCAGGTAAGGTCCGTACACTCTTCATATTGCAAGTTATGCTTACCGTTTGAAAGGAGATATAGACACTTGAATTAAATTACCTTAAAGGTCTGTGTATGTTAGCATAATCTTAGAACAATCTTTTTGTATATTTTATGTAATGGGTGATCAAATATTAGATTGTTGTCAGATCCTTTAGAAGAAGAAGGTGATAACCCATTTTTACTACATCAGTCGCTGATGGGTTAGTGGGCAGAAAAGATCATATCTGGTATAGTGGTTCATGGAAATGGAGGATTGTGTCTTGTGAAAGTAATTCTTTCATTTAAACATTCGTATTCAAAATATGATGATAGTTTCATTTGGATGATATTACTGGTGTCTCATCTATTCTTCTTCTTCGTCTTTTATTTTTTATTTTTGAAATCTGATACCAAATGAAATCAACCGATATATTTACTCCCACAATCGGGAGTAGATCAACCCAATAAAGATCTTGCTTCACGGAATGTGATGGTTTCTGGATATTTAGATGCTGGTGATCTTGTTGGTGCATGCTATGTTTTTGAAGCGATGCGATTTCGTGGTATTGAAACTTGGAATTTAGGCTGTGTTTGGTTCACCGGAATGGAAAGGAAAGGAATGGAAACAATTCCATTCCATATGTTTGGTTTACAAAAATCCATTGGAAAGGGCTTTCCAACGGAATTGGGTTTCCACCAAAATGGTGGAATTGGCTTTCCATCAACAATCCAATGGAAAGGCGATTCCAATTCCTAACAAAATTTTCAATTCCAAAAATAACCCTATGCTAACAAAACTAAAAAGATCGAAACTGTGAGAAAAAAAATCGAAGGAGGAGAAAAAAATCGAAGAAGGAGAAAAATCTCCTGTCGAAGAAGGAGAAAAAAATTGACACTGTTGTTGAAGGAGAAGAAAATTGAAATTGAAGGTTAAATCTTGTTGAATCTCCTGTCGAAGAAGCCGTCGCAGATCTGCGACAACTGCTATGGTGAGCCGGTGGCCGTGCGGTGCGTGACGGTAGATCTGCGACAACTGCTGTGGATTCTCCGGTGGTCGTGCGGTGCTTTGCTAGGAGTCCGACTGGACGCGCACGGCAGCTGTTCCGTGACCGCCTTGCACAATCGCGTCCCAATCAATGGCTTCTCCGGTTGTCCGTCGGCGCTGGAGCTGCTGTCGTCGTTCTGGGGTTTCGATCTCAAAGACTATATTTTGTTTTAGGAGAAAAAAACAGTGGCCTCCATTATCGTCCAGTGAACAAACACCGACTCAATTTTTTTTTCTTTTGATTTTATGTTTTTTTTTTTTTTTTTTTTTCATTTTATTTGAAGCAATCACTGAATAAGGGTTTTTTGTTTTTTTGTTTTTTTCATATAATTATTCTATTTTTTTTCATATAATTATTATATATACTTTCATATTTTATTATTATTATCCATAATATATCATATTATTAAAACTGTTATGTAATTAGGGGCATTTTGGTCAAAATACAGTTAATTCCATTCCATTAAGTTGTTAACCAAACAAAATAATATTAATTCAGATGCTAATTCTAAAGTCCTAACCAAACAAAGAAATCAGCTTTCCATTCCATTCCCATTCCCATTCTCATTCTCATTCCAATTACCATTCTGCAATTTAACCAAACGTGACCTTAATGGTTTCAGGGTTTTGTAAAGCAGGAGAGATAGAAATTGCTGAAGAACTTTTCAATAGAATGCCAGATAGAAATGTAGTGTCATGGACCACAATAATGGATGGATATATAAAATCAAGAAATGTTGATCGTGCGAAGTCTTTATTTGATCACATGCCTAAAAAGAATCTGATATCTTGGTCTATAATGATCGGAGGTAATGCCAAAAATGGGCAGCCTCGTAATGCGTTGGAATTGTACAAATCAAAGAACAAGGGAGTAAGCCGGATGAGACATTTATATTGGGAATCATCTCGGCTTGCTCGCAGTTAGGAATTCTAGACATTGAGACCTTATTAAAAGTAAAAGTACAAACTAAGAATTGTGAGTAAAATTAAAATAAGAGAATTGTAATAAATAAAAGAGGTAAATACACTATCTTTTCCTGAAATTTGGCATACTGCAATGATATTATAAATTATTGAGGAATGAGGAAACAGTTAATTGGAGACACAAAATAAAATTGAACATGCCTGTAGGAAGCTTAACAAATTGAAGCCTAAATTAATTATATGTTTAACAAGATGAAGCCTTTCAATATTAGTTAAAAAAAAAAAAAAAAAAGATGGGGCCTTAATATTGAAAAGAGTAAAGGTATATAAGTCTTTTTACAATTTTAAAAAAATCACAACAAAATAGGAGGATTAAAAATCAAGCTCAACCCACTCTTTTTATGTATAGTGTATATATATATATTATTTATAAAATTAGTGAAATTCATATTTTATTCATCCAAAATTTCTAGAAAATTTTGTTATATATTTTATTTGTTCTTTGAAATTGAAATTATATGATTCTAGAATCTATATTTTGTTGAACCAAACTTTCTCTAATTCCATATCAAGAATTATACGTAGAATTCTTCGTATTGTGTGGTACTTAAATAGGAAAAATATAACTATATAATAATAATGATAATAATAATAATATATTGAACAAGATGAAGCCTTTTTATTTTGGTAAAAGAGGGGTAAAAGAGGGGGCTAACAACCCAGAACAAAAGCAGAAGAACTAAGAGCTAGGACACAACCTAGCAAAAGCAACACCATTAAAATCATCCTTCCAACTATCAGAAACAAGAGAAGGGGGAATTAAACCGAACCCCTTTTTTATTTTAAAGAATTTTCCTTGCTTTAATTTTTTTATTTTTTCCTTTTTTATTTTTTTTTTAATTAAAGAAACTATAGTCATACATGCACCAAGTTCTTTCTGTTCTTAGAGTAGGACTAAGTATAAGGTTTATGATTCAAGCTTTTCTTTGAATAATCCCAAATTGTAAGTCAATACAAAGTCAACAAAAAAAAAGAAAAAAAAAAAGTGAAGAAGAATTGGAAAAAAAAATTATTTCATATGAGATTATTATTATTATTATTGTATGGTCGAGAAATAGAAGAAAGTGTTGCTTTATTTCGATATTTTATTCGTAAATATATTATCTTCATCTATTTAAATTAATAATATATATATATATATATATATATATATCATTATTTTTTTTCTGAGTATTTTATT
Source organism: Acer saccharum (assembly GCA_030490815.1). Taxonomy (NCBI): domain Eukaryota; kingdom Viridiplantae; phylum Streptophyta; class Magnoliopsida; order Sapindales; family Sapindaceae; genus Acer; species Acer saccharum. The sequence continues at coordinate 9,903,990 of CM059869.1, forward strand.
TTACAGACATGTGAATCACTTGATCAAAATAAGGAGATGAATGAATGCATCGCATACGACTCTATAACGTAAATGAAGCCAAAATGGAAAACCACAAAGAAAAGAACAAATAAAACCGTCTTAAAGAGACCACAATTTCATGAATTCATGGTTGGAGTTACGTATTTCATATGCCAAAACTATAGGAGTCAAGAAAACCGTCTTAAAGTGGTTAAAAAAAAAAAAGAATGGAAATTGGAAAAAAGATACAAACATAAATAGGGTTAAGGGTTTACCGTTTACATCTCACACCATTAAGATGAAGCCTTTCAATAGTTAAAATAAAAATAAAAATTAAAAACAAAACAAAAGATGGGGCCTTAATCTGTTTCCGAATCCGAATCCCATGAGTGCCACTATTCGGCACATAGCTTTTTGCAAATGAGATACATTAATAAAAAGAAAGTCAAACCGATGAAAGTGGTGAGAATGGCAAGCCATAAGGAAGTGGTCAACACAGCAAATGTTCCTGTAACAAACGCAATCACCATTGCTCCCATCGCCATCACGGTGGATAAAGCAGCATAAGACAACAAAAACGCGGATTGTTGGATACTTATTTTACTTTGCACCAGTGACATAAGGAAGTGTGCAAAGACAGCAGATAAGGAGAGTACCACAGCTATGGCATCTGTTATAACAAAGGCTTGAAATGCTGCTTTTTTACTTAGAATTGCAGTGCCCTCTTTGTCACCCTCTTGGATCACACCGCCTGGTAATGTAAAAGCTGCTGTAAATGTTACTGTCGCTATGAGAGCAGCTACTATCAAATGTGATTCTTTTGTTTTCTCCATTCGTTTTTTACGTTCTTCATTTACTATGGATCCTTTATTTACTCTCACAACTCCATATTTATATGGTCCAACTGACTCCTCCAGTTTCAGGATTTCTTCCTGTGATACATTAGGAGAAAAATATCAAAAGCAAATAAATAATATAAGATATCTTGGATTTAAGTGTTATTTACACTAGGGCAAAGGGAGATTAGATTTTTTTGTTTTTATAATAAAAATGAAATAACAAGATTAAAATTTCATGTGAATGAGTGGTAAAAGGAGCTCATTTAACCCATTAAAGTATTAGACTAAACTGATTGGTACGTACTTTCAGTTTTATATATTCCCTCAACCAGGGGCGAAACCAGAACTTATCGTCTGGATGGGCTAAATTAAATATTTTTATTTTTGTACACCGCTTGAGGTGCAGCGACTCGAATCTGGGACATTATCATGCTAAATTATCGTAATGTTATTATTGTAATCGTCTTTCATTTATCTTATACCTATTATTTTTATAAAATAAAAATAAAACTTATTAAATTTTTTCTTTGAAAAACTAGCCTGGGCTGAAGATTGCATGTACCTCCGCCCCTGCCCTCAACAATTATATATATGGCTTCTAATGAACCTATTTTGGATATATTTGAAGTGTCTAATTAAGGAGACTTCTGGGTTAACAGAGCTATTACGTACGTGCAGTTGACGAGAACCAGGCGCTTTGCGAAAGACATCATGAATGACATCACGGTCTACTACAACCTCATCCATAATTAAGATTTTCTGTAATAAGTTTGAACGGAAAATGGCAAGTATGTCGAGAGGAGTGTTTCCGTCAACATCCTTGTTATTTATAAGATTTCTGATTAGTGGATATTCTTTTAGGATATTTTTCAGATAGTAAATATCTAAACTTAGCATGGCAAAGTGAAGAACATTCCATCTTCTTTCGTCAACCAATTCACAACAATCTGGACAAAGTGAAATAATTTCATTTGATATGTAGCCTTGGCCGATTGCTATATGCAGAGGCGTCATCTTTCTATTATCACCAATATACGCAGTAGATACGTCACACTCTAATAATGCTTTCATACTTTCACGGTTTTGATGATATGCAGCATAATGAAGTGGAGTCCACCCATATTGGTCTCTTTCTTTTATCAAACTTTTCCTTTTCTTTAGTATTTTTCTTGTTATATCTATAACAGAGTAAACATAAAACCAACAAAATGAATGAATAAATATGTAAAGCACTCGATAATTGAATCAATTGGATAGTGGATAATTCCATGAATTATTATTATATATTATTGCAGTATGAACCTTGCCATGAATTTTGATGAATCTAGATTCTAGTCCTTTTTGAAAAAAATTCCTCTTTCTTTTTTTAAACGAGGGTTGGTGTGAATGGTGTGAATGCATGAATACAGAATGGCTTTACCTTTAAGTTTTGTTGAATTGATTTTTTTTTTTTTTTTTTTTTTTTTAATTATTACGATATTTGAGGATTGGGAGAGAAGGTATGATTTGAATCCACACCTTCTTGGATATAGATGTGAGGAGTTTACATCTGAGCCAACCTCCGATCCTATCTTGTTCAATTGATTTTTGAAGGAAATCAAATATAACAAAAAATGTTTGGTTTACATTTATGCAATTAAAATAAAATTATATATAATAAAGTATTATTATGTGATCATTAGACCAAGGTATATACTTATGCCTAATCACTAATTGGTATACAAATTGGTCATGTAAATTGAATTGAGAATAGCTAGCTAACCATTATTAATGCCTTTACGTTAATGGGTTGTAATCTAAGGTTAACATGTCATAACATTTGGGAATAAGTTTTTATCTCAAATATTTAAATAAACAAAAATTCAGCCTAAACAACTATTCAACTTATTCCTCCTATGCCGCCAGGCCTGCCATCCATGTTGGCGATGGTAAAACTAGTTGGAAGAGTTGGAAGAGGCTCACAACCTCTTCCCAGATCTCAGAGGAGGTCGCGAGGTTTCTCCATAAGAAGGACTAGGGAGGCACGATTTATTGCACCTCCATTTGAAGAGGATGCATGGAGGATGAGGTGTAATGCCTCCTCCATATAAAGGATAAGAATTACAGAAACATCTAGGTTTCCTTTGGTTTATTTATTATTTATTTTATATGTAAAAAGATGATTTTACCACTTAACCATCCTTAGACTACAATTTTAAGTAGCGCTATTAGTCAAACCGTTAGTCAACCTAATTCAAATAAAACTTGAAATGGTAAGCTTACCTGGACGATAATGCATAACTGCTGCATGCAAGGCTGTCATCTGATCGGGGCCTTCATAGGCCGGTGATGTGCAAGTTTCTAATATTTCAACCACTATTTCTAAATAATTTTTTGCAGCAGCAATGTAAAGTGGAGTTTCGCCACGTTTATTGGAAGAATAAGAGAAATAAGGATCTTCTCTTGTCAATATTTTCACAACATCCAAGTGGTCATATCGCACTGCCTCATGCAATGCGGTGTCTCCCTCATTGTTAGTCATTCTGATCAGCATCTGCTTGGCTGCTCCTGTTCCACTCTCTAGGTCTTCATGTTGAGGTTTTGCACTACTTTTGATAAGAACTTCCACCATATCAGAATGCCCGTATTTTGCTGCAACATGTAGCGGTGTTTCAGCGTTGTCATTAACTTGAAGAAGTAGCAATGGACATCTGTCAAGTATATCTTCCATGAACTTGGTTGATGCCGATGCCATTGATAATCTATTTCGGGACCTAATGTTGATATGCAAGATGGTATCCTTGTTTGGTGTTACGATAGACTCAAACTCTATCGCATTATCTTTAAAGGGTTCGATATTACCCTCAACCGCAGCATCGTACAATTGAGGATCCATATACGTACCTAAAATGTTTATTCAAAGAAAAAAGAATATTAACTTGGACGAATAATATTAAGATATAATTAAAGGCTTTGTTGGTGTTAATGACGTCAAGACACCTTACGAATTAATTATATATAAAATAATAATAAAATAAAAAACAATGGAAACTACTTATATAGTAGCACATCCACTTTCAGCAAAATAATAGAAAATTTTGTAGTTGGAAGTCCACTTCAACTCGAACAAAGTTTTATTTCTTTAATATCTTCCACCAATAACTCATACAAATATATAAAACTAGTGGCGGACTCAATAATTTTAATGAGATAGGGCACTTGAACAAAATAACAATTATATATATATATATATAACATTGAAAATTTAAGATCATAGTAAAATTAGTTTTTCTTTTATATAATTATTTTTAAGGTATAATAAAGTTTAGATAAAATAAAACAAATAGAACATTTACTCGATATGAACTAAATAATTCAATAAGAAATAATAACGAGAAACACAATATTACAAAAATAAATAACAACAAGAAAAATAACATAAATAATAAAAAATTACAATATATATTCTTAAAAAATAAATTACAATTTAATTTTATAATAAGAAATTTTGTTTTGTATTTATAATGAATTCACTTTAAATTGATACAATTTTTTTATTTTTTTGAAATAGATACAAAATAATTGATTAATAAATATTAGACATGTTTTTGAATTTTTTATTCTTCGAATTATTGATTCTAAATAAATTAAAACTATGAAATAAATAAAAATACTTAGGATAAAATAAAATGAATCATAATAATATATGGACTATTTTAATACAATAAATTAAAATTTAAGATTTTAGAGTTTATTGATTGAATGTGTTAGGACTTAGGTATGTCATTTTAAAATTATTAGAGATAACAAAAGTTTAAAATAGTAATAGATAGTTGAATATAAAATAAAATTGAATTAAATAACCAAAAATTGATGGTAGTGAAGAAGTTTACGAAAATATGAGAAAGAAAATAAAAATACATTAAAAAAATTATTAGAAAAAATTGAATAATGACAAAAGGTGGGAGTCATTCACTGCATAATCAATGGAAAATGAAGATGCTTTATCAACGGTGCGTAGAGTAATTATTCTATTATGAGTGTAATTTAATAATATGTATATAAAAATAAATAAAAAATAAAAATCAATATTTTTTTTTACTTGAGGTAGGACACAGGCGTCACCTAATCTTAAGGTGGAACCGCCTCTGTATAAAACAAATCATTGACATATGATTTATATGGCAATTACAAATTAACAAAAGCAATAATGAATCTAATTGATCGCCTAATAGTGAATAATTTTGTTTGCAAATCACCTTTTAACCATCGCTTATACATATCATAATATCATCTCGGCGGAGGGTCCAAATTCTTAAAATATATATATTGTTTTTTTTACACGACGCAAAAAAAAAAAAAAAAAAAAAAAATTATTGATCTTTTATTTTTATACATTTTATATCTAATTTTTGTGAAATTTATATCCACTAAATTCCATGATTCACATCCTTAAATAATTTTTATTGATAAAATAATGTCATTTTCTTTATATTCCGTTAAAATGCCCTTTCATTTAGTAAGAATTTGAAAGTCCAAAACGTTTCTATTTTCCTTACTATAGTATAGACATCCGCAAGAAAAAAATTAAAACGTCTAGTTTTATAAGGTTTCAAATTGGAAATCTTGAAATTCTAGTTTTGTAATGTTCTAAAAGTATTATATGTATATCTTTTTTTTTTTTATATAGACCTGACATATTTTTAAAGATGTTGTATTTAGAAAAAGATACCCTTAGAACCATTAAGTTTGGCCGATAGATAAACTAAAGTAATGCGTTTTTGAAAATTTAGGATGCGTTCTGTAAACGTTTTTTATTTGTAACAGTGTTTTTGGTTTCAGTTTCAAAATTCGAAAACGCGTCTTGTAGCATTTACGGAAAACCATATTCTGAAAATAAAAACACTAAAAAAAACGCCTTTGGTAGGATAATCCAAAATATCAAATATCAAAAATAATTAAAATCTTTCAAAAAATAAAAAAAGACAAAGAAAAAAGAAATATATTTTTTTTTTATCCCTTTTATGAGTTATCACGGCTTCATCTCTGCTTCTCTCCATTCTCTCCATCCCTTATATTTCGTTTTTCTCTTTGTGGTTGGATTTGGGGTGGATTTTAATTGGATTGAAGTTGTTTTTAGTTGGATTTGCAGTTTTGTTTAGTTTTTGTAGTTGAACTCAGAAGGAAAAAAAATTGACGGTTGAGTTATTGACGATGGAGGTCGGCGACAGTCGGATTGTCGATGATGGAAGAGGTCGGTGAAGTCTGCTCCCTCTTCATCTTCCTCCTCTTCATCGTGCCATGGAGATCTGCAGATCTCTACCTGATGAAGATCGTATGATTGAGATTTGATGATCTTATGTTTTGTTTTGGGTTTGATGAATATCCGATTCATGGGTTGTATTTGTTAAATCTGTATTTTGATTTAGGTTTGTTTTGTGACTGTAGGTTTTTTTTTTTTTTTTAATTTAATTTTATTATTATTATTATTTTATGACTCTTCTTTTGTATTCGTTTGAATTGGATTTGATGACTCTTCTTTTGGCTTTTTTTTTTTTTTTTTTTTTTTTTTGAATTTCTAATGACTCTTCTTTTGATTTAATGACTCCTCTTTTGATTTGTTAAATTTTGTTTTTTTTATAAAAAAAAATAAAAATTCTAAGTGTCATGGAAGAAGAACTGTGTAGAAGAAGATGATAAACAGAAGAAGAGAAGAAGAATGACTCAGAGTCTCACGAATGAATGAAGAAATAAATAAAAGTGTGATTTAAAAAAAAAAAAAAAACCGAAAGTGAAAAACAAAATGGAAAACAAAATGAAAAACATGTTTAAAGTGTTTATCGTATTTTTTTAAAATTTTAACATTGGTTTGTTTTCCATTTTGTTTTTGTTTTTTGAAAATAAAATAAAAAACGGTTAACGAACACTAATTCGAAATCATTTTTGGAAAAAAAAAAAAAAAAAAAAAAAAAAGTGCCCTTAGGTACCACGCAAGTCCAAAATAAAAGGATGAGTTAAGAAGTCACATTTTATAAAAAGTGGGGGAGTAAAATAATTTTTTTTTCTTGATTAATTGCATTTAAAGGTTTTTTTTATTATTTTTTTTATTTTTAATATAACAATAAATCAAGGTTTGGGAATGAGGGAGACTCAAACCCACAATCTCTTTGTTTACGTGTGAGAGGCATACATATGGCCATCCTCATCTTGTCTAAATTGCATATAAAGTTACGGATTTAGATCACCCTCTCACCTAAATCAATGGTCTTGATTAATTCTACTTTTGGTAGAGTAAAAACATAAAAATTATTAGAATTAATCTAGACCATTGATTTATTATATTTGACACATTGCAATAGATTATGGAGATGATGACAAGGTGAGGACAATTAATGTGAGGAGATGATCTAGATCTATAAAATTACATGTTGATAACTAGTAATATTACTATACAAAATTTCAATAAGAGTGGTACTATTGATATACTCCCTACCGGTCTATATGCCCAACTTTTTAAAATTTTGACTTAATTAAATAAAATTAAATGTTTTTATTATTTTTTTTTTGATTTATTTCCAAAACTACCCCTTTTACTTATTTTTCAAACTTAACACATTATCTCTAAATTCTTTATCTTTGTATACGTCTCTCTCTCTCACATTTTTTTGAGTTTTTTTTTTTCCTTCTTATTTCATGGTGGAAAAGAAAAGAAAAAGAATAAAGTTATTTCAACACAAAGACATCTTGATATCATTATAAAGAAAAAGTAAACTTCAAACTCACTTCTTTCGGATGTTTGTTATTGTTTTCAGACAATTCTTCCATATGCTTGATATCATTCTCATAATCTTTCATAATATTTGTATATGTGTAAGAAGCAAATTTTAGGGTTTATGAGTTGAGAATTTTTTTTTTTTTCAAGAAACAGATTACAAAAACGTGTTTTTTTTTTTTTTTTTTGGAAAAGAAATGTGGGGTTTTATTATTTATTTTGTAGAAGATTTTTTTCTTTAAATTGTATGTCCCTTTAAGTAATTTTGATAAAGAAAAAAAAAATACTACATAATTAAAAAGTGGGGCATAAATATATCGGCATGGGTGTGCCAATACCACCACTCTTTCCATAATTATTGAAGTCGTTATTGTTCATCTGTAGGTCAAACATTACTCAAGTTAATAGAATAAAAGTATTTTCGTTTAAACACAATATCTTTTAATATATGCAGTGCGTTCACAAAAAAAAAAGAAAGGGAAATATTAAATAAATGTTAAGAAATTAAAAATAAAATAATGGGATCTGGAGAGGTAGATGTAGATGGATTCAGAAATCATTTGGATCTCAGAACGATAGAAATGGAGAGGGGTCTCTATTGCTCAATGGAGATCCATCGATGAATTTCCATCACGCAATATCAAATAGTTTTTTGTTGGGCAAAGAAGATTTATCAATCAAGTAATGGATCTCTGTCATTAGATTTCATTGATGGATATCTACCGTGAGATGGATATCCATATCTAGGGTTGCACATTTTCCCCCGCATCCCCGTTTTCCCACTTTCCCACTTTCCCATCCCCATTTGGGAGAAAATGGGGAAATGGAGATGGGGAGAGACCCCACACCACCCCCCTTTCCCCCACTAATATAGTGAAATGGGGATGGGGATGAAGGAACTACCTCCCCCCATCCCCATTTCCCCATTTCTCCTAAAATATATAAAAATAATTATATATATTTGTAATAATTTTCTTTGACATTATTTTGTAATGTATTTTCTTTAATGAAATGTTTTTTTTTTAAAGTTTAATTTGTAATTTTCAACTAAATGGGGAAATAGGGAAATGGGGTAAACGGGGAAAAAGGCATCCCCAAAAAAAAAATAGAGGGGGGGCAGGGGGGCGGGGGGCGGGGGATCTATATCTATCCCCATTTCCCCAATGTGCAACCCAACCATATCCAACTATGGATCTTCACCATGGTAAAGATCCTCAATGATCTAGTCTAATTTTTTTTATTTATCTTATTTATTTTAATCATTTTAATTAAATTCTTAAAATTAAAATTTTATGTTTGTAAATTTATTTACGGAATTTTATGATCTCCATTTTAAAATTACGAGATCAATTTTTTATTTTTATTTATATTTATTTTAGATTGTTCAGTATAGTTTTATATTTTATTTTATTTTAATCATTTATTTTAATTTTTTTTTTAAGTTAAACTTTGGGTGATTAATTGCATATCAAGTTTTTATTTATTTATTTATTTTACAATAATTCAATGTTTGGGAATGGGGAAGACTCGAACTCACAATCTCTGTGTTCGTGTGAGGGGCATACCATATTGCCAACCTCATCTTATCTTAATTGCATATAAAGTTACGGATTTGGATCACCCCTTCAGCTAAACCAATGGTCTTGATTAATTCTACTTTGGTGGAGTAAAACATAAAAATTAATAAAATAATCTAGAGCATTGATTTTTTATATTAGACACGTTGCAATAGATTATGGAGATAATGATAAAATGGGACAAGTAATGTGAGGATATGATCTAGATCCATAAAATTACATGTTGATAACCAGTAACGTTACTAATTTACTATATAAAATTTCTATAATTATCGAAGTGGTTATTGTTCATCCGTCTCAAACATTACTCAAGTCAACAGAATCAAAGTATTTCGTTTAAACACTATCTTTTAATATATGCAATGTGTCCACAAAAAAAAAAAAAAAAAAAAAAAAAAAAAAAAAAAAAGGGAAATTAAATAAAATGTTAAGAAATTAAAATAAAATAAAATAATTGGATCTGGAGAGATAGATGTAGATGGATTCAGAAACCATTTGGATCTCAGAACAATAGAATGGAGAGGGGTCTCTATCGCTCAATGGAGATCCATCGATGAATTTCTATCATGCAACATCAAATAAATTTCTGTCAAGCAAAGAAGATTTATCAATCAAGTAATGGATCTCCATCATTGGATTTCATTGATGGATATCTACCGTGAGATAGATGTCCATATCCAACTATGGATCTTCACCACGGTAAAGATCCTCAATGATCCAATCTTTTTTTTTTTTTTTATCTTATTTATTTATTTTAATCATTTAATTAAATTCTTAAAATTAAAATTTGTTGTTTGTAAATTTATTTACGGAATTTTATGATCTCCATTTTAAAATTTCGAGATCAATTTTTTTTTTTAATTTTTAATTTTTTATGTATTTTAGACTGTTCAGTATAGTTTTATATTTTATTTTTTTTAATTTTTGTTTTTTTAGTGTTAAAGGAGAGAATCTCACAAAAAATATATTTTCAAAAATTTAGTAACCAGGCAAGCTCAACATGGAAATATCAATAAAGAAATAATAAAAGTTAGTATGTAATACTTTAAAAAAAAAAATAAAAATTAATAATAAAAGTTATGAATCCAAATGAAATTTCCCCTAACAAAATATTTAAAACTAAAAGAAAAGTGATACCTCTTACAAGTTTACAAATTACAACTACTCTATATCTATAAAAAAGTGATTACTAAATCCTAAAAACTCATATAGGAGAATGTTAATACTAGAGACTCAGCTTATTTTACAGTTTTGTGGAAGGGCTCAAAATTACCTTCAGCTGCAGCCTCCTTTTCCATTATAGCATTCGGATCTGAATTGATGATGATATCGACATTGCTGCTTGACGCAGCTTCATTATTTGCACTCGGCTCAAAACCTTCAGCTGCAACATTGCTGCTTGACGCAGCTCCATGATTTGCACTCATGGATGTTGACTGTAGTTTCAGCTATCAAATAAACACAGAGACTGAGAAAAAGTCAGGAGAGAAGACAGATATATAGCAATAGATTAGTTTCCTAATTCCTACTCTTAGTTTTAACTGATTTTTATAAATTTACTAGACCTCTCTTACATTGGAGTATTGGACAACATACAACCAGCTTTTACAGAGACCATTTTTGCTCACCCCCTTTAAGGGGTGAGCATTACCTCCTTTAAAAATATATATAGTTTATGGGGTAAAATTGTTTAAAAAGATAAAAGGTTTAAACAGATTTATCCTTTCCATGAACACATGTCACCCCCTTTGAAGGGGGTGAGTAAAAGTGAACTCGTGGTTATTCTCTCTATTTGCTAATCAAGTTCAAAGAAATAAATATTAATACTTTCACTGAAATATTCAGATATTTTATTTAAGGATGTCGCAATATTTTTGATATTTCGATCGAATTTTCTAAATGTTTTGACACTCTTATTTTAAATAAATCGGTAATTACTTACTTTCAAATTGTTGGGCTTGTAGACGGGCAGCCTATTAAAGGCATTTTGGTAATTTCAAAGGTTTTTAATAACCCAAAGAGAGTGAAAAAGAGAGTGAAGGACAATAAAAAAGAAAAAGAAAAAGTATAAAAAAAAAAAAAAACGTGAAATTAGAAAAAGAAAAAGAGAAAAAGAAAAAGAAAAGAAAACGAAAAAGAAAAAAAAAAAAAAAGAGAACGAAAAAAAAAGGAAAATAGAAAAAAAAAAAATAATTAAGACATAAAATTAATTAATGTGAGATAATTTAATAAAATATAATATTCTAGAGAGATAAAGAATTAATTAGGTGAGAGACAATGTCTGTAATAAATAATAAAAGAAAAAAGAATAAATCATATCCATTAAAAGAAACAAGATCCAATGGCCAAAGTTGTATAAAAAATTGTGTAAAATATAGGGCCATGGATCCTACCCCATTACCAATGTATTAACTATCCATTAATATTTCCGGATACTGTTTTTAATTAATTCTATCAGAAACGTTTCCGGTGTTTTCAGCTACTTAAAACATTAAAATCAAATGAAATTTTTTAAAACAAAATATTACCTAACAGACCCTTAATTTTCGGGCAGCACTCCACCTCAGAATCGACCACAGATCGTCTCCCTAAATTTCCCCCAGATCAGATCACTCATATCTCCTTTCAAGCTTTCATCTCGCCCAACCCGCCTCCATTTACCCGGTTGTGGGTGCCCTTAGAAGGCTGACCATCCACCATGGGTTTCCAACGAGGAGGCCCAAGGTTCTTATTGACTAATATGGCCCTACCAGATTTTGGGTCATTAAAGATTGAAGGCGTGGCTTGCCCGTTGTCAATGTGCAGCTCCCCAAACGTTTCCTTGTCTAAAAAAAAGCCTTTAGCCAATCCGCAAGCCTTTTCCTTGTCCAATCACGGAGCCTCCCTCTTTTTTGTTCCCCGAGATGAGATATGCCTAATTACTAATTTCAATCATTTCCCATGCATTCTACACTGGAAACGAAGCTCTCTCTCCCCATATGATTGGTCATCCCATTTCCGACGGTCGCCGTGGGGATTTCCCAGTGATGATCTGTCCTTCTCTTTCCTCTTTTTTTCTTTTTTCTTTTTTTAAATTTTAATTTCACTCTTTTTTCTTTTTCTTGAACATATCAAAGGTTTTTAGCAAGCTTTTAGGCATGTTTTTGAGTGGAAATTACCAATAATGACCACATCTATTATAGGAAATTCGTTTTTAACCACATGCATACTTTTAATTGTTTTTAACCATGTTTTTGAGAAATTACTCAAAAGCCCTCATTTAAAAACCCCTAAATCAACTCTCTCTCTCTCCTTTCTTTTCTTTTCTCTTCTCTCTCCTCTGCTCTCTCTCACGATCAGCCTCTCTCTCCCCGGTTTGCCTCTCTCTCTCTCTCCCCGATCTACCACACTCTCTCCCCGATTTGCCTCTCGCCGGCGTCGCCGAGCTTCAGCGAGCTTCTAGGCGTCGCGGCAGCCCCTCACGCGCAACTGGATCACCGGTCGTTGCAGCTTCGCCGTTCGTTGCAGCTTCGCCGGTTCGCTGCAGCTTCGTCGACGAGCGTCGGCGACGGGATACGATGACGATGACGATGGCGTTGCTCCTTCGCTGGTTCACCGCGGCCTCCATGGATCTGTAACAAAAAGAAAACAAAAAAAAAACCTAAACCTAAGGAAGAAGAAGAGAAGAAGGAAAATTTCATTTTAGTCCAGATTTCAAGTTTGAATATTTCTATTTTAGGCATGATTTCAAGTTTTAATATTTCCAGTTAGGCATGATTTCAAGTTTGTGTATTTCAATTTAGTCGTGATTTCAAGTTTGTTTCGAGGTTTAAAGAATACTATTTTCAAGGGTATTCTGGTAATTTATGGTACTAAATTGAATTTTTTTAAAAAAAGTGGTTATTAACAATTAAAATTCAAAAGTGGTTAAAAACAAAAGTATGATAAGTTTATGGCTACTTATGAATTTCTCTCTGTTTTTGACGTGGTACAGGAAAGAGTGAAAAAGTGAAAAGAAAGAAAGAAGAGTGATTTGCTTTTTCTCGATCCGAGTCGATCATATCCATTGGTGATCCTTTGAGATATAAATCTGAATTTCATATTTACATCTATGAAAGTACTATTTATATACTTTTTTATATATAATTTAGTCTACACGATAAATAATTTCTGTTTTCGCCTCTGTTACTATTCATCCTCCACCGTGATGGTTGCATCTAAGTTCTTCTCCAAGATAGCGAGATATGATCTTAAAATAAGGAGATCTAGCAATCTAACATAAGGGAAAATCTGATTTTACTATCACTTAGTGAGACCGTTATAATGGGATTGCACTACCTATCTAGAGAATATAATATATATTAATAAATTATAATTTAATACAATTTTATTGAATTGTCTCATCCATCGGCCGATAATGAGTCTAATAACCCATTGAAGATTTTCTCCGAACATAGCAATTGATGTTGTCGGTCTTGTCAGGCATAGTGATTTCCTGTCATCCTCATTTATGGGAACATGTCAACACCTCTGTTATTGTGTAAATGAATAATTACCAGCTTTTTGAGGAGAAAAACTTGGGAGCATCCGATGCACAAGGCTAGTCGGCTAGAATCCAATGTCGGTGCATCGGATGCACTCATTGATCGACACGTGTCATTAACTTAATTTTTATTTTATTTTTCCTCTTCTTCTTTAGGATAAGCCCAACTTCTCTGTAGATCTGTGTTTTAACTTCTCAGAGAGAAATCTCTCTTCATCACCCACATGATCACATATCGTCTCAAATCTGCTACTGATCCATTAAGCATTTTTTTCTTCCTTGAATTTATTTAGGTGATTATTTGCATTAATTCATTTTTCTTGATTCAAATTTAAAGCTCTGGTTTTTTTTTTTTTCTCTTAAAATTATTGATAACAATATACAAAGTTAAAGTTAGACTTCGTCTTTTTTTAGGAAAATTGCACAAACTTACCATAACGTTTCCCATTATGGTATAATATTCAACTAATGTCTTTAATTGCACAAACAACCCCTCCTGTTAGTCAACTTTAGTTAAAAATAACCATTGATCATGATTTTTTTTTTGAAAGCCCAAAATTGCCCCTACACTTTATTACAAAAAAAAAATCTTAATTGCCTTTTATTTAAAACATTATCTACTTTATATTATTAGAATAAAAAAATACTAAACATAATCCTCTTTAAATAAAAAAAAATTCAAAAATAATATATTAAAAACAAAACAATTTAAGAAAACGTTACTTTGAGAAAATACAATTTAATTATATTAAAAAAACAAAAAAAAAACATTATTTTGAGAAGATATAATTTAAAATTATGCAAGTCCAATAGAATAGTGGTAATGTACTACATATTTTTGAAATTTAAAACATATATTTTTTTTATTTAAAAAGGATTATGTTTAGTATTTTTTTTTTTTTTTTTGAATCAAAATATAATGAGTAATTTATATTGAGTCAAATTATTTTATCTTATAGAGATAAACATTGAACAAATTTTCGGTGCTACTGTATTTTATTATGAGAAATGATATATTTTTATTTCAAACTCTTGATGATTTTATTTATTTGTGTTTAGAATACTAAACTAATTCTTTTTAAATAAAAAAAATTCAAAAATAATATAATAAAACAAAAAAATTTAAAATATGTAACACATTACCACTATTCATATTGGACTTACATAATTTTAAATTATATTTTCTCAAAATAACGTTTTTTTAAATTGTTTTGTTTTTAATATATTATTTTTGAATTTTTTTTTTAAAAAGAATTATGTTTAGTGTTTAATTTTTATATTATAATTTAAAGTAGATAATGTTTTAAACAAAGGGCAATTAAGATTTTTTTTTTTTTGTAATAAAGTGCAGGGTCAATTTTGGGCTTTAAAAAAAAAAATCATGGTCAATAGTTATTTTTAACAAAAGTTGACTAACAGGAGGGTTGTTTGTGCAATTAAAGGCATTAGTTGAATATTATGCCATAATGGGAACGTTAGGGTAAGTTTGTGCAATTTTCCCTTTTTTTTTTTTTTTTGTTGAGTTGCTGTTTTACCCTTTGTTTTCTTTTTTTCTCGCGTTGTTGTTTTTGTTGCTCTGTTGTTCTGTTTTTCCCTTCTAAAAGATGAAGATTTTCTTTTAAAAAAAGCAATAATTAAAAAATAAATTTTAAATATAAATTTATTGACATAAAAAACTAATCCAGAATCCATTTGAAGATCTTGCCTTGCAGTGGAACTGTGGAAGATCTGCAAGAACAAAGAATAGAACTACAGTGATCAAGAGACTAAGAGAAGAAGAAGCGACCATGAAAATCGGTAAGAAACGGTGAGTCGGTAACCATGGAGAATAGATGATAAAGAAGAAATGGAGAGAGAAACGTCTTCAACCCAGCGGTTCCAACAAGAATGAGATGTGTAAAAAGAGTAGAAAGAAATGAAATTTTAATTTATTTTAATTAGTGCCACGTGTTACTTTAACTTTAACTTTAACTTTAACTTTGACAGAAACATTTAGATATTTTTCGCATTTTAAAGGATCAAAAATATCCTTAAATTTCAGGATGTTACGATATTTTCCGAAATAAAAAAGTGATACCTCTTCCAAGTTACAACTAATCTTCTATCTATAAAAAAGTGATTACTAAATCCTAATAATTCTGTCCCACCTTTGTGTGGGGTTCTCTCCCTATCGTGGGAGATCTTATCTGGGCTGTGCTTGGATGCCGATTGTTGATGGGTCCCAACTTCTGTTGTTACATGCTTTCATATAATCATGTCCTGGATATGTACTTCAGGTGTTGTAATCTAGTTGTTGTTTGAAATTTAAAAAAAAAAAAAAAAAAAATCCTAATAAATCTATAAGGAGAATATTCACTGATCAGTAAATCTCATAATGACATCCATTAAATCTTCTCTTTCATCAATTCTTTTGTGTATCATCTTCCTTTCAAATATTCAAATTTTTTTTTTTTTAATGGTGGTAGTTGCAGAGTAAGAGCATCTTCAATACTATTATGCATTTGGAGAAAATGGAGTGCCACATAGGATAGATATTAAAAAAATTAGAAAAACTCTCTCTAATGCTATTATCTAAGTTGATTATGGAGATGATGTGGCCAAAAAAAGTTAGAGAATATGGAGTTGAGTTTCTAATTCTAGAAACTCTCTTAAAAATACTGACTAGGATTTCTAACTCTTTTCACCAATAAGATTAAAACTTTCAACTATTTCCACCAATAAGATTAAACCTCATTTAATTGGTAAAATAGAAGAGGAAGAGGGTGTAATAATTGTTTTATTATGATTGGACATAAAATGGATGTATATTTGACTTTAGATAATTGCATTAGAGATGTGAATATGCATTTCTCTAATTTTTTTTTCAAAAGTGGGCCCATAATAAATAGAAATGCTGATGTGGCACTATTTGAAACTCAAAAATACATATTTACATTGGAGATGCTTTAAGCACATAATAAACAATTTATCAACATATCGCCATGGATGTTGCCTGTAGTTTCAGCTATAAAATAAACACACAAACTAAGAAAAAGTAGAGTAAATCAAAGTAGAAAACAGGGGAGAAGACGGAGCAGTAGATTAGGGCCCGTCCTGTAACGTTTTTCAAAGGTGTTTTTGTTTTTGGATTTCGAAAATAAAATGAGAATGAAAACAGTGTTTTGGTTTCAGTTTCAAAATCCAAATACGCGTCTGGTAGCAAATCCTGGAAGTTGTAATCCGAATATGAAAACGTAAAAAACACGTTCGGTAGGTTATCCAAAATATATCAAAAATTATAAAAAATTGATTTTATTTAATTTTTTTTTTCAGGTCAGTATTTGCAACTGACTGAACCAGGTCCACGCCACCGTAGCTCAGCCAAGTCGATGGTGCCGGTGAGGTCGCCGGGATGTGCGACGGCTTGGGCTGGTGGCGGAAAGGGCCGGTGGTGGGTGGATCGGTGGAAGGAAGAAGAAACAGCCGTCAGGGAAGAAGAAGAAGAAGATGGTGGCTCGGTCGGCGCGTGCAGCACGTGCGGCTGATTCCGGCGTCTTTCGGCGGCGACGCCACTTGGGTTTTGTAGATCGGCCTCTGAGGATCCAATTTATGGTGGTTTCAGCCTCTAAAAAAAAGAAGAAGAAGATTTCGGCCAGTAGAAGAAGATGAGGCTGTCGAGCAAGAAGAAAGGAAGAAGAAGAAGACGAGGCATCGAGCAAGAGGAAGAAGAAGATTCCGGCGAGGAGGAGGAGGAGAAGAAAGAAGAAGAAGAAGCTCTCTGTCAAGCAAGAAGAAGAAGAAAAAAAAAGAAAAAAAAAATTAGGTTTTTATTTAGATTGAAAAACAAAACGAAAAACAAAATGAAAAACATCAAAAAATTGTTTTGGAAATTTTTCACTTTTAACACTGATATTGTTTTTGTTTTGCAAATAAAATGTAAAACGATAACGAACGCGTATTCAAAATTGGATTTGGAAAATGAAAATGAAAATGAAAATGGGGGCTGCAAAACAATACCGGACAGCCCCTTAGTTTCCTACTTATACTCTTAACTAATTTTTATAAATTTACTATCTTCCTTACATTGGATAACATGCAGATCAGCTTTATACTAGTTTTTATGTCCAATGAATGGTGGAAAAATAAGGATGGACATTGGTGGTCCCCCAACCCCATCCCCATCCCCCACCCCTATTTATACTGATTTTTATAAATTTACTATCTTTCTTACATTTGACAACATTCAGAATTACAGACCCAACTTTTATACTGGTTTTTATGTCCAATGAATGGTTAGGGATGGGCGTTGGGAAAATAAGGATGAAATTTACCCTTGAATTGGGAAAATAAGGAAATGGGGATGGGATGAGGATATCTTCCCCCAAACTCTAAGAGCATCTTCAAAAGACTCTTCTATTTTCACTCTTCAAATGTCTATTTGTTTACTTATGTGGCAATTTGAAGAGTAAAAAAGAGAAGCCCCTCCAAAAGAGTCTTCAATTATAAATATATTTATATTATTTTAATAAAAGTACTCAAATTCTTCTACCAACAAATCTAATTACCCTCTATTTTTTTCAAGTTAGAAATAATAATATGTTATTATTAAATATTCAATATTAGTCTCATTTTAAAGATCTAGATGATGGCTTTCTAACAATATAATAATATGATGATAAAATTTATAAATTAAAACTTATTATATATTAATTGAATTTAATAAAAAGATAAAAAGATATAGATGTCAAATATTAATGATGATGTGATATAAAAAATAATATAATAATAATTGAAGAGGGAGAAGTTGATCTTTAATATTGAAGAGAGAGAAGCAAAATCTTATTTGAAGAATCTCATTTGAAGAGTCTATTGAAGCCAAATATGCTGATGTGGCTTGTTTGACTTTAACAAATATCTCATTTGAAAAGCCTTTTGGAGATGCTCTAACCAGTGGTATACTCTCACACCTACACCACGAGGTTTGGGGTTCGAGTCCCTCCCTCTAAGAAAAAACCCGAATTTATGTAATATTTCAACCAAAAAACATATATATTTACAAAAAAAAAAAAAAAAAAATACAAATACAAATACAAATAAAATCCATTACAAATACAAATAAAATCTAATATTGTTCTATTCAAAGTAATAAGTTGATATAGGGGTCGTTTGTTTTTTGCACTTAAAATTTAATGGTCTGAATTGAAATTATTAAGTTGTTTTGTTTATTTTTTTAAGTGGTGAAACAATTTAAAAATACAAAAAAAATAAAAATAAAATAAAATACTACTTAAAATAAAAGTAAAAATCATGACTTTTAACTTGATTCCAATCACTGAATTGTATTTAATATATTATCTTCCAAGATTATCCTCTCAAACATAATATTTCAAATTTTATAATAATTTATAGTGTACAAATTTATTTTTTTAACCTATTACTTATGATAAACAACTTTAAAAAAAAACGAAATCTAACCTATTTTTGGAATTGAAATTCACTTTTAACCATGTTTTCAAAATAAAACCACATTCCACCAAATCTTCCAAAAACTATTCAAAACTAACCTAAAAGTGATGAAAATGCCCCTAGAGGTTATTTTTTCTTCTCTCTCTCTCTCTCTCTCTCTCTTTGAAATCTCTTTCTCTTCGTTCATATTACTATTGTCTTCAATCTTGGAAAACAATGTAAATGTCACCACAAAACTTGATATCATTACCACCGTTTTTCTCACAAACTCGAGTAGGAACTACTTAAGTTGAATTTGAAGTTTCTAAGTTCGAAATTATTGTTTTTGGAAGCTTGAATTTTCTTTAGCTCACTACTTAAACCATACGGTGAGTTTTTAATGTTTTAAATAGCTTACATATTTGGAAAACAAATTCCGCCATAATTGCAGAGTTGATGGCACCCAAGGTAAATTGTAATGGTCACATCATTCGTCATATAGACTAAAGGATACTAGCTATTGGTGGCACAGTTCCAGTTCGGTTATGGTTCCAAGGTTTGGTGGAACCGGAACCGAAACCAACATAAACCGATTCCGGTTCCGGTTCCTATGGAACCAACGGTTTTGAACCTTTTTTTTTTAATAAAAAAAATTAGACTTGTAACTTGTAAGTTGTAATTGTAAATAAAATAAAATATATAAATGACAAATTACAAAATAAAATTCATTGGGTTGGAACTTGGAAGTTGGATCACCCGAAAATAAAAAATAAACATATGACAATTTATAAAATAAAATTAAAATAAAACTAAACAAAATTACAAATTACAAATTACATTTCATTGGGTATTTGGAAATTGGGTCACCAAAATTCGAAAATAACATAAAATAAATAAATGACAAATTACAAAATTAAATTAAAATAAACAAAAAAAAATGTAAAGTTATTAGCCTTGTACTTAATTTTTACCACAATTAAGTTGCCTACGTATCCTTTTGGGGGGTTTAGATGAATCAAATGTCACGTAGTTCTCTTACCTTTTATTACATGTTTGGTGATGATGTGGACTAATTGTTGTTGTGATGGCATGATCCGCATGACCGCAATACGGCATATGCTATTCCGGCTCCACTGCTTCAGTTTCAGGTTCGTCATCTTTGAAGAAATCATATGTTGGCTCCTACTCGATTTCTTGTTGTTATATTGTGCCTTCGTCCAGTCGTCTACACAAACTTATATCTGTAGTGCTTTCAGAGTCAAGCACAAACGCTTTTCATCCAGGATATTTACCACCCCCCCCCCCCCCCCCCCACGCTGAACTCTTGTTCCACCGCCACTGTAGAAACTGATGTTGAAAAAATGTTTTTGCCTATCATAGACATGATTGGATAGTACTTTGCGTACTCTTTCCAATATTGTAAGATATCAATTTTTTTTCCCTAGCATATCTTCTATAAACTCAAAAGAAACATTTAGATAAGATTTAAGGTCGGAATACCTGTCGGAGCTTGATGAAGAAGAACATCTAGGTTTTTTGGTTTTTTTCGATAACATACTATACCCTAAATTCAAAAATTCGGAGGAGGATGATGGGGTTGAGATGCAGTTTGTGTTCGTGTAACATCTAAGCTCAGTGAGGATCCATAAACTGTAACATATTCATCATATAAATCATACAATAATTTCTTAACTCTATCATAACACGCATCAACATCATATTCAATATTTAAACCTTTGACGCCATAATAACCTTTTAGATAATAACACAAATGTTCTAATCTACAACGTGGATCAAAAACCATGCCAATCAAATAAATATTTGGAAACTCCTTATAATAATTTAATCATTTTGCCTTCATAGCATTAACGGCTTCCGCTATTTCTATGTCGGATTCACAATGAGAAAATGCACCAGTAATATTAAGACTCTTAATAACAAATAAATGTGTTGTAGGATAATAAACATCAGATAAATTGTTTGTAGCATTATAAAAAACTTTTAGCAATTTGAAACGTTGTAACAAGCATCCCAATGAGTTTGATAAAGTTCAATGTGAGTAACATGAAATTGAATAAAAGAAACTAATAATCTCTATACTCATAACTTTGAACAAGAAATTTATAAGTAGAATTCCAACGTGTTGGAACATCACGAGGAAATTTAACGACACGTCTACCATTTTGTTTACAATATCTTGCCCATGCTTTCATTGTAGAAGAATGTCTCCATAAAAACATTAGGGCTTTTTTAATAGGTAGAATAAAATGTTCAAGAGTTTTCTAATCCTTTTGAACACATATAATTAAAACATGGCATACACACCTTTGATGAAAAATGTCCACCAAGATAGGGTTTGCATAAATCAATTAAAGATGGAATAGCAACGGTATTGGTAGAAACATTATCAAAACCAATTGCAAAAATTTTGTTTTCAATTTTATACTCTGAAAAAATAATTCTAAGCTGTCTATAAATATTCTGAGCAGTGTGTGCATCATCAAAAACTCTAAATACAAGAATTTTTTTCTGGATAGTCCATACATCATCCATAAATGGCAAGTGACACCCAAGTATGAATGCGATTGCCAATGGTCAGTCCATATGTCACATACGGTAACACAACCATTATATTTTTCAAAATATTTTCTATCTTTCTTTTTTCTTTCAAATAATCTTTTCAAGTGTTTTGTGAGCATGGCTCTAGGGACCAGCATGCAGCAGGGTTTAATGCTCGTCTACAATAGTTAATAAAACCAACCCTTTCACCAAAACTGAATGATAAGTGTTCTACTGCTACCATCCTAGCTAATTCTTCTCTATTTTGTTCATCAGTATAACAAAATAATTGTTGGTTAGGAGTAGCATACCTGGGAATTTGTGATTGTGACCTCATTCTGGTCTCTGCTTCTGGATGTTTGGTTGAAATATGTTTCCGATAAGTGCCATATCCTCCTGATTTGCTCCACTTATATACTTTGGTGCAGTAATTGCAAGCCGCTACATAGCTTCCATCTTCTTTCCTAACTTTCTTCATATGTTTGATGAAGAGATCGTATTTGCTCTGCTTCTATATCAGATCTTCTTCCTCTTCTAGTTCCACTTCCGGTGGATCAAAATCAAATCCGGAGGTGTATCAATATCAGATATATTTTCTGACTGGCTTGTCAATTGGGGGGGGGGGGGGGGGGGGGGGGGGGGGGGGGGGGGGGGGGGGGGGGGGGGGGGGGGGGGGGGGGGTGGGGGGGGGGGGGTGGTGGGTGGGGGGTGTCATTAGATTGTTTTTTGAAATTGTTAGAGGGGGAGTATGACAGTTTAGGCTTAGGTCTTCAGCATAGGCTCGCATTGCAGATAATCGTGATAGGTGAAGTCGTTACGATCGAGATTATCGATCATAGTACCCTTACCTTTCATCGAAATCGAACGCTTAGGACCGTCACGGCCATGACCCCTTCCATTTCCACCACTTGCCATTTGAAAATAAAATTGGGAGAGAATTGGGAACTTAGAAATAATAGTAGGTAGTAAACTAGTAATTGCAAATAATGAAATTGGAAACTTAGTAATTGACTAATTGGAAATAAAATATATTGGAAATAAAATAAATTGCAAAATGCAAATAAAATTAATTCCAAATAAAACAATTGCAAAATGAAATAATATTAAAAACCTTGGAAACTTGGAGAGTTGGAGATTGAGAGTGTTGGAGAATTGAGAGAGAAATTAGAATTAGAGAATACAGAGAATAGAGGAATTGGTGTGAGGAAAAATGAAGGGGTGGGGTATTTATAGATAAAAAAAGAAAAAAAGAAAAAAAAGGGTAACCGTTGGGCCCAACGGTCAGCCCAAAAAAAAAATGCTCGAACCAGAATCGCCAGTTTCATTCCATTCGAACCGCCCAGTTCCTCAAACTTTAGAACCGGAACCGAAAATCCGATTCTAGTTCCGATTTTTTTCATTTCCACGGTTTGAACCGGAACCTTGTCAGATCTAATACTAGCGACCTAGCATGCTTCCATAATATGGAAGCTTATCTTCATCTACTAGATGGGTTAGTTATTTCTTTAAGAAATAAATCCCATCAATGAATTGAGTTAAGCTCAGATGAAAGTTAGTGTTGGGAATAATGCCCTAAGAACGCATGTTGTTATTTTTCTTGCTGAATTAATAATTAGATTGACATTCTATATTTGGTGCATTTAATGTTATTAATATTGTATTGATAACATAAAATTCCATGATTATTAAATGTAATATTAAACATAGTGTATAAGTCGTTATATACATGAGGATTATGGTGGGCATTGGTTGGTTTGGGTTGGGTTTGACGATACCCAAACCAAACCGTTATTTAATCGGGTTATTGTTTTACAACCCAACCAAACCAATTATAATGTTAAACCAAACCAAACCAATAAAATCAGTTTGGATCGGTTTGATTTGGCGGTTTAAGAAAATAATTATTTTATTTTTTTATTTGAACAAATATAATAATATCAATACAATTAGTTAAACTCATTATCAATAAGATAAACAATAATACTAAATTTAACCCAAGTGCGTAACTATAATAGTTATTTTTTTATTTTTTTTTATTTATTATTTTTTTTTTTAAAAACCCTCAAGTGTAAAACACATAAAAATTATTAAAAAGAAAAAAAAAAAAAAAAAAACCTAAACTGTATTGCTTAATGCGTTTTTGTACAAAACAATAAAAAATATATATTATATATAGTTACTTATTCTCAATAATTTGTTTAGTGCTAACAACTTCAATGAGATGAAATAACTTTAAGAATAAATAGAGGGGTTAGAACTTAGAACTGAAACCGGTAACCTTGGAAATAATATAATATAAAATTATGTTAACTTTAATTTTTGTTATATGATAATTTAATATATATATATCTATATATATATATATATATATATATTTATTATTTATTTAAGAATGTAATGGTTTTGGGTTATACGGGTTGATAAACATAACCCACAAACCAACCCAAACCAATCGAGTTACTAAAATAACTCAATCGGTTTTTTTTTTTCTTTAATAAACCAAACCAACCCGCTTAAATTGTTTAGGTTTGGGCGGGTTGATCAGTTTGGCGGTTTGGGTGCTCACCCTTAATGCGGATTATGTTTAATATAATAATCTTAATTGTCTGTAATTGATAATTAAAGTTGGGATCTTTAATTAATTAAATTACTAGTACGGTTCATTCCCATTTAGAATGGAACGGTTTATTCCCTTTTATCAATCAGATGGTCATATATGGAACGATCTTAATCCTGAGTATTTAACAGACTCCTATTTATAGAGTTGTGTACCTTGTATCTTGGAGACATAATGATATACTTAGCTGGGAATGATAATATACAAGAAGGAATCCATTCCTTCTTAATTGAAGTAGACAAATAGTTCTCTTCAGTAAATGATTCGGTCTTGAACGACAGAGCGCTCAATTTATGATAAGATCATAATATTGTTCATTAGAGAATAACATACTCAAGGATGAAGACATAATTGTGAGGTCAACGGATTTGAACCTAGCTCATTTACGAACTGTTTATGGAGATTGATCTATATGTATGATTATATCAATGGACCGTTCGATTCCAATTCGAGTAATTAATTCTATAATGACAAGAGTGCAGTTCCAATTTTTTAGTGGAATAAATCTGGAATTAATAAATCTAATATTTAATTAAAGAGTTTAATTAATATTAAAGATTTATTGGAGCTTGAAATTATAGGTCTATGTGTCCCCATACTATCTCTATAACTATATTGAACATTAAGGTACACTGAGGCTTAGTGATTAATTTGGAATTAATCATCTATACGTAAAGAAGTTTATGTATTGTTTTATTAATTAAATAATGTTTGATTATTTATTATAATATTAATAATATTTTGATTATTTAATCATATACATAATATAATAAGTTGATTTAAACAAGTATATATATATAATATTGATTATTTGAATATATATATATTACATTATTTTTTAGGGTGGTAAATCGGTGGATTTATTGATAACAATTATTGTTGTCAATAATCAAAAAAAAAAAAAAAAGGTGTGGGTTATTATTGTTTTAATAGTAAAAAATTGGAGTGGACGGCAAGGCAAGCAGTTAGTCCTCTTGTTTTTCAACTTGTGCAGATTTTTTTGTTGTTTTTTCTTCATTGCATTAATAATTAGTTGAAAACAAGTTCCTATTCTATGCTTCTTTTTACCACACACCCTAGTTTAATTATTGTTGAAAAAACCTCACCACCCAAGATATGTAGCTCTCTCTCTCTCTCTCTCTCTCTCTCTCTCTTGTGTGAGTTGATAGAAACATTCTCGTGTGAGTTGATAGAAACATTCAAAAGAGGAGTTTTTATTTTTATTTTTATAATGGTAGTTCATCCCTCTGGCTTGATAAACACAAGACAAGAAGAGTTCTTGTTTTGAGAAACACAAGTTCTTTCAAGAGAGAGAAACAAAGAAAGGTTTTTTGGTTTTCATTTATAAAAGAGAAATACACCACTCCAAGAAAGTTTTTTTTTAGTTTTGTGTCCTTGTTATTTTTCTTACACAAGATTCAGAGAAAAGAAAAATAGTTAAATATTTTTGAATATTAAGCCTCTAAAGAATATTATGAGATAGTCTTTCAATATTTTTCTAGTTATCTCAAGTGTTGAGTACCCAACAAGTATAGAAATTCGAGATTCGAATTTTTCTACTCAATACCGAGACACCCACTCGTCGGTTCTTTAGTGTTGGAGATTTGGTGTGGAAGAACTTGGTTCGAGGGAATCACAAAGATTTTATAGTGGGGGAACTCGATTCGAGTGAATCACGGAAAGTCTACAAGGGTAACGATTTCTTTCCCTACTATTTATATTAAATGTTAAAATCAATATAATTACAACGATCCGGTTAAAATGTTTTTGTTTTTATAAAAAAATTTAAAAACTGGGCCCGTTGCCCTTCCGCTGCGTGGATACCGATTCCGGTTCTCGGAACAACAGTTAGTCACAGTAAACTGTAGACATTTAAGCAAGCACATAACCCTCTTGTCACTTGTCATTCTTTTTTGGCTGGTATGCAACACTGTGTTAGGTTTTGGCTTGTATTCTCGAATGAACCGAATGTTAACCAAATGAGACTCAACTGATGTGGAGCTTCCTGAACGTGGGATACATTTGGAAATTGGATTAAGTGTCTTAGGGAATGATTGAAGATGAAAGCGGAAGAAAGAAGAAAACCGCTCTCCCTATCGCTGTGGCTTTGAGAGCGGTCGAAGAATGGTTCACGAAGAATTGAAGGACTGTTGTGCCTTGTGTTGTGGATTGCACAGCGATAATGACAGCGGTCGACATCCAGTGGTTTTCATTGTGGGAAACGTTGTACTGCAGAAAAACGGGACCTACAGCTGTTCGACGAAAATCTACGTGGATCAGGAAGTCTTCGATGGAAAAAGAAAAAGAGTTTGTCTTCATGCGGAATAGGAAGTCTTTGTGCTTGAAGGAAAAATGAATACTCTTTACAAGAAGACTTGTCATAAAAGGAAATAGTATTTATGTGAAATTTGTACGTTTAGGAGTAGGATTTCCTTTTATCTTAAACTCTCTATAACTAGTATAAATAGACCTATTGTTTTCGGATCGATAGGATTGCTATCTCTTCTATTGCAGATTCTTTAGTGTTGGCTCATTCTCGGGATGGGCAGGTTTCTTGCAAGTCGGCTTATTCCCGTATGATTTGTGGTTCTCCTCAAGTTTCTTGGTGGAGGGATGTCTGGTGTTGTTTTATTCCTCCTTCCCGTTCAGCTTTGACTTGGTGTCTTTTGTTGAATAGGCTCCCCACAAAGGATCGCTTATGTAGGGCTGGGTTTCACTTAACTTTCCGGTGCAGTGTTTGTGGGGTTAGCAGTGAGTCGTCTGATCATCTTTTCCTCTGATGCCCTCTAGCGGCTGCTCTTTGGGAGGCGGTTTTTTTCAGCTTTTCAGTAGCGTATTTCTATCGATTTATGGAGTTCATTCTTCTCTCAGGCCATGTCAGTTTCGTTTAGTGATCAAGTGAGGGTTTTATGGAAGACAGTTATTCATGTTGTGGTTTGGAGTGTGTGGTTTGCCCGTAACCAGTTGATTTTTAAGAATAAGGCTGTGGATTTCAGATATGCTTGGTCTTTGGTTTGGCGTGCGGTGTCTGACTTTAATTGATTGGAGATTGGGTGTATGCGTTATTATGTTGATGATCTTTTGATTCTTTGTCATTTTGATCTCCGTGGTCGTCTAGCTCAGGCCTCAGTTATCAAGAGTGTGATTTGGTCACCTCCGGCTCCTGGTTGGATCAAAGTTAATACTGATGGTGTCGCCTCGAGTTCTCCAGGTGTTAGGGGTTATGGGGGTGTCTTCCGTAATTGTAGAACTTTTGTGAAGGGTTGTTTTGCTGTTCCTCTTAGTCAAGTGTTTGCGTTTGAGGCTGAACTTCTTGCAGCTTCGATGGCCATTAATTTTGCCTAGCAAAATGGGTCGGCTCTAGCTTGAGAGTGATTCTTCTTATGTGGTTCAGCTGCTCTCCTCTCGCTCCAAGCAGGTTCCTTGGCGAATTAGGCAAGTTTGGCAGCGCTGTATCTATCAGATATCAAAAATGAAGTTTCAGGTTTCTCATATCTTTAGGGAGGGAAATCAAGTTGTGGACGCTCTTTCTAAGCATGCTTTGGGGTTGGAGGTCAATTTATGGTGGTTTAACACCCTGTCTTTTTGCTCTTTTTGGTTGGCAATGATTGCATGGGTCAGGAGTCCTTTCGTTTTTCTTGATGTTTTTTGTTTCAGTTTTTTATAGCCAGCGCATCACTGTTTTTGTTGGGCTTGTTTCCCTTGGCTTTTGTGCTTTTTTGGTTTTTGTTACTTTTCATTGTATTCTTTTCCTTTTTATTTATTATATGAATGGATACTGGCTATGGGTTTTTCAGCATATGATCGCTTGTGATGTTTTTTCTCTCTAGGTCAGTCCAATTTTACCAACAAAAAAAAAAGTATAAATAGACCTAATATCTATGTTATTAGATTTGAAGGTTGTGGAGCAAAAAGAACACCGTATAACATCAGAGAGAGTGTGGTGAGATCCACAGAGACCCATGAGAATATCTGGGGAGAGATCCAAGGGAATATCGGTGGACCAAGTTACAAATCCGTGGGTGATATCCAGGGGAGACTTAATGGATATTGTGGGGGGGGGGATGGGGATTACTCTGTGAGGATCTTGTGAGTGTGGTTGGGGTTGAGATGAGAGAGTGAATCATAGAGTATATGGTTGTAACATATTATCATATAGTGGAACTTTCTCTGTCGTCCTGACAGCTCGTGATTTTTTACCCAATTTGGGTTTTCCACGTATATCTTGTGTTATGATTGTTTATATTTCTCTCATCTATTTTTATGCTATATTGACGTTATTAATTGCTATGAGTTATGGATGAGTATTAGGCACGATGTTTCCGCATTCATCGGTTTAGAATCCCAACACATAGGATAATTACAATCATTACACAGAATCACCTAATATATAGCTTATCAGGTATAGTGGTTCATGGACACGGGAACGGGATAACCCATTTTTACTACAACAGTCGCTGATGGGTTAGTGGTTAAAAAGATAATATCTTGTATAATGGTTCATGGACATGGAGGATTGTCATGTGAAAGTAATTCTTTCATTTAAACATTCATATTCAAAAGAATGGCAATAATAACACGTGGAAATTGCCAAAACTGACCCAACTACTTATAGGATTTTCTTTTTTAACCACATCCATACTTTTAATTGTTTTTAACCATCTTTTTGAGCAATTACTAGAATGCCCCCATATATAAACTTCCCAATCAGCTCTCTCTCTCTCTCTTTTTCTCTTTTTTTCTTTCTCTCTCCTCTGCTCTCTCTCCCGATCTAGCTCTCTCTCTCTCCCCGATCTCCCTCTCTCTCGCCGATCTCTCTCTCGCCGGTGTGGGTTGACGGTCGCCGAGCTCCGACGTGCGTCTGGGCGACGTCCGGACGGGATGGCGACGCTGGTCGCCGATCCATCGCTCACTGTTGGTTCGTCGCACGAACCACGTGCGACCAGGCGGCATCGTCGGCGGCTGGGTCGTCCGTCGCTGGTTCCAACGTGCAGCCGGCGATCGCGAAGCACACCGGACGTGGTTCGTGCAGGTCGCCAGCGATGATCTGAACCCTAAACCTAAATCGAATTTGGGGAAGAAGAAGAGGAAGAAGAAAGAGGAAAAAAAAAAAAAAAAACTTATCCTAATTTCAATTTAGCCCAGATTTCAAGTTTTAATATTTCTATTTTAGGCATGATTTCAAGTTTTGATATTTCCATTTAGGCATGATTTCAAGTTTGTGTATTTCAATTTAGTCGTGATTTCAAGTTTGTTTCGAGGTTTAAAGAACACTATTTTCAGGGGTACTCTGGTAATTCATGGTACTAAATTGAATTTTTTTAAAAAAAGTGGTTATTAACAATTAAAAATTCAAAAGTGGTTAAAAACAAAAGTATGATAAGTGTTATGGCTATAAATGGTTTTCTCTCTAATAACACCCCTTAAAAACTGTATATACACCTCTTTCGTAATCACACTCATCAAAATTTTTTAAAATTTTATAGTTCGTAAATAAACCCCACTTTGATGTCAAAAATATTCTTTCTTTAATTATATTGTATTTTATTTTTGTAAGTACACATCACCTACATATATTATTATTATTTAAAATTTTGTTATTATCTTTAATTTTATCACTGTTATTTAAAAAAAAAAAAAAAATTATATCACTGTTCTTTAAAATATATATATATATATATATATATATATATATATATATCATTGTTCTTTCTCTTATCTTACTTCTTTTTCTCTTCCATGTTTTCCTTTCACAAAATCAAACTCCATGTTTCTTTTTTTCTTTTTCTCTCTCCTCGTATCAAGCAGTTCTCACCATTTCTTCATGATTGTTTTCTATCAACACAATCACTCCAATTTGAGGTTTTTGGGTTTAAGATCCATTTTCCTTTGCTGAAAGTTGTAGGGATGCAAGGTTTATGTAATGTGCCAATTGATTTGAAGTAGAAAAGTGTTTAATGAAGTTAAGAAAAAAAAATCAAATATTATAGAGAAAACAATTTATAATGATTTTGTTCTTCTAATAAAAATAATTTAAAATTTGTTTTTTTACAACCAACTTTGGAAAATTTGATTCATTCTCTAGTAGTCAATTTTTATTTCCTTAAAAGAAATTGAAATATATATTTGAAATTATATTTTAAAAGAGAATCTAGGGTTTAAGAAAATGGAAAGAATTTTTAATGATATATATATATATATATATATATATATATATATTAATATCAAAATCAAATCATTAAAAAGGAAACTTTTTTTTTTTTTCACAAAATGTTAAAATTGGAAACTAATTAATAATTATTGGTGGGTGTACTTACAAACAATTTAGTCTTATTGGTAATTTTACTAAAGCGTATTATTGGATTTTCAAAAACATACTAATTTTAATTTGGTGTGTATTTACAGTTTTTGAGGGGTGCAAATATCGCCATTCTATTCAAAATATGATGATAGTTTCATTTGTATGATATTTTTGGTGTTCCGTCTATTCTTCTTCTTTGTATTTTATTTTTTATTTTTTGAAATATGATCCCAAATGAAATCAACCGAGATAGTTACTTCCACAATCGGGAGTGGAAGTAGATCACACATGTTTATAAAATATGTATGATTGGATTCAAACTTCCACCATAAACGTGGAAGGGAAAGTGTATATCACTGGAGCTAAGAGGTGATGTGCTTGTCTCATCTATCCTATATACTCTTGTAGTTATTTGGTCGATCCGTACTTTTTGTATGTCTAATTTTTAATCTCTTAGAGCATCTCCAATCATGCTCCATAAATTTTGCTATATTTTAGCTATTTTAGCTCAAATGCTATTTTAACTAGCAACTTCTCATGAGGTCACTCCAACCATGCTCTCTATTATAGCTAGTCATTAATATTTTAATATTTTTTAAATTTAAAATATAAATAAACTTATTTTGTTTTAAATTGCATTTAATTACCATGCTCTCATGATATCATTTTTTTAATAACAAAATCAATTTAAAAATATTAAAAACATAAGAGAGAGAAGATAAGGAGCTCCCTACATTTGGAGAGCCCCTTAGAGTGCTCTAAAACCGAAATGGCTCTCTATTTTAGCTAAGGAGGGGATTTATGGAGCCCCTTGGAGATGCTCTTATTGCCATCTACCATTATTATTATTATTATTATTTCATTTTCTTCTCTTTCCATTCCAACGCTTCACACAAATGATTTAAATAAATTATTAAATTTTATAAGGTATGTTTATATACAAATGCATTAAGATGATTTAAAAAAATTTCTAAGGTAAGACACAAAAGATAGTAATACTTACTATAAGTTGGTCATATTATCTTAAAGGAATCGTAAAAAGATATATGCCTAAGTGTTGTAATCGTGGCTTTCCACACATGTCAATTACACGTGTCCACCCCTAAGCAATACTTAGTTTACTTACCCTCTAAGTAATACATATATCAATTACATCATCAATCCCAACTACCAATGCTTATCTTCATCAGCTGATCATCACCGCCTCTTATATCCAAGTGACCAAGTGTTCAATATGTGAGCCTATATATATGAGATCCATATTCCTTTGTAAAAGGTTAATGAGCTGAAGCATTCCATAAATCAATACAAATCATGTATGTTCTCTCTCTCTCTGATCTCTTGCAATCTCGCATCTCTCTTCTCTGATGTCTTTCATGTTTCTTATTTATTATTTATCTCATCTTTTATTCAATTCATTCATAACACTAAGAAGCACTACAATTATTATTATTATTTTTCTATAATTAAATTAAATTTATTATATTAAATAAATCAAATCCTTCATCTTATGCAAGATTTGAACTAAGATCTCTTATATTATATATGGGGTTTTATAGGTTAAACTAGATAGCATCAACTTTTTATTAAATTTAATAAAATATAACATAAAATGTTGTTTTTGTTCTTTTTTTTTTTTTTTTGGGTCAAAGCTTTAAGTTTCTCTCAAAAAAATCTTACACAATTAAACAGTAACGTTAAGGTAATATAAAGCAAACGAACAGTTAACATTCATTTAACCTTGTTGAATTAGTCAACATTCATTTAAAAATAATGGTAGAATTACTTTTTTTTTTTTTTTGGTAAGATGGGGGGCTAAAAGCCCAGCAAAAAGGAAAAACTAAGAGCTAGAAACAAGCCTAGCAGTGGGGATGCCCAAAGCATCATTAACCAGAGCATCAGAAATTTGGGAAGGAGGGTCTTCAAAGCAAGTAATTCCAAAATCTAAGGAATGACCAAGTCGAGCAAGGCCATCCGCAGCTTTGTTGCTTTCCCTGTAGGTGTGCACAATATAACAACTCCAATCCTCATTCATAAGAGCTTTGCAAGCTTGAATGATACTAAAGAGAGGGTGGTTCAAAGAGGTCTTCTCATTCAGTAAAAGGACAGCCGATTGGGAATCAGTTTCCACCATCATCTTCTTGTAGCCCGCCTTCCAAGCAATCTTCAGGCCTTCAAGTATACCCCAGATTTCAGCTTCAAGCACACTACCCCTGCCTTTATTAATCGCAAAGCCACCTAACCACTTCTTCTTGTGATCTCTGAGAACACCACCAGCAGCAATAGAACCTGAGACAGAAATCTTGCTACCATCCACATTCAATTTAAACCAGTCCTGAGGAGGAGGGTTCCACACAACAAAGCAAATCTTCCTCTCAATCTTTTTATCTTCAGCATAGTTAGCCATCCACCAATCTTCCACAGACTTAAAAATAATCTTTCTAGGGCAGGCAAACAATTTGAAATTAGGATTAAAAACTTGCTCACATCTCCATTTCCATATGTACCAAAGGGCAGTGGCAAATAACAGATAATTCGGGTATCTACCTAAAATCAACTTGCTGCAGCATAAATTCTGATACAACCAAACTTTCCAGTCTTCCATAAATAAGTCGTTTCTAGTACTCCCCTTGCAGACAACTTCCCAAATATTACGAGACACAACACACCCTCTAAACACATGCTCACTGTCTTCATTGTCCTCTTTACATCTAATACAAATGGTTTCCAAGGTGAGGCCCCTAATAGCTCTCTGAATGTTAGTAAGTAATTTCCCATGAAGTAAAATCCACAGAAAATGTAATACTCTAGGAGGAATTTTAAGATGCCAGATACAATTCCACTCCCAAGAAGGTACATTCTCATCTTTGAAATGTTCTTCATAAGCACTCTTCACAGTGAACTCACCACTCTTAGTAAGACCCCAAATAACTTTATCACAGCCACTAAAAGGACTCCCAGCATGAATACTTAAAATGCGAAAAACAACATGTTGAGGCAAAACAGAGGTTAATTTTTCCACATTCCAAGCATTAGGCAACAAATAATCACTCACTTTTTCACTACTCTGGTCACTAGTGAGGGGAGAAATGGCAAACCTTAGGAGTCTACCAATTTCAGGGACCCAGTCATCTGTCCAAAAGCAAATGGTGCAGCCATCACCAACTCTCCAGCTTAGGTCCTTCAACAAGATGTCAGCTCCAGCAACAATACCACGCCAAGTGCTCGAGCAGCTGCTAGTCCTCACGTAGTCAGCTATATTATACCCACCTTTGAGGTATTCGTCTTGAAGCATGTGAGCCCATAACCCATTTTCCTTTTGAGATAACCTCTAACCAGCTTTCGCAAGTAAAGCCTTATTCATGGTTTTCATCTTTTTAATGCCAATGCCTCCTTTCTTTTTGGGCATACAAACTATCTCCCAATTCACAAGATGGGGCTTTTTCTTGTCATCAGAGTTACCCCAAAGAAAGTTCCCATTCAATTTGTCAAGATTGGAACAGACCTCTGAAGGCAACTTGATGGTTTGCATAGCATAAATAGGGAGAGCTGAAGCAACCAATTTGATAAGGGTACATCTCCCTACAAAAGAAAGAGTAGAGCTTTTCCACGAGGCAAGCCTTTTTTGGGATTTCTCAAGAATTTCTTTGTAAGTGTTCTTGGTGATTCGTCCGTGTATGAGAGGAACACCAAGGTAGTTTCCCAAATTAGTAGATATAGGAGATCCACAAATGTCAGCCAGAATTCTAGCATTTTTACTGCTAATGTTACTAGAGCAGAAAATTCTTGACTTAGGGAAGCTTACTTGTTGACCGGAGAGGTCACAAAAGGTGTCTAGACACTCTCTCATGGTGTTCGCTTGCTAGACCGTAGCTTGACCGAAGAGAATTAAGTCATCAGCAAAGAAGAGATGAGATATTTCAGGACCTCCCCTAGAAACCGAAACAGACTTCCATTTCCCTTCCAAACGTTTTTGATTAATGATATGGGAGAGTTTCTCCATACAGAGCACAAAAATGTAGGGCGATAAAGGATCTCCTTGTCTGATGCCACTACTAGGTTTGAAGCTCTTAGAAAGCTCACCATTCAAAATCACCCTATATTGGACATTCGAAATGCAACTCATGATAAGATTTTTCAAGTTTTCTTCAAACCCAACTTCTTCCAGCACTTTCTTAATAAAGCCCCATTGTAACCTGTCATAAGCTTTCGCTAAGTCGATCTTCCAAGCAATAAACCCCTTCTTTCCCTTAACAGTCTTGAATTTGTGAAGGACCTCTTGTGCAACAATAATGTTGTCTTGTATTTGTCTCCCAGGGACAAAGGCAACCTGGTTAGGACTCACAAGATCAGGAAGAAATGGTCTAATCCTTTGCACAAGAATTTTACTCAAGATTTTGTAAGTCGTATTACACAAACTAATCGGCCTAAAGTGGATCATATTGGTGGGGTTGGGAATTTTAGGGATAAGGGATATCAGTGTTTGGTTGATAATTTCAGGCACAGCTCCCTTCACAAAACAATTAGCCACCATTTTGATTAAGTCTACCTTACAGCAATTCCAGAATTTTTGGAAAAAAAATGGCAGGGAAGCCATCAAGACCAGGTGCTTTAAGCGCCCCAATGTTGAAGATACTCTGTTTAACCTCTACTTCACTGACAGGGCATAGTAAGCTGGCGGATTCATAGATATTCAAATTCGGGAACAACAAAGGTAGATCGCAGTAATCACCAATACTATGTTTTTCTTCAAAGAGTTGTTGAAAATATCCCACAGCTTCATGTTTCATTTCTTCAATCTCCTCTATCCAACTACCATCTTCTTTCTTTAGACCTTCAAGTTTATTTTTTCGTCTTCTAATAATTGTGGACAAATGAAAGTACTTTGTGTTTTTATCACCCTCTTTGAGCCAAAGGTTTCTTGATTTTTTCTTCCAAAACATTTCTTCCTGTTCAAGAATCTCATTATAATTGTTCAAAAGAGTTTCCTCCAGACAAGACAGATGATGAGAAAATCTAATACTCAAGCATTTTTGGACCCCATGTATGCGAGCTAACAATCTTCTCTTGTTGTGAAATAGATTTCCAAATTCCTCTTTATTCCAATTTTTAAGAGTGTTAGTGAAGCTGTGAATTTTCCCAACAGTATTGCCTTCTTGAGCACTCCAATTTTTTATGACAAATTCATCAAACTTCTTGTGGTTCAACCACATAGCTTCAAATCGGAATGGTTTGCACTTAGAACTTGGGATGTGGTTACTAAGAAAATTAATAAGCACAGGGCAACGGTCTGACAACACTCTAGGGAGGTGTCTCACATAGCCTTCCATATAGAGAAGTCTCTAATTCATAGAACAAATGGCTCTATCAAGCCTTTCTCAAATTTCCTCCCCAATGCCCTTTTTAGTCATCCAGGTGTATTTTGGTCCAGTAAAACCTAAGTCAACTAACTCATTCCGATAAATCCAATTCGTAAATCCACTATTATAGTAATGAGATCTACCCCCTCTCTTCTCCGA
Organism: Acer saccharum; assembly: GCA_030490815.1. Taxonomy (NCBI): domain Eukaryota; kingdom Viridiplantae; phylum Streptophyta; class Magnoliopsida; order Sapindales; family Sapindaceae; genus Acer; species Acer saccharum. Next base: position 9,940,099 of record CM059869.1, read on the forward strand.
AATATTAGTAATTTCATTGAAGTCTCCGGCTACGAGCCAAGGCAAGTCAAAACATTTCCTAATAGAGTCAAGATAGCTCCAAAGACGCCTTCTAGTAGTGATACAAGGGTTTGCATACACTACAGTGAGAATCCAGCAGATGCCATGGTCTTCCACCAGGGCAGTAATACTGTGTCTTGAATTCGCAACAATATGAAGCTTGATCTTGCTATCATTCCAAAGAAGCCACAAACCTCCAGAAAACCCCTCAGCATCAACAACATAACTACTAGAATATCCTAAACTTTGGATAACACGCAAAGCCTTAGTTCCACTGATTCTAGGCTCTAGAATTGCTAAAATCTCAAAATGGTACAAACTACGTAAATTGGCGATGTTTTTAGAAAACATCTGTTTTCTAGCCCCTCTCACGTTCCACACACAAATCATGGGAAGGAAAAGGAACAACCTCTATTCAGTGAGGACCATCATAGCCTCCTTTAACTTAGAAGTTACCATGTCAAAACTGCTCTCATTAGGCAAAATAGGATTACCACAGCTTATGTCAGTTGTCACTTTATTCTTGAGGGATTGAATTTCGAATTCAGTAACATCTTTGTGTAATTGTTGTAGCACATTATCATTGCCAATATCATCACTTTCAGTAGCTGGATGGACAACTTCTAGATGAAGATTCCTATCTTTGTTGTAACTATTTCTATTAGAGCTACTAGCACCCCCTATCTTGCTACTCTTGCTCAAATAACTGTCTTTCCCACCCAACTTTACTGCATTCTTGTTTTCCTTCTTACTATTTTGAGAGGACACCCTAGGCAAATTATCTCCCTTTCTATTACTCTGATTAGTAATTTCCGACAACACAGCTTTGTCCTTCTGAATAGTTACTCTAGCATCTTTACTTTCACTTAGAACAACTTTCTCTGAGCCCATCTCATCAGATTCATCATTTAGAATATCAAATCTTGACCCACTTCCTCTAATAGCATCCATTGTTTTAGCCATATCAGATTTCAACTCTTTACTACCATGCTTCACCTGCTCACTTTTGCCTGTCCTAGCTTTAGGAAGCTCACCATCCTTCTTCCTACCAGAATTACTGCCACCAGATTTACCACCATACCCGTTTCTATTAGCAGAGTTGTTGTTCCCAAAGTCTGGCCTTCCATACCTTCCTTTGAAATTTCTATTGCCCTGTTTGCCATATGAAACTAGGAGCCAAGGTCCATAAAGGGGATCCTCCTTCTTAACATCAGAGACCATTTCTTCAATAATAGGTTCCACCATACCTTCTCTACAACTGTCTTTACTATGGCCATATCTCCCACACTTAAAACAAATTAAGCCTAAGCTTTCATATTCCACTCTAATAGATCTCTCATCTATATTCAGGGAGCCTAATAGGGGTTTGGAGATGTCTATTTCCACACAAATTCGGGCAAATCTCCCACGAGCTTGATTCTCTGTGATTGGGTCAACTTTACACATTCTTCCTAGCATGCCACCTATACTCCACAACAATTCTGAATTCATCCATTCCATGGGTAACTTTGACAATCTCAGCCAGATCGGCATACTTTGAATGGAAACCTCACCTGGTACAAAGTTAGGTCTCCACCGTTGAACCGCCAAATACTGATTGGCAATGAACCATGGCCCGCTGGTTAGAACATATTCAATGTCCTCTACCATTTGGAATCGAGCAACAAAGTATCCATCATCAAGGTCAGATAGCTGCCAATGTCCTATGAGAGACCATTTCTGATTAAGTTTAGAGAGCATGAAGTTTAGTGTGTGAGAACGACCCATATTCTTCAGAATAAGTGCATTCGCCCAGGGCTTGTGCAATTGGTCCTTCAATTTGGAGGAGAGCTTCATCGATGGTCCATTCGGTCCTTCAGAGATCAAAATATCATCCAGTTCAATACTGATCTTTTCCTTACAAGTACCAAACCTAGACCAAGAATTGGGCGATGACATATTCAGAAGTTTGGACTTGAAGCTCCCCAAGTCATTATTCCTCATATAGTTGGGTCCAACATCAGAACGCCCAAGCACATCATGATCTGCTCTAGCTCTCTTCGCATTACCAACTGCGTCCAAACCCTTACCTGTATCCATATGTAAACCAGTAACCAAACCCTCACCAGACTCCAAATTCATACTGCTATCAGGGGATTGTTGAGCGGAGAAGATGAACGGCTCATTCAGTTTCTCCATACCCAACAAAACGGAGAAAAGAAGAGGAAAAAACGAGCAAATCGGAGAAGAGAAGAAGAAATCAAGAAGAAAAAACGGCGCGTGACCTTTAGATTTAGGAAACAGCAAAATCGCCCAAGGTGCGTACAAACATCAACCCCACGCGCTCCATATGCGATGAAATTCAAACATAAAGAAGCTAATGTAGAATTACTTTAATATTCAAAGTAAAATGGTTTTTTATTTTATTTTATTTTTTATTGAAACTTGCAAAATAAAATAATATCAAAAGAAGAAAAAAAAAATTGCAAAAACTTTGGTATGTTCACTATGATTCGTGTTTAAACTAGGCCCACAGCCCATTCAACTATTAAAGTCTAAATCCAAAATCCAATTTCAAATATCAGTTGAAGTTTAAACCGTTAAAAAACCTAAGTTTTCTTTTGGCGCCAATGCAACGAAATGAATCACTCTCTTCTACAGTTCGTCAAGAAAGCCAATTCCCTCAAATCCTTCAAATCGATCCACTCCCATCTTATAATCAGTGGCACCATCAATTCATCCTACCTTATTCTCAACAAACTTCTTCGTATCTATTCACGTTTCGGTGCCATCGATTACAGCCGCAAACTGTTCGATGAAATTCCACAACAAAATGAATTTCTTTGGACGTTTGTTCGAATGCTTAGTGAGTCTGTGACACCATTAAATTTTACTATTGCGTCAGTACTTAAGGCTTTGGCTCGTGAAAAGAGGGTAAAAGAAGGAAAGGGGATTTATGGGTTTGTGTTGAAAAGTGGTTTCAGTTTTGACTTGATTGTGCAAAATGCGGTGCTTGATCTTTTCATGAGATGCGGAGAAACGGACTTCACGAGATGGACATTTGATGAAATGGATGAAAAGGATGTTGTTTCTTGGAATACTATGGTGTCGGGTTATGGTAATAATGGTAGAGTTGATATTGCACACAAGTTGTTTGATAAGATGACAGAGAAGAATGTTGTTTCTTGGACGAGCTTGATTAATGGGTATATTAAGAGTGGCAACATGGTGGAGGCCAGGGCTCTTTTTGATAGAATGTCCAATAAAGATCTTGCTTCACGGAATGTGATGGTTTCTGGATATTTAGATGCTGGTGATCTTGTTGGTGCATGCTATGTTTTTGAAGAGATGCTATTTCGTGGTATTGAAACTTGGAATTTAATGATTTCAGGGTTTTGTAAAGCAGGAGAGATAGAAATTGGTGAAGAACTTTTCAACAGAATGCAAGATAGAAATGTTGTGTCATGGACCACAATAATGGATGGATATATAAAATCTGGAAATGTTGATCGTGCGAGGTCTTTATTTGATCAGATGCCTAAAAAGAATCTGATCTCTTGGTCTATAATGATCGGAGGTTATGCCAAAAATGGGCAGCCTCGTAATGCTTTGGAATTGTACAAATCCTTTAAAGAACAAGGGATTAAGCCGGATGAGACATTTATACTGGGAATCATCTCGGCTTGCTCGCAGTTAGGAATTCTAGATACTGCTGAATCAATTATTCGTGACTTTTCCGAACCTTCATTTTTTCCTAATTTGCATGTTGTAAACAGTTTGATAGACATTTATGCAAAGTGTGGAAGCATTGAGAGGGCTAAGCAGGTATTTGAGATGGCTCATCAAAAGGATCTGCTTTGTTATAGTACCATGATTGCAGCCTTTGCAAATAATGGATTGGGTCAAGACGCCATTTCTTTGTTTGATGAGATGCAAAGGGCAAATATAACACCTGACGGAGTAGCTTTTCTTGGGGTTTTAACTGCTTGTAACCATGGGGGGCTTGTCAATGCGGGCAAGATGTTCTTCAAACAAATGATAGATGAATATGGTATTCAGCCTTCAGAAAAGCACTATGCGTGTGTTGTTGACCTTCTTGGCCGTTCTGGCTGCCTTGATGAGGCGCATAATATTATAAAAAACATGCCAATTGCACCACATTCAGCTGTATGGGGCGCTTTGCTTGCAGCTTGTAGGGTCCATTGCAATGTTCAATTGGCGAAGTTGCTTCAGCTGAGTTATTTAAGATTGAACCTTATAATTCTGGTAATTATGTTCTTTTATCTAATACTTATGCTGCTGCTGGACTCTGGGATGATGTTGCTAGAGTGAGAAAAATGGTTAAGGAGCGTCGTGTTAGAAAGAATAGAGGTTCTAGCTGGATTGATATGGGATGCACTCTCCATGAATTTGTCATGGGAGATACTTCACATGCTGATTCAGAAAGCATGTACTTTATCTTGAATTTGCTCTCTGAAGATATGAAAATTTTGGGATATATATTGGACTCCGAGAAGACAGAAGTATAACCTCTCAATATTATGCAACCTCTTGGAAGATGGATGATCTTAATGAAACACGGAGGAGAAAAGAAGCAAATCAATCTAGCTTCTGCTGAATTCATGTAGTATGGTCCCCCTTACAGTTCTAGGACATCATCAACCAAGATCTGAGTTGTTAATGTGAGTGACCTCCTAACTTGTGGAATAATGTATTCTTTTTCATTTAATTGTATTCATCAAGATGAAAAGCAGTAAACTGTTTACAGAAAGTGTGCAAGTTTTTGACTAGAGCTAACTATACTTTGAGCTACTGCCTATATAGAAAAGTTCAAAAATTATCGATTGTGGGAATTCCGTACATTTTTTCAGCGGTATCCCAGTTGACACCGGTGTAAATTAAAAATAAAATAAAATAAATCTGCGATTTATATGTTTTTTCGTACGAGATCCTACAACTTATCAGCTTGCTTATATATATTAGATTAAAGAAGATGTACTGTCCAAAAAAGGGAAGATGTATAGAGAGATATTACTGATATGCAGCTGGATGCTTTGATTTTGAGAATTCCAGGTGGTTGTTTGATTATTGATTCATGAATTATCTTCTAAACTTCACTGAAAATAACTTCTGGAATTCTAATTCAAAGACATTTCCTACTAAAAAAGTTATCGAGAAGAAAATAAAATAAACTGATATGGTTTGTACATATATAGGTCATGGATCAAGAAAATTAACAAAATTTATCTAAATTAAAAGATACAACATAGTTTCAGTGAAAAATGTAAGAATTGAATAGTTAATTCTTTTCTTCTTCTTCTTCTTCTTCTTTTTTTTTTCTTTTCCTGCAAACGATATAAAATAATTGATTGATGAAATAACATATTGAAAGTCTGTCTGATGCTAACAGTTTTGCTGCCAAATCTGTGTGTATCACCTAGTAACTTGATGATGTCTCTGGCTTCCATGTCCTGTCCACCATTAACTCATTAAACAACAAAAACTATGAACCAATTTATAAGGGAAGAAGTGATTAAACAACAAAAACACTTCTTTATAAGGGAAGTGGATACCTCCCAAAAAGTAAAAATTGTATCCTAATTAATTCCTAATTAAACATGTCAGCAAGTAAGTAGTATTAATGTAATGGTAATCATTAAATAAAATAATAAAGTTCTGTGTTGGGAAAAATCTTATCGAGCAATGAGAAAATTTTTGGGAGTTTGTGAACATTGTTTTGACTAATATTCCTTCGGCAAAGCCTCATCTGATGGAGCCCCACGCCCCATGGACATGGACATGAACCAGTTTTTATTCTCTCCTGTAAGACTCATGCATGTCTCACCAATCCCTTTCTCTGATAATTAATATACCATTTATTACGGTGAGTAGAATATTGTGCCATTTGAACTTTAGTTTTTCCATGTGCATGGTTTGCACATATAATTTGTTTTGAGTTCTTTATTGTAGACATGTGTCCTGTATAATTTAGGTAAAGTTTTGATTTGTTTAGATAACATCAACAGCTGGCGGTGGGACGTTGACCTTGGAATTTGGAGTGCTTAGCCGTTTGACAAATGATTCTAGTAAGTGTTACTAGCTTTCCTGTTTGGCGCTTTGCATATGATTGAATAATATAATAAGCCACGAAAAGGAAACCAAGTCTGTTATAATTACCTGTATAGTGGTATACTTGAGGAGAAGAATCAAAGACATTAATTATTTTGCCTAAGCCAGGCTATGATTCTCAAGTTCAGTGAAGGAGAGTATAATCTTTCCCAAAGATTTTAAACAAATTCTGGGCTTGGGGTGAACATTATTTGAGCTTGACTTGTTTCCTAGACAGTATGTAAGGCGTATACATTATGAAATGCTTTAATTATTAAAATGCTAACTCAAAATTTTTCTAGAAGGCAACCTTGACGGATTCAAAATGTAGGCAAGAAGAATGCTTGATATCTTAAAATTCTGAATATGAATTCGCAAAAACACTGTTAATTGCTATGTACAGAGAAGACCAAAGATGTAGCAATTGGGATAATTTTTTTCCTTTAATACGAGCTTTAGAAAATTAATATGAAACAAAAACTCCATTTCCAAATGTCGAAACAGCCATCTGAGTTGATAGGATTGTGCCTGAAACTAGATTAAACTGACCTTCTAAGTTTGATACGGTTAGTTCTATTAAGGAGTTTGGTTCAGTTTTGATTTTGAAACTTGAGGAACTGAAGCCTTCCAGATTGTTGTAGATTTAAAAGAAAATCTGAACAGATTCATCAACTTAAACCATTTTTTTATTGTATATCAGTTTCCATGTCCTCTGCTCTTCCTGTGTTCTTCCTTTACTCATTCATTACTTTTGTCGTTGGTGTTGTTTGTTTGTTTGTTCCTGGTGGAAGGGGGTTTGTTGATTTTTCTTCTCTTTGTCTAAATGGAAATAAAATGCTAGTTTTTATGGAATGCAGTTTTTGAGCAAGTTACTAAGAATGCGATGCTGGGAATTTGGGCACGCCGTTCAAAGCTTAACTTGGTTGGTGCTCACATTAATGTCTTTACAAGTGAATGGACACATAAGGTAACATTTCTTATAACATAATGGTAGTGGAACTGGCCTTGCAACTTTGAGTTGCTTGTGTTCAGTTTGAACATGATTATGTTGAATTGTTATCTTTTGATTAGGACAACATTGTATGACCCATTTGCTAGAAAAAAAAAATTATAATTCCATTTTCATACCTTATTCTATGATTGTAACCCTAAAACTTAATATGATTGTCTAGTGGTAGAATGCTGCATGATTATAAACTTATCGCTCTTTTTCACTAGCTGCATGCAAACATCTTCGTTAGATCATTGAATTACAAACTGTATAAAGACTCAGTTTACTTTCCATTTCACCACCTACAGTTCTGTTCTCTTGCTGCTTTGCAGGATGCTGGAATCGGAACTAGTATCGACTCTTTCTATGAATATCTGCTGAAGGCAAGTAACAGGAGTTGGAATCTGAATGACTTATGCTTTTATGATTATATATAATGATGTGAGAGACAACATTGAGGTTAATTCCTAGCGTTTAGTTCTGTGATAAAGTCACTATCGTAATTGGTGCCACATGTGCTATCAGTTTTCTGTAAATGCTGATAACTTATATGTTGTTTATGCATTATGAAACATATTCATGGATGGTTTTCAATACCTTTATTTTGTACCTTGCTCTCATCTCCGGGTGACGATTTTAGATTTTTCATTTATATCTCTGCTTGCTTACCATTTATGGTATCATTTCAGGCATACTTATTATTTGGAGATGAAGAATATTTGTATATTTTTCAAGAATCGTATACGGCTGCTACGCATTTTCTTTTCAATGATCCTTGGTAAAAGCTTGTTGCTGAGTGTGCCATATGTATTTTATGCTTTTCCTTGTTTATATTGTATGGCTTTATTTGTTTTTTTCCCTTCTGTTTTATTTATTTATTTTTAATTTATATAACTAACACACACACACACACATTTTGTTGGGGGTGGTGTTGGTTTGATGTTTGTTTCTTGGATAGTTTCAACTCTATAAATATTGGATATTGACTCTAAATTTGCTTGTAGGTATGTAGAAGTCAATATGGACGCTGCTGCTATAGTCTGGCCATTGTTTAGGGATGGGCGATGGGGAAATGGGGATGGATATTGGTCTCCTATAGTCCTATCTCCATCCCCATCCTCATATCCCCACCCTTCCCTCATCCTGCCCCATTTCCCCATTTGGGGAAAATGGGGATGGGGAGTTTGGGGTGAGGTATCCTGTATCCCCATACCCATCCCTATCATCATTTCCTCCATTTTTTCATTTGACTAAAAATTACATATTAAGAAAAACAACCAATTTTATGTTTTAAATTTAAAGTTAATGAAGTATTTATAATTGGAAAAGGTTTTTGGGGAAATTGGGATAGTGGAACCTCCCCCATCCCCATCCCCATTTCCCCTAAAGTTATGTTTTAAATTTTAGGGGAAATGGGGATGTGGGGACAGGGGAGGTCCCCCATGCCCATCACTACCATTGTTTAACAGTTTGCAGGCATTTTGGCCAGGGCTTCAGTTTTTTTATTTTTGTTTTTTATCTATTTTTTTTTATTATACATTACCCAATTGATCTTGTATCATTTTAAATTTCTTGTTTTGGGTTGGAGAGGAATTAATTAAACAATATTTGGAAGGTTTTAGCTGGGGACATTGATCCTACTATTCGAACGCATGCTGCTTTTTTTAGTGTCTGGAAAAGATACGGTTTCACTCAAGAGGGTTTCAATCTTGCCACACTTACTGTTCAGGTAACTAAATCATCAGTATTTGAACTATTCATTTAAACTAAATCATCAGTATTTACCCTTGGAGTGCCTACCTGAAAGAGTAAAAGAGGTCTTTACCTAGGTGGCATCTCTATGTTTTGGGCCATTTTGTGGAATGTCAGATCATAAGAACCTGTGAGCTGATGTCACCAGTACAATTGACTTCTTTCTGGTGATCCTTTTTATACTTTAGAGTTCTCTCTCCCTTGTTATCATTTTCTTTATAGAGAGTATTTAGCTCTGCTTGATAAACATATCTCGCTACAATATTCTATGATTGAACATTATCTAACTCTTTACTCCACATTCGTTTTACAGCATGGGCAAAAGAGTTACCCACTTCGTCCAGAGTTAATTGAGAGCACATATTGGCTTTACAAAGCTACCAGAGATCCACGGTCAGTCAAATCACATTTTAATGTGTGGTGGCTTTTTCTATTCTTTTCTTCTGATAAACATTATACATGGAGGAGAGGTGGGTTCCTTGCTAAATTGCTTTTCCACATTGACCTACCTTCATTATAAACTGAATGAATCAGGGAGGCTAAAAAGTTCTGGAATGTAAAATATTGGGGAAAAGAATTAGAGAAATTTTTTTAGGATCATAAGCTATTATTCTCTAAACTTATAATTATTGTAAAGTTGTCTTTCCTGGTGTCTGGCTTCTCAAAACCCTTTTTCTCTGTGGACAATTATTAAATTTCTACTTTCTTGACTCAATTGCGAATTAAATCATATCTAAAAAATTTATTTGCAGATATCTTGCTGCTGGAAGAGACATGATTGCTAGCTTGCAATTTGGAGCAAGATGACCTTGTGGTTATTGTCATATATCCGATGTAGAGTTTCATAAGAAGGAAGACCATATGGAGAGCTTTTTTCTAGCAGAAACAGTGAGTACCAAATATACATTAACTTCTTGATATCTTTCTACTTATCATTTGGCTGTCTTTAGATGATCATCATTGTCAAATGAACATAAGTACCTTTTTGGAAGTGTCTTTTTCCGCAGATAATATTCCATGTCTTGTTAGTGTTTGACCTGTCTTCTTTATTCCTATCAACCTTATTAGGTTAAATATCTCTGGCTACTTTTCGATTTGGCTGTTGGTCTAGAAAACCTTGTTGAAAATGGGCCATACAAGTAAGACCTCATACTTTCTTTTTTATTTTGTTTATATGGTATAACTTATGTCCATAAAGTAGATCTACTTTCTTTAAATTTTAAAATTCCTCTTATAACAGGTACATTTTCAGCACTGAAGGCCATTTGCTGCCTGCAACTCCACAAATATCTCTTGCAAAGGAACATTGTTCCTATTTTGAGGCTTATTGTAAAAGTGGTGACTCTAAAGAGAAGTCTGATACATTAGATGTCTCTGACGATCCTCAGGAAACAAATGGTAGTAAAGTTTTTGGAGATCGGTCTCACACTGGAATTCCATCTGACTCTTTTCTTGGGTCAATTCCTGCTACAGGGTTGATTAAGGTCAATGTTGAGTTTCTTACCTTTTATGTATACTTTATGGATTTTATTGTATTTCTTCATTGGCTTTCTCCACAGTATATGTACGTAAATTCATTTGACAAGGAACATTTTCTTATCTGTATGAGTTCAGGCAACCTTGCATTATTTTTTGGTAAATGATCTTGAGAACATAAATAAAGGACCTGACGTGTCCTTGCTGTGTTTGTTACATACTTACATGTCCTAAGAAGATAAAATATGTCTCCTTTATCTCACTAAAGTTATGAAAGGTATTTGAATCACGACAGTTTGAGTTTTAATTAACATTTATTTATTGTTAAATTTATCTAAACAATTAAATTAAAATACAGGGACGCCAACTTTATGCCTCTGTGCAATAATTATTGTAATTTCTCATTCATCCGTAGAATTGGTATTGATTTTAATTAACATTTTCTTTAATGTTCAGCAGGGCTTTTGCCCAGGACTAACCCATGGACAAAAATACGGCATAACATATATTGCTTCAGAGGATGTGTCTACAACCCCAAAAGAGTCAACTGCAGTCCAGAGTCATTCTGTGGTGGTGGTTTCCGACCAAACTACTATTTATTCACCATCCAAAAGCCAGAGCGATGACAAGGATGCTCAAACTTGAGTCAGGAAGGATCAAAGAAGAGTGATTCACCTATCATATGAGAAATCCTGCGGCATGTGGATGAACTTTTTGAAACTTAGTTGATTGGGTGGGATGAACCTTAAATCACCAGGACTCATCCCATTACTCCCTATTATCTACAACTGATGAAGATTGATGACAATGACTAACAAATTATGAGTAGGGTCTGAAAGTAACATCTTCAGTCATATCATGTGAAGCCTAGAACTGATCATGACCCTTTTACTCCTGACAAACAAGTATTCAAGGATATCACAGCTTTGAACAATTCGGCAATTGTTGATAGACTGATAGAGTGACTGATTAGTTTGATATGATACAAGTGTAAACAGGAAGATCAAGCAGGTAAGGTCCGTACACTCTTCATATTGCAAGTTATGCTTACCCTTTGAAAGGAGATATGGACACTTGAATTAATTTACCTTATAGGTCTGTGTATGATAGCATAATCTGAGAACAATCTTTTTGTATATTTTATGTAATGGGTGATCAAATTTTAGATTGTTGTCAGATCCTTGGAAGAAGAGGGTGATAACCCACTAACCGTCGCTGATGGGTTAGTGGGCAGAAGAGATCATATCTGGTATAGTGGTTCATGGACATGGAGGATTGTGTCTTGTGAAAGTAATTCTTTCATTTAAAAATTCATATTCAAAATATGATGATAGTTTCATTTGGATGATATTACTAGTGTCTCGTTTGTTCTTCTTTTTCGTCTTTTATTTTTTATCTTTTGAAATCTGATACCGAATGAAATCTACTGATATATTTACTCCCACAATCGGGATTAGATCACATGTGTTTATAAAATATGTACAGTTGGATTCGAACTTTCACCACAAATGTGGAATAGGAAGTGCACATCACTTAAGCTAAGAGGTATCACTTGAGCTAAGAGGTGATGTGCTTCTCTCATCTATCCTATATACTATTATACTCTTATAGTTGTTTGGTTGGTCTGTACTTTTTGTATGTCTAATTTCTAATCTCTTATTGCCATCGTGTCTGGGGTTGTTGCATGCTGGTTCCTCTGTTTGTTGTTGTTTCCTCTGTTTGTTGTTGTTGCTGGGCTGTTTTTGTTCGTTCTTGCTTTTTCTGTTTTGTGTTCGTTGGTGGTGTATGGGGTTGTTGCTTGTTGCGCTCCTGGTTCCTCTGTTTGTTGTTGTTGATGGGCTGTTGTTGTTGCCTGCTGGCTTTGTTGCCCCTGTTGCTGGGCTGTTTTTCTTGCAATAAATTGCTATTTCAAAAAAAAAAAAAAATAAAAAAAAAAAAAATAAAAAAAATAAAAAAAAATCTCTTATTGCCATCATACACTTATTTATTTATTTATTTTTCTTTTCTTCCCATTCCAACGCTTCAGACAAATGATTTAAATAAAAATTTTCCAAGATATGTTTATATACAAATGCATTAAGAATATTTCACAAAATTTTCTTGGAAATTTATGCTTTCCATTAAAGGGTAAGACACAAAAGATAGAAATACTATAAGTTGGTCATATTATCTTAAATCAATCATAAAAAGATAAATACCTAAGAAGCACTACTTTCTCATGAGAGATTCCTTATTTTAATTTCGATAAGGGTCATGATGAAAACACATCGATTTTAATGATTTTTAATCTGAATTTTTTTGTGGATGATAAGTTCAATAAAATCTACATATAAACAAAATTTGAGAATTTTCTGAGCGTTAGAATTATTTATCCAAATTTTGTTAAATATGAAGGCATCGGAAAATATGCGAAATATAGGAAAATTCAAGAAAAATAGTTCTATTATTCTAAAAATTCTCAAATTTTGTTCATAAGTAAATTTCAATGAACTCATTATCCATAAAAAAATTTAGATCAAAATTCATTAAAATCGATGTATTTCCATGAAGGTCCTTACTGAAATTAAAATAAGAAATCTCTTATGAGAGACTCACTCATTATCTTAAATGAATCATAAAAAGATAAATACCTAAGAAGCACTACAATTATTATTATAATTTTTCTATAATTAAATTAGATTTATTATATTAAATAAATCAAATCCTTCTTCATGAGCAAGATTTGAACTAAGATCTCTTATATATTATATATGGGGTTTTATAGGATTTTTTGGAATTTTATTAAAATACTAGGTAGAGTTCTTTAAGATTTTATAGCGCTACATGTGAATTTTTTACCTACCAGCAACTATATTTGCATACAATTTAGCGATACAATCCCCATCTGTTGTTTCTCCTTGTAAATTCTACTTCCTGCCATAACGAATGTAATTTCTCCTTGTTTCTCCTTGTACTTTCTACTTCCTCCCAAATATTTCTATGGCATTTGATATGATTCGCTCTTTTCTCTCTCAAAACGGCATTTAGAGGACTTAAATATTATTATGGTGTATATAGTCATTCAGTATCATTCAGTGAAAATATTTAGTTCATCTGAATTTTCTGATGATGCATTGAAGATCATCAATGAAATCTGGTATTGCCAACAACCACTTGACAATTTTCAATCTGCAGAAAAAAAATAAAAAATAGGAAGAAGCCAAGCTATTAATTTTCTCTCTTCTATGAATGGTGAATGGTGATGGTCCACTTTATACAGACCTGCCTCTAGATTCATTCTTTGAAATTGTTGTGATGTTTTAAATTGTTGAATGTTGGTAACATTTTAGAATTTCCTTTGTTTCGACAATTAGTAAATTGTTTTTAAAGTAGAAGAGGGATAAGTCTCTAGCATGAATTTTGAACCTTTTGACTTGTTATTTGAAAATGGAAGATATAAAATGTAATCAAAACCTCCCACTGTGACTATGTGTGATGTCTTGTATCTGTGATTCTTTTTTGCTACATGCTTTGATTGGGTTCTCCTCAACCAGCATCTGTTGAGTCCCCGCTTCTTCTCAAGGCACTTCGATCTTAACTGAATAATCCTGCGGTGTGGCCATTGGCATGTGTTTCTCAGGTAAAACCATATAATCGGTTCTCTTTTAGTTACTAAGCATGCTGATTGACTGTTAGAGCAATCAAACTTATGGGTTTGGAAAGTGTGGAAGCAATATGAACCGAAGATATAGTTAAGATACAGTTCGTCAAGAAAGTCAATTCCCTCAAATCCTTCAAATCGATCCACTCCCATCTTATAATCAGTGGCACCATCAACTCATCCGACCTTATTCTCAACAAACTTCTTCGTATCTATTAGCGTTTCGGTGCCATCGATTAAGGCCACAAACTGTTCGATGAAATTCCGCAACCAAATGAATTTCTTTGGACGGCCTTGATTCATGGGTATGTTGAGAATTATAGATATGCCGAAGCATTTTCTATGTTTGTCCGAATGCTTAGTGAGTCTGTGACACCGTTAAATTTTACTATTGCGTCAGTAGGCTTTGGCCCGTGAAAAGAGGGTAAAAGAAGGAAAGGGGATTTATGGGTTTGTGTTGAAAAGTGGTTTCAGTTTTGACTTGATTGTGCAAAATGCAGTGCTTGATCTTTTCATGAGATGCAGAGAAACGGACTTCGCGAGATGGGCATTTGATGAGATGGATGAAAAGGATGTTGTTTCTTGGAATACTATGGTGTCGGGTTATGGTAATAATGGTTGAGTTGATATTGCACACAAGTGTTTGACAAGATGACAGAGAGGAATGTCGTTTCTAGTACGAGCTTGATTAAAGGGTATATTAAGAGTGGAAACATGGTGGAGGCGAGGGCTCTTTTTGATAGAATGAATTTGGATCATCTCCTTACCTCATCTTTTTCCTAACCTCATCTAATCTTATGACATATAAGCATTGTAATGAATTTGTGGTTAAGATGTAATTGATTTCCACAACTCTTTATCACCAACCAATCACATGCTTTAAAAGGGTCAGAAAAAAAATGAGGTAAGGAGAGGATCCAAATCTTGATAGAATATCCAATAAAGATCTTGCTTCACGGAATGTGATGGTTTCTGGATATTTAGATGCCGGTGATCTTGTTGGTGCATGCTCTGTTTTTGAAGCGATGCCATTTCGTGGTATTGAAACTTGGAATTTAATGATTTCAGGGTTTTGTAAAACAGGAGAGATAGAAATTGTTGAAGAACTTTTCAACAGAATGCCAGATAGAAATGTTGTGTGATGGACTATGATAATGGATTGTCTTTATTTGATCGAAGGCCTAAAAAGAATCTGATCTCTTGGTCTATAATGATCGGAGGTTATGCCAAAAATGGGCAGCCTCATAATGCTTTGGAATTGTACAAATCCTTTATACCGGGAATCATCTCGGCGTTAGGAATTCTAGATACTGAGACCTTATTAAAAGTTAAAAGTACAAACTAAGAATTGCAAGTAAAGTACATAATTGAAACCTTATTAAAAGTTAGATAATCGAAACAAAATCATAAAGTACAAACTAAGAATTGTGAGTAAAATTAAAATAAGAGAATTGTAATAGCAACTATATATAAAACAATAAATAAATAAAATAATGCACTATCTTTTCCTGAAATTTTGCATAATGCAATGATATTATAAATTATTGAGGAATGAGGAAACAGTTAATTGGAGACACAGAATAAAATTGAACATGTAGGAAGCTTAACAAATTGAAACCTAAATTAATTATATGTTTAATAAGATGAAGCCTTTTAATAGTTCTAAAAACAAAACAAAAGAAAGAAACAGCTGGTCAGCCTTCATCTGTTTACGAAGGGAGTTTGTCAGCATTCATCATACCAATGACAATGAGAAATATTAATAAAAAGAAAGTCAAACCGATGCAAGTGGTGAGATTGGCAAGCCCTAAGGAAGTGGTCAACACAGCATATGTGCCTGTAACAAACGCAATCACCATTGCTACCATCGCGATCAAGGTGGATAAAGCACCATACATCGCCAAAAACGTTATTTTTTTACTTGTACCCTCTCCCCTATGCAGTGGCATAAGGAAGTGGGCAAAGACAGCAGATAAGGAGAGTACCATAGCTATGGCATCTGTTATAACAAAAGCTCGAAATGCTGCTTTTTTACTTAGAATTGCAGTGCCCTCTTTGTCACCGTCTTGGATCACACCGCCTGGTAATGTAAAAGCTGCTGTAAATGTTACGGTCGCTATGAGAGCAGCTACTATCAAATGTGATTCTCTTACTTTTTCCATTTCTTCTTTTCGTTGTCTACTCATGTTGACTGTAGTTTCAGCTATCAAATAAACACACACACTGAGAAAAAGTCAGTAGAGAAGACAGATATATATATATATATATATATATATATATATATATATATAGCAGCTTACATTGGAGTATTGGACAACATACAATCAAATTCAAGGAAATAAATATTAATACTTTGACTGAAATATCTAGATATTTTATTTAAGGATGTCGTAATATTTTCGATATTTCGACCGAAATTTCTAAATGTTTGGACACTCTTATCTTAAATAAATCGGTATTTACTTGCTTTCAAATTGTTGGGCTTGTATTGTCCAGCCTATTGAGGGCATTTTGGTAATTTCAAAGGTTTTTAAATAACCCAAAGCAAGCTTTTAGGCATGTTTTTGACGTGGTGCAGGAAAGAGAGTGAAAAAGTGAAAAGAAATAAAGAAGAGTGATTTGCTTTTTCTCGATCTGTGTCGATCATATCCATTAGTAATCCTATGAGATATAAATCTGAATTTCATATTCCCATATATGAAAGTGTTATAAATAAAAAAAGAAGAACATATGAAGAACAGATGAAGAAATATGAATCAGTGAAGAACAATTGTAATAAATAAATGAGAAAGAATAAAGTAAGACAGGGAGAGAGACTAGAGATATTACTTCGTATATTGAATTGATATTTCAGTTGATTTTGTTGATCAGATTTACAAGGGATCAGATGAACATATATATAGGCAAGCATAGGAGAGGTGACGTGTTTTTGACGTGGTGCAGGAAAGAGAGTGAAAAAGTTAAAAGAAAGAAAGAAGAGTGATTTGCTTTTTCTCGATCATATCCATTTTTGAAACTTTGGAATATCGTGGAGGTATCGGACTTCTTAGTTCTTATTTGGTATTTCATTAGGCCATCTCCGACCACAGCGCTATTCTCCATTTTGCTGAGAGATTTGGTCTCCAATCACAGCGCTTTTCTCCACGCCAGAACGCATCTCCAATTTCTCAGCACCAGATCAAACGCTGGCTCTTCTTCAGCGCAACTTTGCTGTTGATTTTTTTTTTTTTTTTGAGTTCCTCAATTTTTACTTATTCACATATTGACCATTATTCAATAAAATCTATTATGATTGTATCCCTTAATTAAAAGTTTTGTTTAATCACAGTTTTACCCCTATTAAATCAAATGTATTCCAGTTGTATCATTTTAATTATCTAATGCTTTTGGTTAAAATCTATTATGCCGTTCAAAAATAAAATAAAATTATCTAATGCTTTTGGTTAATTTATATTTGTTTTAATTTAATTATTATTTATATTAATATTAACGACCATAAGATTTTGATCAAAGGGTGAAAATTGGGTTTGTATATATCATACATATGTGAGAAGCCTTGTAAATACATGTATTAATATATAATAATAATAATAATAATAATAATAATAATACAGTAATAATAATTCTCAAATACAAACTATTTTATACTTAAACCATCCACACCATAATGAAATTTAATGAATTTTGATGAGATTTTTACATGCATGATAAGAAAAATGAAATATCTTTATAGAAAAAATTTCAAAAATTTTAAAGCCTGAGAACTATTTTTTCTAAATGTTTTAAGCTAGAACATTTAAACGATAGGAAAACATAGGAAAAATGGTAGTGTTAACCGTTGGTTTAAAAAAAAAAATTACTATAAAATAAAATAAGACAATGCATCTATTTTATTATTTTTTAATTTTTTTTAATTTTTTTTTGGTATTGAGGATCCCAAACTTCGTCTAGGTATCTATCCACATGGCACGCTGTGGCCTATTTGCTTGTTTTTATAGAGTAGGACAGATAAAAAATCTTGCCCATGCCCCCGGCCACACAAAGATGCAAGCGGGTAAATTAGAATTCACCTTCACTTGGATAGGATTCGAACAGCTGACCCGGGAATCACCCGTGCCCCAAGCTCGTCCTTCCACTAGCTGAGCTAGCGCTCTGTTGGTTGGCCTAAGGTAATTACCAAGAGTAGAACCAAGGACTTGAGTTCCATCCAAAACCTTGGACCACCAAGGCAACCACCTCGTGGTTAGTAATGTCTTGTTTTAATAAATACAATGATTAAATGCATTGTGGATTTGTGGGCGTATCTTGTTTGTTTTCTATGTGCCATTGGTTGTTCTTTGTGGTTGGTGGTTTTGCAGGGTGTTGTAGGGTCAGTTTGGTATTGCTGTAACTTTTATAATAATCACTATTAGTTGTGCTGAAGGAATAATCAACTGTGAAGTTAATCAACAGATGTTTGGTTAATTATACTTTTAAAACGATTGTATAGCTAAAAAGAAGTATACGTATGTTTGATAATTTTATTTCAGAAGTTCTGAAATTAGTTACAATGACTAAAATAGACATGATTTTAGAACCTTATTTTATATTTTTCATTAATTATATATATTAAATCAAAATTTAAGTAGAATATATAAATTAGAAAAAAAATTCCATAAAAATAATAAAAATATTTTAAAAAGATTTTATAAATCAAATCAATATTTAATTAGAGTCTTTAATTTTAAGATAAAATAAGGTATATAATTAATTTTAATTTGATTTTATAAGGATGATAATAATGATATTTTAAAATATTCATTAAATGTTGAAATAGATTATTTTATAACCACTTTCAAAAAGTAACTCATCACCTACTTCTCAAAATCACTGTCAAAACTTGTAAGATTATTAATTAATTAATCACTTTTGGAAGTTTTACTAAACATTATTTTATGTCAAAATTATAAAATAAGTTGATTTTAACTTCTCAAAAGCAATACCAGACTGGCCCATAGTTTTTGTCCCTTTTGCTTTTGTATGCTTTTCTGAGTAATAAAGTTTGTAGTTAAAAAAATATTACATTTTCTTATCTCTTTTTATAGTAATTATAAATCAAACTTTTTCTTGCCTTTTTCGTGAAGGGAATTTGAATCCAAAGCCGCGACCTTATACCAGCCAAGTTAGTTACTATAGACATTAATTTGAGTCTTCTAAAATGATATTTTACAACTTTTTTTAATTCGAAAAATAAACCATCCCATTCAAATAATAATAATAATAATAATAAACCTTGATCAATTAATATTCATATTATATACCAAAATTCAGGTGGCTCAATAATAAGCCCCTCACACCCATATCAATAAGATTGTAGGTTCAAATCATGTCTCAATACTCCAACTCCTAAATTCCTAATATTGGTTAACAAATAATATTAATGTGTACAATAATTTATGTTGTCCGAATGATTTAAATGTCAGTTGTAACTAACGTATAAATCATGAGAAGATGTTTTAGTTACTACTCATTTATCACATTATTGACATGAGTTTGGACAATCTAGCAATATACATATATTATGTTTTTGTCTTATTGGAATTGTTGTGGAATGAAATCTGCATTATTTTGTTAGAGGAATTGCCTATATCATTTCAAAGATGTATTCATATTTAACATTTACATTAAAAGTAATTTGGAAGAATCGTAAATAACCTCTATCTTTTAATGAAAAGCCAAATGGAACCCTTAGGTTTGAGAAATCAGTAAAAACTCCCCTTACAGATTGATTGACGGTCAATTGAGCAATATTTCAAAATCTTAGTAACTATCCCCAAAGGTAAAACATGAAATCCAACAACAAAATTAAAAAGAAGCAAAACCCATAAATTAAATTGAATCAAGAAAAGAAAAAAAATAAATACATAAATGAATCAAAATCCAGATAACTAAATGCAAAGACCAAGCCAGACTAATGATTAAAACTTACATCGATGGGGAGAGAGTTTGTTTCTTCAAGATAAACGTCAAGCACAAAGAAGAAGAAGATATAATACACTGAGAGTTTGTTTCTCTGTTTTTTAAGAGTGGATTTAATTTGGTCGAATTAATGAGTTTGATCTATTTAAGTAGTGCAAAGAACTCAATAAGTCAACCTCAAAGACTATAGATTCCAAAAGCTATTCCATGGTCTTTGTTTATTGTAATCGCAAATGATTTTATAATTAAAGGCCGTCGTTAGTTATTGACCTAAAATTTTGGAAACTATGTAAAGCACAAGGATATGGTAGGTGTTGAAAAGCAGCACATGTAGTAGGTTGTAGGTATTGTTAATTGTCTCCACGGTCTCCGCAACTTGAATAATTTTTTACCAGGTCTTTTTTTATTGTAATCGCAAATGATTTTATAATTAAAGGCTGTCGTTAGTTATTGACCCAAAATTTTGGAAATTATGTAAAGTCGAAGGATATGTCCATGGTAATCTCCATGGTAGGTGTTGAAAAGCACATGTAGTTAATTTGTTGAAAAGCACATGTAGTTAATTTGTTAATTGTTATGAGTTGTTAAGCCACCGGCAGCAATTCATACAAGACTAATTTTCAAAATCATTATAATTTTTTTTTTTAATAATTGTTTTTAAATGGTTTATCTACTGTTATAAACTTATAATAATAAGGGATAATTATATATCCCGGTGGTCACGGGTCACCCATTTGGTCATGCACTGTCAAAATGACCATTAGATAATAAATTCGTTTAAAATGACCATTATGACAAACAAAGTGATAAAAATGGTTATTTGTAGAGAAAATTATCCCAGTGGTTACACATTTGGTCTAGCGCTACCCTAGTAGCTGCATATTTTAATTTTTAATCAATAAAAAATAAAAAAATTATAAAAAAATGAGTATTAATTTTTTTTCAAAAAAATAAATAAACATTAATTGAATTAATTAATTAAATAAAAATTTGTAAGTAAAAAAATGGAGGTCATTTCATCGGTCTTCGACGTCACTGTTCTTTTTCTTCATTTCTTCTTCTCTTCGTCTTCCCACCGATCTGATCTGCTGCTTCATCGCCGATCTACTCTTCTTCTTCTTCTTCTTCTTCTTCTTCTTCTTCTTTCTTCTCCAGATCTCATCCCCAAGTAATTTTTGAGTTTAATGTTGAAGGTTTAATTGATTTTAGATGTTTGGGAGTTTGATTTTGTGAGAGTATGCAACACTCCTCAAGAAGCTGATACCCAAAGGAAAGCTTCAGTACACCAACACTCTTCAGCATACTCTGGACTAGCAGTTTATAAACCTTTTGATGACAGGTCAAATGTTAATTATCCTGATCATCAAGGATGCTGGAGAAGCTTCTCTTACTAAGCACTGCCAGCTGGAGGACCTGAGCTGGCATTAAGCTTGGCTAAATTATTTCCCGCCAGAATTGGAATTAAGTTAGATTTGGCGGGAAAACTCATTTACAGGATTAGTGATGTCACTCTTAGTATAAATAGATTCACTCTCTCTCTTATTGATTCATTGAATCATTTTCTGTAAATTTTCTCTCAATGAAGATATTTTCTCTTCCGCCATTTTTGTTCATATAAGCTTTTCAATTCTTCATTCAAGTTCTTCTTATAAACCTTTAATCAAACACCTGTGGTGTTAATCTTCTTCTCCTCTGTTCACTGAAACTTCACATGGTATCAGAGCCATAGACCAACGTCAATGGCAACCACAAATTCCGCTGATTCAGACACCACAAGGCAATCAAATAGGTCGTCCTCGATCTATGCTGGTATGGATCTAAATTCCTTAGCAAAAACTTTGAGTTTTAACATCACACTAAAGCTCGATCGAAGCAACTATCTCCACTGGAAGACACAACTCTTACCAGTGATTCGTGCTTTGGATCTGGAAAATCTCATCACAAGGACGACATCTGTTCCAGAGAGATTCATTGAATCTCGTACACAAAATGATCAAGGAGAAGCTGTCGTTGAACAACAACTAAATGGTGAATATGAGAAATGGAGAAAAGCAGATCAACTTCTACTCAACTGGTTGATCTCCACAATCAGTCCTAGTCTCATCGGTCAGGTAACTCAGTGCAAAACCTCTCTTGAACTATGGACAAAAGTGGAAAAACTCTATTCACAGCAATCTTTAGCTAGAGTCTTGCAACTTAGACAACAGTTGCAGTCAATCAAGAAAGGAGGTGATTGCATTAGTGATTTTGTGATGAAAATTAAAAATGTTGGTGATGCACTAATGGCAGCTGGAGATACGGTGACAGATCGTGATCTCATCCTTAGTCTAATGCATGGTGTTAGACAGGAGTATGACTCTGTTGTTGTACTGATTTCTTCACAACAGCACATAATGTCAGTAGAGGATGCTCAATTCCTTTTCCTAATGCACGAACAAAGAATAGAACAACAGAATTCTGTTGCTCAAATCAACACTTCTGGTTCTCAGCCAATTTTGCTTCTGGTGGATCTGGTAATACTAATAAGAGATATCAAAAGAATGTAAATAATTTTGGAAGCAATAGAGGTGGAGGTGCTAGAGGCAGAGGTTAGAATGGCAGGTTTACCAAGTCAAACCAGAGAATTCATTGCCAAGTATTTGGTAAACCAGGCCATGGAGCTCTCAAATGCTTCAAGCGTTTTGACCAAGGTTTTCAGGGACCAAATCAAATGAACCGGATGAATCAAGCTCATTTTGTTCAACAACAGCAAGGACATCTGGTTGCTGCAGAACCATCTTGGTACCATCAACAGGTCTCAATGCCGCAAGCAAACAATCAGAATCAGTTCAATCAGAATCAGTACCATAATCAGTCACATTTCCAACCGAATTTTACTCAGTTTGCTACACCTGAAACCGTTAATGATCAGACCTGGTATATGGACAGTGGAGCAACCAATCATATAACTTCAGAACTGGGTAATCTCTCTATGCAGTCTGAATACAAAGGTAATGATATTGTCATGGTTGGTAATGGTAATCAGTTAAGCATAGCACATGTTGGAAATGCTTTAGTTAGATCACACACTTCACCTGCAAGAGATTTGCATCTCAAACATATTTTGCATGTACCTGAAATATCTAAGAACTTACTTAGCATTTCTAAACTTACCAAGGATAATAATGCTTGTGCTGAATTCTATGCTGAAAACTGTGTTGTTAAGGACCTGAACACCAAGACGGTGCTTCTTCAAGGTTCACTTAGAGATGGGCTGTACCAAATGAAGCTTGATGAGAGAAGGCCTTGCTCTCTTAACAAGTCCAGACGGCTGCCTGCAAGGACGTTTTCTGTTTCAAATAAGTCTGCTTGTAATAAACAAATGTTATTCAATCACACTTGTATAGTGCTGATATTGCTACTAAAAATAACTCTGTGATTTGGCATGCCAAGCTTGGGCATCCATCACCTATTGTACTTCAAAAAGCATTAAAGACTATCAAATTTCCTTTTACACTTCATTCTTTGGATTTTTGTGATTCCTGTCAGTTAGGAAAGCTGCATAAATTGCCTTTTCAAAGGCATAATATCACAGCTCAGAAACCTCTTGAACTTCTGTATTCTGACATCTGGGGGCCAGCTCCTATGCCTTCCACAGATGGATTCAGATATTACATAATATTTGTGGATGCATATACTAGGTACACTTGGTGTTTTCCGTTGAAACTGAAATATGAGGCTTTATCATGTTTTCTAGCACTCAAAAGACAGGTTGAAAATCAATTTGGTATGACAATTAAGTGCCTCCAAACTGACATGGGAAAGGAGTATCAAATCTTTGCTTCCACGCTGAAAGACATGGGTATTCAGCTGAGATTTTCTTGCCCATACATTCATCAACAGAACAGAGTCCCTGAACGTAAACATAGACATCTAGTAGAGCTTGGTTTGACTCTCCTTGCTCATGCACAAATGCCACTTTAGTTCTGGTATGAAGCCTTCTCAACTGCTACTTTTTTGGTCAATAATTTACCTTCAGCTGTGCTTAGTTTTACTTCTCCATATGAGAAATTATTTGCTAGGAAACCCAACTATAATTTCTTCAAAACCTTTGGCTGCACTTGTTTCCCATATCTGAGAGATTACTCCAAGCATAAGTTGGATTTCCACACTAGTAAGTGTGTGTTTATTGGTTATAGCATTAACCATAAAGGCTACAAATGCTTACACTCAAATGGGAAAGTTTTTATCTCACGAAATGTGGTGTTTAATGAGCTGAAATTTCCATTCAAGAGCCTATTTGGTGCCAAACCAGCCGAAGAACCTGTCACCAATTCTCAAGTGACCATGTTTCTACCATCTTTTACATCACCTGCCTCTTATAATGGTTCAACTAGTCGAATTCAAGCTGCTGCCCCAGCTACTTCAACCAGGTCACAAGCTCCTACTGCTGCTGCAGTTGATCAAATACCTTTACATAGATCAGTTTTGTGCCAGCAACCCTCTTCAGAATTTCATATGCCAGTTGTTCAGCCTACTACTTGTATGCCACAATGTGAGCAAACTGCTGCGGATACAACCTCTAGACACAAAATGATCACACGGTCCAAAACAGGATCTCTCAAGCCAAAAACTTTCCTATCCACTTCAAATATCACTTCAGCAGTATCCTCTGAGCCCAAGACTGTCAAGCAAGCTTTGTCTGATCCCAAGTGGTACTCAGCAATGCAAGAAGAATTTAGAGCCTTGCAGTCCAACAATACATGGTCATTAGTGCCTCATTCCTCTGATAAAAGTATAGTTGGCTGCAAGTGGGTCTTCCGGACTAAATACAGACAAGATGGGACTCTTCTCAAGCACAAGGCAAGGTTAGTAGCCAAAGGTTTTCATCAAATTCCGGGCTTGGATTTTACTGACACTTATAGTCCAGTTGTTAAGTCATCTACAATTAGGGTCATTTTCACATTGGCTGTGCAGTACAATTGGGATATTCAACAAATAGACATTAACAATGCATTTTTGAATGGAGACTTAAAAGAATTAGTATACATGGAGCAGCCTCCTGGATTCATTGATGCTAAGTTCCCATCGCATGTATGCAAGCTTAACAAAGAACTATATGGCCTGAAACAGGTTCCACGCTCCTGGTTTAATAAACTCAGGATAGCTCTCCTGGCTTGGGGGTTCAAAAATGCTGCTTCAGATGTTTCTCTTTTTATTCAGCATCAGGGTTCAGATGTTATCTATCTTCTAGGGTATGTAGATGACATATTGATCACTGGAAATCAGTCTTCAAGGATTCTTCAGCTTATTGATAAACTCAATCGTGTGTTTGCTCTCAAGACTCTCGGCTTTGTTAATTTCTTTCTTGGATTCGAAGCATTTCGGGGTTCAACTGGACTCTACTTAACTCAGTCCAAGTACATCACTGATTTGCTTCACAAAATGCACATGGATGATTGCAAACCGTGTGACACTCCTATCATCTCTTGCTTGAAGCTTTCCAAGACTGATGGTGAACCGTTTGATGATCCCACCTTGTATAGAAGCATGATTGGAGCACTGCAATACCTGACTCACATTCGGCCTGACATTGCCTTTGTGGTTAACAGGTTGAGTCAATTTCTGACTTCTCCTTCTCAAGTCCATTGGCAGGTTTGCAAGAGAGTAATGAGATATCTAAAAGGCACGATACACACTGGTCTTTGTTCAAACCAGCATCCTCTCTTACATTAGAGGCATATTGTGATGCTGACTGGGCCAGTGACGTTGATGATCGACGTTCAACCAATGGTTCATGTGTCTTTCTAGCCGGGAATCTGATTTCTTGGTCCTCCAAAAAGCAGCAGGTGGTGGCTTGATCCAGCACTGAGGCTGAATATAGATCCATGGCAAACACAACAACTGAACTGCTATGGCTGCAATCTCTTTTCAGTGAGCTTCAAATTCCATTACCAAAGTCTGCTGTGCTATGGTGTGACAATATTGGTGCGAACTCTCTGGCCAGAAATCCTGTTTTCCACGCTCGAACCAAACATATTGAGCTTGATGCTCATTTCTTGCGGGAGAAGGTGGAAGCAAGGCTCATTGATCCTAGATATGTTCCCACAGAATGTCAAACTGCTGATGTATTCATAAAGGGATTGGCAAAAGATCGTTTCTTGTTTCATCGGTCCAAACTGAATATGGTGTCATCCCCACAGTTCAGTTTGCGGGGGGATGTGAGAGTATGCAACACTCCTCAAGAAGCTGATACCCAAAGGAAAGCTTCAATACACCAACACTCCTCAGCATACTCTGGACTAGCAGTTTATAAACCTTTTGATGACAGGTCAAATGTTAATTATCCTGATCATCAAGGATGCTGGAGAAGCTTCTCTCACTAAGCACTGCCAGTTGGAGGACCTGAGCTGGCATTAAGCTTGGCTAAATTATTTCCCGCCAGAATTGGAATTCAGTTAGATTTGGCGGGAAAACTCATTTACAGGATTAGTGATGTCACTCTTAGTATAAATAGATTCACTCTCTCTCTTGTTGATTCATTGAATCATTTTCTGTAAATTTTCTCTCAATGAAGATATTTTCTCTTCCGCCATTTTTGTTCATATAAGCTTTTTAATTCTTCATTCAAGTTCTTCTTATAAACCTTTAATCAAACACCTGTGGTGTTAATCTTCTTCTCCTCTGTTCACTGAAACTTCATAGATTTGAATGGGTTTTTTGGTGTTGTGGATTTTGATTTCATATTACGACAACGATAGTGGAGAGGTACTGTTTCAGAGATATTCTGATTAAGGATTAATCCCCAATTTGTTCTCTTCCCTGTCTCAGTCTCTCCCTCTTTTTCTCTCAAGCAACTTTCAAGAAAAGACTTCAATCAATCTTGTTCTTTCTCAAGAAGAATCTGTTGATTCTCAAGAATCGCTTTTACACATCAAATAAAAATGAGTGTTCTTCAACGGAAGGAGCTTCAGATTTGGACAATGCGCCCTTCGACAATGATGAATCTGAAGACTCTACTGCAATTAAAGGTTCTTGGTCTAATTTGCAATCTGTGTACATGAATCAGTCTCTTGAATTCGACGAAACTACTTCTAATTGATATTTGCATTTAGTTGTCGTCAAATTTGGATTTCAATGTTCAATTAAAACCAAATCAGTTTTTTTAGATAGCCATTAGTTATGTAAAGTTTAAAAAAAAAAAAACGGTGGACTCCCGTGGACATTCAGTTTTTTATTTAAAAATATTATTCATTTTTTTAAAAACATTCAGTTTTTTAAATTAATAATTAAAAAAATTTAATTAAAATTAAAAGGGTTTAGGGTGGCCTCCCTTGGACATTTAGTTTATTAAAAAAAAAAAGCATTATTTAAAAAAATTAAAAATATTTAATTAAAATTAATAGGAAAAATGAATATTAATTAATTAAATATAAATATAAATAAAAAAAAATAACCGAAGGCCACCATCTGGTGGAAATTATTTAAAAAAACCGTGTTTTTTTTTTATTTTTTAAAAAGGGTTAAATATATATATATATTTAAATTTTCGTTTAAATTTTCTATTGATTAATTATATGGGGCCAAAAATTAAATAGCACTTTTTGGGGGAGGGCTTGTGCAAATAGCACCACTTTAATAAGTCATGTTTAAATAGCACCAAAGTAAGTGATGAGACCAAAATACCCCCACTTGCTCTTTTCCTTTTTATTTTTTTTCTCGAAAATTCGAGACTTTTTTATGCATTTTCGAGACTTATTCATGCGTTTCGAGACTTATTCATGCGTTTTCGAGACTTAATTCAAGTTTGTTCGGGACTTATTCTGTTCGACCTCCATTAATGGCGACAGTGACGATTCGACGACGGCGACGGTTGACGCTGGAAATAGTTGGATCTGGAAGATTGAACGATGCCGAGTTCGTTGGTGCCATCGGTTTCATCAGATTCGCAACGGATCGTCATAAATCGGACAATGAAGATTCGCGACGATTTGGGTTTTGCTTCGTTTCTCTCTCTACACAACTCGAAAATGAAAACGAACACTTTGGTTACAATTATTGGCACTCGACGAACGTTTTCCCGGTGGTTTTGCCGGTCAACTCGCCGGTCGACGGTGGCACCTCCATTGAAGCTCCATCAATGGAGGTTTTGGAAAAAGGAAGAAGAAGGTGAGGACACACCAGAGAAAAGAAAAGAAGTTGGGGGGTATTTTTGTCCAAATTTCATTTTTGGTGCTATTAAAACAAGAGTTATTAAAGTTTGATATTTGTACAATTCAAAATTAAAAAAGTGCTATATACTCCTATTTCCTCTTAATTATATTTACAAAATTAAAATAGGTGGTCACTAGAGTAATGTATAATCAAATGGGTGGCCACTAGGGTAATATTTCTTATGAATTAAATGACCATTTCCATCAACTGTTTGACAAAATGATCATTTTAAAACGAGTTTTTCATCCAAAATGACCATTTTAATAGTGACGGACCAAAATGGATGGTCACTAGGATAATCATCCTTAATAACAATGTAATAAAAATCTAATGATTGATATAAATGTTAACATTTAATTTACCTAGATAATTTGTTGTCACTTGATTGCTCCTTTTTGGGCGCTCGCAATAATACGAGGCCGTCGGAGTAGTATAATGATAAGTTAAGTTCGTTCCTATGAGGAGGTGTAATCCGCCAACTTTCCCTAATTTAGCTTATTTGGAAACACAAATTGAGGTGTGTTTTATTTGTGCATTAAACGTAAATATTATTAGAAAAATATAAATTATGTACAACAATAGTATTTACAAAGATAGAATGGATTGGAGAGATGCAGGATACATATGATTACATTAAGAAGATAACTCCACCATATCAATTACACAATTTCATACAAACATGCCTATCAATGTTGAAAGTCGTGCTCACTTAATCCTCGCCATTATTCTCTCTCGAGCAACAAAGATTATACCCACATGCACTAGCAACCTATAGACGGATGATTACCAGAGCTGCACATGAGTTCATTAAGAACTATGAGACACATTTAGCGACTATACATGCAAAGCCTCATGTATCTCTACCTTACTTTACATGCAGTGAAGATTTAATCGTGCACGTTGCGTGCTTCTCCTCTCGGTTCATCACACACAACCAAAGCTCATTCAAGTGGTGGCTAATCACTTAAATGCATTATGAACTTTAATGACCACTCAATCATCAACAAACATATTTAATAAAAGAGACAACAATACTAGGTTTACATCAACTCCCTAATGAATGAAGGTACACATCAAAGATAATACAAGAAATACAAAGAAAGAAGTACAAAAGATATAAAGGAGAACCCTTCCGCTTTCGGGAATCGAATGCTGGTTTTCTCTGTTGTCAATCGTGATGTATTTCTTACTAATGGGAGGGAATTTCAGGTTGCAATCGTAATAGTGTTCCTTTTCTCCACACATTAACAGTTACCCTTGGAGTACATACCTGAAAGAGTAAAAGAGGTCTTTACCTAGGTGGCATCTCTATGTTTTGAGCCATTTTGTGGAATGTCAGAACATAAGAACCTGTGAGCAGATGTCACCAATACAATTGACTTCTTTTTGATGATCCTTTCTATACTTTAGAGTTCTCTCTCCCTTATTATCATTTTCTTTATAGAGAGTATTTTGCTCTGCTTGATAAACATATCTCGCTACAATATTCTATGACTGAACATTATCTAACTCGTTACTCCACATTCGTTTTACAGCATGGGCAAAAGAGTTACCCACTGCGTCCAGAGTTAATTGAGAGCACATATTGGCTTTACAAAGTGATGCAGCAGCATCTGGTATGTTGAATTACTTGGATCACACGGGTGGCAGTGAAGGATGGCAGCAAAATGGGTACTCTGGCTGAAAGGGGGCGTGACTTGGCCAAGTTGTGTTGGCGTGGAAGGAAGGTGGCAGTCCTAAGTCTTTCAGAATTCAATTTCCTTTTCATAATCTATTTAGGATTTATTTTCCTTCTCTAGTTAGGATTTCTTTTAGTTTTAGTTTAGAATTTGATTCCTTGTGTGAATTAATTTTATGTTTTTCTATTTAAGCTGCTGGAATTCTATTTGTTTAGCAGTTGATTTATTAATAAAATTTCAGAGATAGTTTTCTCAAATCCAATTACTACATTCTTTGCGAAGTTTGGAGTTCTTGAAGCCTGACAATAATCCTTCGTGCGCGAAGTTGATTATTTTCAGTAGGTTGCTTTTCGAATTAGTCTCGCGAGTTTTTCTCGTATAGCTTCCACTACACCAGTTGGTATCAGAGCCGTGTTCGTTCAGGACATCAATATGCCGTCGAAGAGACGACAACCTAACCGGATTCCTGTAGAAGAGGCCGTCGAACGTGACCGTGTGACACAATTGAAGCGACAGATGGCGCTAATAACAGAGCAGCTTGCGACGTTAATCGCCAATCAGAATCCTAATGCTAACCAAAATCCTTTTCACGCCTTAAATCCTAATGTCGGAGACGTGGAGGAAGAGAGTACCGAGGAAAGTGATTCGCAAGTGGAGACTCCACGGCAGATTCCACAGCAAATTCCACAACAAATTCCGCAGCAGCGTCAAGCACCAGAGCGTGACGACAACCAGAGGTGGGAATCGGGGATGAAGACAGAAATTCTGGAATTTCATGGCAGCCTTTCACCTGAAGAATTTCTCGATTGGCTCGGAGTGGTAGAAGAAATCTTGGAGTTCAAAAACGTACCTGCAAATGCAAGAGTAGCCTTGGTGGCAACTCGGCTTCGAGGGCGCGCTGCAGCAGATCAAGATCACACGGACTCGAATGGGCAAACCGAAAATTACAGATTGGGATAAAATGGTCCGAAAGTTACGCGCTGAATTTTTACCTCATAATTTTCGAAAATTGATGTACCAAAGATTACAAAATTTGCGTCAAGGTATGAGATCAGTAGATGATTATACAACCGAATTCTATCAATTAATTGTGCGCAACGATATTCAAGAAACCCAAGATCATTTAGTTTCAAGATATTGCGGTGGTTTACGGGCACAAATTCTGGAGGTTGTGAATCTCTTTGATCCGAACACAGTATCTGAAGCTCATCAGAGGGCCTTACAGATAGAGAAATCAGTCTCACGAAGAGGGGGAGGCGGACTGCTCTCTTATGGTAGTGGGGGTGTGACGGGAAGGACTGGTAGCAGTGGCAATGCAATTAGCCGACCAGCAGCTGTGGGAGGCAACAGTAGTGCCCAAAATTTTTTTTCAACACCTACCCAACAGCCAAGAACAACGGGTGGCCTGAAGTGTTTCAAATGTGGGGAAATTGGACATAGACAAGCTGAATGCATGGCAGTGGGCAAGAGGGTGTTGATCGCTGAAACAGGGGAAGAGGATGTGGCTGATTTTGGAGATGACTTGCAGTTTGAGGATGATGAATTGATCGCTGAAGATCTGGTGGAGGGCGATATTGGGCAGGCTTTAATGGTGCGACATGCACATGCAGCATTTGATGATAGTTGTGAAGAAGTGGATCATGTTGTTGGCACACATGTGTCTATTGTTGAAAGTTTGACACCTGACAATTGTGAAGAAGTGGATCATGCGGCTGGCACACTTGTGTATATTGTTGAAAGTTTGACACCTGACAAAATTGAAGAAGTGGAGGTCTTGGACGTTGGCATCCCAACTGCCAGTGGTGGTTCGGTCATGGTGACAAGACGAACTTTTTTGACCCCACGCGCGGATGAGAATGACTGGCTACGTAACAATGTCTTCCAATCAACGTGTACTATCCTGGGCAAAGTGTGCCGATTTATTGTTGACGGAGGGAGTTGTGAGAACATTATTTCTGCAGAAGTGGTGAGCAAATTGGAAATCAAAACTGGAAATCATCCGAAACCATACAAATTGGCTTGGCTACAAAAAGGGGGAGAAGTCACGGTATCGCAACGAGCTCTTATTTATTTTTCGATTGGCAAGCATTACAAAGACCAAGTGTGGTGTGATGTGGTTCGTATGGACGCTTGTCACTTGTTACTCGGGCGACCATGGCAATATGATCGCAAGGTAAAACATGATGGTTTTAAAAATACTTACTCGTTTCTTTATGACAGCATGAACATCGTACTAGTTCCAAGCAAACCGGTGGACAAAGTGAGAGTGGCAGCTGGATCAAATTTTCTCACATTCTCCAAATTCGAAATTGAAATGGAAGACACCGAGACAGTGTATGTTTTGCTAAACAAGGAAGTGGCGCCTAGAATTGAGGTCCCGAAAGCTACAGTACCTTTACTTATGGAATTCGTGGAAATATTTCCCGACGAATTACCCAATGAACTTCCACCATTGAGAGACATCCAACATCATATTGATCTCGAGCCAGGGGCGATGTTACCCAACCGTCCACACTATCGGATGAGCCCAAGCGAGCATGAGGAACTGCGACAACAAGTTGAGGATTTACTTGCCAAGGGTCATATTCGTGAAAGCCTTAGTCCATGTGCAGTGCCGGCATTGTTAATTCCAAAAAAAGATGGATCATGGAGAATGTGCATGGACAGTCGTGCAATCAATAAAATCACTGTCAGGTATTGATTTCCGATTCCCCGATTAGATGATCTCCTAGACCAATTGAGTGGGGCGACGGTGTTCACAAAGTTAGACCTCAAGAGCGGCTATCATCAGATTAGAATCCGCCCAGGGGATGAGTGGAAAACCGCATTCAAGACACGAGAAGGGCTCTATGAGTGGATGGTCATGCCATTTGGTTTGTCAAACGCACCCAGTACTTTTATGCGTGTGATGAATCAAGCATTACGACCTTTTATAGGGAAGTTTGTGGTTGTCTATTTTGACAATATCTTGATCTATAGTGCCGCCCATAGTCTACACATGCAACACATTCAGGAGGTTTTGACTGTGCTTCGACGAGAAAATTTTTTCGCGGCTGTGAATAAATGTGTCTTTATGGCTTCAGAGGTATTATTTTTGGGGTATATAATTTCTGGAAAGGGCCTTCAAGTGGATGATAAAAAAAATTGCTGCAGTAACACAATGGCCTACACCAACTTGCATCACTGAGGTGCGAAGCTTCCATGGGCTAGCAGCGTTTTATCGTAGATTTATCCCTCACTTCAGCAGTATAATGGCACCAATCACCGACTGCTTGAAAGAAAAGAATTTTCGGTGGACTCAGGCTGCAGAGGAGGCGTTTCAACTCATCAAGGTACGTCTGACTACTGCCCCTATTCTAATTTTGCCTGATTTTTCGCAGCCCTTTGAACTGCACAGTGATGCGTCCAAGGTAGGGGGTGGGGGCTGTTTTGAGCCAAGCAAACAAACCGGTTGCTTATTTTAGTGAGAAACTCATTGGAGCAAGAGCACGATACAGCACATATGACATCGAATTCTATGCGGTTGTGCAAGCCGTGAGGCACTGGAGGCATTATCTTTTTCACCGGGAATTCATTCTTTACACGGATCATGAGGCTTTAAAACATCTCCATAGCCAAGATAAAATTTCAGCTCGTCATGCCTCTTGGTCCGCATATTTGCAACAATTTTCTTTTGTTTTGAAGCACAAGTCAGGTGCCTCTAATCGAGTTGCTGATGCCTTAAGTCGACGAAGCAATTTACTGTCCAAGATGACAGTCTCGGTACCAGGCTTTGAGACATTCCGGGAATTGCTGCAAGCTGATCCATACTTTGGCCCTATCATGACCAATTTGGGCTCCTTTGAAAACAGAGATTTTTTGTTGGTAGATGGCTTCTTATTCCGAGGAAATCAGTTGTGCGTGCCTGCAGGGAGCTTGCGTTTACATATTCTCAAAGAACTACATGGAGAGGGGCATGTTGGTAGGGACCGTACGCTGCAGCTGATCAAGGACAGCTATTTTTGGCCAACAATTTGGCGTGAGGTGGACCGATACGTGGAGCGTTGTCAAGTGTGTCAAGTTGCGAAAGGAAAGGCAACAAACGCTGGACTTTACATGCCGTTGCCCGTTCCTTCTCAACCATGGACAGAGCTTAGCATGGATTTCGTGTTAGGATAGCCAAGGACTCAACGTGGATTTGATTCGATTTTTGTGGTCGTTGACAGGTTTTCCAAAATGGTCCATTTTATTCCATGTAAAAAAACGACCGACGCGGTGAACGTGGCTCAACTTTTTTTTCGTGACATTTATCGTCTACATGGGTTGCCAAATTCGATTGTATCCGACCGTGACACTAGGTTCCTTAGTCATTTTTGGCGCAGCCTGTGGAGGTTGGTTAATACGCAGCTGAATTTCAGTAGCGCATATCATCCGCAAACAGACGGTCAAACCGAGGTAGTGAATCGGTCACTTGGAAATTTGTTGAGATGTCTGGTTGGTGACAATGCTCGTACATGGGACCAGAAACTAAGTCAGGCAGAATTTGCACATAATCATGCTTTAAATCGGAGCACGGGTTTTAGTCCATTTCAGATTGTGTATTCGGTGCTTCCTCGAGGGCCACTTGACTTACTGCCGTTGCCTAACAAGGCTCGGAATAATGGCAAGGCTGAGGAGTTTGTGCAGAAATTGCAGGTCACTCATGCTCAGGTGCGTGACAATTTGGCGAGTTCCACAAATAGATACAAGCTGGCTGCTGACAGGAAAAGAAGACATGTGGAGTTTGAGGTTGGTGACTTTGTGTGGGCTGTTCTTACAAGGGATCGTTTCCCTGTTGGTGAATATAATAAGCTTGCTGCAAAGAAAATAGGGCCATTAGAGGTGCTTGAGAAGATCAATTATCGTTTGCGGCTTCCAAGTCACATTCGAACTGCTGATGTATTTAATGTGAAGCATTTGGTTCCTTATGCCACTGATGATTCTACTGCTGATATGGATTGTACGTCGAGGTCGACGTTTCTCTCACCTGGGGAGGATGATGCAGCAGCATCTGGTATGTTGAATTACTTGGATCACACGGGTGGCAGTGAAGGATGGCAGCAAAATGGGTACTCTGGCTGAAAGGGGGCGTGACTTGGCCAAGTTGTGTTGGCGTGGAAGGAAGGTGGCAGTCCTAAGTCTTTCAGAATTCAATTTCCTTTTCATAATCTATTTAGGATTTATTTTCCTTTTCTAGTTAGGATTTCTTTTAGTTTTAGTTTAGAATTTGATTCCTTGTGTGAATTAATTTTATGTTTTTCTATTTAAGCTGCTGGAATTCTATTTGTTTAGCAGTTGATTTATTAATAAAATTTCAGAGATAGTTTTCTCAAATCCAATTACTACATTCTTTGCGAAGTTTGGAGTTCTTGAAGCCTGACAATAATCCTTCGTGCGCGAAGCTGATTATTTTCAGTAGGTTGCTTTTCGAATTAGTCTCGCGAGTTTTTCTCGTATAGCTTCCGCTACACCAGTATTGGCTTTACAAAGCTACCAGAGATCCACGGTCAGTCGAATTGCATTTTAATGTGTGGTGGTTTTTTCTATTTTTTTCTTCTAATAAACATTATATATGGAGGAGAGGTGGGTTCCTTGCTAAATTGCTTTTCCACATTGACCTACCTTCATTATAAACTTAATGAATCAGGGAGGCTAAAAAGTTCTGGAATGTAAAATGTTGGGGAAAAGAATTAGAGAAATTTTTTTAGGATCGTAAGCTATTATTCTCTAAACTTATAATTATTGTAAAGTTGTCTTTCCTGGTGTCTGGCTTCTCAAAACCCTTTTTCTCTGTGGACAATTATTAAATTTCTACTTTCTTGACTCAATTGCGAATTAAATCATATCTAAAAATTTTATTTGCAGATATCTTGCTGCTGGAAGAGACATGATTGCTAGCTTGCAATTTGGAGCAAGATGCCCTTGTGGTTATTGTCATATATCCGATGTAGAGTTTCATAAGAAGGAAGACCATATGGAGAGCTTTTTTCTGGCAGAAACAGTGAGTACCAAATATACATTAACTTCTTGATATCTTTCTACTTATCGATGGGCTCTGTATTTAGATGATCGTTATTGTCAAATGAACATAAGTATATTTTTGGAAGTGCTCTATTTTCCGTAGTTTAATAGCTTTTTTTAAGAGAAAGTTTAATAGCTTTTAAAGATAAGTTTTTGTCCAAACAGTGACAAATAGGATATAGGAAAATGCTGCTAAATGGAAGTATAATGATGAGAGAGTTTCTAATCATAGATTAAGTTTTGATGTCAAATCATCATTTACGGATTTTTGTTTTGCTGTTTGTGGCTTTCCTTTTGGCCTTCTTGGCTGCTGTTGTATCCTGTTTTCCTGGCTTTTTGGCCCTTTATAAAGTCCAATTGTTCAAAAAAAAAAAAATCATTCACGGATTTTTTTTATTTTTAAATTTTTTAAATTTGGTTGCTCTGCTTCCTATATAATCTTTACCGTGCTCTTTGTATCCCCATCTGCTCATGTGATTGGGCTTGGATAGGGACAGTGTCTTTTTCCGCAGATAATATTCCATGTCTTGTCAGTGTTTGACCTGTCTTATTTATTCCTATCAACCTTATTAGGTTAAATATCTCTGGCTTCTTTTCGAATTGGCTGTGGGTCCAGAAAACCTTGTTGAAAATGGGCCATACAAGTAAGAACTCATACTTTCTTTTTTGTTTTGTTTATATGGTATAACGTACTTATCTCCATAAAGTAGATCTACTCTCTTTAAATTTTAAAATTTCTCTTATAACAGGTACATTTTCGGCACTGAAGGCCATTTGCTGCCTGCAACTCCACAAATATCTCTTGTAAAGGAACGTTGCTCTTATTTTGGGGCTTATTGTAAAAGTGGTGACTCTAAAGAGAAATCCGATACATTAGATGTCTCTGACGATCCTCAGGAAACAAATGGTAGTAAAGTTTTTGGAGATCGGTCTCACACTGGAATTCCATCTCACTCTTTTCTTGGGTCAATTCCTACTACAGGGTTGATTAAGGTCAGTGTTGAGTTTCTTACCTTTTATGTATACTTTATGGATTTTATTGTATTTCTTCATTGGCTCTCTCCACAGTATACTGTATATGTACGTAAATTCATTCGACAAGGAACATTTTCTTATTTGTTAAAGAACATTTTCTTTTCGTAAATGATCATGAGAACATAAATAAAGGACCTGAAATGTGTTGTTGCTTTGTTTGTTACATGTCTTAAGAAGATAAAATATGTATCCTTTATCTCACTAAAGTTATGAATAGGGGTATTTGAATCACGACAGTTTGAATTTTAATTAACATTTATTTATTGTTAAATTTATCTAAACAATTAAATTAAAATACAGGGACTCCAACTTGATGCCTCTGTGCAATAATTCTTGTAATTTCACATTGATCAGTAGAATTGGTATTGATTTTAATTAACATTTTCTTCAATGTTCAGCAGGGCTTTTGCCCAGGACTAACCCATGGACAAAAATACGGCATAACATATCTTGCTTCAGAGGATGCGCCTACAACCCAAAAAGAATCAACTGCAGTCCAGAGTCATTCTGTGGTGGTGGTTTCTGACCAAACTTCTATTTATTCACCGTCCAAAAGCCAGAGCGATGACAATGATGCTCAAACTTGAGTCAGGAACGATCAAAGAAGAGTGATTCACCTACCAGTTGAGAAATCCTGCGGCATGTGGATGAACTTTTTGAAACATAGTTGATTGGGTGGGATGAACCTTAAATCACCAGGACTCATCCCATTACTCCCTATTATCTACAACTGATGAAGATCAATGACAATGACTAACAAATTATGAGTAGGGTCTGAAAGTAACTTCTTCGGTCATGTTATGTGAAGCGTAGAACTGATCATGACCCTTTACTCCTGACAAACAAGTATTCAAGGATATCACAGCTTTCAACAATTCGGCAATTGTTGATAGAGTGAGTGATTAGTTTGATATGATACAAGTGTAAACAGGAAGATGAAGCAGGTAAGGTCCGTACACTCTTCATATTGCAAGTTATGCTTACCCCTTGAAAGGAGATATAGACACTTGAATTAAATTACCTTATAAGTCTGTGTATGTTAGCATAATCTTAGAAAAATCTTTTTGTATATTTTATGTAATGGGTGATTAAATATTAGATTGTTGTCAGATCCTTAGACGAAGAAGCTGATAACCCATTTTTACTACAACAGTCGCTGATGGGTTAGTGGGCAGAAAAGATCATAATCAAAATGGACATGGAGGATTGTGTTTTGTGAAAGTAATTCTTTCATTTAAACATTCATATTCAAAATATGATGATAGTTTCGTTTGGATGATATTACTAGCGTCTCGTCCATTCTTTTTCTGTCTTTTATTTTTTATTTTTGAAATCTGATACCAAATGAAATCTACCGATATATGTACTCCCACAATTGGGATTAGATCACACATGCCTATAAAAAATGTATGACTGGATTCGAACTTCCACCCGTGGTGGAAGGGGAAGTGCACATCACTTAAGCTAAGGTGTGATGTGCTTGTCTCATCTATCCTTTATACTATCTTACTCTTATAGTTGTTTGGTCGGTCCGTATTTTTTGTATGTCTAATTTTTAATCTCTTATCACCATCAGACCCTTAATTTTATTTTAATTTTATTTTTTTTCACTTTCTTCACTTCCCATTCCAACGCTTCAGACAAATGATTTAAATAAATTATTAATTTTTCTAAGGTATGTTTATATACAAATGCATTAAGTGATTTCACAAAATTTTCTTGGAAATTTATGCTTCCCATTAAAGGGTAAGACACAAAAGATATAAGTTGGTCATATTATCTTAAATGAATCGTAAGAAGATATGACTCCTCGAATTGTACGTGAATTTACAATGTGCCCTCTAAATGTTTTTTTTAGACGCTAAACCTCCTGAACTCTCATTTTTTTGGTAAAACCTTTATGTAAATACCCCCTTAAATAGGCGGTCAGAGAGGCAATAAAACGAACTGTTTGCCAAAAAATTAGAGTTCAAAGGGTTTAACGCTTAAAAAAATACATTCAGAGGGTACATTGTAAATTCATGTACGATTCAAGGGCAATGCTAATAAGTCAAAGATATATACCTAATAAGCACTACAATTATTATTAATTTTTTTTTCTATAATTAAATTAAACTTATTATATTAAATAAATCAAATCCTTCTTCGTGAGCAAGATTTGAACTAAGATCTCTTATATATTATATGCGGGGTTTTATAGGTTAAATTAGATAGCATCCACTTTTTATTAAATTTAATAAAATATAACATAGAATGTTGTTTCTGTTTGTTTGTTTGTTTTTTTTTTTTTTTTTATATTTACGGTCGAAGCTTTAAGTTTCTCTCAAAAAAATCTTACACAATTTAACAGTAACAATTTTTTTTTTCCTTAATTCTTTTACCATAGTTGAATGATCCTTATATAGTCGAGTCATACTATCAGTGTATCACATGAGTCTAGTAACATTATTATGTTAGTAAATATTTGATATTATAAATTATTGAGGAATGGGGAAACAGTTTATTGGAGACACAAAATAAAATTGAACATGTAGGAAGCTTAACAAATTGAAGCCTAAATTAATTATTTATTTAACAAGATGAAGCCTTTCAATAGTTCTAAAAAATAAAAAACAAAAGATGGGGCCTTAATCTGTTTCCGAATCCGAATCTCCTATGAAAGATTAGCACACCGTACCACACCAAATGAGAAACATAAATAAAAAGAAAGTCAAACCGATGAAAGTGGTGAGAATGGCAAGCCATAAGGAAGTGGTCAACACAGCATATGTGCCTGTAACAAACGCAATCACCATTGCTCCCATCGCCATCATTGTGGATCTAGCACCATACGTCACCAAAAATGCGGATTGTTTAGTAATACTTGGCACACATAGCATTGTAATAGTTAAAGTCATTGCCCCCCCTGACAGTGA
This sequence comes from Acer saccharum, assembly GCA_030490815.1. Classification (NCBI taxonomy): domain Eukaryota; kingdom Viridiplantae; phylum Streptophyta; class Magnoliopsida; order Sapindales; family Sapindaceae; genus Acer; species Acer saccharum. Next base: position 9,979,903 of record CM059869.1, read on the forward strand.
CATAAGGAAGTAGGCAAAGACAGCAGATAAGGAGAGTACCATAGCTATGGCATCTGTTATAACAAAGGCTTGAAATGCTGCTTTTTTACTTAGAATTGCAGTGCCCTCATCTTGGATCACACCGCCTGGTAATGTAAAAGCTGCTGTAAATGTTACGGTTGCTATGAGAGCAGCTACTATCAAATGTGATTCTTTTGCTTTCTCCATTATTTTTTTGAATTCTTCATTCCGTTTATCCCTATTTCTACCACCGGATTCTTCACCGGATTCTTCACCGGATTCTTTATTTATTATCACAACACCATGTAGATATGGTCCAGCTGGCTCCTCCAGCTTTAGGATTTCTTGCTGTGATACGTACATTGGGAGAAAAATATCAAAAGCAAATAAAAAATATAAGATATCTTGGATTTAAGTGTTATTTACACTAGGGCAGAGGGAGATTAGATTGTATAGTTTTTATAATAAAAATGAAATAACAAGATTAAAATTTCTAACTCGATCTACATACCATTAATGTGAATAAGTGGTAAAAAGGAGCTTATTTAACCCATTAAACTAAACTAATCAGTACTTTCAGTTCTATATATCCCCTCAACAATTATATACATGGCTTCTAATGAACCTATTTTTGTATATATTTGAAGTGTCTAATTAAGGAGACCTCTAAGTTGACAGAGATATTACGTACCTTCTGATGAGAAATATTATCCACCGCTCTGCGGCCTCTGTCAACACTCCTACGGAAACGAAAGTCCAACTTTATATCCCCAACCAAATCTTTGATTTTCGGTAGTAAGTGTGAACGGAAAATGGCAAGCAAGTGGAGAGGAGTGTTTCCATCAACATCCTTGTCATTTATAAGATTTCTGATTAGCGGATATTTTAGGAGAATTGTCAGATCTTCCATATTTAAACTTAGCATGGCAAAGTGAAGAACATTCCATCTTCTTTCGTCAACCAATTCACAACAATCTAGACAACGAGAAATAATTTCATTCGGTATGTAGCCTCGGCCAATTGCTATATGAAGAGGCGTCATCTTTCTATGTTTATCACCAATATACGCAGCAGATATGTCACACGCTAATAACATTTCCATAGAGTTCTGATAATAAGCAGCATAATGAAGTGGAGTCCACCCATTTTGGTCTCTTTCTTTTATCAAACTTTTCTTTTTCTCCAGTATTTTTCTTCTTATATCTAAAACAGAATAAATAAAGAACCAACAAAATGAATAAATATTTAAAGCACTCGATAATTGAATTAACTGGATAGTGGGTAATTCCATGAATTATTGCAGTATGGACCTTGCCATGAATAATGATGAATATAGATTCTAATCCTTTTTGAATAAAATTTCTCATTTTTAAATGAGGGTAGGTGTGAAGGGTGTGAATATGCATGAATATAGAATGTCTTTATTTTTAAGTTCTGTTCAATTGATTTTTTTTATTTTTAACTATTACAATATTTGAGGATTGAGAGAGAGGATATGACTCGAATCCACACATTCTTGGATGTTGGTGTGAGAGGTTTACCTCTGAGCCAACCCCATCCGATCCTATTTTGTTCAATTGATTTTTGAAGGAAATTAAATATAACAACAAATGTTTGGTTTACATTTATGTAATTCAAATAAAATTATATATATTAAGGTATAATTGTGTGATCATTAGACCAAGGTATATATTTATGCCTTATCACTAATTGGTAAACAAGTTGGTCATGTAAATTGAATTGAGAATAGCTAGCTAACCATTATTAATGCCTGTACATTAATGGGTTGTAATCTAGGGTTCACATATCATGACATTTGGGAAATGAAATTTTCATCACAAATATTTAAATAAATACAAATGCAGCCCAAACCAATATTCAACTTATTCCTCCTATGCCGCTAGGCCCGCCACCAATGCCGTGGCGACCATAAAACTAGTTGGAGGAGGCTTGCAACCTCCTCCCAGATCTGAGAGGTGACAGCAAACTTTCTCCATGAGAAGGACTAGGGAGGCGCGGTTTGTCACATCTCCATTTGAAGAGGATGGAGGATGAGGCATAATGCCTCCTCCGTGGTTTTTTATTATTTTATATGTAAAAAGACGATTTTACCACTAAACCACCCTTGAACTACAGTATTAATTTGCACTATTAGTCAAACCGCTAGTCAACCTCATTTAAATAAAACTTGAAATGGTAAGCTTACCTGGACGAAAGTTCATAGATACTGCATGCAAGGCCGTCATCTGATTGGGGCCTTCATAGGCTGGTGATGTGCAAGTTTCTAATATTTCAACCACTATTTCTAAAGAATTTTTTTTTTTTTTGCAGCAGCAATGTAGAGTGGAGTTTCACCACGTCTATTGGAAGAATAAGAGAAATCAGGATCTTCTCCTGTCAATATTTTCACAACATCCAAGTGGTCAAATCGCACTGCAATATGCAAGGCGGTGTCTCCCTCATTGTTAGTCATTCCGATAAATCTTATTCCACTCTCTAGGTCTATTTGTTGAGTTTTTGCACTACTTTTGATAAGAACTTTCACTATATCAGAATGCCCGCATTTTGCCGCAACATGCAGTGGTGTTTCATCATTGACATTAGGTTGACGAAATAACAATGGACATCTGCCAAGTATATATTCCACGAAATTGGTTGATCTATTTCGGGACCTAATGTTGATATGCAAGATGGTATCCTTGTTTGGTGTTACGATAGACTCAAACTCTATCGCATTATCTTTAAAGGGTTCGATATTACCCTCAACCGCAGCAGCGTACAATTGAGGATCCATATACGTACCTGAAATGTTTATTCAAAGAAAAAAGAATATTAACTTGGACGAATAATATTAAGATATAATTAAAGGCTTCGTTGGTGTTAATGACGTCAAGACACCTTACGAATTAAATAAATAAAAAAAACAAAGGAAACTACGTATATAGTAGCACATCCACTTTTAGCAAATTAATAGAAAATTTCGTAAATAAAAAATTAAATTGGAAGTCCACTTCAACTCGAACAAAGTTTTATGTCTTTAATATCTTCCACCAATAACTCTTACAAATATATAAAAGTATTAAACAAATCTTAGACGTATGATTTATATGGCAATTACAAATTAACAAAAGCAATAATGAATCTCATTGATCATGTAAAAGAATAATTTTGTTTGTAAATCACCTTTTAACAGTCGCTTTTACATATCATAAAATCAGTTGATGGAGGATCCGAATTCTTAAAAATAAATAAATATATATATATATATATATATATATATATATATATATTACACAACGCAAAAAAAATAAATTATTGACCTTTTATTTTTATACATTTTATATCTATTTTTTGTGAAATTTATATCTACTAAAATATGGATGGGTCGAAACAAAAAGAATAAGAATAAATCACTTGATTTTTTTCTTAAAAAAATTTAGTAAATCACATGATTCACATCCTTAAATAGTTTTTATTGATAAAATAATGTCATTTTCCTTCTATTCCCTTCATTTAGTAAGAATTTGAAAGTCCAAAACGTTGCTATTTTCCTTCCTCTAGTATAGAGATTCGCAAGAAAAAATTTAAAACTTCTAGTTTTATAAGGTTTCAAAATTGGAAATCTTGAAATTCTAGTTTTGTAATGTTCTAAAGGTATTATATGTATATCTTTTTTATGGACCCGACATATTTTTACAGATATTGTATTTAGAAAAAGATACCCTTAGAACCATTAAGTTTGGTCAATAGATTAATTAAAGTAATGCATTTTTCATTTGTTGTTTTTCAAAAATAAAAATAAAAATGAAAACAATGTTTTTGGTTTCAGTTTCGAAATTCGAAAACATGTCTTGTAGCAATTGCGGAAAACCGTATTCTGAAAATAAAAACACCAAAAATGCAATCTGGTAGGTTAATCCAAAAAAAAAAAATTAAAATCCTTCAAATAAAAAAAGAACAAGAAAAAAGAATATTTTTTTTTATCCCTTTTATGAGTTCTTACGGCCTCATCTCTGCCTCTCTCCATTCTCTCCATCCCTTATATTTCTTTTTTCTCTGTGGTTGTATTTGGGGTGGGTTTTAATTTGATTGAAGTTGTTTTTAGTAGGATTTGCAGTTGTGTTTAATTTTTGTTGTTGAACTCAAAAGGAAAAAAAATGACGGCTGAGTTGTCGACGATGGAGGTCGGCGACAGTTGGATCGTCGATGATGGAGTCGACGATGAAAGAGGTCGACGAAGTCTGCTCCCTCTTCGTCTTCCTCATCTTCATCGTGCCATGGAGATCTGCAGATCTCCACCTGATGAAGATCTCATTTTGTATTTATTAAATCTGTATTTTGATTTGGGTTTGTCGTGTGATTGCAGTTTTTTTTTTTTTTTTATTTTTTTTTATTTTTTATGACTTCTTTTGTGTTCGTTTGAATTGGATTTGATGACTCTTCTTTTGGGTTTTTTTTTTTTTTTTTTTTTTTGTTTTTTGAATTTTTGATGACTCTTCTTTTGTGTTGAGTTTAACGAATCTGGATTTGTTTAATTTGTATTTTAAAAATATATATATATATATATGTATATATTGTTTTTGAGTGTAGAAGAAGATGAGAAGCAGAAGAAGAGAAGAAGAATGACTCAGAATCTGACGAATGAATAAAGAAATAAATAAAAGTGAGATTTTTTTTTATTAAAAAAAAAAACCAAAGTGAAAACCAAAATGGAAAACAAAATGAAAAACATGTTTAAAGTTTTTAAATTTTTTTTTTTTTTTTTTAATTGGCTTTGTTTTCCATTTTTGTTTTGTTTTTTGAAAATAAAATAAAAAACGGTTAACGAACGTTAATTCAAAATCATTTTTGAAAAAAAAAAAAAAAAAACGATAACGGGTTGAAAAACAGTTGCAAGACAGGCCCTTAGGGACCACGCGAGTCCAAAATAAAAAGATGAGTTAAGAAGTCACATTTTGTAAAAAGTCAGGGAGCAAAATAAATTTTTTCTTGATTAATTGCATATTAAGTTTTTATTTATTTTACAATAATTCAATGTTTGGGAATGGGAAAGACTCGAACCCATGATCTCTGTGTACGTGTGAGGGGCATACCATATTGCCAACCTCATCTTGTCTTAATTGCATATAGAGTTACGGATTTGGATCACCCCTTCAGCTAAATCAATGGTCTTGATTAATTCTACTTTTGGTAGAGTAAAAACATAAAAATTAATAAAAATAATCTAGACCATTGATTTTTTATATTAAACACGTTGCAATAGATTATGGAGATAATGACAAAATGGGACAATTAATGTGAGGATATGATCTAGATCCATAAAGTTACATGTTGATAACCAGTAATGTTACTAATTTACTATATAAAATTTCTATAATTATCGAAGTGGTTATTGTTCATCTGTCAGTCAAACATTACTCAAGTCAACAGAATCAAAGTATTTCGTTTAAACACAATATCTTTTAATATATGCAGTGTGTCCACAAAAAAAGGGAAATATTAAATAAAATGTTAAGAAATTAAAAATAAAATAAAAAAATTGGATCTGGAGAAGTAGAGATGTAGATGGATTTAGAAACCATTTGGATCTTAGAACAATAGAGATGGAGAAGGGTCCCTATTGCTCAATGGAGATCCATTGATGAATTTCCATTATGCAACATCAAATAAATTTCTGTCAAGCAAAGAAGGTTTATCAATCAAGTAATGGATCTCCATCATTGGATTTCATTGATGGATATCTACCGTGGGATAGATGTCCATATCCAACTATGGATCTTCACCATGGTAAAGATCCTCAATGATCCAATCTAATTTTTATTTTATTTTTTATCTTATTTTTTTATTTTAAATTTTTAATCATTTTAATTAAATTCTTAAAATTAGAATTTTATGTTTGTAAATTTATTACGGAATTTTATGATCTCCATTTTAGTAACCAGGCAAATGAAATTTCCCCTAACAAAATATTTAAAACTAAAAGAAAAGTGATTAGTGATACCTCTTACAAGTTACAACTACACTGTATCTATAAAAAAGTGATTACTAAATCCTAATAACTCATATAAGGAGAATGTTAATATTAGAAACTCAGCTTATTATACAGTTTTGTGGAAGGGCTCAAAATTACCTTCAGCTGCAACATTGCTGCTTGACGCAGCTCCATCATTTGCACTCATGGATGTTGACTGTAGTTTCAGCTATCAAATAAACACACAGACTGAGAAAAAGTCAGGAGAGAAGACAGAGATATATATAGCAGCTTACATTGGAGTATTGGACAAAATACAACCAGCTTTTATAATAGTTATCCTCTCTGTTTGCTAATCAATTTCAAGGAAATAAATATTAATACTTTGACTGAAACACCCAGATATTTTATTTAAGGATGTCGCAATATTTTCGAAATTTCGATCGAAATTTCTAAATGTTTGGACACTCTTATTTTAAATAAATCGGTATTTACTTGCTTTCAAATTGTTGGGCTTGTAGACATCCAGCCTATTGAGGGCATTTTGGTAATTTCAAAGGGATTTTTAATAACCCAATTACCCAAAGCAAGCTTTTTAGGCATGTTTTTGACGTGGTGCAGGAAACAGAGTGAAAAAGTGAAAAGAAAGAAAGAAGAGTGACTTGCTTTTTCTCGATCTGAGTCGATCATATCCATTAGTGATCCTTTGGGATATAAATCTGAATTTCATATTTCCATCTATGAAATTATTATTTATATAGAAATTTTTAAATGAGGACGTCACGATATAACTTCATGAGGATATTGAATGTAAATCACTAGTTTTATATGCTTTGACTTAAGTATGTATGCATTTGTCAAAACTAATGACTCACATTCAATATCCCCATAAAATTATATCAGGACATCCATATGAGAACGTGATTGACTATTTATATACTTTTTTATATATAATTTAGTCTATACAATAAATAATTTCTGATTTCATCTCTTTTACTATTCATCCTCCACCATGATGGTAAGGGATGCATGGTGGATTGGAATATGATGCATCTAAGTTCTTCCCCAAGATGGTGAGATATGATCTTAAAATTGGGAGATCTACCAATCTGACATAGGAGAAAATCTGATCTCATTGTCACTTAGTGGTACCACAATGAGACCGTCCCAATGAGGTTGAACTATTTATCTAGAGAATATAAATATATATTATTAAGCTGTAATTTAGTGTAACCTCTTTAGACGGTCTTACCAAATAGTAATGAGAACGTCTTATTAGAGATTTTATCTTAACATAATGATCGATGGTGTCCGTGCTGTCAAACATATTGATTACCTGTCATCCTCAATTATGAGAACCAGTCAACACGTCGGTTATCGTGCAAATGAATATTTACCGGCATTTTGAGATGTACTGTCACTTGTTATAAAATAAAAGAGAGAGAGATGAAGAATAGTTAATAAATAATTGAGAGGGAGAGATATGAGAGAAGAATTTTTAAACAAGGGAGACGAGAGAGAGAGAGAGAGAGAGAGCAGTGCATTACTTTTTGGGTAATTAGCACAAATATCCCCCGAACTCTACGTTCGTTGCTATTTCACCCCCTATACTTTTTTTTAGACAGTAAACCCCCTGAACTATCATAAATTGGCAATGGCTAATGGAACCCTAATTCTGTCTAGGGAAAATTACACTAAGTCCCCTTGATTATTTATATAATTGCATTAAACAGGAAAAATATAATAATATGACACGAATACCCCTCTGACCAATTTTTTTTATTTTTAAATTAAATTTAAAATTGAAATAATAGTTAAATAATAATTAAATTCTGAATTTTATTATAAAGACAATTAAATAAATAGAGAAATGAAAAAAGTAAATTGATATAACAATTACTATTTTTATTTAAATATCCCTAAATATAAAACCAAGATAAATATTTAAATTATTTAAGAAAAATAAAAATAATGGTTAAATAATAATACAATTCCCTTTCAAAAAAAATTGTTATATCAATTTACTTTTTTCATTTCTCTATTTATTTAATTGTCTTTATAATAAAATTCAGAATTTAATTATTATTTAACTATTATTTCAATTTTAAATTTAATTTAAAAAAAAAAATTGGTCAGAGGGGTATTCGTGTCATATTATTATATTTTTCCTGTTTAATGTAATTATATAAATAATCAGGGGGACTTACTGTAATTTTCCCTAGACAGAATTAGGGTTCCGTTAGCCATTGCCAATTTATGATAGTTCAGGGGGTTTACTGCCTAAAAAAAAAGTATAGGGGTGAAATAGCAACGAACATAGAGTTCAGGGGCTATTTGTGCTAATTACCCTTACTTTTTATTGATCTTTGATAATATTTCTAACTCTTATTTATAAGAGAGACAAAAATATATATAGGCAAGGGAGGTTGCACAAGTGGGTGGCATCAAGTGATAAAGAGAGAGACGGTGAGGCAAGGGGAAAATATTTATTTGTGATATTTGTGTGATATTTATTGAGAAGTGTGAGTGAGAGAGACGGTGGAGGTAGCCAGGTAGGGGAAGATATTGTTGGGATATTTGTTTAGGATATTTGTGTTTAACCCATGTGGTAAAAAGCCAAAATATTATTATAAAATATGATTTTATTTAAATTATATATATGAGTTTATTTTAAATTATATAAACATATTTAAATTATTTTACACAAATTATATAACTATATAGCTATATATACATTTAAATCAGAGCCGGTCCTGACTTTGTCAAGGCCCTGGGCGAAAACGTAAAAAATAGGCCCCATTTGCATTTTCATTTTTTTTTTTTCAAGACTACCTCGATGGCTTGATGTTGGAGGGGGACGGCGGGCGGCGGCCTCATTGATGTCGAAGTAGCGTCGACCTTCACGAAGGAGGCCGATGACCTTTCCGGCTTACCTTACCGTCGAAGGAGGAGGAGGTCGATCATCGATGGTCTTCTAGTTGCACTGTTAAAAGATGTAAAGAAATGAAGAGATCTGGAGAGTTTGCAGAGGCAGAAGCAGAAGAGTTTGCAAGATAAGAGAAGGCGAAGGAGAAAAACCAATGGATTCGTTTGGATCAACTGGAAGTGGATCATCAGGATCATCCCAGTTTTGACAAAAAAAAATGAAAGAGATCTGGAGTTCTGGACAAAGACTTGTCTTCTAGGGTGCGTTTGGCACGAACATGGGACATGACAAGGTAGGACGGGACGGGACAGGACGGGACATGACAGGTTGTTCAATATTGTGTTTGGAAGGCCTACGACAGAATTGTGAACTGTACTATTATGTGTTTGGTATGGTTGGGACATGACAGAACAAGAGGTTCAATTGACCAGAGTACCCTTCTTATATATATAACAACATATATTATAATATTATATATTAATATATAATAATATCAAATAATAATAATATATATAATATATAATAATATTAAATAATAAAATATATAATATATAATACATATATTATATATATAATAATATGATATATTATATTATTATATATAATAATATATATAAGATATATATAGATATATATATTATTAAATATTAGTACTTATAGAAAATATAATATATATATATATATATATATATGATATATTGAATATTATTACATATAGGATATATAATATTATATATGTAATTATAATATATATTATGATATATTGAATATTATTACATATAGGATATATAATATTATATATGTAATAATATTCAATATATCATATATATATATATATATATATATATATATATATATATAATATTAGACATGATTGTAATTGTTTGAAAATTTAAAGGGTAAATTGGTCTTTTTGACACTTGTCCCATGTCATGGGACAAGTTGTCCTAGGGTCTTGGGTGGGACAATTTTTTGTGATTTTTGTCCCACCTTGTCCCGTCCTGTCCCATGCTAAGGACGCGCCAAACGTGGGATAAGAACAAATTGTCCCATGTTGTCCTGTCCCGTTCCGCGTATCAAACGCACCCCTACAAACTTCTAAGTTCTAATTCTAATTTTATATACTTATTAAATCTAACCATTAATTTATATTTACATTTTTAAATACTTTTAAGTTGCCTGCCAGTGCCAGCCTACACTTTTGACTAAAGATTAAAGAAAAGTAATAAAATATTACAATTTGGGCTTTTTTTTGGTCTCTGGTTCGAGATTCGAGAATCAGTGAATAGCTAATTTTTTGTTTGTAAATTGTAATCACGTGAAGTTTGACAAATAACAACTATCTGGCCCCTTTATTTATTAAAGTTGGTGACCAATAAGCAAACAAAAATAAAAAAAAGGCCCTATTTTAGGCCATTTTTTCTTGAGCCCTGGGCCGGCGCCCCTGGTGCCCCACCTCAGGGCCGGCTCTGATTTAAATCAATATACTAATGACAATGAGTTGGAGTAGCCTAGCTGGTTAGAGCTTGTTGCTTTTGATCACAAGGTTGAGGGTTCAATCCTTGATGAGGTCTTTTAATTTTGCAATTAAAAGTCAACGTTATTTTGGATGGAAAACTTGACAGAAGGGGGAAAATGACCAATATTTTGGGTTTTAGGGGGCTGATTGGCCATTATTGAAACTAGAGGGACCAGATTATCTAATATGGCAAACCTCAGGAGGAAAATGATACTTTCCCTTTTATAATTAAAGGCCGTCGCTAGTTATTGACCTAAAATTTGGAAACTATGTAAAGTAAACGGAGAGGGTAGGTGTTGAAAAGCAGCACGTGCACGTGCAGCACATGTTGAAAGGGTTTAGGCCTTAGGGTGGCCTCCCTTGGACATTTAGTTTATTAAAAAAACATTATTTTTTTAAAAAAATCAACAATAATTAAAAATATTTAATTAAAATTAATTGGAAAGATGAATATTAATTAATTAAATAAAAAATCTAAATAAAAAAAATAACCAGAGGCCGCCATCTGGTGGACATTATTTAAAAAATTTATGTTTAAAAAAAAAAAGGTTAATTTTTTTAAAAAATTTTCTATTGATTAATTATATTTATAAAATTAAAATAGGTGGTCACTAGAGTAACGTATAACCAAATGCGTGATCACTAGGGTAATATTTCCTACGAATTGAATGGTCATTTCCATCACACTGTTTGACAAAATGATCATTTTAAAACGAATTTTTCATCCAAAATGACCATTTTAATAGTGACAGACCAAAATGGATGGTCACTGGGGTAATCATCCATAATAACAATGTAATAAAAATATAATGATTGATATAAATGTTAACATTTGATTTACCTAGATAATTTCTTGTCACTTGACCGCTCCTTTTTGGGCGCTCACAATAGTACGAGGCAGTTGGAGTAGTACAATGATAAGTTAAGTTCGTTCCCACTAGGAGGTGTAATCCACCAACTTTCCCTAGTTTAGCTTATTTGGAAAACACGAATTGAGGTGTGTTTTATTTGTGCACTAAACGTAAATATTGCTAGAAAAATATAAATTATGTACAGTAGCATTTACAAAGATAGAATGGATTGGAGAGACGTAAGATGCATATGGTTACACTAAGAAGATAATAATCACACAGTTTCATATATACAAACATGCTTATCAATGTTGAAAGTCGTGCTTATTTAATCCTCGCTATTATTCTCTCTCGAGCGACAAAGGCTATATCCACATGCACCAGCAACCTATCAACGGATGATTATCAGAGCTGCACATGAGTTCATTAAGAACTATGAGACACATTCAGAGATTATACATGCAAAGTCTCGCGTATCTCTACCTTACTCTACATGCAGTGAAGATTTAATCGTGCACGTTGCGTGCTTCTCCCTTTGATTCATCACACACATGACACAACCAAAGCTCATTCAAGTGGTGGCTAATCACTCAAACACATTAAGAACTTCAATGACCACTCAATCATTAACAAACATATTTAATAAAAGAGACAACAATGCTGGATTTACATTAACTCCCTAATGAATGAAGGTACACATCAAAGATGAGACAAGAAATACAAAGAAAGAAGTACAAAAGATAGAAAGGAGAACCCTTCCGCTTCCGGGAATCGAACGCCAGTTTTCTCGGTTGTCAATCGAGATGTCTTTCTCACTAGACAATCACCGTGATTCTCCGATCTTCTTGAATGCTCGACTCTCTCATAAAAGAGAGAGTTCTCTCATCCCTCTTTATCTCTCTAAGATGGATGGCTAAAGGGGGAAATAAGTTCACCAAACAACTATATGCATCAAGTTGATTGTTTATCATTAAGAACATTCAATTTAAGTTAATGATTCATTCTCTTGATTGAGGAATTAACCAAAATCAATTCATCACCCAACCCAAGCCATGAGATGAGTAATTGTGTCTTAAAATAAAGACCCATTAAGAACAAAAATATGGAACCAAAACTTAATCTAGCATATCAATGTGACAACTATCGTTTTAGAAGTCAAAAGATTTTTCCATTTATTTTTACCTTGCATAGCAGTAAGCAAGGGTTGTCCACAGAGAGGTGTCATCCATCAATCGTCTAAAGTTTTAGTGTTTATTGAAAGCATGTAAATAAGAATGCGGATGTGGTGAGAATGGTGTGTGTGAGGTGTATGCATAATGCAGGTGTATGCGAAGGAAATGTAAATGAAAAGAATGCAAATAAAAACAAAAGAATATGGAGGGGTGAGAATGATATCGAAAGGGAAATAAAATGGTGGGTAGGAGAGATGTAGGATAATGAACACACAAGGGGCAATAAGTTTACCAAACACAAATGCACATCTAGTTGATTGTTAGGCAATGATGTTCATTCAATTCAAGTATGGGCTTGTTCTCTTCACTAAGGAATTCCGAAACCAAATCATCTATTATTACGAATCATTCGTTGATCAAAGAATACTGAAATCAAATCATCACTCCCCAAAGGCTATGGATAAAGCAATGGTGTCTTAAAGCCAAAGACACATTAAGCACCAGAACATAGAGCCAAAACCTACTCTAGCAAAGGTCATGCATAGAACAAGTTTCACCAATTCTTTTAAAGCTAAGTGATCAAGGTTGTACCCGGATTGGCCCTCCATAGGCACAACTGAAACCCATATACACTCAAACCCCTCTAAACAAAGCATTTCAATCTTCCATTAACATATACACAGAAATGAGATATTTGATTACAACTACTCCTACATATTAAGTTAATCTACTCCTAATCTCATCCATAAATTCCAATTTCCACACACATGCATATCAAGATAAGAGATTATCAATAATAACAAGAACAAATCAAAACTTAAATAAATTTAAGAACAATCATAACATAAATGGGCACAAATATAAGTTTACAAATGTTCTTAAGTGGGGTTACACATTAGAGAAAACAAGAAATACAAAGAAATGTGTTAAAAAGGAGACAATCCTTGAAGATGACCTTTTCCAAGAGCTCCATATCTGGCTAGCCAGAAATTGATCCATGACCACTCCCTTCTCCTTGCAATCTACTCTCAAATGTGGTAGAGAATGTGTAGAGAGTGGTGGTGGTGAGCTTCCCATGGAGGAGAACCTCCATGGGAGCTTTGAAAGCCTCTTTCTCTCTTATTTGATGAAGAAGATGGAGTTGGGGTTTGGTCTGTAGCTACCGGCTGTTCTAAAGAGAAGAGGAGAAGAGGTGAAAAATGATGTATTTATAGTTAGGGCAAGTTTGGGGACGAATTTAGGCTTGAAAGGGCAATTTTGACATTTCCAAGCTTCATGGCGAGTGCTATGGCGAGTAGAATGGTCGCCTTCCCACTCGCCATGACTTCTGTGAAGTTTTGGCAGTGGTTGAGGTGGGTAGGTTTAGTCGCCATGCCACTCGCCATGAACACTGGTGAAAATTTCAGCTTCGCGTACCAGTTACTCAAATGGGCATAACTTCCTCTAGAAAAACCGGAATTGCAATCCATAAAATGTTCTGGAAATTAGATTTATGGGGCTTTCCGAATATATGTGGATCTAATTGTAGTTCAATCTAAGGAGGGAGTTATGGCCTCCGCAAGTTGATCGTTCAACACACGCCTATACAATTTCAGCCTTTTAAACTTTGGAAAACAGAGTTGGCACTATGCCACGGTCCCGATGTTACGGTTTGGCTCAAAGGCAGATTGACCGTGGAAACATTGGTTTTGCTTGCCGTGGTTGACCTCGAATCACACCGTGGTTTGGGTCAACGGCGAGGCCGCGACAACTTTGAATGGCTTCCAATTCTTCACTTTTTAGCTCGTGTTGACTTCCCAAGCTTGACTTTAAGCTCAGACACCAATTGTAGAGAAAATGTACCTATACATGGCACACAAAACACATTATATACAAAAACATGCTCGAAAACGAGCACAAAAACTAGGAAATGAGGATTTCAATTAGGTACATAAATCATCCGATCAATCTCCATTTTAAAATTTCGAGATCAATTTTTTATTTTTTTTATTTTTTTTTTATGTATTTTAGATTGTTCAGTATAATTTTATATTTTATTTTATTTTAATCATTTATTTTAATTTTTTTTTTTAGTGTTAAACTTTGGGTGAGATTCTCACAAAGTAACATGTTATAGGTAAAAATAGTCGTGAAGGACGCGTCATCACCATAAAAGGCCAGGCAAGCAGGAGTCAAGATAAGTCAACTTATGGAGTAGAAATCCCCCACGACAACTTACTCGGAAAAAGAGTAAGTAGCCAGACCGCAAACAAAGACAATCAGCTCGGGCAATAAATCTTACTCGGGCACATACTCGGGCATACTCGGGAATCAATAAGACAGATAGTCACCAGCATTCATATTCCAAACACGGGACATAATCAGCGACCAACGCCTCCACGATAAAGCAACGATGTGGCTGCTCAGAGTTCAAATAAGGAAACAAATAGCTTTCCCGCAAATAAAGGAGGAGGAGGAGGAATCAGAATCAAACTTGGACTCAGCCAAATCAGGAAATACGCTACAAAGAGGGAAACATAATCCGTTTAGGATTAGAACACACGCCCAAAACTTGGGCACCACGGTACCAAACCCTAGCGGTAGTATCAAACCCTAATAACAACATGTATAAATACCCCCTTTATACACAAATAGGGGGTACGCGAGAAATAGCTAGAGAGAGAGAGAGAGAGATTATAGTGCAATATTCTTGTAACCATTCTTCATAGTGAATTTGGCTTTGTTGCTAAGGCAACAATCCGTGGATGTTTCTCCAATCATTGGAGTTTTACCACGTAATTGCTTGTTATTTCTTCTTGATCTTTAATCGTTCTCGTTCATAAACTAGAGCAATTCAAAAATAAATCATTGACTCGGTGACCATAAAAAATCACCGTCAACATAACATATTTTCGAAAATTTAGTAACCAAACAAGCTCAACATGGAAATATCAATAAAGAAATAATAAAAGTTAGTACGTAATACTTTAAAAAAAAAAAATTAATAATAAAAGTTAGGAATTCAAATGAAATTTCCCCTAACAAAATATTTAAAACTAAAAGAAAAGTAATACCTCTTACAAGTTACAACTACTCTATCAATAAAAAAGTGATTACTAAATCCTAATAACTCATTTAAGGAGAATGTTATCACTGATCTACTTATTTTACAGTTTTGTGGAAGGGCTCAAAATTACTTTCAGCTGCAGCCTCCTTTTTCATTAATTATAGCATCCTATTCTGAATTGGTGATGACATCGCCATTGCTACTTGACGCAGCTTCATTATTTGCACTCGGAACAGAATCCATGGATGTTACCTGTAGTTTCAGCTATCAAATAAACACAAAAACTGAGAAAAAGTACAGTAAATCAAAGTAGAAAACAGGGGAGAAGACAGGTAGCAGTAGATTAGTTTCCTACTTATACTCTTAACTGATTTTTATAAATTTACTGTCTTTCTTACAATGGATAACACACAGATTAGCTTTTATACTAGTTTTTATTTCCAATGAATGGTTGGAAAATGAGGATGGATATTGGTGGCCCCCTCATCCCCCACCCCTACTTATACTCTTAAGCTGCATTTGGCGGATGGTATAGGAATGAATTGTGGGAAAATGAGGACGGACATTGGTGGTCCCCCATCCCCATTCCCTATCCCCCACCCCTACTTAAACTCTTAGGCTGTGTTTGGCGGATGGGATGGGATGAGATTGTCTTATTTTTAATTCCATTCCCATGTTTGGTTGAGTTTTGGGATAGGATTAATTTATCCCATTAAACAAAATTTGTCTCGTTGATGTGGGATAAATTAGTCCCAACTAAAATGGTGGGATTAATTTTAATCCCAACTTCATTTTCTTCATCACTTTGAGAGTCTCTCTCAGATGTATATTTCCATGGCTTTAATCTGATATGGGTGTCTCTGGTCTCTCATATGGTGCTTCTAATTTCCGGCTTTGTTTCGTCGTCGTCGACGTCTTCACTCAGTGATGGCCGTTTCTTCTCTGGAGCCTAATTAGCTTTTGGATCCAGTCTAAGCGATCTGTTGAACAATCCAGAAATCCATCATGAAGAGCTAGCGCAACGCACTCCTGATCACCTCGGCTTTGGTTTTCTACTGGTTGCTTTACTCGGTCACCAATCTTCTTGTTAAGATCAAGGAGTTGAATCAGACGGTTTTTTGTTTTTGTTTTTTTCAATGGGTTGTGTTTGGATGTTAGAGCATCCACAATGGACAAGACCCAAACACAAGACCCATTGTGTGCCATATCATCATTTACGGGTTTTGTTTTCAAAAAATGGGTCTTCCCATTTGGATCCCCTCTAAATAGGTCACTTTTCCCCACAATGCAACTAAGATAAATTGGATCCACTTTTTTTATATTTTTCTAAACAATCATTACTCTTCTTTAAAATATTATATATATATTAATAAATAAATTATATAATATATTTTAAATATCACCACTATCAATAATTATTTAACATATTATAATTAATTTAAAATAAAACAATTTATTAATTTAAAATTATCACAACCGAATTACATCAACAATAAAATAAATATTTAAAACAAATTACGATCAGATTTAATGGAGCATGTTTGGAGAAATTATGGTAATGAGCCATAATACAGTTATTAATGTAACATGTTTAATTTTTTTTTTTTTTTTTAAATAAAATGTTATTTTATAATGTGACAAGTCTAGTATTCATAATTCAAGTCTAGTAAAATTAATTAAAAAAATTAATTTTTTCATTCAAATTATTTTAATTTCATTAAAATAAAATTTAAATTTTAAAATTAAATTTATTTATATTTTTTCATTATATATATATATATATATAATTATTGAAATTAATAATTATATATTTAAATTTAAGTAATTTATATAGATTAATTTATTTATATTTTTTCATTATATATATATATATATATATATATAGAAATTCTATTATCAGTTCGAACTGATAAAAGTTATATCAGTTCCTTGCATGTGGGCCACTGGATTTAAATACTTTGACTTGGCTGTATGCACTTGTCAGTCAAAGTATTTAAATCCAGTGACCCACATACAATGAACTGATATAACTTTTATCAATTCGAACTGATAATAGAAAGACTGTATATATATAAGCCTAATGATTGGGAGGTATTGGAAACCGAACTCCAATCATTTGGAAAACCCAAATTGAGTTCCACATTTGGAACCCAATTTGGGTCTAGTCTGGTGGGTCCCATATTTGGGTCTTGTTTTTTTGGATCCCATTGTGCCCCATTGTTCTCTCTCATTAGACCAACTTAAAAGTGGCTCTTCTAAAATGGGTCTCTTTTGAGCCTCATTGTGGATGCTCTTAAAGCATCCACAGTGAGGCTCTTTTGAGACCCATTTAAGTGGATCCACTTTAAAGTGGGTCTTAGGAAGGGCACAATGGGGCTCAAAGAGACCCAAAAAAAAAAAAAGGCTCCAAATGTGGGACCCACCCAACAAGACCTATCTTAGGTTCTAAATTTGGAACTCAAATTGGGTCGTATTCAATCATTGCTTGTTGGGTTTCCAACACTCTCAATCATTTGGGTATATATATATAATTTAAATTTTAATATATAATTTCTTTTAATATATATATATATATATATATATATATATATATATTATTTAAATTTAATAATAAATAAAAAAATATTTATTATTTATTATTTTTTTGTTTTGTTTTAAATATTTATTATTTGTTTTGTTTTGTTTTAAATATTTATTTTTGTTGATGTAATTCGGTGGTGCTAATTTTAAATTAATAAATTGTTTTATTTTAAATAATTATAATTTGTTAAATAATTATTGATAGTGTTGATATTTAAAATATATTATATAATGTATTTATTAATATATATATATATATATATATATATATATATATATATAATATTTTAAAGAAGAGAAAAAAGTTTAAAAAAAATATGGATCCACTTTTTCTCTTTCAATTTAGCCCCATTGTGGGGAAAAAAGACTCAAATAAATAGAACCTAAATGGGAAGACCCATTTTTGATGATGTGGCAACAAATGGATCTTGTTTTTGGGTTTTACCATTGTAGATGCTCTTATAATTTGAGAAATGATTTGGTTTTTTTTAAAAAAAATATTGTCTTGTTTCAGTGTCTGTTCAATAAAGTCAAGAGAGCTTCTTTTGACAATTCAGTTTTTTTTTCTTTTTACACTTCTTTTCTAGAGACACTTCATTCTCAACATTTAAATTTAAAAAAAAATTCTAAAAACACTTTATTTTGTTCAAAGATTATCCTTTTTATCTTTAAACACTCTTATTCTAAAGACACTCCATTTAAAAAAAAAAAAAAAAATTTATAAAGACACTCTATTTTATTTTAATAAAAGTTAGGACAAACCATCGTACCATTTTGGATTCATCCAAGGAGTAATCTTTTTTGAATTAAATTACCTCCTAAATTATTAGATTAAATATTACATGTATTAAACATTCTCTCCTAAATTTTTAATTACCATTTTAAACTCCCTCTCCTCCAATACATATCTCTAATTTTCTATCTCAATTCTTTCTCAAGCAAGACTAACAATTAAGAAGAAAAAAAAAACTTAATAAACTTGATTTTTAGGAACCATATATATGTATATATTAAAAATAAAAAATAAAAATAAAAACTCAAAGGAAAAAAATCGAAATATGAAAATGTTTTTTTGTTACTATGTGATTGCTTAGAGAACTTTAATTCTTTCATTAGTCTTAGAATTTTCGAGTTTAATCTAATCTAGTTGCAACAAAAACCAAAATATTTATAAGTTTTTTTTTTCTTTAACTATTAATAAGAGATTGATTGAGAAAGTATGGAGATGTGTGTTTTTTTTTTTTTTTTTTTTTTTTTTTTTGAAAAATGGAGAGAGAGTGTTTAAAATGGTAATAATAGATTTAGGAGAGAGATTTTAATACGTAATATTTAATATAATGATTTAGGAGAAAGATTTTTTTTCTAATAATTTAATTAGTTTGGAGTGTATTTAGCATTTTTTTTTTTTGTCTTGTTTAGTAATTTTAATTCATGTTAAAATTATCATTAATAAAACAAAAATAAAAATTGGAGTGTAAATATATAATTTGTGGATTGTAAGGTGAAGCTCTCTAAAGTCAAACATCAACTCAAAATTCACTAAATTTGATCATAAGTTCCTGTGGTCCTTTTTCTTCAAGCTTTTTATATGTTTGAGATATGCTATACAGATATACACACACTAAATATAATTATTCGTTTAAAAAAATAAAATAAAAAATTGATTTCCAAAAAACATCTAAAATAAAATTAATGTCATCCTCTTATTTACCAAAATACCGCTCATTGGATGAAATTTGATAGAATGGTCATTTTGAAACCAATTCTTCATCTAATGACCATTTTGATAGTAGTGATCCAAATTGATGGTCACTGAGGTAATTATCCCTATTAGGGATATATGGGGTTTTATAAGTTAAACTAGATAGCATCCACTTTTTATTAAATTTACTGTTGAAGTCTCTCAAAAAAATCTTATACAATTAAACAGTAACGGCTTTTTTCCCCTTAATTCTTCTACCGTAGTTAAATGATCCTTATGGTCGAGTCATGCTATCACATGAGTCTAGTAACATTATTACGTGGGTCATACTACCTTACTAGTTCAATAATGTTATTGGACTTAATAACTACTATTAGATTTGATAAAAGTAAATTCAATAGATGTTATTAAAATTTAATGTTTTCTATTACAATAAAAACTTGAAACCTTTTCAACTTTTTTTTTTTTTCAAAGAATTAATCAAATATTAGATTATTGTCGGATCCTTAGAAGAGGGTGATAACCCATTTTTACTGCAACAGTCACTGATGGGTTAGTGGGCAAAAAAGATCATATCTGGTATAGTGGTTCATGGACATGGAGGATTGTGTCTTGTGAAAGTAATCTTTTCATTTAAACATTCATATTCAAAATAAGATGATTGTTTCATTTGGATGATATTACTGGTGACTCATCTATTCTTCTTCTTTGTCTTTTACTTTTTTAATTTTTAATTTTTTAAAATCTGATCCCGAATGAAATCTATCAAGATATTTACTTCCACAATTGGGAGTAGATCACATATTTATAAAATATGCATGGTTGGATTCAAATTTTCACCACAAACGTGGAAGGAAAAGTGTATCACTAGCTAAGAGGTGATTGTGCTTGTCTCATTTATCCTATATACTCTTGTAGTTGTTTGGTCATCCGTACTTTTTGTACGACTAATTTTTAATCTCTTATCGTCGTCATACTCTTATTCGGTCTTCAGGTTCAAATAATGATATAATTACTTTAATATTTGTGGTAGCCAAAAATGGCTCATCGGCCCAAACCTTCAGCATTGGATCCTATCCAAGCCCACGTATAGTGGGTCGACCTAAAGCTTTGATTAGTTGAAAGTTGGCTGATTGACTCAGTCCAACTCGAGCCACCACTTCAATAACCACCAGATTCAAATGAGAGTGAATCTCTCCTTGAAATCCTCCCACAATCGAAACCAACAGTTGGTGAACATTGGAGAGTTTTTGCCTATAAATGACCAGGTTCTGTCAAAGTGAAGCTCTCTGAAACTCTTACTAAGAAAAGCTCATAAAGGAGTGTTAAAACTCTGATTAAACTCTTCCCGGCTACCGGAATTCGATCCAAATTGTGATTGTCACCGTCAACCATTGTTCAGCCCAAGCACACTTAAGGCTAAGAATCTAACCCCATCTCCATCATCTTTTTATTATCTGTTTATTTGTTCTTGTTCTTTTGCAGGCTCAACGAAGAAGACAACAGTCCTAGATCAGTAGATTAATCATTTTCACAGGATTATTGAGGAGACGACATCCCCCATTCGACCAGTTCAACAAAGTTGCCTTGGGCCTAACTTGAATATGACCCAATCCACGTAACTCGTAGTTCTACCCCCTACAGTTTGGCGCCCACCGTGGGGCCTACTACAACTTAGCAAACGAGCTAGTCGAACCAATTGAATAGCTTATCAACATGTCTGGAGGTGGAAGTATCCCAACCGTCAAAGAGAAGATCGTTGCGTTGACCGCTCAAATGACTGCAAACGTTGAGAAATTAAGGGCACTCGAAGCGGAGAATGCTGCAATCCGAGCGACAAACGGCAAGCTACTAGCAATGATCGACAGAGTAGCACCTGAACAAGCGACATTAGAGCCAACAACTTGCCAATGAGGAATGAAATGCCAAATGGGCATGACCCGACCATGGATCTACAACCTGAAAACGTCCCAAGGACACCTATGTCGCTCCAGTCGACACTGGGATTGGTAAAACCCGAATCTGACTTACCTTTATCTGCTAACTTAGAATTTTCTCCCAGGTTCGCAGAAATGGAAGCCCTTATTCAAAGGATTCTAGGAGTCCCAGCTCCAATAAAGAAAAGCACGGCGAACAATTTTGCCGACTCACCTTTTGTCGATACAATTGCCCTCACGAAAATGCTTAGAAAATTTAGATTCCCAAACATGAAGCAGTACAAAGGCACTGATGGATCCGGATGACCACATAGCACAGTACAAATAGAGGATGTTCACTGCGGCGATCCCTTGCGACCTAAGAGAAGCGTGTATATGCAAAACCTTCGGGTCTAGCCTTAGCAGTCCAGCTTTACAATGGTACACGAATTTACCTAATAACTCTATTAACTCTTTTACGCAGCTAACAGATACATTCGTGGAGCAATTTACGAGTAGTCGCAAACTAGAGAAACAGTCGGACAACCTGTATACAATAATGCAAAGACACAGTGAGAACTTAAGGACATATGTCGGACGCTTCAACAGAGAGAAAGTGCAGATCCCACATTGCAACCAAGCGACAACCATCTACGCCTTTAGAAAAAGTCTCGGGTTCGACTCCGACTTATATAAAGAGCTCACTAAATACCCATGCAGGACAATAGAAGATGTATTAGCCAAAGTGTGGGCCCAGATCAAATGGGAGGAAGACGAAGCCAATTTTGTAGGTAAGGCCAACAATTATAGAAATCGATGAAACAACTGAGTTGATAGATGGTAGAATGACAGAAGGTCAGAACCTTACCTGACCAACGACAGAAGGAACATTCAATCACAACACGAAGGCTCAATCGATAGGAGTTCATACGAGCGTGGCCACCCAAGGTCTAATCGACCACGTATCGAAGCACCAGAATACAATCTTAGCATCGAACCGGTCGACGTCGTAGCGGTGATGAAAGAAATGGGAAAAACAGTCAAGTGGCCACGAAAAATGAGTTCACTCCCAAAACATAGAGATGCGAGGCTTCGATGCGAGTTTCATAGTAATCATGGCCATTGTACAGAAGATTGTGTTGCCCTCAAATATGAAGTCGCAGAACTCCTAAAGCAGGGATATCTACAAGAATTCCTAACTGACAAGGGGAAACAAACTCTCGCCCGATGCGACGAAAAAAGGCAAACCAATGCGAACGACAGCCCACCAGAGCCACCTCGACAAGATAGGGTAATCAATTACATTGCAGGTGGATCTGAAGTCAGTGGCGTAAGCTACTTTGCGGTAAAGAGGCATACACGACAAGAGTCGAACACGAAAATTCAGCCTAGTCGAGAACACCCCTCGAAAGTCATCGAGACTGTCGTCTTCAAATCTACAGATAAATCAGATTTGTTTTCTCCTCACCATGATGCATTTGTTATTTCATTATATATTGCTAATTGCCTAACTAAACGTATTTTAGTCGACAATGGTAGTTCGTGTAATATACTATTTAACAGTGCCCTAAGAGAAATGCAGGTCAACGAATCCAAACTCAATCGTCGAACGACCATGTTGACAAGTTTCAATGGAGAACAAAAGAGTACTCTAGGCGAAATCGTACAACCAGTCTACGTTGAAGGAGTTAACTTGTACATCAATTTCCTGGTGCTCGACTGTCAATCTCCGTACAACGCGATCTTTATCAGACCTTGGATACATGAACTGAAGGCGATCCCGTCGACATACAACCAAATGATAAAATTCTCAACCAAATGGGGAGTATGGGAAATCAAAGGGGAACAAAGAGCAGCCAGAGAATGCTACCAAAATGCCATGATAAAGAAGAAAGATGAGTTATAGCAATTACAGGAATCTAAAGTCGAGTCGACTCCAAACAAGTTGAAAATGGAGGAACACGACGAGGTTGCGATCGACCCGAATCAGCGACCACAAATCTTCATAGGAACTAGATTACTAAATGACATCCGGGAGCAATTGATTGAATTCCAGAAGGAACGATAGAGTAGCTTTGCTTGGTCACATTCGGACATGGTCGGTATCGACCTAGAGGTGATAGTTCATCGATTGCAGATAGACCCAGATCACCAGCCAGTAAAACAAAAGTGAAGGAAATTCGCTTCAGAAAGGAATAAAGTGATCAACGAAGAGATCCATAAGTTGTTCGACATCGGTTCGGTTAAGGAAGTGAAGTACCCCGACTGGTTGGCAAACGTCGTGGTAGTGAAGAAGAAAAACGGGAAGTGGCGAGTCTGCATCAACTTCATAGACCTCAACAAAGCGTGTCCCAAGGATTCATTCCCACTTCCTCACATCGACATGCCGGTCGACGCCATAACAGGACATGAACTACTAAGCTTCATGGACGCTTATTCTGGCTAATACCAGATCCCGATGCATCTAGACGACCAGGAAAAGACAACTTTCATCATAGAGTGAGGCATTTTTTGAGGTAATGCCTTTTGGTTTGAAAAATGTAGGTGCGACCTACCATCGACTAGTCAACAAGATGTTCGCTAAAATGCTTGGCTCGACAATGGAGGTCTACATTGACGACATGTTGATGCAGTAAAATGATTTACTTTTAATTTAAATCAAAGTTCGTTCACTAGGATCGGTGATTCAAATAGTTGAAAACTACTTAGTCTAGGAAAAGTAAAACTACTCTAAGTGTGTGAAAATTAAATTGCATAATGCTTTGGGTTTGGAAAATGATTTGGATTCTTGCAAATGATTAAAGATGCAAACTTGTAAGCTAAAAATATAAACTTAAAACTAAAGATGCAAACTTGAGAAATAAAAATGCGATCTTGTGACTAAAAACTAAGCTAAACACAACACACAATCACACAATCACACAACGAATGGATATATGGGAGAAAACACTAGGGAATCGATGCAACCTTCTTAGACCACTCTATGTTCTTACTTAGTCTCAATAGGCACTTCAATCCAATTTTAGAGCTTGTTTTAAGATAAATCCATTAAGTCCTAGGTCTTTCCCATTACTCACACATGACCATGTAACAAGCAATGGAAAATCCCTCTATTTAACATAACACTCTAAGCCAAGTTGGTCTAGCATGGCCATGCATAAACCAACCCTCCCAATTACTAAGCTTGTGAGAGAATTAGATGGGATGACCACCCACACCTAAACTCAACACCTTAAATAAACTAACTCTCAAACTCATGCCTTTTGTGTCCACAATAAAACATGAATAGAGAAATTAGAACAATTAATGCAATAATTGAAACTAAAATCGAATTGAATTAGAGAATAGACAAATTAATTACATAGAGTAGTCAAATACGGTTACATCAATCCCCTAGCTATAGAGTTAGTTATACATCAATGGAAAAAGAGAAGAGAAATCAAAGGAGTAGAGAAAACCCATATGTGGTGAGAGCTTCCTCTTGAGAATCCTCTTCCTCTTGAGAATCTTCTTTCTCTTGCTTGGAAAAACTTCCAAAGATGGATGGAAATGGTGTGTGAAAGGAAATATGTGAAGGGAATGATGAAATGGTGTAGAAAAACTGCAACTTGGGTTAATTTCGTGTGGTTGATGATTGATGTAGTAACAATGATTTACTTTCAATTTAAATCAAAGTTCGTTCACTGGGATCGGTGACTCTATCGGTTGAAACTACTTAGTCTAGGAAAAATAAAATTGCTCTAAGTGTGTGAAAATTAAATTGCATAATGCATTGGGTTTGGAAAATGGTTTGGTTTCTTGCAATTGATTAAAGATGCAAACTTGTAAAATAAAACTAAGTTAATAATTAAACTAAGCACAACAAACACATAACGTATGGATATATGGGAGAAAACTAGATAAAGTTTAGTTACACATTAATGAAAAATAAACAAAGAAGGGAAAAGTGTAGAGAAAACCCATAAAGTCCATGTGAGCTTCCTCTTTCTCCTTGTAGTTCCTTCTTCTCTTTCCTTGAATAATCTTCTAAGAATGGATGGAAATGGGTGTGGTATGGTGTGTAGGGAAGAGGTGTGTGGAAAGGTTGGTGGAATGGAATTGGGTTGTGGTTAGAAAGCTTAAAAATGGAGTTTTTGGGGTTTTTGGTTCAAAGGTGGTTCTACGGTGATGGGGGCTGGTTCCCTTAAAAAGGGATTGAAAATAAGTATAAATAGTGTTTCTAGAAATTAGGGCACGAAATTGGCAAATTACAAAAAAGCCCTCGATGGAAAATTACATTTACCATCCTCAAGGGCCCTTAGCGTAATTCGCTTGACAAAATCAGATGCATTGACACTGTTAAACTGGGCAACGGCACTGCGGTGACACTTCAACCGTGAAAATTACTGTCGCTCGACTGCCGCGGTACTCCAAGACGGCACTTCGACCATGGCAAATTCTTTGTCGCGTTGGTGATGCGGTCCGCCGAGACGACAGATCAACCGCGACAATCTCTGGATTAGATTTCATGGCTGGAAAATCACGGTTTGGTGAGATGACGAAATCACTGCGAAACGAATGTGGCTTGCGGGATGAAGAAGAGGTCTGAACGGTGGTTGGCGGCACGAAAAACAACTGCTTGAGGTCGGGTTTGGTTTGAGGTTGAAGTTGATGTCTGGTTTGGCAAGAGGTTGAAGATGAAGATTACTCACGGGGTGTATTTAGTAGTCCTTTTGGGTGCATTTGGGTGTAGGATGTGGTGAGCTCACCACACTTGATTAATGCAATCTTTTTGGGCCTTTAGTGTTTTGTTGGCAGCCTTTAGAAATGGGCTTGAGCTCAATTAGAAGTCCAAACCAATTCATCCAAAACGCACAACATCATTAATGACGTGGCATGGCTTTATGGGTTTGCATGGTAAATTATGAAAAGGCCCCTGATCTCTTTCAAAATCACATAATCTTCAAACTATCCTCCCCTTTGGCACTTTCATCCCTAATTTCTCCAAAATTACGCCAATGCCCTTGAACTCCATAAATATCTGAAACACTTATTTTATTTTATTAAATACCCAGTTTTACCTGAGGAACAAGCACAAGAAGTAGGAATTGGGGACCTAAAAATAGGTATATAAATAGTACAATCAATGATGTTGGATCTAAAAGAATTAAAGATAGTATTTATATGGCTCCAAATAGGGCAAAATTTCATCCAAAACGATGAGATTACGGACTACCACGGTCGTGGTTCACCGCGGTTGGTGAAGATGGCAGATGAACCGTAGAAATTGCTGTCGCAAGGGTGCCGCGGTTGGTGAAGACGACACTTAGACCACGAAAATCTCTGTCGCTTGAGTGTCGCAATTCCGCTGCGGTGGTGAGCTCGAGTTTGGATGGCCATGGACGGTTTAGAGGCTTGGAGCTTGGAGAAACGTGGCATGAAGGCTTGGAAATGGTGGCAAATGGACCGGGGAGAGGCGCGCCGTTGTTCTGGGTGGAAAATAGCCGGAAAAGATGCCGGGAAACGGTCGGACAGGTGCTGGGTTGAAGTCGGGTTGTTTTCCAAGTCGCAGGTCTGCAAGTCGGGTGGCTGAGGTTGAAGACGACATGATGTCATCATCACGTCACGCTAATGTTAATGCCCAAAGCCAAAACGCACAGCTTCATTAAATGACGTGGCATGTTGCGCATGCTTCGCTGGAAAATTACAACAAGCTCCCCTCGACTCTTCTAAAATCACAGAATCTTCAATATATTCTCCATATTTACACTTTGACCCCTAATTCTCTAAAATTACGCCAATGCCCCTGAACTCCAAAAATACCTGAAAAACTTATTTTAACATATTAAATACCAAGTTTTACTTGAGGAACAAGCACAACAAGTAGGAATTAGGGACCTAAAAATAGATATAAAAATAGTACGATCACATGCTGGTCAAATCCCTGATCACTCAACAACACATCGAGCATCTGAAATAGTCGTTCGATGTACTCAACCGGTACGGCATGAAACTTAACCCTACGAAATGCTCCTTTGGTGTGTCTTCAGGGAAATTCCTAGACTATTTGGTCACCCAAAGAGATGTCGAAGCCAACCTAGACCAAATTTGGTCGATAGAAGGAATCGAATCGCCCAGATGCATTTAGAACGTGCAAAAATTCACAGATCGTGTAGCAGCCTTGAACAGATTCATTTCCAAGTCGTTCGAACGTTGCCACCCTTTTTTCAACACATTGAGAAAGAACAAGACGTTCGAGTAGAACGACGACTGTGAAAAAGTCTTACGAGATTTGAAGAAGTATTTTGCTTCACCTTCATTGCTATCGAAGCCAAAAGACAACGAGACATTAATCATTTACCTAGACGTATCTGGCACTTGCGTGAGTGCCGTACTAATCAGAGAAGAAAAGGGCGCTCAACATCTAGTGTATTACATAAGTAAAGCTCTACTCGATGTAGAAACCAGGTATAGTCGACTGGAGAAGCTGGCGTTAGCTCTTATCGTAGCAGCACGCAAGCTCCGACCATACTTCCAGTGCCACTCAATTAAGGTATTGACTACATTTCCGCTTAAAAATATTCTTCACAAACCAGAACTTTTAGGTCGACTGACGAAATGGGCTATTGAGTTAAGCGAGTACGACATCAGCTTTTATCCGCGAACGACAATGAAATCACAAGTATTAGCTGACTTTATTACGGACTTTACCCCTTATGATAATGTGCAAGCTGAACAGGAACTAGTGGCCCTCACAGAAAGCCCTACGACTAGAAAATGGACTTTATCAGTCGACGGGTCCAGTAATATCAAAGGAAGCGGACTAGGTCTGGTGCTCAAATCCCCACAGGGAGACACAATGGAACAATCAATCTATTATGAATTCCGTGTGACAAACAATGAAGCTGAATATGAAGCACTGATTGCCGAGCTCGACCTTACATATAGCTTGAACATAAAGAACATTCAAGTGCTGAGCAACTTGCAACTCGTCGTCCAACAGATGAATAGGTCGTATGAAGCAAGGGACCAAAGGATGACAGCATATTTGGCAAAAGCCAAGCAACTACAATCGACCTTCAACGAGTTTAATATCCAACAAATACCAAGATCAGAGAATGCTTAAGCAGATGCATTGGCAAGCCTCAGGTTGACAATGACCAATGGTTTGAAGTCTATACCTGTTGTACACCTTATGTCGCCGACAATTCGAGAGGCCGAAGTAGTCGCATTGGTCGACCTTGGAAAAAGCTGGATGGATCCCATATTAAACTATCTTCAAGCCAACATCCTACCAAGGGACAAGTCCGAAGCAAGGAAGATAAAAGCAAAAGGCATGAAATTATGCATTTTGTATGGTAAGCGTTACAAAAAATCATTTACAAGACCCCACTTGAGATGCGTAACCCCACGAGAGGCGTACAACGTCCTCAAAAGTCTTCACTATGAGGAAAGCGAAAATCACTCTGGCACTCGAAGTCTATCAAATAAAGCCATCACAGCAGGATACTACTGGCCGACAATGCGGTATGATTCCCAAAATCATGTAAAGTCTTGCGATAAATGTTAAAGGTTTGCATTAGTGTCGCACCTCCCCCTAGGTATGTTAAATTCAATTTCGGCCCATTGGCCTTTTATGAAATGGGGAATGGTGACGACACGTCGTTACGATGTCGGTCAAAAGATGAACATTTAAGTTCGACCTCGCTAGCGCGCGAGTCACAGAGACTAGCACAGCGGCAAGTGAGGGTATCGTTCCGCAGGGAGGTGGGATCCGCCGACCGTTACTGGTTCTAGCTATTATTACAACACTCCGAGAGAACTCGTGTGTTGCGGGTTCGGAAAAATAAGTAATAATATAAATAAATAAACTAACTACCATAATATATACATGGATAGGATGGAATGGAGAGATGCATGAAATGTGATGTACACTAGAGAAACGATTCAACCGTAATAATCCACCTAATTAAGCGCTAGACTCACTTAGTCCCTCAATGTGCAAGTATATCATAGGCTCGTGTCCCCTTAATTGATCTCTAATCTCTCTCGAGTCTTAGAAATCACATTCACACATACAAAGTACACATGAATTCATTAAGTGCCGTGGCACACACACAAGAGCCCTGTATGCCAGCCTAGTGTATCTCTCACTGTCTGGTCATATACAGTGGTTATTTCGTTGGGCATTTAATGCGCAACCGCATGGGCCATACTACAGCCAATAATTCATTCACAATGGCTAACCAAATACGGGATGGCAACCAAGTGAAGGCATTAAGAATACGAGATACCCATACAACACGTATGTTATATGCTCGTGTCCCCTTAATTAATCTCTAATCTCTCTCGATATCTTAGAGATTACATCCATGCATAAATGCTTGGATTCATTAAGGACCGTGGGACACACACACGAGCTCTACACGCCAGCCTAGTGTATCTCTCACTGTCTGGTCAAATGTAGAGGATATCACGCTGGACATGTTAATGTGATCCACGCAATATATAACACATAGCCTAAATATCATCCACAAGGTGGCTAACCGAGTGAAAGCATTAAGCAATGAAATACCATATAATTACACAAGCACAAGAGGAATTCAGTTTGTCTTTACTCTAAATACGGATTCGGTTTTATCAATCTCCCTAGGATGGCTAAAAATGGGAAACAAGTTTACCAAACAACAATGTGCAATAAGTTGGTTGTTATTCATTAAGACCATTCAATATAGGTTAAGGGTTCATTCTCTTGATTTGGGAATTTTCCCTAAATCAATTCATCACCCAATCCGGCCAAGGAAGGGCAATTGTGTCTTAAAAAGACCCATTAAGCATAAGGATTTGAACCAAGGCCAATTTAGCAACTAAATGCCTGAACTGAAACCTTTCCCACTCTTTGGAGCTAAATCTCTAACACTAAAATTACTCTAAACATGGCATTTTGGTCATCCATCAATCAATCAACAATCATGGGAAGTTAAATTACACTACTCCTACATTAAATTACTCTACTCCTAATCCCAATCATGGACACATATCAATCTCAGGCCTCCACACACATGGATATTGCAATTAAAGCTAAATTCATGTAATTGGCAAAGAGTGAAACAAAACCCAACCAAATTTAAGCACAAACAACATATATTACACAAGTGTAGGTTTACAAAATTCCCCAAATCTGGGTTACACATCAAGGAAACAGAAAATACAAAGAAATGAGCAAATAAGGGACAACCTTTGAAGACAAACCCTCCAAAGAAGCTCCTAGCTTTCCTAGCCCGAAATTGGTCCAAAGACCACTCCTATTCCTTGCAATCTGCCCTAAAATGGATGGATGAAGTGTGAAAATGGTGGTGGAGGTGTGTGGTGAGCTCCCATGGAGGAAAAACCTCCATGGGAGCTTGGATCCTCCTTATTTGGTGAAGAATGTGAAGAAAATGGTAGAGAGAGAGAGTTGGGCGGAGGAGAGAGAGAGGGGGGTTGGGGATTCTGTCAAAACTGAAGAGAAGAGGGGGTATATATAGTGGGGAGAAGGGTTTAGGTCAGAATTGAGGGGAAAAGACGAAAATGCCCTTAAGTGGCAGATTTTTGGGGGGTCTCGCGGATGACTTTCCAGCAGCGTGTACCGTTACGGAAACGGGCATAACTTTCTCCACAAACATCGGAATCACGTTCTTTATGAACCGTTGGAAAGAATACTTCTGGAGCTTTCCAACCATATGTAGCACGAAACCCAGTTCGATCGGAGGAGAGAGATATGGCCCCCGTAAGTTGAGTATTCTGCAGGAAACTTTCGTCGAAATTCCGCCTTGGCTTTTGCGCCCTATTCTGCGCCCTAGGGCGCAGAATTACAAAAAAATGAAGTTCTGGTCCCTTTCTGCGCCCATTTTTGCTGCCCCTTAACGCAGAACAAGGGCGCAAAACAAACTTTCAAAAATTGCACTTTTGCCCCAATATTTCTCTATTTTTGCACTTTAGCCCCTGTGATGAAAAATATCCTGAAACACTTATTTAAAACGTTAAATACCCGGTTTTACCCGGAAAACAAGCATAAAAGATGAAAGTAAGGGGCTACACAACGTGTAGAAATAAGAGTTATCAAATGGATATTGTAGGTAAACTCTGAATGTACACAAACGAAGTTAAATTGCTTAAAGCATACCTAGAGGAGGGGGGGGGGGGGGGGGGGGGGGGAGGGGTGAATAGGTTTTTACACCTTTTTTCAACCCCTTGAACAAACATCCGTTTGTCCCTCAAGGTAGCCTTACACACAACACAATAAGCCAATGTAGACATACATAGACAATACAATGACACAATCATAAGAGAAATGTCTAAGTATATCAACAAGTCATGTGAGGTAAAATATCAAATAAACATAACAACAAAATAAGCTTGTATTTCATAAGATGTTCAATGTGTTACAAGAGTGAGCAAAATGTCACTAAACAAATATTACAATATACAAAAGAATCAAAGATACAAATTGATCTATAGAATGAATACACTAATCACACTATACAAAGACTTGGTTCACAATACATCACAAGTGAATATTATGAATCAAGACAATAAAATATACAATTAAAATATAAGAGAAGAGATAGAAAGAATTAACACAAGGGATTTTTTTAACGTGGTAAAACCTCTAAGGAGGAAACATCCACGGGTTGAACTACAACCATTGGGTACTATATTATTGGAAAGTAAACATAGAACATTCACAAAGTGACCAATCTTTAGCTCATCCAACCTAGTGAAGTCTAAGCCTACCAACCCTATTGGAAAGTATGAAATCCCTCAATGATGCGGAACCACCATATATTGGACAACACACTCAACCAACATCGATGGTAGATTAGAAATTCCTCAAGAGTGCATACACATCCCGTGTACCCCGCTCTATCGGAGTCTATGTCTAACCATACGCCTAGGCCTACCAATATGTTAGCCAACTCCCTATCCAAGGCACTCTTGCCTCTAGGGAGCCTCCCATGCATGACTATCCGAGTCCTCCCGACTCTAGCCATGACTTCTTGCTTACCTATCCGAGTCATCCCGACTCTAGGCAAGACTTCTTGCTTGGCTATCCGAGTCATCCCGACTCTAACCAAGACTTCATGCCTTTTACAAGGACTTCCTAGTGTGATCATGTGAATGCAAATGATGCAAACATTCATTTCAACATAGAACATGTGATCAATACATTCTATGGCACAAATAGACCTAAACATGTGAAAACACAATTAATCAAGTCTAGATGCAAAAATACATGAATAGAAACCTAAGCATGTGAAACACCTAACACATATACTCAAAGTCTCATTCACACACATAACACTTGAATCACAAAATGTTCATTAAGTCCTAATTCAAGATGCTATCAATATACAATCAAAGACTAGATATATGAGATTAAAATCAATCAATATACTAGACAAAAATATAGAGCAAGGTTTTGAGATTTACATCAATCAAAACCTATATTCTCTAAATCACAAACAAATACACAAATCCTTGATTTCTTCAATCAAAGGACCAAATCAAATCTCAAAGTCATTTTAACACAAAATTAATTCAATTAAGTATCAAACAACCTAAGATGCCATTCTAATCACAATACAACTCACAAACAAATGTAAAACCTAGAATCATAAAATCTAGTCAACATAAGTCCATAAATTGAATTTCAATTGGAATGATAATCAAGCTACCTTTTCAAATAGCTTTCATAAAACAATAACATAGATATAGAAGAAGAAACCCCAAGCATTTGGAAGGTCAAATAACAAGAAATCCCTAAGATGAGACCATTACCTCGGATTATGAAGCTGGTTCGGAATTCAGTGGTCAACCACTGGAAATCACGATCAAACAGCTACCAAACCACTTGGAGATGTTAGAGGACTCAAATACGAACACTCTCCAACTTGAATCACTCAAATCCGACTCCGGATGAGGAAGATATGGTGTTTTGAAGTTTGGAAAAATTGGAGAGAATGCCTTACGGGAAAACTGAAATGTTTCAACTTCAAAATTCAAAATGAGAGAGAGAGGGAAGAAATAGTAGGAGAGAGAAGGGAGTTTTCGACCAATCACGTGGTGCCATGTCACCCCCAGGCCGTGGGGGGCGCGTGGCCCACACGGGAGCAGAAGGTGCTCCAGGCCGTGGGGCCCACGGCCTCAACCACGGCCAGCCCATGTGGCCCACGGCCTGGGCTGTCCTCTCCCGCGTACCCTCGGTTCGTCGGCCCGTATCTCGAGCGTCCGAACTCCGAATTTGAATCCGTTTTTGGATTACGAACCGTGACTCTCTCACGCATGAAAAAGACTATACAACTTTGAAAAACGGTTGAGAAATCATCTCGGAAATCATCGATGAAGTCAACACAACGTAAGAGAACGTAAAGTGGCATAGTCAACACGTTTGGACTCGAAACCTTATGAATGAGTAACCGAAACGACCGGAACTCAATAAGGCATTGAATAAGAACATGTTCAAGTCCTAAACACAAAATACGGAAACATACAAACACAAATACACACACATATGCTAGTTTCCGGACATAGTCCTAGAAAATGCAAAACACAAAGTTTATTAACTAAATGTGAATGCATGAGCATATTTTGCCAAGTGTGTGAAAGTGAAATGTAAATGAAATAAAATCATGAAGGGACACACAAGAATGATATGTGTGAGTGTGTGCCTAGCCTTGTAAGAGATAAGAGGTCATGTATACCTTTGTAGACCGATAATGTCCGAAACTCTTAAAAGCCGGCAACTTGAACGAATAATGGTTGAGACGTCCTTCGTCTTCGAAATCCTTTATTTACTAACCACTAAACATTACAAGTAAAACACGTTTTGATATGGAATTAATGCCAACACTAATTATCAACCTAACAATCTCCCCCTTTGGCAAATTCCATGACAAAACCCCTAAACAAACACTAAAACAATTACAAAGAAAATTTGGTCACAATGAGTACAATGAGTTGCACATATAGACACAAATTATAAATCAAGTCTTGAACTTCATCTTGGTCTTCTCTTGATATCACCTAAAAAAAAACTTGAAAGCACAAGAATATCCAAGAGACAACAAGTATGGCAATATCCAAGTATCCAATCATAGGCAAGAAAATAATAACATATAAGTTCAAATGGATCAAGTATGCTCCCCCTTAATACATACTATCCAACAATGTATTCTAAGCCAAGATTCAACAAAAAATATTAAATGCCATATAGTTCAAGCTAGATACCAAATATACAAAAACAACTAACATAAGGCTAAGTAAGCTAGATATCTCCCATGTGTTTCTCATATTTCTCCCCCTTTTTGACATGATATGAAGCCAAAGGGAAAGAGTAAGAAATTATACCTCATGAAGCTTTCTAGCCATTTGTGCCACCAAGGAAAGAAGAACGGTGTGCGGATCTCACATATTGCCTTGTTGGAGTTGATTTTCCTTCCAACTCTTTGATCCTCTCATCTTGAGCAACAAGCTTTGCACTAAGGTCTTCAATCTTCCTTTGTGACGCCTCAATCAACCTATGAGATTCTTCAACCTCTTTCCTCAATTTTAAAGCCCAACTAGGAAGAGCGGGTGAGTTAGGGACATGGTTAGAATCAAGAGAATCACCAAAAAGCCTAAGTACATCATTAGACTTTCCCTTGTCCTTGTATGACATGGTTGCCATACGTTTCTCACTCAACTTCTCTAAGGGAGGAAGCATAACATCACCATCAAGATTCCTCACACCTTTAGCTAAGCACAATTGAGTTATAAACCCCGGAAAAGCCAATTTCTTGTCCAAACGACTAGTACAAGCCGCACTTTGAATTTGCTCCACAAGCAATTCACCAAGGTTTATAGGTTGGTTAGTAACCAAGGCATACACAATCTTAATCTTGTCTCTATTAAGCTCCGAAGCATTAGTAGAAACAATAAGATTGGAGCATACAAATAAATGCCAAAATGCACTAATTTTTGTTAGCTCACCTTGCCTAATAAAAGCACGTTTCCCCCACACAAAATCATCATCATCACAAAGAGTCTTACCCATTAAATCAAGGTTTTCCAAGACATCAACATCAAGGAATTCCGATTCAATGTCATCGGACAAGTTAAGAAATTCATTAACCTTCCTAGGGCAAACTCTAAAGACAACTTTCCTTATGCTAAGAGTAGCACTAGTCACAGTAGAACCGGATTTGTAAGCATTATAAAATTCTCTAACAATGGTCTCATTAGATACTCCTAACATGTTGACCCATGAAATCCAATTCCTACTCTTAAGCACATCATAGACATATGATCCAATACAAGAGTCCAAGTCAATACCCCTTTCTTGAATTATCTTTTTGCACCCAAAAATTCCCAATTCATCAACTTTGTTACCTTTGGAAATTTTGGACGAAATTGTAGGTTTCGACTTGGCAATGGGAGATGAAGAAGTGTTTCCACCAACCTTCTTTGCTTTACCCATGATCTTGCAACACAAAACAAACTAAAAACAAAGTGAGAGGAAACAAAGAAACAAATAAGAAACCAATAAACATATGCAAAGGCAAAACACTATATTTAATAAATCACCATACAAGTAAGAATTTATCATAGCATCTTCATGATTTATCAAAAATAAGAATAATGCCAACAATTAACAACCTTGAAGAACATGTGAACATGTCATAAAAGAGAACAAGAATTTAGCATATTATGCTCCCCCTTGACAAGTGCCTCATCTAAAATCAAGATAGACAAATGTTCACAAAAATCACCACACAATCACATCACAAGCAATTTTTATTAGATTTGCAAATAAGCTTCACATATCTAAGAGAGTTACATCAAGATTTTCAATCACTCTCATATGTCATCAAAAATTGCTAAAGTATCACAAATACTAATTAAGCAAAAGTGAGTGTGTGAAGATTTTGCTTCAAGTATATGAAAAGAAGTAGTTTGATAATCAAGCATGCATACAATTTCAACATCTATTCATCTTAGGCCTTTCCATAAAAAGGTCAAACCGGTTATCATCCGAAATTTTGCTTATAAAGAGAATAGATTTCAACATGTGAGCGTGTGTGTGCATGTGGCTCGTCAACCCATTTCTATTTGTCAACCCGAGCTCATTTGATTATTCAACTATACTCCAAAAGCCTTTTATTTTTTTTTTTTTATTTTTTTTTTTTATTAAGGCTTGAATCAAAGATTTTTTTTTTTTTTTTTTATGATTCAATTCAACACTTCTTTGATTTTTCTAACATAAACATATACACCTCATGGCGGCTTTCACTCATCACAATGACGTAGCCCTTTCCAACATTGGGTGGCTTCACAACCAAGGTGTGTAGCCCTTTCCATGAGGGTGCTCGTTGAGTTCTATGTTGCCGAAGCAAATGGATACCAACCATTGGTCATTTTTAAATGTACTAGTCCTTAGGACTTCAAGGTGTATCCAAAGCGAACATCAATCAAGCTCAACATACTTAACAAAACATACAAGAGAAGCAAAGTGCATTTTTGAAACCAATTTCAAGGCTTAAAAGCACATGATCTAAAAGCAAGTAAAGAGACTTACTTAAGATCTCTACTTCTCAAGAGAGTAGCTATCAAAGAATATGAAGCTCACATTATTCAAAAATTAGCCACTCAACAATCATACAAATAACAACACGCTTCATGAAATAAGATCAATGTGAACACTTATCACCAAAAGATCTTAAGCTAGCAAATGTCAAAGAGTACCATATAAACACTATATTAGTTCTCAATTATGACATGCTTCATGAAAGTGATACAAACAATGAGTTGATAGATGAAAAATCAAGTAAACAAGCAATATGATATAGAGATACATTCGCAAGCTATTTTCACCAAATACAAAGCCTTCACCCTTTTTATGAGTCCTCTTGGCTTGTGAGTCCTCATGACTACAAGTTATAGGTATGTCGATTCCAAGAGACTAAAGGCAATGTAATCCAACTCAAACAAAAAAAAATGACTTTCTCTAAAAGCCATAACAATAATGTTATCATATAGATTCCAAAAAAAACTTCTCAAAAGTTAATCAACAAATTTTGACTATCAAAACAAACAAAGTGAGATAGCTAAGTTCATGTCAAGTTGTAAAGATACAAAGCAAAAAGCTAAGCTTCTTATCAACGACACTAGTCTTAAAGCTAACTCACATGTGCAACTTACACTAATGGTAAGAGCACTCACCCTTGACAAATTTTGTCTTGGGTGGACATACACGAACATCATCAAGATTCTCTTTGACCACAATGTTGAACCTAGAGTAAAGTTCTTCCACAACTTGATTCACAATAATATCATTAATACTCTTCTTCTCAACATTGTTAGCAACACATGCATGGTCTAACTTTGTAGGATATGCATTCTTCACCTTCCGGACATTCTTAACATGCTTTGACAAATTATCATGCTTTCCATATTCAAAAGCTTTAGCATGCATAGAATTAGGTC
The DNA here is from genome assembly GCA_030490815.1 of Acer saccharum. NCBI lineage: Eukaryota > Viridiplantae > Streptophyta > Magnoliopsida > Sapindales > Sapindaceae > Acer > Acer saccharum. The sequence continues at coordinate 10,018,068 of CM059869.1, forward strand.
CAATCTCTCTATTCCTAGATGCATTTTCTAAATTGCAATATTCAATGAATTTATAGCACTTGGGCTTGATATGGCCTAAGGTATTGCAAAAATGACATATGGGAACAAAAGGAGAGATTTTACCTTCCGGTGGTGGTGGAGGACAAATGGGAGTTTCAATGGGTACCTTGTTCTTCAATTTGATCTTGGTCTTGGAACGTCTCTTCTTAGGAGCTATCTTGTCAACAATGACATGATCTTCGCTTTGTAGGAAGTGATACTTCTATGAGAATCTCCTCAACTATAGAGTCGCTTGAGCCTCCTAGAGTCAAACTAGAGATTATCCTATCCCTTTCAAGAACAAACCCTTTAAAGAACAAACCCTTCAACTTCTCTAAGCTTCTTGGCAAGAGCATTCTTTTCACCTAAGAGCCTCCGAGATGTTGAGACAAACTCATTCACTTATAGCTTAATCAAATCATCTTAAGCACTCCCAATGATTTGGATCAACCTCCTCATCCAACGAATCTTGACATACATCCTCTAGGATAGAGTGAGAGGTCATGAATGCAACAAAGTTGCTTACCAACTCTTCTTCATTAGAAGACTCATCACTTGAGCTCTCCTCATCACTAGAGACATCATCACTCCATGTGGATTTCTTCATTATGTTGCTTGAGTAAGTGATCAAACCTAAATTGATCAACCTTTGGAACACAAGAACATCTTCTTCTTTGCTTTTGTAACTAACACTCTTTCAAGCTTATCAACAAATTTGTTAGTAGACAAATGCAATGAAAAATGAGAAGAACCTTTTCCACAACAAATAAAGGAGGACAACTATGACACAAAAACCTAAGCAATTTACACGTAAGTATAAACCGGATCTCGTCGAGTGCCGTCCGACGACCCGCTCTCATACCAATTGAATGTACACAAACGAAGTTAAATTGCTTAAAGCATACCTAGAGGGGGGGGGGGGGGTGAATAGGTTTTTACACCTTTTTTCAACCCCTTGAACAAACATCCGTTTGTCCCTCAAGGTAGCCTTACACACAACACAATAAGCCAAGGTAGACATACATAGACAATACAATGACACAATCATAAGAGAAATGTCTAAGTATATCAACAAGTCATGTGAGGTAAAATATCAAATAAACATAACAACAAAATAAGCTTGTATTTCATAAGATGTTTAATGTGTTACAAGAGTGAGCAAAATGTCACTAAACAAATATTATAATATACAAAAGAATCAAAGATACAAATTGATCTATAGAATGAATACACTAATCACACTATACAAAGACTTGGTTCACAATACATCACAAGTGAATATTATGAATCAAGACAATAAAATATACAATTAAAATATAAGAGAAGAGATAGAAAGAATTAACACAAGGGATTTTTTTAACGTGGTAAAACCTCCAAGGAGGAAACATCCACGGGTTGAACTACAACCATTGGGTACTATATTATTGGAAAGTAAACATAGAACATTCACAAAGTGACCAATCTTTAGCTCACCCAACCTAGTGAAGTCTAAGCCTACCAACCCTATTGGAAAGTATGAAATCCCTTAATGATGCGGAACCACCATATATTGGACAACACACTCAACCAACATCGATGGTAGATTAGAAATTCCTCAAGAGTGCATACACATCCCGTGTACCCCGCTCTATCGGAGTCTATGTCTAACCATACGCCTAGGCCTACCTAGACCTGGCACGGTTCCGGTTCGAACCGCCGGAACCGGAACCGGAAAAACCGGAACCGGAACCTGAACCGGTTGGACCGGTTCCGGTTCCGGTTCGTTAGTTGGTTCGAACCGCCGGTTCGAACCGGATTGGAACCGGCGGTTCCGGTTCCGGTTCGAACCGCCGGTTCACACAATTTTTTTTTTATTTTTTATTTTTTTTTTTCTATAATACCACCCCCCTTTCATTTTTCCTCACACCAATTTTTTCTCAATTCTCTAATTCTAATTTCTCTCCAACACTCTCAAAAAAAAATTTGCCTCAAAAAAAAAAAAATTGCGGTAAAAAAATTTGTATATATGCCTTAAACTTTGAAAGGCCATAACTTTGTGCTCGGATGTCTGAATTGGGTGATTTTTTTTTTGAAATCGCATAGAATGATGCAAGGAATCCAATGGGAGTAAGCCCAGAGGGCTTGTGCCCACTTTTCGAGCCCCAAAAACCCCTTTTTCATCAAAAAAAAGTGTTTTTAAGTGTCGTGTTTATTTCGAACCTTGTTTAAACCTAGTAAGAAACTTTTCCCTCTCGATCCGACACCACACCCGTGCCCGTCTTGGTCCGGAGAATTACTTTAAAGTCAGGCCTCGTGTAAATGGACACGTTTTAAAATAAATCTTTATACTACTTATAGTTTTTGTTTCAATTATTATACTAGAATTGAATGTGGCTTCATTGGTTAGGGTGTTATCATGGTTGTTTTGCAACCATGGTTCAACAACCCATAAGAACCCATTTTTCTTTTTCTTTTTCTTTTGTCATTTGTAATTTTATTTTATAATTTAATTTTGTAATTTTTCATTTATATATTTATTTTATTAGAGAAGTCTTTTTTTGTTTGTAAAAAAAAAAAAAAAAAAAAAAAAAAAAAAAAAAAAAAAAAAAATTCGGTTCAAAACCGGCGGTTCCTGTGGAACCGGAACCGGAACCGGCGGTTCCGGAACCGGAACCGGAACCGCCGGTTCGGAACCGGAACCGGAACCGAACCGGAACCGTGTCACCTCTAGGCCTACCAATATGTTAGCCAACTCCCTATCCAAGGCACTCTTGCCTCTAGGGAGCCTCCCATGCATGACTATCCGAGTCCTCCCGACTCTAGCCATGACTTCTTGCTTACCTATCCGAGTCATCCCGACTCTAGGCAAGACTTCTTACTTGGCTATCCGAGTCATCCCGACTCTAACCAAGACTTCATGCCTTTTACAAGGACTTCCTAGTGTGATCATGTGAATGCAAATGATGCAAACATTCATTTCAACATAGAACATGTGATCAATACATTCTATGGCACAAATAGACCTAAACATGTGAAAACACAATTAATCAAGTCTAGATGCAAAAATACATGAATAGAAACCTAAGCATGTGAAACACCTAACACATATACTCAAAGTCTCATTCACATACATAACACTTGAATCACAAAATGTTCATTAAGTCCTAATTCAAGATGCTATCAATATACAATCAAAGACTAGATATATGAGATTAAAATCAATCAATATACTAGACAAAAATATAGAGCAAGGTTTTGAGATTTACATCAATCAAAACCTATATTCTCTAAATCACAAACAAATACACAAATCCTTGATTTCTTCAATCAAAGGACCAAATCAAATCTCAAAGCCATTTTAACACAAAATTAATTCAATTAAGTATCAAACAACCTAAGATGCCATTCTAATCACAATACAACTCACAAACAAATGTAAAACCTAGAATCATAAAATCTAGTCAACATAAGTCCATAAATTGAATTTCAATTGGAATGATAATCAAGCTACCTTTTCAAATAGCTTTCATAAAACAATAACATAGATATAGAAGAAGAAACCCCAAGCATTTGGAAGGTCAAATAACAAGAAATCCCTAAGATGAGACCATTACCTCGGATTATGAAGCTGGTTCGGAATTCAGTGGTCAACCACTGGAAATCACGATCAAACAGCTACCAAACCACTTGGAGATGTTAGAGGACTCAAATACGAACACTCTCCAACTTGAATCACTCAAATCCGACTCCGGATGAGGAAGATATGGTGTTTTGAAGTTTGGAAAAATTGGAGAGAATGCCTTACGGGAAAACTGAAATGTTTCAACTTCAAAATTCAAAATGAGAGAGAGAGGGAAGAAATAGTAGGAGAGAGAAGGGAGTTTTCGACCAATCACGTGGTGCCATGTCACCCCCAGGCCGTGGGGGGCGCGTGGCTCACACGGGAGCAGAAGGTGCTCCAGGCCGTGGGGCCCACGGCCTCAACCACGGCCAGCCCATGTGGCCCACGGCCTGGGCTGTCCTCTCCCGCGTACCCTCGGTTCGTCGGCCCGTATCTCGAGCGTTCGAACTCCGAATTCGAATCTGTTTTCGGATTACGAACCGTGACTCTCTCATGCACGAAAACGACTATACAACTTTGAAAAACGGTTGAGAAATCATCTCGGAAATCATCAATGAAGTCAACACAACGTAAGAGAACGTAAAGTGGCATAGTCAACACGTTTGGACTCGAAACCTTATGAATGAGTAACCGAAACGACCGGAACTCAATAAGGCATTGAATAAGAACATGTTCAAATCCTAAACACAAAATACGGAAACATACAAACACAAATACACACACATATGCTAGTTTCCGGACATAGTCCTAGAAAATGCAAAACACAAAGTTTATTAACTAAATGTGAATGCATGAGCATATTTTGCCAAGTGTGTGAAAGTGAAATGTAAATGAAATAAAATTATGAAGGGACACACAAGAATGATATGTGTGAGTGTGTGCCTAGCCTTGTAAGAGATAAGAGGTCATGTATACCTTTGTAGACCGATAATGTCCGAAACTCTTAAAAGCCGGCAACTTGAACGAATAATGGTTGAGACGTCCTTCGTCTTCGAAATCCTTCATTTACTAACCACTAAACATTACAAGTAAAACACGTTTTGATATGGAATTAATGCCAACACTAATTATCAACCTAACAAACTCCCTGCAGCACATGGAGGTGTCGTCTACATACTAGTTTTAACAGACTACTTCACCAAATGGGTCGAAATCGGAACATTCCAACAAGTACGTGACATTGAGGTACGCGACTTCGTATGAAAAAACATTATTTGCAGGTTTGGAGTACCTTGGGAAATAGTGACCGACAACAGATCCTAATTCATTTCGTACGACTTCAAAAACTTTTATGACAAGTATGAGATAAAGCTAGCTTCTCAACACCTCGTTATCCTCAAGCCAACGAATAGGCAGAGTCGACAAACAAAACCGTTGTCAACACACTAAAGAAACGATTGGAGGCAGAGAAAGGCGAATGGGCAGAAAAACTCCCAGAGATACTATGGTCGTACAAAACTACTCCATGTCGGTCGACTGGAGAAACTCCTTTCTCACTTGTCTACGATTTTGAAGCGGTAATCTCAATAGAGACACGACTTGCGACGGCTCGAAGTGAAAACTCCAATGAGGAGCAAAACAATTTGGAGCTTGCTTTCGAATTTTCGAATTAGATCATCTAGACAAGCGTCGAGACCGTGCATCCCTACGGATACAGTCGTACCAATAACAAATTGCACGACATTATAACAAAAAAGTGAGGACCAGAGTATTCAAGATTAACGACTGGGTGCTACGACGAGTCTTCCAAAACACCATGGAAGAAGGAGAGGGAAAGCTGGGACCGATATGGGAAGGCCCCTTCCAAATAACAGATATAAAAGGGCGAGGGTGATCGGTCTTTTATTGTATATGTTTTTTATCCCCATTCCTCCAATCAATTGCTTGTTTCTCGAGTCTTTTTGGGTTTTAATTTGTGTGTTTGAGCATTTTTCAGGATTTTGGATCCAGATGAACAATTTGAAGAAATCAGGCAAAAAGTGCTATTTTAGAAGACTTCAGGGGCTTTCGTGCTAATATCCAAAGTGCAATCAAGACCGCTTCCAATTAATTAGCAGCGATGCAGCAGCGGTCTAAAAACAGTAGGTACCGCTGCCAAACCGTTGCCTTGACCATAGCAGTCTCCCGTATTTCGTCACTACCGCTGCCCAAACCGCTGCCTCTATGGCAGCGGTAATGGCAGCGGTCTGGTAAAAATTATCCTGATTAAGGAGTCTTTTCGTATTCGGATTTGAGAGGCCTATATATATGTTGAGTTGTCTTTAGGGCTGCGGTCTCTCTGCTCGGATTTGAACCCCCTCAGACATTCCACACCTTGCCTTTTCACAGAGCTCATCACACAATTTCATCATCCATCTTTACACATAGAAGTTTCGAAGATGAAGGAGTTGCCAACTTCGGAGATTTGAAGAATTCGTTGAAGACGTTCAATGGGTTTTATCTTTTTCCCCTCTTGTCTTTTTGTTTCTAATATGTGTAACTAACTCCATACTAGGGAGTCAATGTGAACCTCTATGAATGCTCTTTGTTAGAATTGACTATATTTCCATTAATTCAAGTTTTGATTTATTCAATTCATTCTAAGTCTTAATTCTTTATTTGTGTTAATGCATGATCATACGCTAGCATGAATTTAGGGTTTTGATAATTTAATAATTAAGTTTGGAGTGTTGATCTACACGTAACCTTAATTAATATTCAATTGAATGGGTAAAACTGATCTTAGCATTGATCTATGCAAGTAGGTTTTGGTTCATTAGTTCTTGCACTTAATGGGTTCTCGGTTGTAGTTTGCGCCATTAATCTATGGGTAAATTACAATTGAGAATACTTGATTCATCCCAGGATCATACGGTAACAATCATAAATAAGATAAGAACGAATCCTTAACTTGAGTTACATCTTTTATCAAAGTCAATTCGAAGCATTGAGTAAACGTAGTTGGGGAGCATTGATGACCTAGTCCTCTCACCTCTTGATCACATTTACATATTCTTTTTACTTGTTTTCTTAGTTTGATTTAGTTTTTAATCGATACTCAATCAATCAATCACTCAATCAACTCTCTTGGATACTGTTAATTGCTTAGCTTGAATTAGAACTAGTTTAATTGGTAAATCACTTTTTCTCGTGGGAACGATCCCTACTTGTCACTGTACTTATCTCACGATTCGTGCACTTGCGAGTTAGGTTTTTATAACATAATTTTACACATCAAGTTAAGCTGGGACCGATATGGGAAGACCCCTTCCAAATAACAGATATAAAAGGGCGAGGGGCATACAAATTACGAGAACTTGATGGTCGGGAGTTACACAACAGCTGGAACACCCTACATCTAAAACAGTACCATTTCTAAACTCATTTATTTTTCAATCATTTTGTCGACGTTCAATACTGATGAGTCAACATACAAGGAGCAATGATGAAAAACTTAGTGCAAATAAGTGCAAAACTGAACTCACAAAAAAGAAAACTCATATCTTGCTCTACATAAGCTGTCGGAATCGACAAGCAATAATTTGCTATTACAAGTACAAATACAATACAACATCGTATAGTCGACGAATTATGAAATATCAGTCAACCAACTCTCAATTTCCTCGCTCGACATCGCATATACAGAATGGGGGGAATAGAACTGGGGACACATGTCGACCCAATAACGCATGTACGCGATGATTTCCTATGAAGGTCATGTCGACCTAATAATGCACGTACGCAATTATTTCCTATGTAAGGTTGTGTCGACCCAATAATGCATGTACACGATGATTTCTTATGAAAATAAAGGTCGTATCGACCCAATAACGCACGTACGTGATGATTTCCTATGTAAATGAAGGTTGTATCGACCCAATAACGCACGTACACGATGATTTTCTATGTAAATAAAGGTCGTATCGACCCAATAACGCATGTACGCGATGATTTCCCTTGTATATAATGGTCGTGTCGACCACTTAACGCATTTAAATGATTTCTTATATAAATCAAAAGGTCGTGTCGACAATTTAACGTATTTACGTGACTTTCTATATCAACATATCTTGTCAACCAAATTACGTTTGTGCACGAGTTTACAGGCTTGTCGCATATGATTAAATTATACAAATTGTGCGAACCTCATTATAAGATGGTCGAGTCATTCCCACAATCATACCAAATCAAGTGAACTTATCATGCACATATGAAGTCATTCACAAAAAAAATATAAAATGCAAGTATAAGCAAAGGCATATGATCAAAGTAAACATAAATAATGGCCATTTCGACCAGATCATTCGGAATTATAAAAACAAATATATCGAGTTGACACGGGAAAATAGACAGTACACCCATTAGACATATAAAAGAAATGATGAATAAGATCAATTTGTGGTAGTGTCGTCGACAGACATGTCAACATACCCAATGTTGTCGGCATCCTTATCTCTCTGCCCTCCTGCATCTACTTCTTTATCAGCAACCTCGTCAATAGCTGGAGATCCCTCGTTTATCATACATTCCATCTCTTTACAAGTGTCGATCTCTGCTTGCATCTCCTTAGAATCCCATTTCACATGTTCTCTAGCCAAGAATTGTTTGAAAAGCTCCGCCCTTGCTTTACACATAGCTTCGGCTGCCATCGACAGGAGTTGTTCTTTCAAACCTGTGATAAGTCGCTCTTGCTTTGCTACAACCTATTTCGTCTTTGTCGACTCATCGCAATGTCGATCTCTCTCCTCCTTCAACCCCTTCATCTCTTCTACCAATGCCGAGTTTTTCTCCTCTAATTCCTTCATAGCCTTGTCGAGCTTAGCGTTGTTTGCCCTACTGGTGTCGTTAAGCTTTCGAAGCTTGGCACAGCTAGAGCCTGCAAAATAAATATCATATCGTTAAATATTCAAGTAATCAAAAGGACAACTGGGGAAATAAATAACTGCTACTGCTGCTCTCATTTTGCTAATTCTTTCTCTATAAAGCCTTAAGGCTTCAGCAGTATCAGGCATGTTGATCTTTACACTCGCCATCGATGTCACTGCGTAATGACATTCAACGTCAGTAATGAGCAATAAAAATTTCATATCACATTGAAGGATTTCAAGACTCCTTCTAGTCCAAACATATGGCACAAAATCCTTCACATGAGGATATGGTGCTCGTGATCTATTCAATGTCGACCAGCGCCATAAGCTAGTAGGCCTAAGTTTACCTTCTGTAAGTAAAACTCTCCAACACCTATTTTCTGCAGAAATATCTAGCATATCCTTGGTACGCTGAGGTGCCTCGTCGCATGACAACTTATGATCCGTACCATTTATCTCTACATAGATAGTTAGACTCGTTAATGCTAAGGAAAATCTATAAAAAAAGAGATAAATTTTCTAAATGACAGTGGAAGTCGATACTCACAATACTAGTTCCAGATACGTTGGTAGAAAAATCCCGACTTCCCCCAAGGACCGTTGATCAGGGGACCTTTAGCAAAAAAAAAGGTATCCTTCCAATGATGGTAATTTGTTGTAAGGTCAGGTATAAGCTGATGCTCCTTCGACCTAAGTATCAGCATGTAACGACTTCTATCACTTGGGTGCTGTTTCAGGTAATAATTATGTAGGAGGCATCTTAGTCCAAACTTCAATCCATTTCTCTCACGGAGGACAGTTAAACTCAGAAGTACCATCAAACTGATTGGCATCAATTGATTAGGAGCGATGTTGTAATACAACATGTGTTGAGCCAAAGAAGGAACTGGGAATTTAAATCCCAGACGGAGGATATACTCCTAAAAGCATGTCCATCCGGGTATATCCTAGTCCGCCGGTTCATGCTTCTTCAAAACGCGCAGTTCGATCGACTTCTGGATTCCATAAATCGTTCGTAAATAGCTCATGTCATTATCTGTAAGCACGTTTGCTGGACTCTATTCAAGAATATTTAACGGGCGACCAAAGACAGATGGTTTTGCAACATCCACGTATTCTGGGAATTCCACCCGCTCCGTAACGGCGTGTACGACGCCTTGCTCTAACATACCCCTCGTATTTATATTGACTACTTTCGACGAATCCTCTATTGATACCAGTCGATCGTCACTTGTCATTCTACTGTCGACTCGTCTATCATCCTCGCTCTCCATATCACTAGAAGTCCACGTATAGCGCAGCTCTGAGACTGTATTGTCACTCGACATGATATCTCCAAAAGCTGACAAATGCAAAAAATGCATGAGTCAGGCAAAAACTAAACGCTACAATCACAACCTAGGGTTTTAAGATCAAAACCTAGGGTTTTTTCGAAAAATCTAAACCTAAGGATCAACTTAGCCCTGTGGAGCTTTGCCTATCCTATGTCGAGCGGCTACTTAAATCTAAGCGTCTACTCATGACATAACGATATACAAGTAGACCAGAAACAGCACATCATATGAACAAATTCAACATGGCAACGAATCAAATGCGTCAAAAAACGATCAAGAACACACAATGTTGTAAAAAGCGCTAAGCGTTAGTCGGGCAGCGACCCCCCGCCTAGCGCCTAGGCCACCTAGTCGGGGACTAGGCGGACGGTCGGAAGATGGCCGGCCGGCCGGTCGACCTGCCGAAAGCTGATCGACAGTTAACCTGAATTTTTTTAAAATAAAACAATCCATGTATTAGTGTATTTTTAAAACTATCAGTATTTTTAACTCAAACAATAACCGATGTAGTACAAAGTACAATGTACAAGCCATTTATGCACAATTTACAAGCCACTTATGCACCTATCAGTTGTAGTACAATGTACAAGCCGCTTACGCACCTATTAGTTGTAGTACAATGTACCAGCCCTTTATGCACAATGTACAAGCCACTTATAAATAATAATTAAATAATTAAATATATAAAGTTACAAACTCACAACTTAGTGAGTCATGTTCAGTATGATATTTGGCGAGAGAGAAAACTAGTTAGATTGGCGAGAGAGAAGACTAGTTAGACCGGCGAGAGAGAAGATCAGCTTCCACAGATGGCGGCGACGAAGGAGAGGAGAAGATTCGGCGAAGAAGAGAGAAGATTCATTTTCTTTTTCTTTTTTCTTTTTTCTTTTTTATAAAAAAAATCGATCAACAGTCAAAGTCGATTTCTTTAGTCGTTGACCGCCACGCTGACTAGTCGGCGACTAGGTCCGACTTGGACCGAATTTGACCGACTTTGACCCCAGCCGCCTACTTCAGCCGACTATCAACAAATCGCGGCGGCAGACCATCACCGAGAGACTAGTCGGCACTAGTCGCTGACTTCTGCAACACTAAGAACACATTGAAGAACATCAAAAATGGCAAAGAACACATATTTCCTAGGTAAAAATGTCAGAAACTTCTATTTATTTCCTATAAATTCGTAAAGGTAAGTTTCATGCAAAAGTAAATGAAGAAAAAACAACTCTTTACTAACCTTGGAAGAAATTTGAGTAGAAATCACGAAGAAATCAACAAAAAACCAACAATATCTTCACTTCACAAAAAAAGTTTGCCAAAAGAGAGAAAAAAGAGAAGGAAAAACTCAAGTCGTGCTAAAAGTGATCCCATCAGATGAAACGGTTTACTTATTAACCAACTCTTCAACCCTAATTGTCACGTGTCAGCACCCCTTCAGTTACCAATTAACCAAGGTAATCGCCTAGTTTAAATTTCAAAAAATTTTATCTCGAAAATCGTGCACGAATTAAATGCATCTGACGTCAACCTAGAGCACTGAAACACAACCATCCCATCTATTTGAGTTCCAAACCTCACTCGATTTGACTTCCAAACCTTACTCTAAACATATTCGTCGAACGACGGACCATCTCCACAGCTCGACTTCGCTAATTCGATGGTAAGAGTTGCCAATCAGATGGCATCCAAAACGTAGTGATTCGACTCGACAAGGAAGCGCTTGACTAAACCAATGGTCGACTCAATGAAAATCACTTTCTAACTCATTGAACCCTTTTTTAGAGAGTGGGGGACAAACTATGGTAGCCAAAAATGGCCCATAGGCTCAAACGTTTAAAGCCTAGACCTTCAGCATTGGATCCTATCAAAGCCCACGTATAGTGGGTCGACCCAAAGCTTTGAACAGTTGAAAGTTGGCTGATTGACTCAGTCCAACTTGAGCCACCACTTCAATAACCACCGGATTCAAATGAGAGTGAATCTCTCCTTGAAATCCTCCCATAATCGAAACCAACAGTTGGTGAACGTTGGAGAGTTTTTGCCTATAAATGACTAGGTTCCATCACAGTAAAGCTCTCTGAAACTCTTACTAAGAAAAGCTCATAAAGGCGTGTTAAAACTCTGATTAAACTCTTCCCGGCTACCAGAATTCGATCCAAATTGCGATTGTCACCGTCAGCCATTGCTCAGCCCAAGCACACCTAAGGTTAAGAATCTAACCCCATCTCCATCATCTTTTTATTATCTGTTTCTCTGTTCTTGTTCTTTTGCAGGTTCAACGAAGAAGACAACAGTCCTAGATCAGTAGATTAATCATTTTCACAGGATTATTGAGGAGACGACATCCCCCATTCGACCAGTTCAACCAAGTTGCCTTGGGCCTAACTTGAATCCGACCCGATCCACGTAACTCATAGTTCTACCCCCTACAATATTCAAAGAAGTAAAATGTTTTTATTTTTTTTTATTGAAACTTGCAAAATAATATCAAAAGAAGAAAATAAAAATTGCAAAAACTTTGGTGTGTTCACTATGATTCGTGTTTAAACTAGGCCCACAGCCCATTCAACTATTAAAAGTATAAATCCAAAATCCAATTTCAAATATCAGTTGAAGTTTAAACCGTTAAAAACCTAATTTTTCTTTTGGCTCCAATGCAACGAAATGAATCACTCTCTTCTACAGTTCCTCAAGAAAGCCAATTCCCTCAAATCCTTCAAATCGATCCACTCCCATCTTATAATCAATGGCACCATCAACTCATCCGACCTTATTCTCAACAAACTTCTTCGTATCTATTCGCGTTTCGGTGCCATCGATTACGGCCACAAACTGTTCGATGAAATTCCGCAACCAAATGAATTTCTTTGGACGGCCTTGATTCATGGGTATGTTGAGAATTATAGATATGCCGAAGCATTTTATATGTTTGTTCGAATGCTTAGTGAGTCTGTGACACCGTTAAATTTTACTATTGCGTCAGTACTTAAGGCTTTGGCCCGTGAAAAGAGGGTAAATGAAGGGAAGGGGATTTATGGGTTTGTGTTAAAAAGTGGTTTCAGTTTTGACTTGATTGTGCAAAATGCGGTGCTTGATCTTTTCATGAGATGCGGAGAAACGGACTTCGCGAGATGGGCATTTGATGAGATGGATGAAAAGGATGTTGTTTCTTGGAATACTATGGTGTCGGGTTATGGTAATAATGGTAGAGTTGATATTGCACACAAGCTGTTTGATAAGATGACAGAGAGGAATGTCATTTCTTGGACGAGCTTGATTAATGGGTATATTAAGAGTGGCAACATGGTGCAGGCGAGGGCTCTTTTTGATAGAATGCCCAATAAAGATCTTGCTTCACGGAATGTGATGGTTTCTGGATATTTAGATGCTGGTGATCTTGTTGGTGCACGCTATGTTTTTGAAGCGATGCCATTTCGTGGTATTGAAACTTGGAATTTAATGATTTCAGGGTTTTGTAAAGCAGGTGAAATAGAAATTGCTGAAGAACTTTTCAACAGAATGCCAGATAGAAATGTTGTGTCATGGACCACAATAATGGATGGATATATAAAATCTGGAAATGTTGACCGTGGGAGGTCTTTATTTGATCAGATGCCTAAAAAGAATCTGATCTCTTGGTCTATAATGATCGGAGGTTATGCCAAAAATGGGCAGCCTCGTAATGCTTTGGAATTGTACAAGTCCTTTAAAGAACAACGGATTAAGCCAGATGAGACATTTATACTGGGAATCATCTCAGCTTGCTCGCAGTTAGGAATTCTAGATACTGCTGAATCAATTATTCTTGACTTTTCCGAACCTTCATTTTTTCCTAATTTGTGTGTTGTAAACAGTTTGATAGACATGTATGCAAAATGTGGAAGCATTGAGAGGGCTAAGCAGGTATTTGAGATGGCTCATCAAAAGGATCTGCTTTGTTACAGTACCATGATTGCAGCCTTTGCAAATAATGGATTGGGTCAAGACGCCATTTCTTTGTTTGATGAGATGCAAAGGGCAAATATAAGACCTGATGGAGTAGCTTTTCTTGGGGTTTTAACTGCTTGTAACCATGGGGGGCTTGTCAATGAGGGCAAGCTGTACTTCAAACAAATGATAGATGAATATGATATTCAACCTTCAGAAAAGCACTATGCGTGTGTTGTTGACCTTCTTGGCCGTTCTGGCTGCCTTGATGAGGCGCATAATATTATAAAAAACATGCCAATTGCACCACATTCAGCTGTATGGGGCGCTTTGCTTGCAGCTTGTAGGGTCCATTGCAATGTTCAATTGGCAGAAGTTGCTTCAGCTGAGTTATTTAAGATTGAACCTTATAATTCTGGTAATTATGTTCTTTTATCTAATACTTATGCTGCTGCTGGACTCTGGGATGATGTTGCTAGAGTGAGAAAAATGGTTAAGGAGTGTCGAGTTAGAAAGAATAGAGGTTCTAGCTGGATTGATGTGGGATGCACTCTCCATGAATTTGTCATGGGAGATACTTCACATTCTGATTCAGAAAGCATGTACTTTATCTTGAATTTACTCTGTGAAGATATGAAAATTTTGGGATATATATTGGACTCTGAGAAGACAGAAGTATAACCTCTCAATATTATGTTTCCTTCTAATGCATACTTCTGCAACCTCTTGGAAGACGGGTGATCTTAATGAAAAGCGGAGGAGAAAAGAAGAAGCAAATCAATCTTCCTTCTGCTGAATTCATGTAGTAGGGTCCCCCTTACAGTTCTAGGACATCATCAACCAAGATCTGAGTTGTTAATGTGAGTGGCCTCCTAACTTGTGGAATAATGTATTCTTTTTCATTTAATTGTATTTCATCAAGATGAAAAGCAGTATACTGTTTACAGAAAGTGTGCAAGTTTTTGACTAGAGCTAACTCTACTTTGAGCTACTGCATATATAGAAAAGTACAAAAATGATCAATTGTGGGAATTTCGTACATTTTTTCAGCGGTATCCCAATTGACACCGGTGTAAATTAAAAAAAAAAAATCTGCTATTTATATGTTTTTTCATACGAAATCCCACAACTTATCAGCTTTGCAGTAAATATGCTTATATATATATTAGATTAAAGAAGTGATGTACTGTCCAAAAAAGGGAAGATGTATAGAGAGACATATTACTGATATGCAGCTGGATGCTTTGCTTTTGAGAATTCCAGGTGGTTATTTGATTATTGATTCATGAATTATCTTCTAAACTTCACTGAAAATATATTCTGGAATTCTAATTCAAAGACATTTCCTACTATAAAAATTATCGAGAAGAAAATAAAATAAACTGATATGGTTTGTACATATATTGGCCATGGATCAAGAAAATTAACAAAATTTATCTAAATTAAAAAGATACAACATAGTTTCAGTGAAAAATGTAAGAATTGAATAGTTAATTCTCTTCTTACTTTTTTTTTTTTCCTTTTCCCGCAAACGATTTAAAATAATTGATTGATGAAATAACATATTGAAAGTCTGTCAGATGCTAACAGTTTTGCTGCCAAATCTGTGTGTATCACCTAGTAACTTGATGATGTCTCTGGCTGCCATTTCCTGTCCACCATTAACTCATTAAGTGATTAAACAACAAAAAACACTTTTTTATTTTCATTTTTTGGTTTTGTTTTTTGGTTTTTAAACTATTACAAGGGAAGTGGATACCTCCTAAAAAGTAAAAAGTGTATCCTAATTCGTAATTAAACATGTCAGCAAGTAAGTGACTAAGTGGTATTAATTTAATGGTAATCATTAAATAAAATAGTAAAGTTTTTTGTTGGGGAAAATCTTATCGAGCAATGAGAAAATTTTTGGGAGTTTGTAAACATTGTTTTGACTAATATTCCTTCGGCAAAGCCTCATCTGATGGAGCCCCACGCCCCATGGAGGACATAGACATGGACTAGTTTTTATCTGACTGCTCACCACTTTGTGTTTTCAGGCTTTTATATTAATATCAAATTCTTCTATACATAACAAAAAATTTGTCTTTTTTACTACTTTTATATAACAAAAAAAAAAAAAAAAAAAAAACTCATTTTTAATCTTCTTTTGGTTCCTAAAAAGGATTACATAGTGCCAGTAATCCATGTGATTTCAATTCAAGCTAAGCACTAAAGTTCATTGAATTTCACTATTATTATATTCATTTTAAACATAAGTTGAATGAAGTTTACGAGGTGACATCTTGTTAAACATTTTTGACACTATCAAATATATTCCAAGAAAAAAAAAATACTATTAATCAAAATTTTGGAAGATCCTCTTGTATATATTATCAACAAGTATTGGACTGAAATATTTTCAAAAAAAGAAAAAGAAAAAAGAAATTGCAATGTCAATTGGGTAACCAAATAAATCATGCATGTAAAGGTATGAAGAAACAAGATCTGACAGGAAGGATTCAAGGACTTAAACTCAAGTGATTGTTGTTTATGATTTAATTGGTGTCTGGTGTGTTGTGTGGTGTGATTATGTCGATAGAGATTCAGATGTGGCTAACTATGGCAACATATATTTTTTAGGTGAAACATATCCATATATGTCGAAATTAATTGAATTAATATACAAACGTCATTTCAAGTAAAATTGAATATAACCCGATATCGTGTTAAGGGTGTACTTATCCTAAAATATCAAGTCGTTAAGGAAGGTTATTTAACAACCCTAATTAACTAGGACATATCAGTGATACCCACCTGCCTAAACAAGATAGTTCAAACTATTAAAACTTTATTCCCATTTTGGGATTGCTTTTGAGATATGGACTGAGAGTTTCTTGAATTAATTTTAATAGTGATCTCATAAAGCTTAAAGGTCCCTGTAGAAACACAAGGAGAAATAATATTGGAAGCATTTCTGGCTTTTACTATTACTTTTTTTTTTTTTTTTTTTATAAATAATTTGACTTTCTCTTGGAGGATTTTTTTTTTTAAAAAAAAAAAAAAAAAAAAAAACACAGCAGAATTTGGGGTTAAATAATTATTATTATTCTGACCTAGCTAATTTTCATCATATAACTTCACATGTTCACAAAATATTTTAGGGTCTATTGTCTGTTGGTCAGTTGGTTGAGAAAATTTTAAGTTCTAGGAATTATTAATTCTCAAGGGTTTGAAGTTTTGAGAGTTTAATTTTCTTAACAAATGAGACTATTGTTCTGAAAAAAATTATAAACATAGAAAATAATATGATATCTTTTCATTTATTTCCATCTCTTAAGTAATAATTGGAAAATAATATATTTTCTAATTAACAAACACATACGCTATATTGGCCAATGTTTTAAAGACCAAAGTTATCCTCTCATTGCTTAATTAGTTATTGTTTTTGATTGAAGATAAAAATAAAATCCAACTATTATAGAAATAATCTTGTCAAGATTTCGAGATAAGAAAATTGATATTATTTAGTCTTTAAATCACATATTTACAATTTTAACCATATTTGAAGTTTTGATGAGAATTACATTTCCTTGAAAGAATTCCCCTAGAATGGAAAAATAAAATTTGATCAATTCACATTGATTGGTTTGGAGTTGATTAAAATTATGTCTATGTAACTTTGATATATTAGACTAGCATAAGTTCAAAGATTGTTTATAAGGTTAAATCAAAATATTACATGATTGTTTTCTTACTATTTTTTTTTCTTTTCTCGAAGCGATAATATATAAGATAAGATATATAGATTTGTGATAAAAGGAAGATTTGGGAAGATTACCATATTTTTTTTTCGTTTCTTTTCTTGTAATGCTTAAATTATGCACAAAAGCTGAAATTAAAAATTTTATGTCTCCCCTAATCCTAAGCTATTAGACAAAGGCAGCTGTAAAACACCCATTATTCTTCGATACAGAAGTTTTCTTGAAATTTCATTTTGCTTTGAAGTTCAAAACACTCCAATCATGGATTCATGGTCATGAAAAAAAAAAAAAAAAATTCTTTTGGATCATAACAATTAAATTTGTTACACCAAAAAAAGAAAAGAAAAGAAAAAAAAAAATCATATTTAGTACACAATTTTCTGCTTCAATCAGAAAAACAAAAGAATTTAACAGGCAAAACACTAATTAATTGGTATATAACTCTCTATATATATGCTGTATTTATAATACACAACCAAAACTTGGATACATTTCCTTGTCTTTAACTTGTTTTTGGTTAAAATCAATTCTACAGTTACATTTGAAGCAACATATATATATGGATCTTCTTCTTGGTTTGATGGGTTGGCCTTGTAGGAACAACACAGTAAACACCATTGATACATGCAGATCGATGCTATCAAACCACCAAAACATCATCATCTTCCTCACAAACTTGAGGGAAAAAAAGAAAAAAAAAAAAACTTTATCTTTAATTTTTCTGTTTTCCATCTAAACTTTCCATTAGCTCGATTCGACTCCAGAAAATAAAAAAATAAAAAACCATCGACAAGAAGATGGAGAACCAGAGGTCTTTTGGAGACGAGAACCAAAGCTTAAAGATTTGCTGGTCATCATCATGAGATGAGATGAGAAATGTTGTTATAATATATATGCATGTTGTCATAATCCACAAGAAGTCAAGCCTCTTGCTTCTGATCCTTTCATGATTCTCATTCTCTTGCATGATGACATGAACATGTCCCAAGGAACATCTCCAACTAGCATCCAGTCACCATCTTTGTCTTCATAAGTAGGTGCAAATTCTGATCCTTTATAGCCTTCTCTTTCTGAATATTCACCTATGGTGAACTTGAACATGTTCTCTAAAGCCTTCAAGAGCTCTGAGTACCCATTGTAGAGCTTGAGGTCAATCTTTCTTAGGTATGGTGCACCATCCATGCTCACTTTCACGTAAATCCCAGCACCAATATCACTCTCTGGTTTCTTCTGCTGCAAGTTATTCTTTCTATAGGATCTGATAGGAGGCCAACCAACAATCTGTGCTCTACATATCACAACATGAGAACTTAATCAACACCTAATACAACTTTTTATTAACATATAATTATATCAACAACAGAGGGAGATAGAGAGAGAGAGAGAGCATGTAATTATGAAGATAACTTACTTGGCAACCGGAGTATTTTCTTCTGATTTGCCTTGAACCCCACTATCGTCAACGGTATCCGGCGAGGGACGCTTGTTGTTTCTAACACTAGAGAGTGTTTGTTCTTCCATTTGATGATTATCAGTACCAGGCAAGCCCAATCTCAGCTCAGTGGCAACACTAGTAGCCATTTTTTTCCCACAAACTCTGTTTCTTGTTGTGCAGAGAGAGAGAGGGAGGGAGATTAATCTCTTGTTGATATTTGTTTAGAGATTGTTGTTGTTTTTGAAAGAGAAAGGGAATGCAAAAAAAAATGTGAATGTGGAATGAGAATGCAAAAGTGGGTGTTTTATAAGGAAATGATAATAAAGTGAAAGCAAAGGGTGTTGTTGTAATTGGAAATGCATGAATTGTGGACAAAGGCAAGCTAAAGTTGTCGGTAGCAAAGGCAGCAAAATTGAGGCAACTTGTTGGTGTATTCGGGGGACAAGGGTGGGACAAGCTCAGCCGCCCATATGGAGGAGACGACTATTTTTGGACGGTCAAGATTTCATTTTCAAGTGAAATCATGATCGTTCATTTTTCACAGGGAAAGACTTGGAGTAGGGAGCATTCCCATGTGAAAATGGGCTCCACTTTTTTTTTTTTTTTAAGAAAATGGGCTCCACTTTGGCTGTTGGGTACCTGGGTATGGGCAGAGCATAGCCATATGCCAGACACACAAATTTTTGTGATTTTTTATTTTATTTTTAATTTGTGTCATAAAAACTTTTGTGGGGTACATGACATGTGGGATGTAATATATTGCCAGTCCTAGAAATTCAAAAAATTAAATCTGACACATTAATATTTACTATTTTTAGGTATAAGTATTTTTCTAGTAATAATTATGTCTTCGAAAAAAAAAAAAAAATGTTTCTATTGTTGTTGGCTTTAATTATGAGTGAAGTTATATATTTATATATAACAACTGCATTTGACCTAATTTGTTGGGATTAATTGACATTTTCCCAAATCCTAACCGGGTTCATTTGATTTACTCTCCAATATTATGTTTATTATTGTTTGACCGAATATATATAAGATTTTTAATTTTTTTTGTTAATTATCTGCTGAATTCCTTATAAAAGACTGCAAGATTACTGAATATGCATTGTACCTACATCAATGAATATGTGATAAAAATAATAAAAAATAAATATTAACTTTCTTAACGAGCTTGCTGATTACAATCATTGATTTGAATTAATTTCCACCTTATAATTAACTACATTAAGTAATGAAACATATATGTGTTACTCATTAAATACATAACTACCCAAGCAACCCCAATGATATTTTAATTAATTAGAGGAAGAGAGAGTACTTTAACTCTAATTTTATTTTATTTTTTAAAAAATATTACAATAATTCGGGATTTTATAAGAAAATGGGAGAGACTCGAGCCCATAATCTCATGGTGTGGGTGTGAGGGGTTTTACAAATATATAGTTCATTAGTTTGTAACATTTAGTTTAACCGGTGTTACAATTTCTTGTTTTTATTCACGAGGTTAATTTTGGATTCAAATCTAATTACTTTGGTCAGGATATATTAAAATCGATAATATAATTATAACGACGAAATAATATGAAATACAGGACATTAATTAGGGTTCACATCAGAGGTTTAAGTAGAGTCGACCCACCTTGTCTGCTGGACAGAAAATTTCTCCATAGGATGCTTAAATTACATTGGGTGATAGCGAACAAATTATCTAACATTGGGGCCTTGGGGGTCCATTTTCTGCAACGCTCGTGTGCACTCAAAAGTTGTTCAATAATTATCACACCTTGTTTTGGTACTTGGTTCATATTATCCCACAAATCAATATTTGAAGAATTATTTTTCTTCCTATTTCAGCTAACTCTTTACATTAACTACAATTAGCACTTTCTTTTTTTGTTTTCTTGGGTTGAATTCAAAGTATACGTAGCAGACTTTATAGACTGCTCGTGTTTTGGTGAATGTCATATCATCAGTTTGGCACTGTAGAGAAAATAATAAGATGGATGGAAGCAAAACAGTTGATTAAAATTATTTAATAAACTCTCGCTACAGTCTAATGTGACCTGTGATATCACATTTAAAATTAATATATATTTATTTATTTGGTATATGAAATTGAAAGAATGGATTTAAATTATTTCTTTACTTAATTAAGTTATAGCATTGCTAGTTACGTTTTGATTCATTACATATATAGGTGGGTTTGAGTTTCCTTTACTTCAAAAACAATTCTTATTGCTTATACGCATCAAT
Organism: Acer saccharum; assembly: GCA_030490815.1. Lineage (NCBI taxonomy): Eukaryota > Viridiplantae > Streptophyta > Magnoliopsida > Sapindales > Sapindaceae > Acer > Acer saccharum. Next base: position 10,039,247 of record CM059869.1, read on the forward strand.
TAATTAAATAATAATAGGGATTTAAGTTAATGCACTTATTGAGTCTTAAATTTTTTTTTTTTTATCTAATTAATGTTTATTCATTTAAGCAAAGTCTAGTTTAAAGAAGAAAAAAAATGATTTAATAAAAAAGATTTTTGCATAAGACAAATGTTGTCATCACAGTTTTGATATTAGAAATACTTTCAAAAACTTTTTTATTTTTGTAAAATAGAATTTATTTTCTGTCTGTTTCTATTACATTCTATCATCTATTATAAATGCAAAACGACATAACATTGACACCCTTGCAACAGCGAGCATGAATAAATATGATAATCAATTAATAATCATATATATACAAATTCCTTCTTCTTATAATTTCATTTTCCATCAAAACTATATATGAATTGAAACTTCAAAGAACCTGCATATATATATATATATACAAATCGAATATGGTTTTGAATTTTGAATCTAGCTAGTACGAACATACGACATTATTGATCAGCATATTGATAATTAAAGATTTAAAGTCTGAAAGGTTTTTTTAACTTCAAGGAATCAAACAAGTGCATAACATAGAACGAATGTTTGAGCTGTATTGGCCGTGTTTTGGGTATGCAGAGTTTGGTCACGTTTTTATTGTCATTCTTTGCTAGCTTCGAAAGCAACATCGATGAAATCTACCAGCTGGTTAGATAAAATTTAAATCCGTGGTCGACATATGATCCAGCCTAGCATATATATACATCTGCATGTGGTGCACAAACTTTAGTGACTGGTTCGGCATTTTTGCTTATATTACAACAAAGGATAGCGATGCACAACAGATGGTGATCAATTTGGTTTTAATTAGGTCTGTTTGGTGCATGGATTTTGATCCACACAAGTTTCAGAGAAAGATAAATGTGATTGTGATGATATTATAGATCATCATCAGTGGAGTTGGCATGCATGGTGGTGGTAGATTGGTAGGTTAATTCTTCAGGGTTGGCAAAGCTAAAGCTTAGCTTTGACCGAGTGCATGCAAGCTAGTTTGTGACATGGACTGTTTGGCGTTTGTGATTGTGGTGCACACAGATTCTGATGATCTGTGTTTGGTTGTAAGACAAAGAAACGTGTGGCAGTGTGAATAGTGATGGGTTTAGATTTTAAATTAATAACTTCACCAAGCATTGGAACTGTTTTTTCTGTGTTTACTTCTTCTTCAATGCTATTTATATAATACAGATGAGTTTTGCAGATAATGGACCACAAGTTCCTTAAAGAGCAAATTTAGTGAAAGAATAGGTCAAATGTCGCGACATGTTTCGCTTTTCAATCTTTAGTAGATAACGTTAAATGTATTACATATTTTCGTTGAGTTTTTGTTTATATTTTAATGAAATATATAAAATTTGATTTATGTTTTATTACAAAGTAATAGATAAAAATAAACTTGATTTTCCATATGTGAAAAATTAATTCAATTTGTCAACGTCATTAAAGTCAGATTATTACAGATTAATTGAACATTAAAATTAATTCGTGATCATATGGAAAGAATCATAATCGACAACTTTAATTAATGGTGTTGGTGTGAAAACTTCGTGTAACCAAAAAGAAATTAAAGTGGTCTTAGTTTGAAACTTGCTTCCCTCTAATTCTCAACTAAACACATGAAGGAACAAAAATACGTGTGGAAAAGCACAACAATTAACTTATAACCCAGAAACATCATACAAAATAAAGTTCTTTCTTTTTCTAAATATATATATTTTTACAACTTTGATGGATCATCATGCTCCTATGTGCTCACCAAACACAAACACAAACACTGCGGCCCTTGTACAGGCTATCAAAATATAAAAGTTGGATTCCCGGCTTTGGCTTTTTAAACAAGTCGGTGCTGATACCTTTTTTTGGTTAGCTAGCTAGACTCTACTTTATCCTTAATCTTTTTTTAAAAAAAAGTGATTAAATTAACATTAATAGAATAAAATATATACCGACATTAAGCATCAAAGTCAGTATTAGAGCTAGATTGTCTGATAATAACCCAACTTTAATGAAACCTGTAAGAACAAGGACAGTACTGTCAGCATTTTATTAGTGATGTATATATCATTATATAAGTGTTCTTAAGTGGTACTAAATTATAATTTATTATTTTCGCAATTAGTGCTATAATAGTTTTTCATTTTTAAACTAGTGAGGGTGTGTTTGGTATGATTTTTTAATTTTTTTTTATTTTTATTTTTATACAAGTATAATTTTTCAAATACAGCTTTTAAAGTAGATTTTTTTACAGTAGAGTTTCTAACAAAAAAAAAAAAAGTATGTTATATTGTTATTTAGTATTCAGTTAAAAAAAAAAAAAAATGTTTTTAAGTTAGTAGATTGTTGGTGGTGTATCTATCTTTAAAAGAGCTTTTTGTTATGATAAATTACAAAAAAGGGCATAAACAAAGTATTTGTAAATTATGACTCTAAAGAAATAAAAAAGATTAGGCAAATTAATTTCAAAATAATTTCTTTGATATTCAAAATGAGTAAAAAATGTATATATATATATATATCACAGATACATGGGTTTAAAAACAAAATCACAAGGTGTTTTTGAGTTTTTTTTTTATTTTAAAAAAAAAACACAGAAACAAGAGTTAAAAAAGAAATCATAGGTACATAATTTTTTTTATATAAAAAAAAAATTACAGATACATGAGTTTAAAAAAAAATCACAAATAGATGTTGTGACAAAAATAATGTCCGAAAAGTATTCAAATAAAATAGGGCTTTGTAATGGAATAGGTATATCATGAAATATATCTTTATTAAAAAAGTTCAAAAAGAGCTTATTGGGAGAAGCTCAAAATTTGGGTTTCTCCTAATGGACACAAAAGAGCTTTTTTTATCTTAAAAAAAGAAAAGAAAGTCAAGTTTGCATGTTTTCTGACCATCTAACAAATCTTGTTTACTCAAAATAGTCATGTCAGCCTCACTCATATACCCTAAACACATATGCCACAAACGAGTAATATCTGAATCTGGATCTGATGAAGATGAAACAGTTGTAGTACTTATAATTGTGCTTCCCTAAAGTACATAAATGCCATTAGATATATATATATATATATATATATATATATATATATATATATATTATCACAACAAGAGCACATTTTCTAACTCTTAAAACTCCACATTCATATGAATATTTATAACCTTGAAAATCAATTGTACCTAAAGAGACAAGATTTTTCTTCAAATCCAGTACATGCCGAACATCAGACCAAGTTCCAATAATACCATCAAACATTTTAATTCGAATTCTGCCAATATCAATAACCTTGCAAGACATATTGATATGAACCTCACCAAGAGTAGTGAGACCCGAAACCAATAAAATGGTAACGTAATTAGGATCTTGTTCTAATTTAGATTTATAACAACGAAAATAAAAAATAACCTTGACCCGTTATCTATAAAGAGATAGGAACCAAAGGTATAAGAAATATTATAGACACCACACTCAAGAACTAGGAAGGATTGTAAGTGATAAGTCAAGATTTGAACGCCACAAGGTAAAACCCTTGATAACTTCACAAGTTCTATGAAGAACCAAAGAGAAAACGTTCTCTATCAATATTATTTCAATTCAAAAACTAGTTCATAAGACATACAAGCATCCCTATTCTACTAAAAATATCTAAGACCTAAAAAAGAAACAAATATTCGGCATTAATGCCTTACAATCACGAAAGAAAAAAAGGAAAACAAATTTAGGAAATAAATAAATACTAAAACTAGCAACTAGTTGATTTGCTCCTTATTTGGAAAACTGAATTTGGGAAACAAATCAGCCCTTTATTTTGGAAACAAATTAGCTCTTTATTTTAGGATAATAAAATAGGAAATATGCTGAAATTGGAATCTCCTCCAACCATATGCCGCCACACGCCTAAGCTCTCTTATTTAGCCCAATTAGTTGTCTTGATGACGTTAACTAAACATTGGTCTTTACGTGGGCTCATCTTGGACTTCAACATTTCAGAATCAACCCAAAGTTTCCAGAATCAAGTCATTGAGTGCTTCTTTGATCCTCTTGGCTCTTGTAATTGGCCCAACTGGAACATGTAATGGATCATTTGGTAATGCTTCTTGATTCTCATCATTCCCCCTCTCCTCAAAAGGATTCGACCTCAAATCTTCACCGTAATGTTGTTGATAGCTTGCATCACGAAGGATGGTTCCCCTCTTTCTTCTTTGTTTGATGAATCACCTTTGGAAGACATATTTTCTCCTTTTTTTTTTTTTTTTTTTGAATCTTAATGCAACGAAATCAAGAAGAAAGAATGACAAAGAGCTGGTATAAATTCAACTACCAGATTTTTCAAAAAAAAAATCAACTTTTTTTTTTACTTTTTTTTTATTTTTATTTTTTTAGTACTAGACGAAATTAAGCAAAAGTTGGGGATGCAAATTTTGGCCAAGGAGAAATAAGGCAAACAGAATAAAATAATAATAATAACAAGAAAATAAATAACAAGGATAATTAAATCTAATTTTAGAGAGTGGGACTAATACCCAATGATGTGAACCTCAAAGGACTTGCCTTGAAACCCAACAACAATAATTTGGAATACTTGCTCCAGAAAGCTAAAATACAAATTTGTTGTGAAAGAAAAAAAAAAAGGATAGATCAAACCTGATTTAGAACCCTAAGCTCTAATACCAAATGATATGAACCTCATTAAGAGTAGAGAGACCCAGAACCAATAAATGGCAATGTAACCAAGGATCGTGTTCTAATTCGGATTTATAACAAAGAAAATAAAAGGACCATGACTCATTATCTATAAGAAGATAAGAACCAATGGTATTAGAAAGATTGTAGATGCCACACTCAAGAACTAGGAAGGGTTGTGAGTGATAAGTCAAGATTTGAACGCCACAAGATAGATCCCTTAATAAGTTCATAAGTTCTTTGAGGAACCAAAGAGAAAATTCTCTATCAAATAGACTGATAAGTAGCAAACCACTCAATGTTGGGACACATATGATATGAACTACCCGAATTAAGAATCCAAGTGTTGTCTAAACAACTAGAAGCAACTAATAAAATAGTACCGGTATCACTAAAATAATCTTCTATGACATTAGCATCATCAGAATCAGAGGATTTATTAGTTGTATCCCTTTTTTCTTTGAGTTTCGGACAATCAATTTTCCGGTGCTTTTTTTTTTTTTTTTTTGCAATAATTACAACGTCTTTTTCTATTTCTAGACTTAGATCTAGATTTGTTTCTATTACCACAAAAGATTTTTTTTTTTTTTTTTTTTTTTTGTTTCTGCCTCTAGCCATCGAACCATTAGCCTGATTTACATTCGTATTTTCAGACACTTTTTTCTTCAATTCTTTTAAATTCAAAGATGATTTTACATCCTCCAAACTATGTGTATATATCTCTTCCATACATCATAGCATCAACAAAATGTTCATATGAGGAAGGCAACGAATACAATAAAATCAAGGCTAAATCTTCATCATCATATATATTTCACATCAATATTTTTCTAATCCAGAACAATTCTATTAAATTCATCAACATGGTCATGATCAGACTTATCTTCTGACAAACGAATACCGTGAAGTCGTTGTTTCAAATAAAGTCTGTTGGAAAGAGATTTGGTCATATAAAGCTTTCCAACTTTAGCCACAATGATTATGCAGTTTCTCATCAGACACCTTAATTATACAATACCACATTAGACGATGACAATAAAATTGCACTGAATGCTTTATCCATAATATCATCTTTTTCTTCTTCCGGCTTGTTTTCAGACTTCTTCCTCTTTTTGAGTGCTTTGGCCAACCCTTGTTGAGTTAACAAGGCTCGCATCTTCACTTGCCAAAGGCCGAAATTATTTTTTCTATTGAATTTCTCAATCTCAATTTTTGCCCCCATCATAAAGGTTTTTTTTTTTTTTTTTTTTTTTGGACAGATACGCAACCCAAAAGATTTGACATTCGATCTAACAAACGCTCGATAATGGATCACAAAGAGCTAACTCAATAACCTAGGACTCTGACAGGGCCAGCCCATGGCCCCAGCAAACCCAGCCATTTGCTGGGGCCCCTGATTGGCCCAATCAACTTCTTCATATTTTGTAAAATTTGGGGCTTCCACATCCAATCTATTTGGGGCCTCATGACCCAATCTATTTAAGTATAGATAGGCCCAATTTCAAACACTTATTTTATTCTTCACATCAGGCCCAACAAGTCAATTTAGCAGATTATATCAAATATGTTGCTATTACTTGCTAACCCTTTCTTATTGTTGTTGTTGACTTGTTGCTTTGTTGAATCTGTCATATGTGCTTGTAATTTGTAAAGCATTCTCTACTTCGCTGAATCCCTTCTTGGCTTCTTCTTCAAACACTTAATCGTCGCCCTCTGCCCCTCTCTCTCCGACAGTTCGTCTTCGATTTGCTTCACAGGTTCCATTTTTTTTTTACTAGTTTGGATGAGAATGATAATGCACATATATTGATGATTTGAATGATAATATAAAAGATTTGAATGAGAACGTAGATGACTTGAATGATAATTTTTGTTTTTTGTTTTTTGTTTTAATTTATGTGGATTACATTGTATTTGGTAAATGAAAAATTATTTATTTAATTTTTTTTTATGTTAATGATAATAATTTCATATAGGGCCCCGATTTTTGTTAATGTCATAAAATCGCTCGGGCCCCAAAATGTCTGGAGACGGCCCTGGACTCTGATACCAATTTGTTGTGAAAATTGGTCAAGACACAAAATAATTAAAGAAAATAAAAGCAAAGTAGAACAAGAGAAATTTACATGGTTCAGTGTAAAGCGTACTTCCATAGGTGGAGATGAAAATAAATTCAATATGATCAATGAAGATTACAGAAGAGTGTCTTAGAATCACTCACAAAACCCTATTAGACCCAAAAGAACTCAAAAGAGACTTTTTTTCTAAAATATCCTATAACCACATATTTATAATATAGGTAGAGACAAAATAGGAATCTATATCAAATAAAGTTATTGACTAATTTAAGCCATATATTAACAAGATCTACTAATTATTATTTGACGCGTATGGCGTACTGTGAATCATTTAGACCGATATCATGTGCTCTGCTCTTCCTTTTTAGGGTATATTACTGTAGAGTTGAGCAGCATAGACAAAGTGACAAACACAAGTGTAGCTAAGAGAATCGTGCCCTAACAAAGCCAATACAGGAAGAAACAAACCAACTTACTTTATGAAGAGAGAAAAAAATGAAGCAGCCCCCACAAAACAAGGTATAGATGCTGCACAGCATTAGTACATGTAGGTGTATCCTTTAATGGAGGGCACTTTTCTTGCATTAAATTCCGTGGGCATTCCCTTGTTCATGTTGTACGTTTATATCTCTATAGCCAGAGAAGAGAAGTAGTCAAGTGGTAGTAGTATAGTAGAGAGTCGGGACCACTTTTTTTCCTCATCACTCATCAGGCTCCACATCCAATTTCGATCGATATCTCTCTCTAATAATTATAATTTATAACAGGACCAAATATACATACACACACAGCTCCTGGTGCGTTTTCACAACATGCCCGTCCCACCCACCCTGTTCATGTGTTGACGGTTTTTTGGTATACCTTCATATATTTCAATAATATTGGATCGCTTTCCAACACCTGTTTCCATTAATGTCTCTGCATCTGTTTAGTTTTTTTCCGAATTATATGTGTGTGTTTTCTTCATGCTAATATAGTGGGTTATCATTGAATTCGAATCCAATAATTCTAAAAATATAAAATAAGAAAAATCGACAAACAATTAATAATCGGTGCAATTTATTATCCTGTAATAATAAATTATCCTGTAACAATTTATACTTAACCGGTGCGTGCAGTAGAAAAGTTGCTGGAATAAAATGATTAAATTTGGGATGTCATCCAACATAGGCACATAGTTTCGAGTTATTTGGTCTCACCTTTGAGAGACTCGCTTAGTCATGATAAGAGTGGAGAGTGGTTGGCATTGTTTGATAATATATATATATATATATATTATATTTCTATTGTCAGTTCGCCCTGAGATAAAATATATCAGGACGAAAAATGTGGACCATAGATTATAGAGAAGTTTTGACAAATGCATACACTTTGAGTCAAAATATGTAAATCTAATGGTCCACATTCTTTATGTTGATATATTTTATATTAGGATGAATTGACAATAGAAAAATTGTATATATATATTTATATATAGTTTTTTTCTACTATTAGTTCGTCCTGATATAAAACAGGACGATGAATGTGGACCATAGATTATGGAGAAGTTTTGACAAATACATACACTTTGAGTCAAAGTATATAAATCTAACGGTCCACATTCTTCGTCATGATATATTTTATAACAGGACGAACTGACAATAGAAAATTTGTATATATATATATATATATGTAAAACAAGGTAATTTCACTAAAGTCCCTACTTTTTGGTGAAATGTCACATATTTAAACGTTTTTGTCATATTAACAACTTAAGTCCTTTGTTTTTCCAAAATACATTCACTTTAGTCCATTTGACCAAAATACTAATAGTCAACTCTAACTATATATATAAAAAGTACAATTTTACTCTTGTCAAAATGATTTATTGAGTTTAAAAAATAAATAATATTAAATATTTTATAAAAATAAATTAATAGCAAAAATTTATTTTGTAAAAAAAAAAATATATATATAATAATTTTAAATGCTGGAAAAAAAAAAACTAATGGATTATGGAAAATATAAAGTTAAAATAAATAATAAATTGAAAGTATTCATAAATTTAAAAAACAATGTATATATATATATATAGAATTTATTTCAAAAAAAAAATTCTTTTAAAAAATGTAAATGGATCAATCCAAATCCAACGGTGGAGATCTATTTACTTTGTAAAAAAATTATTATTTTTTGAAATACTTTTAATTTTTTTTAAATATTTTCAATTTATTATTTATTTTAACTTTATATTTTCCATAATCCATTAGTTATTTTTTCTTTTCTTTTTTTAAATTATTATATTTTTTGTTTTTTTAGAAAATAAATTTTCGTTGTTAATTTATTTTTATAAAACATTTTAATATTATTAATTTTTGATACTCAATAAATCATTTTGACAAGGGTAAAATTATATTTTTACATATATATATATATATATAGTTAGAGTTGACCGTTAGTATTTTGATCAAATGGATTAAAATGATGTATTTAAAAAAAAATAAAAAAATAAACGACTTAATTTACTAATATGACAAAGACATTTAAATAGGTGACATTTTACCAAAAGTAGGGACTTTAGTTAAATTACCCTATGCAAAACATACTTCTCATAGTTAGTTTGAAAAACACTTCCTTGCTTATTCTAGAAGTATTACTATTATGTAAGATATTTTAAATAATATAAATGTGTAAAAAAAATAATAATAAATAAATAAATAAATAAAAACTGTTTTTGATGTTGTCAAAAGTAATTTCAAACATTGAAGAATATTTTTATGTCTAATTAAAGTGTTTAACTAAAGTTAAAAACAAATGTACTTTTGAATTAAAGAAAAATACTATAATTACTTTTTCAAGAAACACTTTATATGTGTGTGTGTTTTTTTTTTTTTTTTTTTCATCTCTAAAATATGTTTAATTTCTTGTAAATTTATAAATAAATAAAAATTATATATAGTCCAATAATCTAAAGAATTCAATTAATGGCCTGTAAAATGTAAATTCATAATCAAAATGAATTCAATTATATATATAATTTTGAATTCAACCACCTTCCTATCACTAAAGTAGAGAGGAAGTGCTAAAAGAAAAACATTTGATTATTGCAATCCTTAATTATATGTAATTATGAAAAATCCAAAAGTTAAATTAAAGAAAGAGTAAATGAAGCGAGTAATTAGGGGAGATGAGCAGCAGGAAGCATCATGGACACGTACACGTGTGGTGAGAATGATGTGGTTGATGAAACATGGTAGAGCCCAACTGAGAAACCACACGAGAGGTACGATTGATGGTGGCCCACTCCACATCAAAGGCTAAGGAAATCAACTGTTGATCAGTCGACGAAGGTGATTGATTTATCGTTGGATGCTTTGCTGTCAGGCCCTGATTGATCGACACACCAAATAATTTTGATTTTGATTACCAGTCAATCAGAGTTTGTGTTGTATGTGACGAGTAGGACGACAGCTTCGGATTAGAAGTGCTAGATGCTGGTCAAGCCACGTCTACACATCAGACACCATTCATTCATATGATTGTTATTGCTTACGTGGGTCCCTCCAGGAATCACCCAAGTTGCAGCATCATCAATTCATCATCAATGATCATGGGGCCCCTGTTTTCTGTTCACCAGTCTTGTCCAGGTGAATTACCGTACACAATCCTCCCTAGTTTTTATTTTATATTTTATATTTATTTTTATTTTTATTTTTATTTTTTTTTATTTTATTTAGAATAACCTATATTTATTTAACACTATGTTTGATATAAGGAAAGAAGAATATGAGGGATGGAGAGGATAACATCTATCTCCCATATTGTTTGGTATTGAAAAGAGGGTTGGATAGATATATTGGTATATAATTTATAGAATTACTATATTGCCCTTTAAAAAATTGAAGGGTAATATAAAAATGAAAGGCATTTTTGTCTTTGCCCCCCATCACTCTCCCTCCATTGTGATCCGCCCATCATTGGAGGGATCCAATATGGTGGGCCCAGAGGGAGATCTCCTCCCTCCTCTCCTCCTCTCCCCTCTTTTCTCCCTCCAACCAAATAAGGGATTGAAGCTCTCCCTCTAACCCTATCCCTCCAACCCTCTCCCTCCCTCCATCTTTCCCTCATACCAAACATAGTGTAAATCACAAAGCATGTTAGAAACCTTTATATCGGTATGAGTTGCATTTCGAACCGTGATTATATATTTTTAATTATTTAGAATAATCTATATACATTAAATCACAATATATGCCAGAGCCCTTTATATCGGTGTAAGTTGCATTTCGAATCGTGTTCATAGCAATTGCTTTTGACAAATTCTAACGTATCCTTGACCTAATTGGTGTCAAACTTTGAAAAAGAAAAAATATATAATATGGATGAAATTGTCTTTAACGAAATCACAATGAGATTTGTGATGGGCGAAGATGAGTTACCTTGGAGAAGTAGATAAAACATATATAGAATTGGCCCAAAACAACTACAATGGGCTATAACCCAAAAAAAAAGGAGATTGGGAGCGCAGAGATGATGAGAGAGACAAGTTTGGAGCGTGGTCTAGAATGTTACCAGAAAAGCAAAAATGTTGGATTGGTTTGGTGGGTAGTTGTAAATTGAAATTGGAGTTTGGAGAGACAAATAGCTATCAGCATTGAGTTTAGGTTTAATGCTAGGGGTCCTTTGATTAGGGCATTGAAACAATTATACACCATGACTTTAATATCAATATTCTTCACATTCAATTCATTCCCCTTCAAGGTATATATATATATGTCATTTTATTTTTCAATTATTTCAGGGCTTTATAGCGTTTTCATCGGTCCAATTTCATAAATATTGTTGTTATTAATCACAAATAAATAAATATATAAGTGAAAAAACCATAAAAATGGACAGTCATAAAATTGAAACAACTGCGGATCAGAGATCAATCTATATAAACCGCCAAACATGTAAAATTGAAAAAGAGGGTTCATATAGGTTTTTTTTTTTTTTTCATAAATAATTTAGTTCAGATATACTATCAATTGGACTCATTATTGACTTGAGCATCAGATGGTGAATGCCAAAATCTTTCGTCGGCTACCAAAACTTGTCTATTGTACGTCTTTGGTGTCAGGAGATGTACGTAGAAGGATAGGAACAACATTGGAACGTAGGCTCCAACTTTTATTCTTGGATACGTACCAAACTCAAATCATATTCATCTTGAACAAATATATATTAGGGTATATTTCTTCCCCCAATATATGGCCTATATACAAACTGCAAACATATGCACTTTTTTTTTCTCTTTCTTTCATCAATTCTGAAAACATTTTTGATTTATTACAGATACTACTGATTTTTGTTTAAGAGGATAGAAATTTTTAATTTTAAATTCAATGGGATAAGCTTATAATTATATCATATGTAGGAATTATAGGTCAATGAAATTTATCATAAAAATCACGAAACTATCAATGACAGAACATCTTGATATGTTAATAATTAACTTTATTTGGCTTAATTTCAGTACTACCTTGCTTCTATATATGGAGAAGCATGAATGTAAACTTAAAAGCAACTATATATATTTCTATTCTTGACTGGCTTCATAAAAAACTTCCAATTTTTAATTTTCTCTAATTTATCTACATCTTCTGTTACCATTTTGGGGCATTCTTACAATTTGCAGGCTTACAGCATATATGCTTGCTACTTTAAATGTTTAAATTAAAACAGACAACAATATGTATTCTTCTGTCACGTACCCTTGTTCGGATTTCACACTAGCTTGAAAGTTCTAACTTGTAACAACTAATTAAATTAAATTAAATTAAAAAATATATGAGATTAGATTAGGTAAGATTAATCTTTGTTTTTGGTAATGTAACCAAGAATTGTATTGATCCAATCTCTTTATAAAAAGTAGAGTGATTCTGTTGTCAGCCACTAAACCCGGATTCGGAATCCTCTTTGATTTGGGTTAAATAGGTGTATAATTCGTGCATCATATAATTCTGTGAATCACTTTTTGATCATGAATCACTTGATCAATACGCTTCCCACAAAACAATAAGAGTGGTTGACTTTAAAATCTCTCACACACTGATTTTGTATTAGAAAAAAAATAAATATATGAATAGATTAATAGAAAACCGCGTAAATTAGGAGGAAGATAATGATGAAGCGAAGTGGGGTTAGGGTTTGTGAGGGTGCATTAATTTTAATTAATTTTAATTAAAAGTAGACATTCCAAGGAGAGAGTGCCCTGGTCAGCCCCCACCATGGTATCCACTGTCGCATGTTCTACCAACATTTGGAATAATATTATTGCAGGGAAGATTCTCATGATATTGCATTTGTAGAAAGGACCAGCAGCTAGCATTATAATTAATAAACTAATTTGATTAGTGATGATATATATCATTATTTGTTAATTAAGTAATGCTACTGTTAGTTAATGTGACATGTCTCCTTTGCTAAGCAATCAAAAGGGGATCCATTTCAGATCTATTTCCTTGATTTGCCAGAACATACAGACCAAAAGCAGCCGGATGGAAAAAGTATATTTCTATTGGAATCGACTTTTAACCTAATTCGTATGGTTTTAAAGATTTTTGACCAGGTAAATTTCTGATCATTTTTTAGGTCTTATGGTCGGATTTTAACATTTATCTGAACTTGAATTATTAAGCCGTAGATAAAGATCTGACTATAAAGATTTGTTTTAGTATCCTCTCCTAAAATAGATTTCAGCAATTAGATGGAAAAAAAAAAAAAACCAAGACGTTAGAATGGAGAAAAACATCCGAACATGCGTACTAGAGAAGAAATCGGTAAATTTAGCGATTTTATTTCCCTTGAGGGTTTAGTTCTTAATTAAAATTCAATTAGATCCCGTTGGTCTATCCTTTTCGTGAGCGAGCTCTTCTTGAGTAGAAGTTTGTCTGATGAATTTTAGGAGAGGGTTTCGTACAAATTGAATGTGTTATTTATGATCAAGACAAGTTCGAGGTAAATTTCGAGACTATGTCTGCAATTTAGTGATTTCTTTATTAGAGGAAGCCAACGAAATTTATCCTTTAAGAAAAATATCCATCTACACCCATTTGAAGGTTGCTTGAAGGTTGCAGAGGACCACAATAGCATCCTGAAGTAGTAATGAAGGCCTTGAAATAAGAAGAGGGTAGGTATGAAAATCAATTTTCACCTTCGATCAAAAACAATGATATACATGATAATACATATCTTGTACTATTGTGGTATGTGGAATGCTGTGGCCATAAAATGACCACAGAGCGCTCAGCATTGACATGATATTTTGACTCAATCTTAGTGTGATACATATAATTATAAGGACCACCTAAAAATCCTGCTCTAAGCTAAGGTCACTAGCTACATCGTTAAAAAAGTTATCTCAAGTGGGGTTAAGTACTTTCTCTACTAGATAAAATGATAAAATGGGTATTGCGGTTTCTCCAAAAATAAAGAAAATAAAAAATAGGTTTCTTGTATTCTTATATGATTTAGACTTCACTAAGCCTAAAAGATGAAAAGGGTATATTTCTTTTCTTCAAATAGCTACAGGGAGTGTGTGTTATTGGAGATGAGTAGTGTTAAAAAAGAAGATGTGCATGGTTGAAGAAGAAGAAGGTGATGATGAAAGAGGATTGGATAATTATGAGTAGAAGGTGGGTTAGAAAAGACCAAGCAAGAATGGGGTTGGGGGGGATGGTGACAGGGCAAGGGCACAGCTAGGGTTGGGGATGTTTCCTTATTGTAGGGATGTGACCGGTCTCTAAGTCATCACCATATATGAGACTCCAAAACCTTTTAGAATGAGCGATGTTGATAATTGCTACTGTTTGACGTTCATGTGTCCTGCAGGGGAATAGCTATTACAATGTGACACCGTTATCTTATTTAGTCCACTTTAACCTCTTTTGTTTATTGGATAACAAATTAACAATCTATGTGTTTGGTCTTAAACAGGATTGACTCCTAATTAAACATATATAGGCATTTTTTTTTTTTTTTGAAACTTGTCATCAGAAACTCGACGTTTTATAGAAGGTAATCTAATGATGAATAAATAAATCAATCCTAGTAGTAGTACTTCACGTAATGAAGCCATAATATTTCGTGAAAAATACATGGGATTTACGTTTTCTCTATAAAAGATATTTGATTATCAACAATTTGTATAGACGATTTATTAGGTATACATGTTGAGATACCAAATTGCACTTTGTATATATAGATAAGATCATGAATTATTGATTTCAGGTGGTGAGAATTTCATAATTGGATGGTTCCTAGCTAGAAGAATCTTACAATAAATAATGAACATTTTTCATTTAACCACTACTATTACAATATTATGATTTGGCCGTGCATGCAGTGCTCAGGATAATATTCACCTAACAAGACCCGACTGACTGACCCCATCAATTCTTGGAAAGTAAAGTTGGAAGATGAAGTTGGAAGGGGAGATGTTCGGCATTGCCAAAAAAATGTACTTGGTTTATTCATAGTATATACAGTATATATCCTAAAAATGTACGTGGTTTATTCATAGTATACAGTATATATCCTAGTAAGCCTACTTTAAATGCACAAAATTATGGGAAATTTCCGGCTGAGAGGAACCGACAAATTTGAATTTTCTGACATGGTAATTGTATTGCACTAACACCGTGAATACTCGTGTATGTGTGTATATATATATATATATATATACAATCCTTCTCCTGTCAGTTCGTACTAATATAAAATATATCAGTTTCTTAAATATAGACCATAAATTATAGAGAAGTTCTGATAAGTGCATACACACTGGATCAAAGTAATTGAATCTAATGGCTCACATTCAAAGAACTGATATAATTTATATCAGGACGAACTGACGGGAGAAAGATTATATATATATAATACTCGTTAGTTTATTTTGTAACAAAAAGTAAATGGTTGATTGTTTTTTACCAGCCCACAGTGTATTGCATGTGCTGGTGGAGTAGAGTTGACCAATAGGGAGTTGAATAAACAACAGTTTGGAAGTGAGTCCTGGCCACAACCTCCCGATATCTAAACATCCAATCACGTTCTTTATGTGAACCATCAAGTTGGTTGAAAGAGTTTTCAGATCAACGTCCCAAGTACCTCCACGTGTCGACAAATCAAACATCAAAAACACTCGATAGGACATACACATGCAGCTAATAAACACAAAACACCCCACAGTTATATTATTGAAGGTCTCTCTCTATCAAGTAACAACACAAACAGAAGAAGTAGAAGAAGACACAAGAAGCTAAGAGGGAAAAGAAAAAAAGCGCAAAAGCTATCGAGAAGACAACAAAGATATCAGGAGAAAAAAGGAAGTTAATTGGGGTTTGGTTTCAATGGAAGTTGGCCTGAAAATGGCGAACATGTTAGGGGCAGTAGATCGAGATTTGAACTTGAAAGAGACAGAACTGTGTCTTGGACTTCCTGGTGGAGGCAAAACAGAACCTGAAACTCCCAAAACTGGGAATAAGAGAGGCTTCTCTGAGACTGTCGATTTGAAACTCAATTTTCAGTCAAAGGAGGCTGTGGATCTGAATGAGAAGAATAATATCAAAAACTCTTCTTCTTCAAAAGAGAAGAACCTCCTCTCTTCTTGCACCAAAGATCCCGCTAAGCCACCAGCAAAGTAAGCTCTCAGTCTCTCTTCTTCAACTTTCTTTGAATTCTTCATTTAAAATGAGAGGTGGTAACTAATAATATGATAAAATGTGTTTAATGTTATTTAGGGCTCAAGTTGTGGGTTGGCCACCAGTTCGATCTTATCGTAAGAATATAATGGCTCATCAGAAGAGTCCTAGTCAGGAGGACGGTGAAAAGGCGGCGATGAGCGGCGGAGGCAGCAGTGCAGCGTTTGTGAAGGTTTGCATGGACGGCGCGCCGTATCTTCGTAAGGTAGACTTGAAGATGTACAAGAGCTACCAAGAGCTGTCTGATGCATTGGCCAAGATGTTCAGTTCCTTCACCATGGGTGGTAAGTAGTACATAATAATTTCATGCAACTTTCAAGTGGAAAAATTAAATTAAATTTGTATAATTAAGCAGGTACTATAAAATTTATTTTACTAGAGATCTGAAAGTTTGTTAAAAGCTAAAAGAAATAATGAAATTTTTAATGAGAGTCATACATAGATATATATATTCTTGATTAGTTAATTATTATTCATAAATTGATTATTTTATGGTTATATATATTAATATATGTGAAGGTAATTATGGAGCACAAGGAATGATAGACTTCATGAATGAGAGCAAGTTGATGGATCTCCTGAACAGTTCTGAGTATGTGCCAACCTATGAAGACAAGGATGGTGACTGGATGCTCGTGGGTGATGTCCCATGGGAGTAAGTTTTCAATTCATTCCTCAATATATTTATATATAAACCCTAAAATATTTGTCATAGCAATTAAAGCTACCTACTATGCTAGGCTGTCACTTAGCTTCACAATATTGAAATTTTACATATGCTTTATAAATAATTATATCACTCACGGCTTTGTTATCATTTACAGTATGTTTGTTGACTCATGCAAGCGCTTGCGCTTAATGAAAGGATCAGAAGCAATTGGACTTGGTAAGTAGCACTTGATTTTCACATGATTTATGGATTTATTTTTACATTTTTCCTTTTCCTTTGAATAACCTAAAATTTTGTTCAATTTTCAGCTCCAAGAGCAATGGAGAAATGCAAGAGCAGAGCCTGAACTATGCTTTTTAGTGGGTTTAATTGCTGGTCTTTAATTTCAAGTTCCATAACCTGAAACCCATTCAAGAAAAATTAATTAAAAGCACTTGAACAAGATGGATGGATTGAGAAAGTGATGGAGGGTGTTGCTATGGATCATGTGTTCTTTTTTCTGTATTTTAATTTGATGGTAATGGTATATAGATATATCAAAGATCTAGACATTTGTAATGGACAAGAAGCAATAAACTTAACCTGCTATTGTCTGGCTTGTTTAATTACTAATGGCTTTTGTCTAGTAATCACCTTTTTTTTTTTTTCCTTTTTTGATATTCTTAAATCTTAATGTTGTCCTTGCTGTCACAGTTGTTGTGTGTTTTATTCCTTCAAATTTTTAATGCTATTTTCTTTTCCCATGAAAGATTCTTAAGATCATGTATTTCCTCTAATTATCGCTAACAGTTTATACATGGCATGTTATGATTATAATTATGATTATTATTATTTTTCCAGTGAAAAAGTTATTAAATCCATGACCCCATGAGAGATAGGGAACAAGACCATGTGCATGTTAATGGGGCTTGCATTCATGGCCATTTGTTTATATATATGCTGTTTGTTTGCAAATATATATCTATATATTTTTTTGACTGGTGAATGTAGGCTGTTGAGTGAATGTGGTTCGAATTTTATAATTATAATGTGGATGCTTATTATTTTATGAATGGGCAATTGCAATTTCTGGGATCACTAACAAATTATACACATATTTTAAGAATTTGAGTTTTTCTTGGATCGGGCAGTGTGGCAACCTCATGCTATATGTTTGATGGAGATCAATATTATATTTCACAACTTGTTTTATAATTTATATATACACTGGATTAACGATTGCTGAGGCAGCTGCAAAGTGTGTCTCTTTGACAAAATGGTCTAGAGATGTTATTAACGTTAAAGCAAGAATTTGGATTAATGGATGATCTTCATAGGAATGTCAACTGGGTGACCGCCCCTGCGCGCACCTGAACGGCGCCCCCATCTCTGAAAATATCGATATGTAGTCTATTATATATATGAAGTTAATTATATAGGTTGTGGATATTATCCGGCTTACTAGTAAGATCCCACTTGTCATTGAGTTAAAGGTCTTGTTCAAAATTCCGCTCACATCCAAGTAGGGCTGGATATGCTTCGGTTTGGTCTGGTTTTTAGAAAATAGGATAAGATTGAACCAATTCATTTTCTAGACCGGACCAAACCATCCAACTATTCTAAATTTGATTTAGGTTTCTGTACTTTTTTATTTTGAAATATTACAATAATTTGAGATTTTGGGGATAGATTTGAATCTACAACCTCATATTGTAAGTGTGAGGAGCAAACCACTTGTCTATCCTTATATTGTCTTAGGCTTTTGTACTTATGATCGTAAAATTTTATATTTATATTAAATTGTAGACTCATTGTAAATAAATATAAAAGGTTTGATAAGTAAATACAATTTGTATCGTATTTTTGTAAGAAATAATTTGTATCGTATTTATTACTTTATAAAAAAGAATTGGTTGTGACTTGTCAATACGGATGTAACCAGGAATCCAGGATTGAATGTCAGGGGGCTAGAATAAATTTCCTTAAATCTCAACCCTAGATGAAATACGTCACATATATATGATTTATCAAACAAAATTTTTATTTACTATGTGTAATATTTGAACAGAAAATTACAAATATCTAATCTTTATTTATGTATATACACTTGCTTAAACACAAGGTTTCAAATTTATATATAATATACAAATTAAGTTGTTATTATTTCGAATATAACAATTTCAATGTTTAGATTTCAAGTTTTAACCGCAAATTAAACATTAATAAACCAACAAATACCAAAGCTTCCTTGTAAGTTCATATCAAACTTTTAAAATTAAAAGAAATTGAACCAAATTTTGATAAAATAAGTAATTATGAGATGAGATTGATCCGGTGGTAAACCCCTCACACCTACAACACGAGGTCGTGAGTTCGAGTCCCAACCCACCCAAAAAAAAAAAAAAAACCCCGAATTTATATATATATACACACTTGTAAACAAAATTTAAATTTTTTTCAAGAACTACAATTATTTTTCCTGATTTTATTGAAAATAAAGCATCGGAAAATGGGACAAAAAATAGGAAAAATATATTAAAAAAAAAAAATTTGTTATAGTTTTTGAAAAAAAATTCAGATTTTGTTACACATAGATTTCATTGAACTTATCATCTACCAAAATAAAAAATGATCAAAATTCATTAAAATCGATATATTTTAAGGCAGTCCTTACTTTATGTTAAAATGAGGAATCTCTTATGAGAGACTTACTATCTACTAGATTGCATCTAACACGATGTGTGAGAATTATAAAATGTAATGCAACAATAATTTAAATAGTCTTTTTTTTTTTTTTTTTTTTTTTTTTTGACAATATCTATTAATCTGGAACCAGGTATTTTTTTGAAAACTTTCGCTATTGATAGAATTTGAGCCACTGACCTGAGAATCATTTGCCCAAGCTCCAAGTTTGTCCATCTACTAACTGAACTATGCCCATGTTGGCCAATAATTGAGATAGTCATGATTTAACTTATTGGTCTAAGATATTTGATGCATTGGTGATGAAAAACAATCATGGGGTATTTCTCTAGATTTATTTCTTTGACATCTCCAACATAAAATTAATTAATGGTTAAGTCAAGCCTTCTCATGTGGTATGTTGGGGCTCTATGATAATTTATTATTCATCAAGCATTAAAGAAAAAATATATGATCTGATAAGAGAAATAATTCTCATTAAATTAGATACAGTAAAAAAAAAAAAAAAAAAATCTTATTAAATCTATAAAATCAACCGTTAATTGAAAAAAATGAAGAGTTGAGAATATAAAACCGAAAGGTTGAGTATAATTTAAAAAATTAAAAATTAAAAAAACTAATTAATGGTCAAGCCTTCTCATGCTGACACGTGACATGTTATAGAAAAATCAAGAGTCAGGGCCAGTTTGGTATTACTTTTAAGAAGTTAAAATCAGTTTATTTTATAATTTTGACATAAAATGATATTTGGTAAAACTTCCAAAAGTGATTAATTGATAATTTGGTAAGTTTTGACAGTGATTTTGAGAAGTAGGTAGATGGTTACTTTTTAAAAGTAATTATAGAATAATATATTTCAGCATTTAATGAATCTTTTAAAATATCATTATTATCCTTATAAAATTAAATTAAAATCATTTATATTCCTTATTTCATCTTAAATTAAAGATTCTAATTAAATGTTGATTTGATTTATAAAATCTTTTAAAAATATTTTTATTATTCTTATGGATTTTTTTTTTCTAATTTAAATATTCTACTTAAATACAGATTTAATATATATAATTAATGAAAAAAATAAAATAAGGTTCTAAAATCATGTCTATTTTGGTCATTATAACTAATTTCAACACTTTTAAAATAAAATTACCAAGCATATGTATACTGTTTTTGAGTTATACAATATTTTTAAAAGTATAATTAACCAAACATCTATTGATTAACTTCACAACTGATTATTTTTTCAACACAGCTAACAATGATTATTATAAAAGTTACAGTAATACCAAACTGGCCCCTAATCTCATAATTAATGGGACAATGGATAGAATGAAGAGTCAATTCCATAACTAATGAGATAATTAATAAATTTTCTTAATGAACCAAAAATAAAATAAAATAACTTACCAAATATTATATATATATATATATATATATATATATATATATATATTATATAATTAAATAATTAACAATAATTAAAAAAAAAACTAATTAATACGAATTTATGGCTTGTTGGTAAAAAAAAAAAAAAAAAAACAATTATGGCTTGTCTTTTAATCTTACCAATAATGGAATACTTCAACAAAAAAAAAAAAAAAACATAATATTTAAAAATCAATTTATTCACTATCCCATTAATTATGAGATTGCCTTTTGATTACCTAGATATGTGATTTATAAAAAATAAATAAATAAATAAATTAAAAAAAAGATTATATTATTAAAAGTTATTACACTTAATAACTACTTAATATCTTTGGTTAAAATAAAAAAATTAAAAAAAAATTATGGCTTGTCTTTTAAACTTACCAAATAATGTAATACTTCAAATAATAATAATAATACTTAATAATTAAAAATCAATTATGATATTGGTTTAGAGAATTTATTCATTATTCCATTAATTACAGGATTGCCTATTGATTATCTATTGATATTGATTTATGAAAAAAAAAAAAAAAAATTAATAAATATTTTTTCAATTTTTAATAACTACTTAATAGCAAAAGTTGTATTGCTCTTTAAGACTCCATTATACTAAATTTTCTAAACATAGATATAATAATATATTATTTATCAAGCATTAAAGGAAAAATATACAATTAAATAATAGTAACAATTCTCATTAAATCTAGAAAATCAAATGTGAATTGAAAAAAAATGAAGGATTGAATATAAAACTGAAGGGTTGAATATAATTTTAAAAATATTAATTAATGGTCAAACTTTCTCATGTTGACATGTGGCATGTTGAGACTCTATGATAATATATTATTCATCAAGCATTAAAGGAAATGTATAGGATTTATTGATAGTTATAATTTTTATTAAATTTAGAAAATCAACTGTGAATTGAAAAAAAAAAAAAAAAATGAAGAGTTGAATATAAAACTAAAGGGTTGAATCTAATTTTTTTTTTTAAAAACTCATTAATGGTCAAGCCTCAACATGCCACTCATACCAACACGTGGCATGTTGATGCTCTATTATAAGATATTATATAGATATTTTAATTTGTTTTATAAAATATTTATTTATTACCATTTATAAGAATAATTAAAATTCAAAAACATTTACTTTTAGAAATAATCATATTGTATTTAATGCATTCTAAACAATTAAAAAGAAAACAAAACTAAACAGGTATATATAGATATAGATGAATAATTTTTGTAATTAATATATAACTTATAATCTATAATTTGGGGAATATAATAATAAAAGAAATATACCAAATATTTGATAAAATTTTAGGGTTTTGACTTTTAAAATTATTGAATCAAAGATGAGCCAAAATGTTTTTTTACAGAGATAACCCTAAGAAATTAACCATCGTTATGGAAGAATCTGTCAAGTTACCAAGTATGAATTATAAGAATCCCAAAACACCCTTGCATTTTATTAAATAAAAACACAAAAAATAAAATAGAAAAGATGGAGGATGCATAAAAATGCAATAAAAGGAACACAATAAAATCGATCTAATTTTTTTTTTTTATATAAACTGGTTTCTTTATCCTCTCACATTCACAGCAAACTTCAAAAAACAAAACACTCATAACCAAGCCCTTATTTACAATAAGCTCGACGCTAGAATTTGCTAATGTTGTTAATATGACAATATTTGCATATTCGTATCATAAAATTTTGCTTTTGTGAACTTATTGGCACTCAAGAGATCAAAGACCTTTTCTGACAGTGGCAACTTAACTATAATTGATCCCAAAAAGTTGAATCTTCGTCGGAAACCATAATCTACAAATCAACACACAAAGACATAAGTTAATTTACACAATATAATATAACAATATTAGAAATGCAAATTTTGTAAAGAAGGGAGAAAAAGTACCTGATAAAGAAGAAAAAAAAAAAAACAGGAGAAAAACATGGATTACAACACTTTTCCTTAAAAATGTTGCAATGAATAGCTAGAGTGAGAAAGAGAAACAGAGAAGACCTTAAGAATGTTGAAATAAAACAAATAATTGGGGTAGTGGGCTATATATAGAAAAATATTAGAGAGGAGCAGAAGATTGTAACGAATTCTTTTTGGGATTCTTCATATTACCGTATATAAGTATATAACAATTAACAATATATATTAAATAGAGCGGTTCATATTATGCAAGGGAGATGAACCAATAAGAGAGAATTTAATATCAAAACTCCATTAATTACTAGTTATATCATAGATGTTAGGAGTTTATGATGAGAAGTGCAAAACTCACTCCTTCATGGCGACACGTGACACTGTGACTCTGTGAGGGTCTATATGGATATGAATTTAATGTCAAAGTTCTCTAAACAATCGGAAAAAGAAAACCAATGCATGAAGTAATAAATTAGGAAGCATGCATGAATTTGCAATTAATAATGATGGATGCATGCATCCTTCAACATTGAATGAATTTGATATTACTATTATGTTAAATAGGAAGATTTGACGGTTATCATGAGAAATCGAAGGACTCCAATAGACATGTATGCATTCTTTAACCTTGAATGAATTAATTTAAATTGGATATTATTATTCTATTAATTAGAGAGATTTGACCAGTTATTAGTGAGAGAGAATAGTCTATGAGAAAATCAATGAAGAAGAATTAATGGACCAAAGAATTTAATTTAATGCCACAAATTCTTATTAGTAATTAATTTATCATGAGAGACCGAAGGACTCCAATAGCCATGTATGTATTATTTAACCTTGAATGAATTAATTTAAATTGAATATTATTATTCTATTAATTAGAGAGATTTGACCGGTTATTAATGAGAGAGAATAGTCCATGAGAAAATCAATGAAGAAGAATTAATGGACCAATGAATTTAATGCCACAAATTCTTATTAGTAATTAATATTGCCAAAACTCCTTCTATTAACACTTAATAATTAATAAAAATTTAATGATAAAGCCTTTACACAATGATAAGTGTCAAGGTGAGGTTTCATTTTACTATAGATATATAGATATGAGGTAATTTATAATTATTTCAAAAGGTTTTCGAAATTCAGGCAGCACATATCTGATTAATTTGATATATTTTATTTTATTTGGAAAATTGAAAATCTAAAGAGCATTTTAATAAATTAATAATTTAAAGATTTTCAAAAAAAATAATAATTCAAGATTGGCTAGGGCCCACCTTAGTCCTTGAAGAGGTCCATGACCGTCCTGTCAATGGATATATAGTAAAATAAAATATGTCTTAAAGGTATTAGTAAAATATAGACTTGGAGTTGGACCATAAATCAGACCAAACCATTTTTTTTTTTTTTTGTTTTTTTTTTGTTTTTATTATAATAAAACCAAACGGTATTTTTAAAATTGGAAAACCAAACTAAACCAAGCAGTTTGATTTGATCGTCTGGTTCAACGGTTTATGTGCTTTTCTATTTTTTTTGCCCAGTCCTACATTCGAGTGGGAAGAAATTTAGATTTATTTATTGTAATGGAAAAAATAATAATAATTAGACTAACGTCAGGTGAAGGACCCTCGCCCAATAAATTTTGAATTTGCAGGAACTTTGAAGTACTTCCTGAATTCAACTTCAACATAAATTAGAAGATAATTAATAATTGGTATAGAGATTTTTTATTAATATTAACTCGTTTATATTTCAAAGAACTTAAAAATGGAACTCTTGCCAAACCACATAGAGAGCTGGCATCAATGTATGTATATATGTCTCTTCATTATCCACCCAACATTTTTCAATTCTCCTCCAACAAAACTTTCTATATCCAAACAGGCCAGTAGGCCACTGTCCTTCTTTGATGTTGTTGTTGTTCATTATCCCTATTATTTCTTTGATGCTTCTTTTTTTTCTTTTTCTTTTTTTTTTTAAACTATTACAATATTTCAAGATCGGAAGAGGGAGCATGACTCTAATCCACAATCTCTTAAGTGTAAATGTGACTGAGCCAACTTCTTCTTCCTACACTTTTGTTTTTCTCATTTTTTATAGTTTATAGTATCAATAATGCTAAACATCCCACTAAAATTTCTTAAGCACAGTATAAATGTAAAAAAATAAGTATAATTTTTAGTTTCAAAAAACAAAAAACAAAAAACAAATAGAAACATTTAAAAAATACATCATATTTTTTAATATATTTTCAAATTAATTTTAAGTCAATTATTTTACAATATCATTTATTTTTATAGTATTCAAAAAATAGATTTAAAAAAAAGTAAAAAAGATCCAAAAAATATATAAAGAAAATATAAAACTATATTGAAAAGTTATATAATTAATGTGATTAAAATCATTAGCAACAAATTTGATTAATAAATATAGAAATTTGATTGTATAAATTATTGAGGAATGAGGAAACAGTTAATTGCAGACGCAAAATAAAATTGAACATGTAGGAAGCTTAACAAATTGATGGTAGATGGTAGCTCAGCTGGTAGATGGACAAGCTTGGGGTTTTGACAAATAACTCTCAGGTCAGCGGCTCGAATCCTACCAATAGCAAAAATTTTCAAAAAAAAATACTTGATCCCGAATTAATAGATATTGTTAAAAATAAATAAACAAACAAACAAACAAACAAATTGAAGCCTAAATATTAATTATGAGTAATGTTAGACGTCCCAAATTTTTTTCCCAAATTTTGTCCCAAATTGTGTTGTACGTGAGGTGTCAACATCTTATCAGTCACCGCATAATCTCATGATTCATAAAATGCTGATACCTCACGTGCCACATCATTTGGGAAAAAAAATTGGGACGTCTAGCATTACTCATTAATTATATGTTTAACAAGATGAAGCCTTTAAATAGTTCAAAAAAAAAAAATAATAATAAAAACAAAATAAAAACAAAATAAAAAACAAAACAAAAGATGGGGCCATAATCTGTTTCCGAATCCAAATCTCAACATAACTCGTCGAGCCAATCCAGCAGCTGGTTGGCCCTCATCATACCTATGACAATGAGACACGTTAATATAAAGAAACTAAAACCGATGAAAGTGGTGAGAATGGCAAGCCATAAGGAAGTGGTCAACACTGCGTATGTGCCTGTAACAAACGCAATCACCATTGCTCCCATGGCGATCGTTGTGGATAAAGCACCATAGAGCAACAAAAACACAGATTGTTCAATACTTGTGACCTTTTGCCACAGTGACATAAGGAAGTGGGCAAAGACAGCAGATAAGGAGAGTACCAGAGCTATGGCATCTGTTATAACAAAGGCTTGAAATGCTGCTTTTTTACTTAGAATTGCAGTGCCCTCTTTGTCACCATCTTGGATCACACCGCCTGGTAATGTAAAAGCTGCTGTAAATGTTACAGTCGCTATGAGAGCAGCTACTATCAAATGTGATTCTTTCATTTTCTCAAATTCTTTTATTTCTTCTTCTTTCCATTTATCCCTATCACCACCACCACCATGACTGGGTTCTTTATGTTGTACCCTCACAATTCCATCCAGATATGGTCCAGCTGGCTCCTCCAGCTTTAGGATTTCTTCCTGTGATACATTGGGAGAAATATATCTAAAGCAAATAAATAATATAAGATATCTTGGATTTAAGTGTTATTTACACTAGGGCAGAGGGAGATTAGATTTTATAGTTTTCATAATAAAAATGAAAGGAGCTTATTAATGTGAAGACTGGTAAAAGGAGCTTATTTAACCCATTAAACTAAACTGATCAGTACTTTCAGTTCTATATATCCCCTCAACATTTATATATATGGCTTCTAATGAACCTATTTTCGATATATTTGAAGTGTCTAATTATTGAGACCTCTGATTTAACAGAGCTATTACGTACCTTCAGCTGATGAGAACCAGATTTTATCTTCATTTCGTAAACACTCATATTTTGGTTGTTAACGACACGAAGATCCAAGGATATATCCTTCACATAATCTTTCTTGATTTCCTCTATTAAGTGTGGACGAAAAGTGGCAAGTAAGTGGAGAGGAGTGTTTCCATCAACATCCTTGTCATTTATAAGATTTCTTATTAGTGGATATTCTTTTAAAAGAATTTCAAGATTTTTAAAACTTAACATGGCAAAGTGAAGAACATTCCATCTTCTTTTGTCAACCAATTCACAACAATCTGGACAACGAGAAAGAAGTACATGTGGTATGTAGCCTTGGCCGATTGCTATATGAAGAGGCGTCATCTTTCTATGTTTATCACCAATATACGCAGTAGATACGTCACATTCTAATAACATTTCCATACTTCTACGCTTTCGATGATATGCAGCATAATGAAGTGGAGTCCATCCATGTTGGTTTGTTTCTTTTATCAAACTTTTCTTTTTCTCCAGTATTTCTCTTGTTATATCTAAAACAAAATAAACAAAGAACCAACAAAATTAATGAATAAATATATAAATAATCGATAATTGAATTGGATAGTGGATAATTTCATAAATTGCAGTATGAACCTTGCCATGAATGATGAATCTAGATTCTAGTCGTCCTTTTTGAAAATTTACCTCTTTCTTTCTAAATGAGGGATGGCGTGACGTGAATGCATGAATACATAATGGGTTAAAATCTAGGGTTCACTTAGCATAACATTTGAGAAATGAAAATTTTATCCCAAATATTTAAGTAATTACAAATTCAACCCAAACCATTCTTTAACTTCTTCCTCCCATGCTGCCAGTGTCGAGGTGGCAGCGGAACTAGTTAGAGGAGGCTTGCGACCTTTATCCAGATCTAAGGGGGAGGCCTGAGGGGGAGGTGCGATTCATCGCGTCTCCATTTGAAGAGGATGAGGCGCAATGCCTCCTCCGATTAAAGGACTAGAATTATAGAAACATTTGAGTTTTCTTTGATTTTTAATTAATTTATATGTAAAAGGATTGTTTTACCTTTCAACTACCCTTGTACTATTAAGTTGACTATCGGTAGTCAACGTAATTTAGAGAAGTTTTGCACAACAAAAAGAAAAGTTAATATATGTTTGAAATTTTACCTTAACCTTAGGGGTGTTTGTTTAATTTTACCTTAACCTTAGGGGTGTTTGTTTAATTACCCTACTAATTAGAATACTAATATGTTATAACTTATAAGATAATAAGAATTTAGAAGTTCAAATAAAACTTGAAAAAGGGTTAGTTTACCTTCATTATAGCTCATAGCAGCTACATGCAAGGCTGTCATCTGATCAGGGCCTTCATGGGCTGGTGATGTGCAAGTTTGTAATATTTCAACCACCACCTCTAAAGAATGTTTTGCGGCAGCAATGTAAAGTGGAGTTTCACCACGATTGTTAGAAGTATAAGTGAAATCCGGATCTTCTTTGGTTAGAATTTTCACCACATCCAAGTGTTCATACTTCACTGCCTCATGCAATGCAGTGTTTCCTTCATTGTTAGTCATTCTCAGTATCCGCCTGGAAGCTCCTATTCCACTCTCCAGCTCTTCATCTTGAGTTTTTGCAGTACTTTTGATAAGACATTCCACCGTATCACTCTCCAGATCTTCATCTTGAGTTTTTGCAGTACTTTTGATAAGAAATTCCACCATATCAGAATGCCCGCATTTTGCAGCAACATGTAGCGGTGTTTCAGCGTTGACATTAACTTGAAGAAGTAGCGATGGACATCTGTCAAGTATATCTTCCATGAACTTGGTTGATGCAGTTTCCATTGATGATCTATTTCGGGACATGATGTTGATATGCAAGATGGTATTCTTGTTTGGTGTTACAATCGAGTCAAGGTCTCTCACTGTATCTTTAAAGGGCTCGATATTACCCTCAACCGCAGCATCGTACAATTGAGGATCCATGCAATGCTTGTACATGAAATATAAACTAGTAAAAGGAAGAAGTACACATTAACCCAGGCCAACAGAGATAGACTGATATATAAACAATTAAGCACTCCATACAAATGTTGAGACACCTTGCGAATTAATTAAAGAACAAAGGAATCTACAAAGAAGAACATAGTAGAGAATAAAGAAAAGTGTAAATAAACGAAGGGTTCACTTTGCTACATATTAATTAAAGAAAAAGAGGAAATTGCAAGCAAAA
Source organism: Acer saccharum (assembly GCA_030490815.1). Classification (NCBI taxonomy): domain Eukaryota; kingdom Viridiplantae; phylum Streptophyta; class Magnoliopsida; order Sapindales; family Sapindaceae; genus Acer; species Acer saccharum. The sequence goes on from CM059869.1 coordinate 10,068,630, forward strand.
ACAAAGCAGATGGAATAAAGAAATGGGTAACCAACCACTTTACAAAAAGAACAAATTAAAAGAATTGCACAATCTACAGGACAACAATAAACTAAAGTAAAGCCTTATTAATCAACCACTCTAAAACTTCATGCTAATTAACTAGTGTATATTGTCAGACTACTAGTTTTCTAATCCTTAATTACTCATGTGAGAGAGATGCCTCTGCCACTTTTAGTGCAAAAAAAAAGCAAGAAAAGATTAGACGGCAAGCCCTCCATAAGGTGAAAAACGAAATGGTTATACAAGTTAATATACACACACACTCTAAAATTGAAAATATCATAAATCAAAACTAAATTGAAAGTCTACAACATTTCCACAAAAAAATTGTCTGTAAACCGTAATGAATATGCACCATCCAGACCAACTCATGGTCCCGTGAGAGAACTATCTCAACTAACGAATGAGCAACTAGTATATAATTCATTATCTTATCATCATTTATATAGTAATTACAAACTAACAAAAACAATAAAGGGTATACCTATAACCCATTCATCACGTAAATGAATAATTGTTTTTTTTTTTTTTTTTAAGCCTGGGCAATATTGAGAAACATCAGATAAAACAAGATTTTGAAAAAGAGATAGGCAAACATGTAACCATATAATATCTGCCTTTGCTAACATAATTTTTTTAATATTATATAATTTTAATAGTAAACTGTTTGTCTATTCCAGAATGAGGTTGAAGATTCACTAGCCAATCAGGTACAAATGGCAAAGTGTGATTGAGCCGACTGAATCAAAGGCCATGAATTAACATTACCTACATCATTCAGAATTAGGTCCATTTAGGCCAAACATAAACACAGTTTCAGCAGAAAAAAAAAAAAATTCAAAAAATCAAAATACCAGTTTAACAATGTCAGAAAAGACTAGAAACCACTACCTATTTAAATCACTGTACTTGATTTTGAGGTTGAGAAAAGAAATCTTTAGCATTATATGCTACCTCTGCTTCAATTACAGCTTCCAGCAAAATGTCTGAACCTTTAACACTCTCTGCCACCAAATGTACAGGCTAGTTGTTAAGAATATGCATTAACATGGAAAACGGAAAAATACAGACAAATCCTTTTTTTAAGTTACTGTGCATGCATGTCAGTTAATCCTCTGAAAGTACGCAAGCAGGTGTAGATACCAGAAAAGGTTCAAACATACGGTTAAACATCAAAACACTAGCATGCAAGGTGGCAAACATCAAACTATTTATTTCCTGGGAAAAAAAAATCCAGGCTATGCTTTAAAAATATATATATATATATATATATATATATATATATATGTCTTCTAGTAAAAAAAAAAAAAATGAGAGAGAGAGCCCAAATTGGAAAGAGAATGAAGATATCATCATGATGATGAAAAGTCACTATCTTAATTTTTTTTATAACACTGTTCATCTTATACACATTCATACAAAAACCAAAGGTAAGAGAAAAGTATCAAAGAATCACAAAAAATTATGCACAGTAGATAGATATCATAGATTCATCCCTAAACAGATATAACAACTCCTACTTTTATTAACATTACTAAAGCTATTACTACCATAGCCATGAAATTATATTTGATGGGCAGGCAAATACACAAACACTGATATCTGAGATATATTGGCAACTTGGTAGAAAGGTTTGAGAGTAAAATACAGAAATGTATACGTTTAGCAAGCATGGCCTTTTCCATCTAAACCATAATCATAAGCTTAGCAGACTTGAGAGTTAATGTTTGCATGGCCTTGCTGCGTTGATTTGGCTAAGAGTTTTGTTCTAAAAGGATTTCTTTACTGTCACTTGACACATGGCCTTTGTGCGAGTGGTGGGAAGGATATTCGTTCTTAATCGTTTATCAAGTACTTAATGGCCAAAAGTTCTTCCTGATCTTAAGGAAACTTCTCATGAAATTTGTTCCTCATTAATCTATCCTCTGCTTCATTAAATAGCATCTTTTAATAGTTTGAAGTTGAGCTGCATAGCACCAAAATGCTTTAAAAAGCCTGCAATTCATCATTTGGTGAAAAGCCCACGTAAGGAGATTTTCTCTTCCAGAGAAAGAAGAAACCCAAATGCTATTAGATATTTCATCACTATTAAGAACCAAACCAAAATGCCACCCCACTAAATTGCCTCAACGCCATGACTACACTGCCAATATCTACTAACTTTGCAAACACAATTTGCTTCAACAAACAAGGAATCTAAACAAGTTCGGGGAAAACATTGTTAGTAGCCAAAGTTCCCACAAAACTACTAGGTTAAATAGGTAGTGAGATAAAAATTGATTATAAAGAAGTAAACACTAGCATAATATAACAGATTTCCTTAAGGAAATTCCTAAACTTTTATGTATAGAAACACAACAACATCTCCATAATACACTTGGCCACATCAATTGACCATCCTGGCTGTCCTACTTATTATCCTGTTCATCAATCATTAAATTCTATAGTATATGACTTGATTTCTTGTACCAGTTGTAGGATTGACATATTTAGTTCTTCTCTAAAAAATGGCATGATCCATATGAGTACAAAGAATAACCATCCAATTTAGCTTCCGGCAACCAATATTTGGTGTCTTATTATTCAAAATGATTTTCTTTTGCAAGTAGCACACAGGACCGATTAGCAGACAGCAAATGATAATATATTAAATACCAATTAAGCTGCAAGAATGATGCACTTCAAAAATCAAAGAACATATAAAGCCAACTTTTAAACATCCAGAAGATAACATTCATCTTATAAAAGCCAACTTTTATACTTTTCACCAGCTACAACAAAAGTTTATTAATCTTCCCAACAAGAGGCAAAAACCATAAGTTGAACATATGCACCAAAAGCTTGAGTTTTGACACACATTACCAAGAATATATGGAAAAAAAAAAAAAAAAAAAAAAAAAACCTTTTTTTAATTGGAAACTTGTCTAATATTGTCACAAAATCAAAAGGGAAATTTTCAGGTCCAAAGGCTCTCCATATTTTACACAGGTTGGGTTCATCAAGCAGCAATGAAACTGACCAACTTAAAACTGGCCCAAAAAGGGATATCGAAAAAGAATAAAAGATATAAGAATAATACTTAATTATAAAAAATTGTTGTTACCTTTGCGATTTGGAAGCATTCCGGTGCTTTCAGCTGAAAGTGGAAGAATGGTAAAAGGACCATCTTCAAAATTAAAATTTTCTCCATCTATACTGCTCTTTGAAGAACCACACTTCACAGCTTCAGATTCAGCCAATTTCGCATAAGCAGTTGCTTGACTGTGTATATTTATTGAGCCAGAAGGTTTCAAAGTATAGTCCTGAGAAAGGTCCATAGAAAGAAATTAAGAAGATTCAAAAAGGCTTTGAGAAATGGGAATTATTAAAATCAATTAAAATTTTGAAACCTTCATCACAGCATTTGTTGACTTCTGCTCTCCTTCAGACTTCTCAGAAGAACTGTTATCTATTAACAAGAGAGCACAGAAAATGTAATAAGGAGAAGAATAAAGCAAGCATAAGCAATGCAGTAATTATATGTTTAGGCTTCAAACAATACCAGTAAGGTTGATTGTGGGCTCTAGAGGACTATCCATCAGCTTTCGAGTCATAGGACCAGGATTGATAAAAGATACACTTCTAATTTCATGACGAATTGCCTCTAGTTGTTGCATTGCATCTTGAAGTTCTTTTTGTACCTAGAAGGCACAACGAGTGGCATAAGATTAAAAAAAATTCCAAATTCATTCCTATTTGCTTTCCACATATCAAACACAGCATCTGTATTTGTGTGTGTAGTAATAATCCAAAACTGAGAACCTTGTTCAACACAGCTAATCTCATAAGACATAAGTAACTCCATTATGTTTTGAATACATTGGCACAGTACTTTATTTTTTTCTATATAGGCTGACACACATAGTGCAGTTCAACATCAAACTGAAATAAAAAGAGACCCATTTCATGTTCTACTAAAACAGTTTTTAATATAACATCCGAAGAAATCACTACCCATTGCCACAAATTAAACACAGCAACCAGTTTAATAAGCAAAAACCGACATTTCTTTTATCTTTTTTTTTTCTTCAGATAAGATAACTGAATCCATTGATTTAGGTTTCATCATTCTTGTTTTAATAAGCAAGAGGAGCTTGGAATAAAAGTACCTGGCGAGCCTGAGATTGTTGCATGACATTATCGAACTGCCCACGAGCCAATTGAACGTACCCAATGGCCCGACCTGCTAATCTCCCCGCTGTTCTCGCGATCATCGGAAGATCTTTAGGTCCTACAACACAAAAAACAACAAACCCATTTCAATTTCTGTGCCCACAAAACATATTCATAAAACAGACTGAATTATCTAACACACATGTAAAACATATACAGAGTAAGATATATGTTATATTTCAGAGAGAGTGTATACCAACAAGAGCAGCAGTTGCACCAATTATGAGGAAGAGCTCTCCGTATGAAATACCCAACATTGATTCTGCTCTCTACTTCTGTTATCAGAGATAAAGACTAGTGTGTGAGAGAAGCCCTAAACAACGACTAATAAAATGTAATTTCAGAGTACAGATAAATGATAGAAAACAAATCAACAATAGAAAACAGAAACTGGTTCTGTATCAGCTAAATTCGTTATCAAAAAAGAAAATCAAAATCAGCAAAGAAAACAACACAGACGACAGAAATTGGTTTCGGCTAGACAGATACTTACTAGCAATTGGTCTGAGATTGTCTCACCATTAACTCACTATCACGTACGACGCTTGTTGGTGGCCCGCCGTGTGGCAGTGGTGCTGGTGTCCGGTTTCTATATTCCTGCTCGAAGAAAACGTTGTGCTCGCTCCTGCTCTGCGGACATGGGTCTTGTTTGGTGACAGGATTACTGTACTCTATTCTATTCTATTTTTATTTTTTTAGTCACTCTAATCAAAATTATTCTAGTGACTTTAAACAGAAAACCCCCAAATTTTATTTTCTCAGAACATAGCATTTTGAATTAATTAAATTTTTACTTTGTGTAATTTTCAAGTCTCAAGAATAACCCAAAATGATTTTTTTTTTTTTTTTTTAAATCCTAAGAACAACCTTGACTAGCCGTGTTGATACTACATCCGCAACTTGAATATATGCTTGTAAAATGAATAGGGTGAAACTTGAAACCGAAACCAATGTACAACCCTAAATGCAAATGATTTTTTTTTCTTAAAAAAAAAAAAAAAAAAAACGCAATACTGTATTATAATTTGATAAATGTTTTGACATTATTGAGAAGTTTTATCTATTAAGTGGATGTAAAATTTGTAATTTCAATCTATGTTTCTAATAATTTTCGAAAGAATTCTAATAAATTCTAATAGTTTTCAATCTATATATAAATGGATTAGGACAAAATACTGCTTAATTATTAATTTTAAAATGTGTATAATATACCACTTAATTCTGAGGGGGGAAAAAAACTCTCAGGCTGTATTTGACCACAAAAAAGAACACAATCCAATAATCCATGCTCAAAACCAACTAAACCCTAATTGATATCTTTAATCCATAAGAGAACATAGACCTCTGCTGCTGCTATTAATCTAAATTTCTGGAAATTTAGTTACAAACTGCCAAAATGAAGAGTTACGAGTCTCACTAACAGTCTTTTTGGTTTTCATTGCTTGTGGGGGGTTCCCAATTCGGGCAACGTTGGTGATTGTGCCCAGCGACTCCACAAGTCCTACACTTGTGTTGTCGAGGCTCGCCGGGGTAATAGGAGGACGAGGGCTACTGTTCTCAGGTAATACTAGATTTTTGCACCTTAGGCGGTTGTGGCCCGATTCTCCACATTTACGACACTACTGCTTCCTTCGAACCTCCTGTTCGCCTGTGACGGATGTTCTTTGTTTTCTGGGTTTCTTAACTGGCTTCCGAGCTTTAGCTTGCCAACGTCGACGTTGAGTTTTATCTAATGCGCAAGTGTGCTTGCTATCTATCTCCTAACTTGAAAGCATGAACCCTGTTCTCTCTTCATTGCAGAGAGTCGCCACTTACACTCCATGTCACTGCAACCAACCTCAAATCGTACCGTTGTCGACCTCCTTACCCTGAAATCGAAATTTTCCTTCAATGCATGCATCTCCAGTACCCGCCTAAGCTCTTTCTTACTGGGAAAAGTCTGATCCTTGTGAATATGGTGGTCAAATGTACTTGATACAAACGAGAATGAAGTAAGTCCTAGAATGTGAAACGGGGTTCGATCACTTGTAGCATGGTTATGATGGTCTTTATTTACGCTATCAGGACCACTATCATGTTCCATATTGGGCTGAAAATCATGGAACGAACCCCCATCAGAAGATTCTTGGTCAAATGACTCAAGGCCTGGTCATCACTGTAATAAGTTGGACATCCTTCACCAATTTCCGTTGATTGGACAGTTGAGGTACACTGAGAAGGCTGGGTTGCAGGCACCGACCCAAATACTTGGTTACCCTCACTAGCAGATGCAAAATGAGTTGGCTTAACATAAGTCGGAGGCACAGGAGGCTGAACATCATGTACATCAGCACCTCTAGCCTCTAGGTGCTGATCAACTTTCTTAACAAGAGTAACGCCAACTTGTGGAATAATTCTGTCTTCACATAATAAGAATTTGACATCGTTGTCATCTTTTATATCTACTAGAGGGCTCCTATAAGATGTCTGAAACACTGATTTCAATTTAAACTTGAACTTACTTAATAATTGTAATAATAAAATATAGAAATTTGAATTTATAAATTATTGAGGAATGAGGAACAGTTAATTGGAGACACAAAATAAAATTTAACATGTAGGAAGCTTAACAAAAGATGAAGACTAAATTATTTATATGTTTAACAAGACGAAGCCTTTCAAGGTTAATTTAAAATACACGAGACGAATTTTGATATGGGCACGAGAAATATGTCGATCCCGTCCCTCATCCTAACTCCGCATATAATGAGAAACATTAATATGAAGAAAGTCAAACCGGTGAAAGTGGTGAGAATGGAAAGTCATTAGGAAGTGGTCAACACAGTATATGTGCCTGTAACAAACGTAATCACCATTGCTCCCATCGCCATCACTGTGGATAATCCACCATACGCCAACAATAAAAATGATTTTTCACTTGTTGCCATTACGATTTGCACTGACAAAAGGGAGTAGGCAAAGACAGCAGATAAGGAGAGTACCATAGCTATGGCATCTGTTATAACAAAGGCTTGAAATGCTGCTTTTTTACTTAGAATTGCAGTGCCCTCATCTTGGATCACACCGCCTGGTAATGTAAAAGCTGCTGTAAATGTTACGGTCGCTATGAGAGCAGCTACTATCAAATGTGATTCTTTTACTTTCTCATATTCTTTTTTGACTTTTTCATCAAATTCATCATATCCTTTCCGTACTTTCACGACACCACGTTGATATGGTCCAGATGGCCCCTCCAGTTTCAAGATTTCTTGCTGTGATACATTGGGAGAAAAATATCAAAAGCAAATAAATAAATATAAGATATCTTGGATTTAAGTGTTATTTGCACTAGGGCAGAGAGAAATTAGATTTTATAGTTTTTATAATAAAAATGAAATAACAAGTTTAAAATTTCTAACTCTAACTCGATCTACAAACCATTAATGTGAATGAGTGGTAAAAGGAGCTTATTTAACCCATTAAACGAAACTGATCAGTACCTCTAGTTCTACATATCCCATTGACAATTATATACATGGCTTCTAATGAACCTATTTTCAATATATTTGAAGTATCTAATTAAGAAGACATCTGAGTTAACAGAGCTATTACGTACCTCCAGTTGACCATGATCAGATTTCCTCATCATTCCGTGAACACTCATATTTTGGTTGTTAACGATATCAAGGTCCAAAAATATATCCTCATCTATATCTTCCATGATTTCCCATAATAAGCCCCTATGGAAAGTGGCAAGTAGGTGGAGAGGAGTGTTTCCGTCAACATCCTTGTCATTTATAAGATTTCTGATTAGCGGATATTCTTTTAAGAGAGTTTTCAGATTTTTATCACTTAAACTTAGTACAGCAAAGTGAAGAACATTCCATCTTCTTTCGTCAACAAATTCACAACAATCTGGACAACGAGAAATTATTTCACGTGGTATGTAGCCTTGGCCGATTGCTAAATGAAGAGGCGTCATCTTTCTATGTTTATCACCAATATACGCAGTAGATATGTCACACTCTAATAATGTTTCCATACTTTCACGATTTCGATGATATGCAGCATAATGAAGTGGAGTCCACCCATATCGGTCTCTTTCTTTTATCAAACTTTTCTTTTTCTCCAGTATTTTTCTTGTAATATCTAAAACTGAATAAATAAAGAACCAAAAAAATAATGAATAAATATGTAAAGCACTCGATAATTGAATCAATTGGATAGTGGATAATTCCATGAATTATTATTATATATTATTGCAGTGTGAACCTAGTGAATGGTGTGAATGCATGAATACAGAATTTCTTTACCTTTACGTTTTGTTCAATTGATTTTTTTTTTTTTTTTTACTATTACAATATTTGAGGATTGAGAGTAAGGGTATGACTCAAATCCACATCTTCTTGGATGTAGGTGTGAGGGGTTTACCTCTGAACTAACCTCGTCTGATCCTATCTTGTTCAATTGATTTTTGAAGGAAATTAAATATAACAACAATCGTTTGGTCTACATTTATGTAATTAAAATAAAATTATACATAATAAAGTATTATTGTGTGATCATTAGACCAAGGTATATATTTATGCCTAATCACTAATTGGTATACAAGTTGGTCATGTAAATTGAATTGAGAATAGCTAGCTAACCATTATTAATGCCTTTACGTTAATGGGTTGTAATATGGGGTGGTGTCATGACATTTGGGAAATAAAATTCTTACATTAATGGGTTGTAATCTAGGGTTCATATGTCATGATATTTGGGAAATGAAATTTTCATCTCAAGTATTTAAATAAAGACAAATTCAGCCCAAACCACTATTCAACTTATTCCTCCGCCACCGATGTTGTGGCCTATGGCGACAGCAAAACTACTTGGAGGAGACTCACAACCTCCTCCTAGATCTGAGAGGAGGCCACGAGCTTTCTCCACAAGAACGACTAGGGAGGTGCGATTTGTCGCACCTCCATTTGATGAGGATGAGGTGTAATGCCTCCTCCATGTAAAGGATAAGAATTATAGAAACATCTAGGTTCCTTTGGGATTTTTTTTTAATTATTTTATGTGTTAAAAGACGATTTTACCACTTAACTACCCTTGGACCACAGTATTAAGTTGTGCTATTAGTCAAACCGTTAGTCAACCTGATTCAAATAAAAGTTGAAATGGAAGCTTACCTAGACGGTTTTCATTCCTAGCTGCTGCAGCTGCATGCAAGGCTGTCATCTGATCGGGGCCTTCATAGGCCGGTGATGTGCAAGTTTCTAATATTTCAACCACTATTTCTAAAGATTTTTTTGCAGTAGGGTAAAATTTTACAGCAGCAGCAGCAATGTAAAGTGGAGTTTGGCCACGTTTATTGGAAGAATAAGAGAAATCAGGATCTTCTCTGGTCAATATTTTCACAACATCCAAGTGTTTATATTTCACTGCCTCATGCAATGCGGTGTCTCCCTCATTGTTAGTCATTCTGATCAGCATCCGCTTGGCTGCTCCTCTTCCACTCTCTAGCTCTTCATGTTGAGGTTTTGCACTACTTTTGATAAGAACTTCCACCATATCAGAATGCCCGTATTTTGCCGCAACATGTAGCGGTGTTTCAGCTTTGGCATTAACTTGAAGAAGTAGCGATGGACACCTGTCAAGTATATCTTCCACGAACTTGGTTGATGCAGTTTCCATTGATGATCTATTTCGGGACCTAATGTTGATATGCAAGATCGTATTCTTGTTTGGTGTTACGATAGAGTCAAGCTCTCTCGCAGTAAAGGGCTCGATATTACCCTTTACCGCAGCATCATACAATTGGGGATCCATGCAACGCACGTACGCCAAATAGAAACTATTCAGAGGAAGAAGTATATAATAACCCAGACGACTAGTAAAGATAGACCGATATATAAATAAGTACTCTATTGGAGGAAGAGCAAACGTTATGAGACACCTTGCAAATTAATCAAAGAACAAAGGAATATAATCTACAATGTAGAACGCAGCAGAGAATAAAGAAAAGTGTAAATAAACGAAGGGTTCACTTTGCTACATATTAATTAAAGAAAAAGAAGAAATTGCAAGCAGAAGCAAACAAGATGGAATAAAAAAAATGATCCACTTTACAAAAGAACAAATTAAAAGAAATGCACAATTTACAGGACAAGAATAAACTAGAGTCTAGAGTAAGTAAAGCATTCATCAACCATTGCACTGATGTGAGAGCATGAGATGCCTCTGCCACTTTGAGTGCAAAGAGAAGCAAGAAAGGATTAGACGGCAAGTCTCCATAATGTGAAAAACGAAATGGACATACAAGTTAATATATATATATACATGCATTCTAAAATTGAAAATATCATAAATCAAAATTGAATTGAAAATCCACATCATTTCAAAGAAAGTTTTGTCCATAAACTGTAATGAATATGCAACAACTATTAAGTCCTCCATCAAGACAAACTCATGGTCCCGTGAGAGAACTAACTCAATTTAACTTACGAATGAGCAACCACTATTACTCTTATAAATTTATAAAACACATCATTTACTTCATTATGATAATTTATATATATAGTAATTACAAATTAACAAAAGCAATAACGGGTTATGGCTAAAGGTTAGAACTGCATCCGAAAAACAAGAGTGGGTTTCATCCATCTTAGACTTCAGTCAGAGTAATTTAAACAAGTTAATAATGACCATTAATGGTAACAGTGTTTAACAAGGCAGCCATATAGCAAATGGAAGCAAAATTTGAAACAGCTGTAAGAAATAGAAAATAATCACCGTCTGTTCAATAATATCCCCTGCATCAAGTTCTTCAGAGACAAAGTGACTTGTTTCACCAATTAATTTAAAGCCTGCCAACATAATCTAGCAATTAAATGCATGCGGGAATCAGGTTGAGGGAGATTTGAAATGCTAGAATGGTGACAATCTTGAATTTGAATTTATAATCAATTATCCAAATGTTTATAATTTGAATTTGAATTTCTAAGTGTATCCTCTAAAAGTATTCTGAACTTGAATTTATAACCACTTATCCAAAAATTCTTCTTGCTTAGTAGGAAACAAGCACTAAGAAGGGAGAGTGAATTACCTGATTTACCTGCATGTACCTGGCTAGTACTAGAAAATCAGTATTCAGTATTCTGAACCAATTCCATCCGACTTCCTGAAGAACCATTTCCAGGTCCCACCAAACTGGCACCAAAGTGAGAATAAAGGGCTTGTAAGAAACCACGAGGACCGTTGGGTGCAGCCTGACTGACCAAATTTTGGAGATCACCTATAAGAAGTAGATCATCACCTCTGAAAATCAAGATTACTTTGAAATGACAAATAATATAACAGGAACAGAGTAATGATTGCTCGGTAGCAACTCTTGTCAAGGGTTATCGGAAAGCCTTGGAGTGACGGCAGAAATGACACGGGATGGCGGGATGCTAGATGTGATTGTCTATACTAGATGGCAAGAAAAGTAATAGTAGCTAACAAGTCTTTTGTGAAATATATTGATAAAAGCTTGTCTTTCTTTGTTAAATACAGCCAAAAACTTCTTTTTCATATAATGTTTTAGCACAACATAAACCACAAAGATGGACAGGTTATAACAAAAATTACTCCCGGCAATAATGCAGTAAGCTGTTTGTCAATTCCAGAATAAGGTTGACGATTCACTAGCCAATCCAGTACAAATGCAAAGTGTGATTGAGCCGACTGAATCAAAGGCCTCCTTGAATTACCATTACCTACATCATTAAGAATTAGGTCCATTTAGGCAAAACATAAACACAGTTTCTGCAGGAAAAAAATAAATAAATCAAAATACCAGTTTAACCAACAATGTGAGAAAAGACTAGAAAGTAGAAAGTAGAAACCACTACCTTTTAAATCGCTGTATTTGATTTTGAGGCTGAGAAAAGAAATCTTTGGCATTATGTGCTACCTCTGCTTCAATTACAGCTTCTAGCAAAATGTCTGATCCTTTAACACTCTCTGCCACCAAATGTACAGGCTAATTGTTAAGAATATGCACTAACATGCATAACTGAAAAGCATAGACAAATTCTTTTTTTAAGTTACTGTGCATGCATGTCAGCTAATCCTCTGAAAGTATGCAAGCAGATGTAGATACCAGAAAAGGTTCAAACATACAGTTAAAAAATTCCAGGCCGTGCTTTAAAAATATATTTCTTAGGAAAAAAAAAACATATCATCATGATGATGAAAAGTTACTGACTTCATTTTGTTAATAACACTGTTCATCTTATTTACATTCATATTCACATTCATGCAAAAACCAAAAGAAAAGGGCATCAAAGAATCCCAAAAAATTATGCACAGTAAATAGATATCATAGGTTCATCCCCAAATAGATATAACAAATAACTCATACTTTTATTAACATTACTAAAGCTATTGCTATCATAGCCATGGAATTATATTCGAGGGGCAGTCATATACACAAACACAGATATATGAGATATTATAGCAACTTGGTAAGAAAGGTTTGAGAGTAAAATACAGAAATGTATACATTTAGCAAGCATTGAATACTTAATGGCCAAAAGTTCTTCCTCGTCTTAAGGAATCTTCTCAGGAAATTTGTTCCTCATTAATCTATTCTCTGCTTCACTAAAGAGTATCTTTTAATAGTTTGAAGTTGAGCTGCATAGCACCAAAATGCTTTAAAATGCCTACAATTCATTATTTGAAGAAAATCCCATGTAAGGAGATGTTGTCTTCCAGAGAAAGAAGAAACTCAAATGCTATTATATATTTCATCACTATTAAGAACCAAACCAAAATGCCACCCCACTAAATTGCCTCAATGCCATGACTACACTGCCAATATGAGTCAATATCTACTAACTTTGCAAACACAATTTGCGTCAACAAACAAGGAATCTAGACGAGTTCTGGGAAAACTTTGTTAGTAGACCTTAGCCAAAGTTCCCAAAAACTACCAGGTAAACTAGGTAGTGAGATAAAAATTGATTATAAAGAAGTAAACACTAGCATAATATAACAGATTTCCTTAAGGAAATTCTTAAACTTTAATGTACAGAAACAAAACAGCATCTCCATAATACACTTAGCGCTGTCCTCCTAATTATCCTGTTTATTGATCATTAAATTCTATATTATATGGCTTGATTTCTTGTAGCAATTGTAGGAATGACATATTTAGTGCAACGGTTATATCTAATTTTTCTTTTACGCCTAATAAATGGCATGAACCAGATGAGTAATTTAGTACAAAGAATAACCGTCCACTTTAGCTTCTAGCAACCAATATTTGGTCTCTTATTATTCGTCGTGATTTTCTTTTGCAAGTAGCACAAAGGACTGATTAGCAGACAACAAATGATAATATATTAAATACCAATTAAACTGCAAGAATGATGCATTTCAAAAATCAAAGAAAACATTATAAACATCCAGAAGATAACTTTCATCTTATAAAGCCAACTTTTATACTTTTCACCAACTACAACAAAAGTTTATTAATCTTCCCAACAAGAGACAAAAACCATAATTTGAACATATGCACCAAAAGCTAGAGTTTTGACCCACATTACCAAGAATTATTAATAAAAAAAACCTTTTTTTTTTTATTAGAAACTTGTCTAATAATGTCATAAAATGAAGAGGGAAATTTTCAGGGCCAAAGGCTCTGCATATTTTACACAGGTTGGGTTCATCAAGCAACAATGAAACTGACCAACTTAAAATTGGCCCAAAAAGGGATATCGAAAAAGAATAAAAGATATAAGAGTAATACTTAATTATAAAAAATTGTTGTTACCTTTGCGATTTGGAAGCATTCCAGTGCTTTCAGCTGAAAGTGGAAGAATGGTAAAAGGACCATCTTCAAAATTAAAATTTTCTCCATCTACACTGCTCTTTGAAGAACCACACTTCACAACTTCAGATTCTGCCAATTTCGCATAAGTAGACGCTTGACTGTGTATATTTATTGAGCCAGAAGGTTTCGAAGTATAATCCTGAGAAAGGTCCACAGAGAGATATTAAAAAGATTCAAAAAGGCTTTGATAAATGGAAATTATTAAAATCAATAAAATTTTGAAACCTTCACCACAGAATTTGTTGACTTCTGCTCTCCTTCAAACTTCTCAGAAGAACTGTCATCTCTATTAACAGGAAAACTCAGAAAATCTAATAAAGAGAAGAATAAAGCATGCACAATCAATGCAGTAATTAAATGTTTAGGCTTCAAACAATACCAGTAAGGTTGATTGTAGGCTCTAGAGAACTATCCATCAGCTTTCGAGTCATAGGACCAGGATTGATAAAAGATACACTTCTGATTTCGTGACGAATGGCTTCTAGTTGTTGCATTGCATCTTGAAGTTCTTTTTGTACCTAGACAGTACAATGAGTGACATAAGATTTATAAAAAAAATCCCATTTCATTCCTATTTGCTTTCCACCTATCAATCTTATGATAATCCAAAACTGAGAACCTTGTTCACCACAGCTAAATTGTTATTGTTACTCTCAGAAGATATAATTCACTCCATTATGCTTTGAATAATTTGGCACAAAACTGTTTTTTTTTTTTTTTTTCTATATAGACCGACACATAGTGCAGTTCAACATCAAACTGAAATAAAAAGAGACTCGTTTCATGTTCTACTAAAACATTTTTTTAATATAACATCAGAAGAAAACACAACCCATTGCCACAAATTAAACACAGTAACCAGTTTAATAAGCAAAAATCAACATTGTTATCTTTCCTTTTTCTTCAGATAAGATAACTGAGTCCATTGATTTAGGTTTCATCAATCATCATTCCTTTTTTAATAAGCAAGAGGAGCTTTGAATAAAAGTACTGGCGAGCCTGAGATTGTTGCATGACATTATCGAACTGTCCACGAGCCAACTGAACATACCCAATGGCCCGACCTGCTAATCTCCCAGCTGTTCTCGCGATCATTGGAAGATCTTTTGGTCCTACAACACATAAAACAACAAATCCATTTCAATTTCTGTTCCCACAAAACATATTCATAAAACAGACCAAATTATCTAACCAACAAGTAAAACATATACAGAGTAAGATATATGTTATATATTCCAGAGAGAGTGTGTACCAACAAGAGCAGCAGTTGCACCAATTATGAGGAAGAGCTCTCCGTATGAAATACCCAACATTGTGTCCGCTCTCTACTTCTGTTATCAGAGATAAAGACTAGTGTGTGAGAGAAGCCCTAAGGAACGACTAATAAAATGTAATTTCAGAGTACAGATAAATGATAGAAAACAGACTCAAAATCAGCAAAGAAATAAAACACAGACGAGTCGGGACGACACAAATTGGTTTCAGCTATAGACATATACTTACTAGAAATTGGTGGACGACGATTACAGATTGTATCACCATTATCTCATTATCACGGACGACGCTTGTTGGTGGCCTGCCGTGTGGCAGTGGTGCTGGTGTCCGGTTTCTATATTCCTGCTTGAAGAAAACGTTGTGCTCGCTCCTGCTCTGCAGACATGGGTCTTGTTTGGTGACAAGATTACTCTACTCTATTCTATTTTATTTTTATTTTTATTTTTATTTTTATTTTTTTAGTCACTCTAATCAAAATTATTCTGGTGACTTTAAAAAGAAAACCCCCAAATTTTATTTTCTCTGAAGATAGCATTTTGAATTAATTAAATTTTTACTTTGGGTAATTTTCAAATCTCAAGAATAACCCAAAATTATTTATTTACTTTTTTTTTTTTAAATCTGAAGAACAACCCTAAGTCCTAACCAACCTTGTTGGTATTACATCTGCAACTCGAATATATGTTTGTAAAATGTATAGGGTGACACTTGAAACCCTAACCGATGTATAACCCTATATGAAAATGATTTTTTTTTCTTAAAAGAAAAACGCAATACTAAATTATAATTTGGTAAATGTTTTGATATTATTGAGAAGCTTTATCAAATAAGTGGATGTAAAATTTGTAATTTCAATCTATGTTTCTAATAGTTTTTGAAAGAATTCTAATAAATTCCAAATATATATAAGGACAAAATACTTCTTAATTATTAAATTTAAAATGTGTATAATATTAATATACCACTTAATTCAGAGGGAACAAAAAAAAAAAAAAAAAAAAAAAAAAAAAAAAACTCTTAGGCTGTACTTGACCACAGAAAAGACCACAATCCAATAATCCATGCTCAAAAGTCAAAACCAACTGGACCCTAATTTATATCCTTAATCCATAAGAGAACATCAGAATTCAGCAGAATTCCAGCTCAAGTCCAGATTTGCATCACATCTATGTTATAAATTACTATTACAAAAGCAGTAAAAACTAGAAAATAGATCCCTGCAGCTGCTATTAATCTAAATTTCCAGAAATTTAGTTACAAACTACCAAAATGGAGAGTTACTAGTCTAACTAACAGTCTTTTTGGTTTTCATTGCTTGTGGGGGGTTCCCAATTCGGGCAACGTTGGCGATTGTGTCCGGCAGCTCCACAAGTCCTACACTTGCGTTGTCGAGGCTCGCCAGGTGTAACAGGAGGACGAGGGCTACTGTTCTCAGGTAATACTAGATTTTTGCACCTTAGGCGGTTGTGGCCCGATTCTCCACATTTACCACACTGCTGCTTCTGTCGAACCTCCTGTTCGCCTGTGACGGATGTCCTTTGTTTTCTGGGTTTCTTAACTGGCTTCCGAGCTTTAGCTTGCCAACGTCGTCGTTGAGTTTTATCTAATGCGCAAGTGTGCTTGCTTTCGTATCTCCTAACTTGAAAGCATGAACCCTGTTCTCTCTTCATTGCAGAGAGTCGCCACTTACACTCCATGTCACTGCAACCAACCTCAAATCGTACCGTTGTAGACCTCCTTACCCTGAAATCAAAATTTTCCTTCAATGCATGCATCTCCAGTACCCGCCTAAGCTCTTTCTTACTGGGAAAAGTCTGATCCTTGTGAATATGGTTGTCAAACGTACTGGATGCAAATGAGAATGAAGTAAGTCCTGGCATGTGAAACGGGGTTCGATCACTTGTAGCATGGTTATGATGGTCTTTATTTACGCTATCAGGACCACTATCCTGTTCCATATTGGGCTGGAAATCATGGTCCGAACCCCCATCAGAAGATTCTTGGTCAAAATGACTTAATGCTGGGTCATCACTGTAATAAGTTGGACATCCTTCACCAACTTCTGTTGATTGGACAGTTGAGGTACACTGAGAAGGCTGGGTTGCAGGCAACGACCCAGATACTTGGTTACCCTCGTTAGCAGATGCAAAATGAGTTGGCTTAACATGAGTCGGAGGCACAGGGGGCTGAACATCATGTACGTCAGCACCTCTAGCTGACTGATCAACTTTCTTAACAAGAGTAACGCCAACTTGTGGAATAACTCTGTCTTCACATAATAAGAATTCGACATCGTTGTCATCTTTTATATCTACTAGAGGGCTCCTATAAGATGTCTGGAACACTGATTTCAATTTAAACTTGAACTTACTTAAATCAACATTGACAAGTGAATGTATCCTCTCCAATAATTCCGCGTAGGTCATATTCTTCGGTACCCTCATCCCTTTAGAACTGCCACCTTTGTAGTTATAAAATCCATACGTTGATTTGTCCCATTGTCCATTGTAATTGATTATCAACCTAGCATACTCCATTGTACTGCCAACAAGAATCACATTAAGACATGTTAATGCCTAGACTTTTCTTTTAATCAACTAAATAACACGAATACTGAAGGTGAAGCTATAAATTGAATATATATATATATATATATATATATACTTCAAAACATTTTAGTTTCCAAGACTCCAACACATGAACAAAAACGTCGCTTAAATGGTTACCAAATAAGTCCCTAAAACCTAAATGATACCTAATCAATCGCTAAATTATAAAATTGGCTACAAAAATCCTTTACCCAATTTGATTTCAAACCCTAAAATCTGTACTCGAAAACCTAAGACCCTAAATCCAAAAAAAAAAAAAAAAAAAAAAAAAAAGGCAGACCGATAACGTAAGATTACATAATCAAATCAACAAGAGAATCTCAAAAACAATATCGAATCCCAAAATTCAAGTTTGACAAACCGATAACGTAAGATTACATTCATCGTTCAATACAGAGAAATTCAATAATAAGGTGGGTTCAAAATCGCAGAAAACTGAGTGTATATATGACGAAAATGGGAATGGAGAGTTTACCTTTAGCGGGCGATTTTCCAATGGCTCCTAATACAATCAATTTGTGCAGCTACTATTTTTCACTACTTTTTTTTTTTTTCCTGTGTCATCTCTCTATGTGAAGCGCGAAGAGCTCCCAAATTTGGACGCGGTAAAACAGAAAAGGGTTGAGAGGGAGAGAAACTGAGAGAGGTTTTTTATTTTATAATATTAAAAATAAATGATTTTTGTTTTTTAATTAAAAAATTTTAATTTTTAATTTTTATCTATATGAAATTTCCTTCTATGAATTTTTATTTATTTTATTTTTATGAAATTGGCTCCCTAAATAGTAAATATATATACACCACCACCTATTTATTTAGAAATGTATTGATGCTGTAACAATAACGCTCCGAACGGAGCATTCACCACCACAGTTCAACGTCATGGTGTGTGTGCATATAGCCACATATTGTATATATATTCTTTGTCCCACCTTAGCTATAAAATCCCAAGTGTGGGGAGCCCTCTCCTGGTTTTGGAAGCATCCATCTCTCCAATTGTGAGAGTAGCTGTATACCATTTGTATCCTCTCCCCGATAGTGGGAGTAGTAATCTGGGTTGTGCTTGTAGAGTATAATCTCGCCAGATCCCAGTAGTGGATATACATCAAAAAAAAAAAAAAATTTAAAAATGAGAAGATTATTGGTTCAAATCATATCTTATTTCCCAAATCCTAAAATAATCGTAAAGTTCAAAAGATTTTTTTTTTTATTAATGCTATTGTTTTAAAGAAAATATTAAAATATTTAACTCAATCAACATTTTTATATTTCTTGAGTAGGTCTGGTAATAAACCCTTGACACATGCATGAGGTTACAGGTTTGAGTCATCATCTTCCTAAAAAAACCATTAACTTATGTGATAGTATAATACTTGATAAAAAAAAAAAAAAAAAAAAAAGAAGGTAGGGTACACAACTTTAGGAGTCGATGCATTATCATATTCAAAGCCGAATCCTTCTCAATTCCTCTCGTTAACCATTCCAATAAATGTGTCATCATTTTGGTTGTTCACCAACGCTCTCCATTTGTGCTAAAAGAGCTAAAGAATCCCTACGATTGTCATTGTAAGCTAAATAAACACCAACACCATCTATCCTACCAAAATTTCAATACATATCAACAATAATGTTTTGATCAAAACCAAATAAAAAGAATTGTCTCCCAAGTTATAGTGCTCTTGAACCACCACAACCACACAACAAATTGAACATTGTTATCTCATTCACTCAACAAACAAGGGCGGTGCTCTTATTTGATCATTGAAGTTTATATAAATTTTACGTGTTAGATTCTAATTATATTAAGGTTGTTGATGAGATTTTAATTCTATTTCTGTGGCCTTTGATAACATTTCAAAAATAATGCAAGCATCCGGAAAGTAAGTGAGATTTTTACACATTACAAGCATCTGTAAATCTGTAATGAGTTTTTGAAGCATATGTAATTCTAAGGTTTTATTTATTTATTTAAATTACACAAATTTGGGTTTATTTAGAAGAAGACTCAACCCTAAAACCATATGGTATGCCGTATGCCGTATCGCGTGGGTATGAGGGGTTTATCATGTAACCGATCTTTCGTTTTCTTAAAAATTAAATAATTAGAAAAACAGAGTGTTTAACTTTTTCTCAGTGGATTACATCAACTGGTTCAGGTTCCTTCTAAAAATGAATTATTTGAATTAAAACCCCAAACAAACCCTAACACATTTGATTTCCTTCACAGGAAAGAAATGTGAGATTCTCTTCCTCTCCACCCATCAACCGCCACCTAAACGCTTCAAAACCAAATCTCCGATGGATTTCACGGAGCTCGAAGCCATCGAGGGCCTGCGGTGGTCGTGGAACTCATGGCCGCCATCGAAATCCGACGCCGCCTCTCTCATTATCCCACTCAGCCTCCTCCAAACCCCACTGATGCAATCCTCGGAGATCCCGATCCTCCCTTACGACCCCGTAATCTGCTCAAAATGCGGCGCCGTTTTGAACCCCTACGCGCGCGTCGACTACACCTCCCGCATCTGGTCCTGCCCTTTCTGTTACGCTCGAAACCACTTCCCTCGCTCCTACTCCTCCATCGCCGAGACCAACCTCCCCGCCGAACTCTTCCCGACTTACTCCTCCGTTGAGTACGCCGCCGCTGATCATTTTGCCAACAATTTGAGCTCGTCCATGTCGTTTTCTTCCATGGCGTCGTTTTCGTCCACGTCGAGTGGAGGCGGGGGCGGTGTGGGGCCCGCGTTTGTGTTTGTAGTTGATAGGTGTATGGAAAAAGAGGAGATTCGAGCAGTCAAGCATGAGTTGTTGCGTGTGATCGAACAGTTACCGGAGAATGCACTGGTTGGATTGATTGAGTTCGATTCGATGGTTAAAGTTCATGATCTCGGATTCTCTGAGTGTTCCAGAGTTGTCCTTTTACATGGTCAACGCGAGCTTTCGTCGGAGCAGGTATCAAGCACTTCTATTTATGGTGTTTTTAAGTGATTTCAAATGTCTTATGTATAGTTTCGATTTTGTAATCTTATGAGTAAGTGAAAACCGATTAGAAGTGACTAGTGAGACAATGATTTGTTTGACAGAAACTGATAGGATTAAGAAAACTTATAGCAGCGTAAGATTTGATATGGTTTTTGTTTACTTTAACCATCAGATTCAACAATTTCTGGGAATTAATCGAACAAGAATGCTACAACTTGGGAAGACACCAGTTATTCAAAAACAAGGTTTTTTGCTACCTGTGTCTGAGTGTGAATTCAGCATCAGCTCTGCAATTGAAGAGATAGATTCTTTAGTGCATACCAAGCGTGGACATCGTCCTCAAAGATGCACAGGAGCTGCAATATCAGCTGCGGTTGGACTTTTAGAGGCATGCTTAGTGAATACTGGCTCTCGAATTATGGTGTTCACATCTGGCCCTGCAACGCTGGGCCCTGGGATTATTGTAGACTCGGATCTCAGTAAAGCTATTAGAAATCATGGAGACCTTATCAATGATCATGCTCCTTATTTTAGAAAGTCTAGTGCCTTCTACAAGCGATTGTCTGAGAGATTATTGAAATCATCTATTGTTCTTGATTTCTTTGCTTGTGCTCTTGATCAAGTTGGCACAGCAGAGGTAAAAGCTCCTGTTGAGAGTTCGGGTGGATTCATGATGATAGGGGAGACATTTGAATCGGATCAATTTAGAAAATGTATGCGGCACATTTTCAGTCATGATGAAGAGGGGAACTTGAAGATGTATTTTGATGCAACTATTGAGATAGTGACCACCAGAGATGTCAAGATCTGTGGAGCACTTGGACCTTGCGTTTCTCTGCAGAAGAAGAATAATATAGTGAGCGACAATGAGACAGGGGAGGGTGGGACTTATATGTGGAAATTGAATACACTTACTAATAAAACATGCATTGCATTCTTCTTCCAAGTGAGTGATGAGCAAAAAGCCCAACCTGGATCTGCATTCTTCATTCAGTTTATTACACGTTATCGTCATGGAAACATGGGAGTCCGGAAAAGGGTGACAACTGCTGCAAGAAGATGGGTTGGGAAGCAGTCACCCGAAATAGTTGCTGGGTTTGACCAAGAAGCGGCAGCTGCAGTCATGGCCAGACTTGCTATCCACCGTGCAGAGACATGTTATTCTCGAGATGTGGTCAGATGGCTAGATGACACGCTTATTCGTTTTACATCTAAGTTTGGGGATTATGTGCAGGAAGATGCATCCACCTTCCGCCTAACATCCAACTTTTCCCTTTACCCCCAATTCATGTTCTATTTAAGGAGGTCCCAGTTTATCGATGTATTCAACTGTACTCCCGATGAAACTGCTTTCTTCAAATTGATGTTGAATCGCGAGGGTGTAGTGGGTTCTCTTGTCATGATCCAGCCTACACTTTTTCAGTATTCCTTTGATGGGCCTCCCATTCCAGTCCTCTTAGATGTTCGCTCCATCTCTCCCGATGTTATATTACTCTTCGATTCTTACTTCCATGTGGTTATTCACTATGGCTCCAAGGTTGCTCAATGGAGAAAACTTGGTTATGACAAAGATCCAAACCATGAGAATCTAAGAAAACTGTTGGAAGCCCCCGAGGTCGATGCAGAGCAATTGGTGGCTGAACGAATTCCAGCACCTAAGCTTATTAAGTGTGACCAGCATAGCAGTCAGGCAAGGTTTCTTCTTGCCAAGTTGAATCCATCGGTTACTCAGGATTCAAACTACGAAGAAGGATCGGATATCATATTTACTGATGATTTGAGCTTGCAAGTTTTCATAGATCATTTACAGGCCCTGGCAGTCCAGGGTTAATACGTCTTGTATAGTATTTTGGCAGTCAGAGAATTAGAAAAACTTCTTGTATAGTAATTTCAAAGAGTGAAAGTTTCTTACCGTCTTTCACAGTAGGCATACCCTTTGGGGTTTGAACAGAATTATTGTTTTGTACATTTTCATTGTCATTTTTGTTGTGATGAGAGATGAAATTGATTGCGGCTCTTTGGTTTTCCTTTATGTACAATGATTTCTAATTGTTTGAACTTTGAAGCCATCCAATCCAATGCAGTCTGCTCTACAGTTTGAATTCTCTCATTCTCTGTTATATTAGTTCACCTGGGAATTGTTGTCAATTCATAATCAGGGCCGGTCCCCATTTTGTCTTAGTAAATGATTAATTGTCTAATGATTGGTTGATTGATTAAGAGTTATCAATTGCAAAGTATAATGAAATGATCTTATATTCAATCATTGTCAAATAATTCGAATTGTTGAGCAA
The DNA here is from genome assembly GCA_030490815.1 of Acer saccharum. NCBI lineage: Eukaryota > Viridiplantae > Streptophyta > Magnoliopsida > Sapindales > Sapindaceae > Acer > Acer saccharum. The sequence goes on from CM059869.1 coordinate 10,091,888, forward strand.
AATTTACATGACATAGCACTTCTATTCAGTACACTCTTCACAGGATTATATTTTTATAACTCTACAATTATTACTGTTGTGTTATGTTTTGTGCCTGAGGCATTGAAGCATTTAAAAGGACGTTGGTGGCTTCCTTCCTTTATTTATTTTTTAAATTTTCTTAAATTAATTATTTGATTTTACTAAATTATGTAATATTTAAAATTTAATTGTATTGATTTTATTTTATTGTAAATATATGCCTTGAGGGTATGAAGGTATCGGTATGTTGATATTTTTAAATATTAAGGTAGAGATAATTTTATCTTTTAAACATAAAATTTAGATATTATGGAACCCAAAAATGTTCAAGTTAGTACGCACGGATATAACTTCATCAGTGCGTTGAACGTGAACCATTAGATTTATATACTTTGACTCAAAGTGTATACACTTGTCAAAAGTTCTCCATAATCAGTGGTCCACATGCATTGATTCTGATGTAGTTACATCATTACGCACTGATCAGAATGAGACCGTTATGGAACCTTATTAACAACACGATAGACGAGTGTCATTTTCTTAAAAATAAAATTGTTTATGAGTTTTAAAAAACAAAGTGATTTTGTGTAATTCCTTCAAGTTGGAAAGTGGTATGCATGGTTCTGAGTTCTGATGTAGACATTCTTTCTTATTGAAGTTACGGAAAATGACGTGATTTCCTTTTAATTGCTTTATAGCATGAATAAACTGTCCTTTACTGGTATTAGGTTAGAACAATTATGAAAACCAGCCTCACTCAGTAGTCTCCAAATAATCAATTCAGATAGAAAAAGACTTATCAGCAACTTCTTCAACATCATCTCCAAATGTCTATCCTCTTAATATATATATATATATTTTTAACAACTTCAACAACTTCTTCAACATCATCTCCAAATGTCTGGCCAATGCAGATGGTTATTTTTTTTTTATTTATTTATTCTATTTTAAAGAAAAAATAATTCTAAACTAAACCAATATATTTAAAAATTGAGGCCTTTAATTGAATGATATAGATTTAATTGGAAAAGAACTCAACAAATATGATTTATTTGGGGAAGTTATGTTGAAGTGCCGTGAATGAAAAAAAGAAAAAAGTGAAAGCACTTTATTACATGAACAGAAATGTAAACCAATTAGAAAATTAAAGTTGTTTAATTAAGTGCTTTTGCATGAGATTTCTCAACTACTTGGACAGTGATTTAATCGGTTATACTATAATCAGAATAAAGTGGAAAAGCAACACGAATCCTGATTTGGACATTTGCATTATTAAATGGATCAATGGATTAGCTGAGATCTTGGTTAGGTTTGTTTTCGCTGTCAACTAATGGTTTAGAATTTAGATAATCAGATGCTTGTTTGTCCATGGTAGCAGAATACATAATACATACTAATAGGAACATTAACATAATTACAAAAATGAAAAAAAAAAAAAAAAAAAACAATCTAATTATACATTTTCAATAGGGGAAATATTAAAAGAAGGAAAAACGGTATTTTCATTGTTGAAAAGAAGAACAAGAACTTGATCGCCTACATAAATATTGATTAAAAGTTTAGAGTTCGAATCTCCCTCTCTCAAATTAAATAACAATAAATATCAAAATGTTTGTCCACTTTTATATATAAAATACGAATGCTTGTAGAATGCTACATTAAAACTTGAACCCGCAACTACTAATAACATGGAACTGGAAAGATGCTATCACATATGTTAAGAAGTGATACAGTGAAGTCTAAACTTTTAAGCTACCGTGAATGGGAGAAAACTATCATATTTTAGTAATTTCCAAAATAAGCTTAATTTTTTCTTTAAAAAAATAAAAACTAAAGAAATTAAGTTTACTTAACTTAGAATAAATCCAAATAGAATTTATTTGCACAAAAAAGACAACATAAATAAAGATTTGGTTGGCATTTGGCAATGCCTACTCATATTAATCATGCAAGTGAATTGTACTTGAATGAAATTGACTTCTCCCAGTGTCGCATGTGACTAACATGTGACTATGTGAGTCCCCATTCACGGATCCACCCCCGACCCAGATCATGTCAGGACTCAATTATATTCAGGTCAACCCAAATCTATTTCGGGCCGCGGTAACCAGACCCACCAATGGGAACTCGACACGTACCGAATCTTATAACCAAGATGAGACCATGTCCGCACTCTAACATTCCTGAATATATGATCATGATGTAATGCCGTAATGGTATTGGTATTTGGTACCCTAAACAAAAGTGACAAAACAAAACACGATCGAATAAAAAAAAAAAAAAAAAAAAAAAGACTTATTCGTCGTTAAAGTAAATAAATTAAATTAAATTAAAATCACAAACGAAAAATTGAAAAAGAAAAAAGGGATGGTGTATTGCCGTATTGGTGTTGTGAGGCTTGTTGTTTGGAGATGTGATTGGTGATGGTGCAGAGAGATGGCGCGAGACGGGTACGTGGTGCCGGTGGACCAACAACAGGGGGTGGTTACGGCGAAGAAGAAAGCGCGGTCGTCAAGGAGCTGGATGCTGTTAGACGCCACAGGACAGAGCACCGTCTTAGATGTCGACAAGTACGCCATCATGCACCGCGTGCAAATCCACGCGCGTGATCTCCGCATTCTCGACCCCTTGCTCTCATATCCCTCCACCATTCTCGGTCGAGAGAAAGCTATTGTCTTGAACTTGGAGGTTCCTTTTTTTTTTTTTTTTTTTTTTTTCCTTCTTAACTTTTTCTGTTCTGTTTTTGTTTGGATCACATCGTTTGAAACTGAATATCATGTGTTTGTGTTTTTGTTTGCAGCACATCAAGGCAATTATAACTTCTGATGAGGTTAGTGGGTTTCAAGTATTTTAAGGGAATTCAGAGAAAATATTCTGTTTCATGGATCATGGATTTTAAACAATTATCAACTTCTTTGTAATTATTATTGTAGAATTTCAAGCCAGTTAGTTGACTGTTGTGATTAATGTGATTTAAGTTTTGCATAATAATTGCAGTTTGTTTTACTAATTTAAGTTCAATAATCTATCTTAACTCCTGCGAAAGTAAGACTACTTTTTTTTTTTTTTTTTTTTTTTTTTTTTTTTGAAGGGGGAAAATAAAGTAAGACTACTTGGAAGTATAAGTATGAGTTCATTTAAGAAGATTGTGATCGTTATTTTTATTGTATGTGATAGGTATTGCTTCGAGATCCATGGGATGAACATGTTATCCCTGTTGTGAAGGAACTTCAAAGGCGACTGCCTTCTGAAAATGCTGTTCGCCTGGATCATAGTGAAGGGAGAGAAAACCCTGGTGGGCATAATGATGAAGCCGGGGAGGAAGATGGTATTCCATTTTTATTTAATTATCATTTATAAGCTGATTCCATCGCTTAAAAACAAAGAACTTGTTCTGCTGTTCTTGTCCTGTTGTGTAATTCTTATTTATTATATGCTATGTAGAGTCTCCATTTGAATTCAGAGCCCTGGAGGTAGCTTTGGAAGCCATTTGTAGTTTTTTAGCAGCACGTACGACAGAACTGGAGACTGCTGCTTATCCTGCTTTGGATGAGCTTACCTCCAAGGTGAGTGCTTCATTTTTTATTTTCTTGCAACTGTCCTTTCTATCTGACCACTTGCTATAATCCCCATCCCCGTTTCTCCCTCCCATATCGGAACAAGAAAGAAAGAAGATTTTTTTTTTTTTTATTCAATTTATGTTTGAGAAATTAGGTAACCTGCTTGACCACTCATTTCAATTAAATTCAAAGTTTCAACTTCTGCAAGAAATTATTTCATTTTCATTGTCGGAGGGGTTAGATTCTGTACCTGTTCTACTCAGTCTCTGATATAAGTTGGACACCAATAATTAGGGCAGTTTTTGTTTGGAGTTGTTTGATCAGGGCCTTTAACTCTCTGGTACTTATATCTAGGATTTGAAGGCTCGGTATTCATTTTTGTGTTCTTAGGTGTTTGTTGCTTTCTTTCTTTATTTTTTTTCCCTATTAATCTTCCTGAATATTTTTCTTTTAATCTTTGGTTCATTCATTCTGTTACCGTATTTAGCCTGTCTGCATTATTTTTGGCCTGTTAAGTTTTATAAAAAGTTTTCTTGTGGAGTTCAATTTATCATCTTGATCTAAAACCTTTAGAAAGAAATGAAAAGTCAGTAGTTTTGTTTTCATCAGGAGGTCTAGCTGTCAAACGTTGTTTGCTTTCTGTCATATTGGCTTATTTCTTTTATGTAACATGCAGATTAGTAGCCGTAATCTGGATAAGGTTCGTAAATTGAAGAGTTCAATGACGAGGTTGACTGCTCGAGTTCAAAAGGTACACGTACTGTGTCTTATTGTGTGCAAACATTCTTTCATTACAAATTATGATCATCTATAGTGAGATCTGTGTCTCTTAGGAGGATTGATAAAAAAATTATCAGTCTATGGAGGTATATACTTATTATGGTGATGCTAGTCAAAATATGAGAATCCATTTTGGTGCTGCTGCACCAACGTTATGTAATGTCAGAATCTTTACAAAAATTCAATAAAATCCATGAGAGGTGTCTCCACATTGTAAAAGTTGACAGCAAAGCTTACCAAACACATCCAGATTATCTCATTAGATGAAATCTTGATTCATACTCATTTATTGAGTCTTGAAGATGGTTTACTGAATTTATATACATAAAATTATTTGTTATTTAGTGTTTTTTCTTAGATTTTTGAATTTAACTAGTTTGTGGGTCAGTTTTTTGGGATGGGCAAATACTTAACTACAAGTCAGGTAAAGTTTTGTTATCCTGAGGAATATAATGTTCAACTCAAAACTATACTACATACAGCAAATGGTTGGCATTAGTATTCATATTTTAATAACAATAAATGCATCTCAGTGTCATGTTGCTGGAAGTTCATTACATAGAAATTTACTTTACCTTATGCAGCCAAATTATTTATTTATTGTTTGTTCAGTTTTCTTCATGTACTTAAGCACGATCATTTCCATAATGTAGTATGTCTCACATTATCTTTATCCATTAAAATTTCCCATATAATCACTTACTGAAGGTGAGGGATGAGCTTGAACAACTACTGGATGATGATGATGATATGGCTGACCTTTACTTGTCAAGAAAATTGGCTGGTGCTTCGCCTGTTAGTGTTTCAGGTGCCGCTAATTGGTTTGCTGCTTCCCCTACCTTAGGCTCAAAGATCTCCAGAGCAAGTAGAGCAAGTATAATAACAGTTCGTGGAGATGAGAATGATGTTGAGGAGCTTGAAATGTTACTAGAGGTTATATATTTACTTTAGTTTTCATTTGTCATTTATCAATTCTGAAAGTCTAAATGGATAACAATTCTATTGTGCAGGCTTACTTTATGCAAATTGATAGCACATTGAACAAATTAACGGCAGTATGTGCTTTCTTTCTCACTTTTATTTCTGTCATTTTTGTATTTATTTATTATGGTACGTAGTATGTCTTGAAGTACTTTATATGTAATTTATCTTGTTTATGTGTTGTATTTGTTTTCGTAACACTTGCATGTGCACATTGCATATAAATCCGGATAAAAACATGTACATTTGTAGAAGATTATGGATACTTGTGATTAGTAACTCACAGACTGTGGTGTCATTGTCAGTGATTTTAAGGGGCAGAGTGTCAGGAATTAGGCAGCTGGAATGGTTATCTAGTGTTAGTTTCCTTCATAATGAACATTTTGAGTCATATGTCCATGTCAGTGCATTTATTTTCATTCACCAATCTCATGTATATCTCCTGGTTAAATGATATAATGTGTCCGATGGTAATGACATTATGTAGATTTTGATCCATTTTACTTGATGACTTTGTTGGATTTTTTTTTTTTAATTTTCAACGTAAAGTATAAAAGGTGTTGGCCATGTAACATTGGTGGATAAATATGAGGACCTTTTCCATATTTTTCCAAGTTTGACTGATCTTGGTCATTTTACTTCGTTATGCATACTACTTCTAGACCTTCAACTTGTCAAGCAAAGTTTTATTAATTGTGGTTTTTTCAATGCTTGCCCTCTATGTTGGTTAAGTGTTCATTATCCTGGAGAATTTCATTTGATGAAAATATGAAATTATCATGAGCTGGTAGTAACCTAGTAATTTATCACCGTACCCCACTGTACCTTATGGAATGTTAAGTATATGTTTCTGGCATGTATTCTGGGTGGTCTCAGTTAAAAAATATATTTTTTTCCATGTTGCAGGTCTACTACTGCTTTTACAGTAAAGGTTATAAAGATTAAGAAAATGCTATAGAATGGACACGTTGTGTGAACAAATTTGTCTTGTATTTTAAAACCATTATCTTGTTTGTTCATAGATTCTATTAGCCCATGAAGAATCTTAGTTCGTTTTTGAAATTCAACTCCTGGGAAAAGTTCTAGATTAGTTCTGGCACCTTATTTCTTTTGCATTCGCACCGAATGGCCAGGAAACATTAGAACAGGACAAGTTCCTTTATGAGCATTGTTTCATTCCTAAATTGTTTTCTGTGTTTTTTTTCCTTCATATGCTTGATCATATAAGCAGTTGGCAGATAAATTACTCCTTCCTTAGAAATCCCCTCATTGCCTACTAGTGGGCCAGAAAGCTTAGGGGATCACTGCAAATATCTGGATTGGAGTTTGAATTTGTTTATATAAGATAAATAGAGACATTTTTACGTTCTTGATTCTCCATCTCTCCTTTTTTTGATTGCATTGTAAATTTTGCAGCTGCGAGAATATATCGATGATACTGAGGATTACATTAATATTCAGGTAGCCAACATTGCAATTTAAAACTAAGAATTATTAGTTAAATTTGTTAAGCATGAATACATATATTTTATCTGGTTTTACATTCTTTCTGCAGCTGGATAATCATCGTAATCAGCTGATTCAGGTGCTTTAATCTTCCTACTTGTATATGTCTTCCTTTTTTTCTCTGTTTTGAAGAGATTACAAAAAGTTTATATGAATACTTATACATGTCATCAATACAAATACTTATATATCTTCTCTCATTGTGATGCTGTGCAGTTAGAACTCTTCCTAAGTTCGGGAACCGTCAGCTTATCCATTTTCTCTTTGGTAACTGCTATATTCGGCATGAATATCCCATATACTTGGAATGAACACCACGGGTACATGTTTAAATGGGTATGCAAAGTATTTTAAGATGGTGAAATTTAGCTGCTGATTTTAGATTGAAATTTTGTCTCAGATCATTGAATGGTGTTTTCTTTTTGGTATCGGTAGGTGGTCATCGTCCCAGGAATATTTACCTCGGTGCTATTTATTCTGGTTATGTCCTACTCTCGCTACAAGGGTTTGGTTGGATCTTGATCTATAGGGTGTACATTATTCAGTGCTGGATAGGATTTTCAGACTGAACTCTGGAACAGTCAACTCATACACAAAAATAACATCAAGGATTCACGATCCTCCCATCTCGAGTTTGGAGGTTCCGTGTCATTTCCTGGCGATACTTGAGAAGAAGCATCTCTCTCTCTCTCTCTCTCTCTCCCCGTGTAACTGTAATTTCAGATGGAGAGTTGAATCTGGTTGCAATATTTCAGTCACAGAGCTATGGCAGAGTTGTATGATTTTTCAATCAACTGATTAACTGATATCAGTCTCAAATGAATTTTTTCTTTTATAGCTCTCTTTGCTTTCCATTTGATCTTGATTCTTCTTATATCTCCCATAGAAATCAATGTTTAACTGAACATCATACCTGTAACCTGTATGATACATTTTTTAAAATCAAATAGTTAATTTTTTTTATTTATATTTTATAATATTTATCTAAGATTGGTACAACATCAGCTGTGTTTTTATTTTGAAATGGAAGAGAAGGAAGAGTATAGATAAAGCGCTCCAAATTTGTACTTAGGTGGTGTTTGCCTACTTGGAAAGTAAGGTTGTGTTTGTTTTTCTTGTCTTAAATCTTAGAAAAATATTTCAAAAAAAAAAAGTCTAAAATTTTAAATTAAATGGATTTTGATTGTTTGGTTTTTACATTTATATCTTAAATTAAGTTTAAAACAACTTAAATTAAGAATCTATATTTTGACTTTTTATTTAATCATTGAGTGATACAGTATTAATACATTAACATTAATTTTCTAAAATAACCTCATGTAATTGAATTATTACCAAAAACACATTATTCACATTTCTTTTTTCAAATTTCATCCAACCTTGACTTTAAAATTGAATCTCTGTATGAGAAGGAACCGCCTTTATATATATATGGGTCATTCTTCGGTACAACATTACACAATACAACAGTATTTGATCACATGTGATTACATATGATCACAAATATATATAATGCTATCGTATATGAATTGCACGTAATCACATAATTAAATTATTGTGATCGCATGTTAGAACATACAATCACGTATAATATTTTTAAATAAAATATTAAATTTTTATTATTTATTTATTTTAAATAACATAATTAAATTATTATCATTTATTTAAAATAACATAATTAAAATAAAAATAATTAAAATATTGGGTATGATGCTAAAAATAAATCCACTTAATAGTTTAGTGAAAATATCTTAAAAAAAAAAAAAAAAAAGCAAGTTAAAAGAGTCTTAACCTTTAAAACAAGCACTTAAGACTATTAAGCTTTAAGTTAAAACAAAACAAAACAAAAAATAAAAAAATAAAAAATAAAATTAAACATCACCTAATTAATTAACTTCATTAATCAAAGTTTAGAAAAAAGAAAATTGGAACTAAGTTAGGAGATGTTGAATTACTTGGTTGATTGATAAATAAAATATAAGTATGTTATATAATTAAGTATAAAGGCATTTTTACAGAGAATAAATATTTTATGTTCAAGTATGAAGTATCTAATAAGAGGTAATTACTTGTTTGAGACTTGAGAGTTTGGTTTGTTTGTTATTATTATTTTTTTTAATAAAAAAAATTACAAAGTTTAAATTCTTAACAATATTTTTTAAGCGTCAAAATATATAAAATTATACTTATGCTATAAAATCCGAAAAGATCGTAAATTTTGACACGTGTTATATTATTGAAAATGGATCAAATTGACATGGAATAAATAACGAAAACAAGTTGACGAACAATAGACGAATGGCGAGTGAAAAGTAGTGACACATCGAGTATGAATCAGATGTGAATTGAGGTGCGTTTTCTCTTTCTCTATTCTTTTTTTTTGTTCGATTAACATTGAAGGAAGAAATAGTGAAATCAATTCGTATATTTGTAATTTTTTTTTCTCAATAGATCTAGGGATTCTTGATTTTCATGGTATCTTTGGGTCTATTTTTGGTTAGATTATAAGAAATCTATCAAGAAATCATAATCATGGAAACAATAAAAGAATTACAAGATAGGAAAATCTAAACGTTATTACAAATTAAATTTAAGATTTCTTAGTATTTCTAAAAAATTATTGCAAAAACAATTTCAAGTTGGGTTTCTTCTTTCTTTTTTTCTTTTTTCCCTTATTATTTGCATTCATTACAATAAAAGTTATATATCTTTATTTTCAATCCCAATCATCCCTTTCTCCTTTATTTGATTCTTTAATTTTCATTTATATAATTTTTTTTTTTGGTGTTTTTTTTTTTTTTGGAGTTTTATGTCAACCATGTGCAATTTTGATGTGTCAAATCAACTTGCTTTGGTATGCATATTCTGTTTTGAAGGAAAAGTAACATAATAACAATAATATTTATAATAATGTTTGAATTGAAAAAAGCTTGCAATAATATATATATTTATTATAAACGAGAATTTATGGATGTCAAAATTTCATACATGATAATTTTTATGCACAATTTCTATTGATATCGGTGTAAAAGGAAAAAAAAAAATAAAATCTGTATTTTATATTGGTGTCAATCAAGATCCCGTACTGTGTGGGAATTTTATACGTTTTTTTTTGTGTGGAATTCGAATTTGTAAAACACGATTAAAAAAAAAAAAAAAAAAAAAAAAAAAACTTAAAATCATAGGCTATAGCCTATAGTGTGCAGTTTAATTGTATACAGTAAACGGTGTATTTTATCACAGACCCCTTTCCATTTACTAGTCTTAACTTTGGTCCTCCTCTCTGTTTTTGTATTTCGTAGGTAGCAGCACAACAAATAAAAAACGCTAAGTGTTATGTTTTCAATTTTCATGGTGAGATTTTTGTAACCACTACTATTGAGAGCCTCGAACAGATCATCAAAACGATTGCCATTGTCTGAATCGAACAAGACCCGCGTCGTATACTCCGAATCCTCTGTTTATTTTTTATATATTTTTTTTATTTGCTTTTTCTCGCCCGCCAAACACACCCAAGAAAAAGCCAATAGAAACTCAATCATTGTTTGCTTGATTTTGAGGTCGTGATTGTGGTGGCTCATCGATTGAAATTGGAAAAATCGGTGAATTATAGTGTAGTCGTGACATGCACAACGCCGAGTACGTGAATATGTATGTGCGTGTCCATACAAATCCATTTTAAGCGAGTGCTTTTGTGTGTGTGTACTGTTTAGAAGTGTGTGCTGTGGAGTATTGAAGATGATGACTAAGAACACCAGCCAAGTACGAAAGTTGAATAGAGAGAAGCTTGAAGCATGCATGACATGTCTTCTCTGCCAAAAGCTCTTTACTGATGCCACAACCATATCCGAATGTCTCCACACTTGTGAGTTCTTTTTTCTTGTCTCTCTATAATTTATCTTCCATTATTGACTTTCAATGTAATTTTTGATATGTTGTGTTTGTTTAATCATCTGGGTTCTTTCTTGTTTACGTGATCTTGATTTTCTTTATTTAGTTATTTGTGATCTGGGTGTCACCTAATTTGCATCACTTGTGTAATATTTTGTGACTGGAAAATATTAATTGTTACTCTACATCATCGATAGTCAACTGTTGTTTATACCAATAGTGTACTAAGTTCATTTATATAATCCCATTTTTGGCAAAATTGTCATGATTTTTATGATTGGATCATTCTTTGTCATATTTACTTCACAGGAATACTCTTTTCTCTGATGATTGGATAAATTTTCCCGACTCTTGCATGCATTACTCATTAATTGATTCTTTGCGTCCTCTGCTTTTCTGACATTTCATGTTGTAATCATGTCTGGATACTTGTTTTGAGGCTTACTGGAAGCTTTTGCATGGTTGCATGATCTGCCAATTCTTCAAAATTTCTCAATACATTGCTCTGTCAATGCTTGTTGCTCTGTCAGTGCTTGTTATCAAGCTCTAATGTCTTGATTGAAGAGTTTATTTCTAATTTTTCCAAAACTTCTGCGCACATAGATGAGTACAAATCTAGGATTAATCTTGCTGACAAGGTTGCCGGTTAGCAATGTGACTTGGAAATTTTTTTCTGCTCCCAATTTTCTATGAAGTAGGAGTTATATGGCATACTCCATTCTGTTTAGACTTTGCGTACATTATAAATTGGCTGAGCTGCAGATCATGAATGTGTTAAGCTGAAAACTTTCTGATATGGACTGTAAATTATAAAATAGTTTGCAGGAAGTGCATATATGACAAGATAATGGAAAATGACCTGCATAGCTGTCCAATATGCAACAGCGATCTAGGTGTTGCTCCACTGGAGAAACTAAGGTATGTATTTGTTCTTCATGTTCTCCTATCAAAATGTTGTTTGATATCAACAATTTTCTTATGATCTACAGAGCAGACAACAATTTACAAGATCTAAGGTCTAAAATCTTCCCTTCCAAACAACATAACAGTAGTGCACCTGAAGCTGTGCCCTCATTGCCATTGCGACCTACAAGAAAAGAGAGATCACAGACTCCAAATGTGATTGCTTTACCCAGGATGATTCGAAGGAGATCAAAGCCTGTTAAGGACATGGAAGCTCACCAAGCGAGTTTAAGCTCACCTCGGACTTTTAGTGAACTTGCACAAAATAAAAGGCGGGTAAAGGTAGCGATTCTTTGGTTGGTTTGTGCTGCTTATATCTTTTGACATTTTCATTCATCTAATAGAACTGATAGGCTTGTTTATTCTTGTTATATTGTTTGAGATTTTATACAACAAAATAGTATGCCTTTCCTTTTGCCTCTTATGTACTAACATGTAATAGTTCTATTACTGGCATTATACAGATTCCTTTCACTGCAAAAACATCTGAAAAACAAACGCCTGACAAAGACACTGATGTTGAGAATGTACAATATGGAAAAGCTGGACCGTGGAATCCATTGAATTCCCTGGTGGAAGTTGCAAGAAAATCAAAGTCTAATAAGTCCAATTTACAAGGGATTGTTGCCAAACCAGCTGTGACTGCTGCCCGTGACAACGAAACACTCCCTAAATCCATGGTCGAGGAAGGTGGTAATGCATCAAAGGTCCATGGTAATGAAAACGATGCAATACCTCTGCCATCTGGCTCAGCAAAACCTAAAAGAGATCAAACTAGGCTGAGAAAAACAGCTGTTTCAGAGGAGTTGAGTGTTCCAGCACAAGCTAGAGTCGATACCAATAGCAAACATGATGAAAGATACAGTCCAATGACTGATGTGTGGAAACTATTGAATTCTGCAGTGGATGCTGCAAGCAAAATAAAGTCTAACAAGTCCAATTCACAAGGGACGGTTGCCAAACCAACTGTGCCTGATTTCCATGACATTGAAACACGCCCTAAAGCCAGGGTCGAGGAAGGTGGTAATGCATCAAAGGTCCGTGGTAAAGAAAACGTTGCAGTACCTGCGCCATCAGGTTCATTGAAGCCTAGAAGATATCAAATCAGACAGAGAAAAACAGCTGCTTCTGCTGGGTTGAGTGTTCCAGCACAAGCTATAGTCGACACCAATAGCGATCGTGATGAAAGATCCGGTCCAATTTGGTTCTCGTTAGTTGCTTCTAAGGACCAGTAAGTTTTATATCTTTGCATTCTATAACGATCGATCTTGATTGATGTAAAGTTTATCTTTCATTATCCGATCATAATGTTACATCTCTTCTCGTTAATTAATGGTTTCAGGCCAGGAGACGCACCCCTGCCGCAGATACCCTCATCCTACTTAAGGATCAAGTAAGTTTCATTATCCCAACTTGCTGAACATTTTTCATAGAATGCATTATTTGGCATTGTGAGATGCTTTAGCACATATCATAGGATGCATTATTTGGCATTGTCAATGTGTGATAGGATCTTTCTTCCAATCCCTTTCTATTGCTGAATATAATTGATTAACGAGGAGTTTGATCATTACAGGGATAGTAGTTTGCCCGTCTCGTTCATCAAAAAGTATATAGTGAAAAAACTAAATCTCATTAGCGAGACTGAGGTGAGTTCATCATCCCCATTTTCAGGTCTTTCGATTGTCAAGTTTTAACTGTAAAATTGTCTCTCCATGGTGACATTGCCTGTTGCTTGTAATTTAAAACAGGTGGAGATATCACTGTGGGGTGAGCCACTGCTTTCTACAATGCCACTGCATACCATAGCAAGCTGGTATGCACAGACAACTCCATCAAAAGAAAGAATCCAGACGAGTGTAGGCTGCTCAGCCAGGGATTTTGTGATGGTTCTAAGGTATGGCCGTAAAGCTTCACCACCGCAAACATGTTTCAAAAATGCTTACAGTCACTACTTCCAGCAGTGATGTGAGTCTGGATTCTGGAAGTCGGAGACAGGCAGGCTGGTGTACTTTTCCCAGAACGCATTTGCAAGGAAAAGGGGTTTTAGTTACCTAAAAATTGTTACATATGCAAAGGAGTAAATATTTTATGCATGCCGTAAGCAGAATTTAACCATTTCAGATTTTTGGGTTACATTCAATTTGCATCTTTCTTTGAATCAACTGAAACCATTTCCACCAATTCTCAATTACAAGGCACCACAGAAAAAAACTGATAATCAACACAGAAAAATGAAGCAGGAAACAAGTTTCATTAAAATTCTTTGTAAAAAAGACAAAGTGTTCACATTTGATGACAACATTAACAAAATCAAAACCCTTAAAATACCCCACCGTCGATATCATCAAGCAAAACAGCATAAGGTGACTCCTGGTCATCCGTTACAAGGTCGTCCGTACTCCTCAACCCCGCGTGCAAAATTACCAGACCAACCCCAACCCCGACCGACACTAACACATTAGCCCACACGTGCGTCAGAACCAGAGCAATTACCGTCACCACGAAGAGCGCAGCAGCCACGGCACGGTCGTCGACGCTAAACCCGAAAAAGGTCAAGGGTTCTTCGCGGCCGAAGTAGAAGAAGAGCCAGGCGACGAAAGTCAACAAGAAGACGATCAGCGAAACTGGGTGGTAAATTAGGCTTAAGAAGAGGATTGTGAGGAGGGTAATTGTGTAATTGACGCGGAAGTGGGTTAGGTTTTGGGAGATGCGAGTGGTGGCATCGGAGAGGGATATGGGGAGATTGAATGAGGAGAGATCGAGGAAGTCACGCCAGGGACGACGCGTGGCGGTGAGGGATTGGGCGGTACTCTTAACGCGCGAGAGGAAGCCGGTGTCAGAGTTGGAGTTGATGGAGGACATGGTCGTGGAGGGTGCTCGACACTCAAGACTCAACAGCTCGTTTTCGTACCGGTGAATTTTTCTTATCTTTTTTCTCCGGTCCCGGTTGGTCTTTTTGTGTCAATTGGTTAATTTTGTAGATTTTGTAAGTCGTTCTGGGCTGAAGCGGCCCAATTTGGGTTTGGGTTTTGGGCAAACCCAAATTGGCCCGCTTCAGATAACTTTTGCTTTAGAGTTTTAGAAAAAGAAAAGTAGAAGTTTGTACATTTTAGTTCCTATTTGGATAATATATTTTAGAGGAGATTGTTATGGGATATGGCCATATGGGTGAAATATTTGTTTGTTATTCATTACAAAAAATGATAAAATTGTAAATACAAAAATTTCATTGAATAAGGAAAATGGCTTCTCATCATGGTGTGCTCTGCTTGCTTCTTTTGAAAAAGTTTCTAAAACCAGAAGTCATTTGAGCTTCCTCATATTAAGCTTTCCTAGTAAAGTTATCTATTTTCTTCTTTCATTACATTTCAACGGTTCTTGTTAAGTCATCTATTGCATCAACTTATTGGGATCAATGCTTTGAGAAGATATAAACATTTAGAGATTAAATTAAAGTCAAGTAAAGATAATGTTAATGTTATAAACATTTAGAGATTCCCACTAGCTACTTGATTCTTCATAAAAACCGGAAGGCCTTGTTCTTAAGTCATAGTTTAATATTTTTTGTGTATGGAAACCTTTTATTTAACTCTTTAATTGAGAAGATACATTTGAGATCTAGGGTAACTTACTTCGAGGCTCCACGAAGAAAGCACGTTGCAAACTTTTTAATGATATTATTTTATGTGATTTGAATAATCAATTAAACCACGTGTTCGTGCGATGAGACGAATCTGGCTAAATAATAAGTTGATTATGCAAGGGACCAGCAGCCGCTCAGCTAGTGTTAGTGCTAGTGGTTGACAGGTCAAAACCTCAAAAGAACCTACTATACACGTGCTTTTCAACACATACCAATAACCTTTGTTGTATTATATATTTGTTTCCAAAATTCCCTGGTCTATGATTAACGACTGGACTAGTTATATAAATATTTTTCAATTAATAAACAAAGAACATCTTTATTAAAATATTCAAGTAACGGAGACCACGGACTCATGGAGTGAGTAGCTTTAGCTTATTGACTTCTTTACACTACATAATGCTGAAGGGTTCCTCGGCAAATTAACCAAAACAGAAATTGCAGCAATGAATTCTGTCGTCTCTAATCTTAAATACGAGACAGCATTAATCAGCAATAATATTTTGGAGATGGACAGTTTAGACTTTGATCGATTGTTCAAGGCTGCAGCTGATGGTGATATTGAGCCTTTCAAAAGAATTGACCAACAACAGCTATGTCTCAATCTCATTACAACACCAATCAAGAATACAATCTTGCATATCAATATCTCATCAGAAGAGGCATCCATGAAGTTCGTGGAAGAAATACTTGGAATATGTCCATCACTACTACTCCAAGTCAACGCTCAAGGTGATACTCCATTACATTTTGCAGCCAAATTTGAGCATATTGCTATAGTGGATGTTCTTATTAAGCTCGCAAGAGCTCAACGTGATCAAGAGTCAGAGAGCCGGATCGGAGCTGTGAGACAAATGCTAAGAATGACAAATAATAAAGGAAATACTGCATTACATGAGGCAATGCAATATAAAGGTGTACGCAGTCTGGTTAAAATTTTAGTCAAAGAAGATCCTGATTTTTTGTACTCTGCTAATAATATCGGCGAAACTCCACTTTACATTGCTGCTGAGACTGGATTCTTGCAAGGTGCGATTGAATTGTTGAAGAATTGCAGTTCTGTGGCCCATGAAGGTCCCAATGGGAAGACGGCTTTACATGCTGCAGTCATGATAAATATCCCAGGTAAACTCTTATTCATGTATCAACATTAACTATTCTAGTCGTGGCCATTGCAATTGATATATACATGTATAATATAGCATACATGCCACCTTCGTGATCCATAAAGAAGAGGTTGAATACATGCATGTCATATCTATAATTGTTAAGTAATTAATTATTTATTTTGTTTTAGATTTAACAAGGAAAATACTTCAGAAAAGGGAGAGTTTAACCAAAGAAATAGATGACAACGGGTGGACTCCACTCCATTACGCTGCATATTACGGTTACCAGCAAGTTACACGCACATTATTGGAATTCGGTAAAAGTGCTGCATACATCGGTGATAAGTATAGAAAGATGACGCCTCTTCATTTGGCAACCAGCCAAGGCCATATAGATATAACAAAGGAAATCATTTTATGTTGTCCGGATTGTTATGACCTGGTCGATGAGCGAGGATGGAATGTTCTTCACTTTGCCATGGCTTCATTATGTCGAAAGGAATTGAGTAGTCTACTTGAAAATCCGTTAATGAAAAAGCTTGTAAAAGAGAAGGATGACAAAGGAAACACTCCTCTCCATGTGCTTGCCACCTGCACTAGATCCATGGAAGCACTGCATAATTCTTTCAACAACATCATCAGTCACGTTAGAGTGAATCCTTCTGCTGTTAACAACCGAAATATTAGTGCAGCAAACGCATACAATTATGGTTATCCTGAGCTGAAGGTAATATCTTTTTTAACTACAAATCTCTATTGTGCTGATTAATTATTAATTAATAAAAAATATTTTGTCAAAAAAAAAAAAAAAAAAAAAAAAACACTAAAAAAATGATGCTTCCAGCTAAATGTATTACGCTAATTTAATTAGTTTGCTATTTTGGGGATAAATTTTCATATTAATTTGCACATCAGATATCCAAAATATGTGATCATATGATCACGGTTTTTGATCTTTAAATGATTGTGTACATTAAATGTGGATATGACATGCATGATATTATCCAAACGCTGGCGCTTGAATTAGATCAATTAAGGAATAATTAGATGATGAAGTACAGGTTTAAATAAAAGAAAATAAGTTCATAATAAATTCACAATCTTAAGTTATATTTATCTCTTAGCTAGTAATGATGAATTAATATATATACAGCGCGAAATCATGGCATTATCAGAAGATATTGAAGATGGACCATATGTACGAGGTATTCTCCGTAGAAAATGCAGTTATCTTGACGATCACTTCAAACAATTGAAGGGAGCAAAAGAGTCACATTTGATAGCAGCCGCACTCATAGCAACAGTAACATTCGCGGCAGCTTTCACCTTACCCGGTGGTTACAAAAATGAAGAAGGTAAGTACCAGGGCACTGCAATCCTAAGTAGAAATTCAGCATTTCAAGCATTTATAATAATAGATGCCATAGCAATGGTTTTCTCTACATCTGCCGTCTTTATCTATGTCGTTATGTCATTAGATATGTTTAAGAAGTATATTCATTTGTTCGAATTGGGCGCTTGGATTACGGTGGTTGCTATGGGAGCAATGGTGATGGCATTTGTGACAGGAACATATGCGGTGTTAGCTCCTTTATGGCTAGCTATTGTGACTTGTTTCATTGGCTTGAGTTTCTTCTTCTTTGTGCTTCCCGTGGCGTATCATATAAAAATATTACATATTATAAGAGATAACCCATGGTGTATGCACAAAATAAGATCAATAAAAGATTACCTCAGGTCACTATTGCCCAGAAGAAGGCAGAGAGATTCATTTTGTAATATTGTTTAAATGTAATATTGTAACATTCGAGAGTTGTATTTTGTTATTGAAGGAAAAAATTGATAATACATGTTTGTGATGTGCAAGGTTATATATATTTTTTGAAATTTTACAATAATTTGGGTTTGGAGTTAGAGGGAGAGAGACTGAACCCACAATCTCTTGATGTAGGTGTGAGTGACATACCACTAAACCAATATCATTTTGTCATGTGCATGCAAGATTATATATATTAGGTCGTAAAGAATCACCATAAAAAAATTGTATTAGGAAACTCAATTTTTTTATTTTTTATTTTTGTATTTAGGAAGAACAAAAGTTTTCAGGAGACTTATGAAAAGCAAGGTTATATATGCAGTACTGCTAGATCCGGCCAAAACTAAAAGAGAATCGATTTTTTATTGAAAATGGAATCATGAATGGTGATTTATCTATATGTATCATTATTAATGCATCAATTTACCAATTGTCACCTTATAATTGGGTGGGATGCAAGTGGAATAAAAAGATGAAATATCTAGCATTACGGATGATGAAAAAGAGAATTGAAAACAAAAAATCTGGAAAATCTAGAAGTGCAAATGACTATTACTTGGTCGGGTAAATTCTTGCCTTGTAAATTGTAATTTCCTTTAATTTGTTCGTTCGTACTAAAGTGTTATCTATTAATTTATTTGTTTGATCTGGTTTTTACTTGCCTTTATTCCTTGCGTTCTTTAATAGCAAAGTGCTTATAAATTCTTTTCTTTATATATTCTAGATGCTACGTTTTTAGTTAATACTTAATAGTAGTTTCCTAATCCTAGTTTGTGTTCTTTATTTATTTTTTTGTTTTAACAGCAAATTTTATTAGAATAGCTAAAGAGGGTACAAAACACTACAACCCTATCAGGCCGAAAGCACAAAAACCAGACCAACCTTTAGAACCACACAGGCCCACAAAACTGCCCAAAAACAAAGCTCCCCCCTACCAAGCTAGACTCCAAACCCCCTACCCTAATCCTTTGTGTTCTATAATTCGAACAATAGCGATTTGTTCTACCCTGCCAAAAGTGATGTATAAATGGATAACAATCCCGCACAGTTTTAATAAACATTTTTTTAACCAACCTCAACAATACAAGCAAATTAATTTATTAATAAAACTAAAAGATAATAACACATAGCTAGGTGATATAGTCAACTTTACCCCGAAAGAATCAATATATATATATACCAGTAGTGGCATGGTTTAGTGGTTATAATAGTGTAATTTCACCAATACAACCATGTCTCGGGTATTGGTAGAAGCACCCCTTTCTTGAATAATGTATCTAAGTCATTATTCAACTAAAAATACATTAATTCAATAAAAAAAACTAATTCCATTATGCACTAAAAGCATTACAAACACTTCATATATATATATATATATATATATATATATATATATATATATTTATTAGAATTTAACTCCATAACTTCTAGGTGCAGTAAGAAAAATTAGAAATGAGATTAAACTATATTTGAATTTTAAGAAAATATGATATTAATTAATATTTGTAATTTTAGCAAATTTTTAATTTATGATATATAATATGAATGGGACCACAAATTTATATAGGGGTTTTTTTTAAACATTATTATCTTATCAATTTATCTAAATTATTAATTTATCCCATTGACCCAAATCGAGACCAGAAAAATTATTATATTACAGAGAATATTAATTTATCGTGTATTAATTTATGGAGGTTTCACTTATATATTATAAGTTTATATTGTATTATAAACTTAACAAGAAAGGTTCAAGTATGAGTGGGGATTTTGTGAAGTGGGGAGACTTCAGTTAGTTTTGTTTCCTGGCGCTGTTCTGTTTGTGCTGTTTGTTTTCAGCTTTTTCCCTCTTTTACTTTTTGTCAACACTTTGTTCCTTTCTTTCTCATCAAGTCAAGAGAATAATTTCCAACCATTTAACAGGTATATATATAGAAAGAACAAACGAGAATGCTTATCTGATCTCTCTCTCTCTCTCTCTCTGTATTCAGTGTATTATCTTCATGGTGCTTTAACGCTTGTGTTGAAGAAACAACTCGTAAGTCGTACCTGACTACGGAAACCTCTCTCAATAATCTGTAAGTTTTAAATCATTATTCTTGCATTTAATGAGCTGGATTTTTATTTTTGATGCATTAATCAATGTATTTTCTTGTTTTGTTAATTCAAAATTAATTTTAATGTTAGGATAGGCTTCGTATGTTTGACCCATTTGTTAATCAATGATCTAGTTTTATAAGCTTTCATTATATAAAACTTTTATCTTTGCGTCTATATTCAAAAAATTTCCTCTTCTCAAGCTTTCATTATACTTCTTTTATTAAATTTATTTGTTTTTCCAACAAAAAATTTCTTGTAACAATTATATAATAATCACTTTAGAAGGTTTACGCCATAAAAAGAAGTTGTTTTATGAAATTTTCTGTTTTGAATGATTTCTTCAAAAAAAAAAAAAAAAAAAAAAAAAAAAAAAAAAATGCATAAGCTGGTCTTTTAAATTTTGAGCGTTGTAGTGTAATGGATCAGTCTAGCTATCTGTTTCTCTAATGTCCATATATCAATACAGATCAAGGAGACCCACCATGGATTCTGCAGCATCAAGCAGCAGCAATGTGGAGGACATAAGTATTGGGTCCACTTCTCATCAGAGTAATGTTACAATTCATGAAACATTGGATATTATTGGTCCTGAAGATCATCATCATCAATTGCTGGATGCTGCAGCTTATGGTAATAGACAACCTTTCAACAAGCAAATTGCAGAACTAATTAAACTCATTGTAACACCAATCAAGAATACAGTCTTGCATATCAACATCGCATCAGAGAAGGTATCAACTGAGTTTGTAGAAGATGTACTTGGAATATGTCCATCTTTACTACTGCAAGTCAATGCACAAGGTGATACGCCATTACACGTTGCAGTCAAATTTGAGCGTATTGATGTAGTGAAAGCTCTTATCAAGCACGCAAAAGCTCAACACGAAGAACTGGAGAGTGGGATAGGAGCTGCGAGACAGATGTTGAGGATGAGAAACAACAAAGGAAACACCGCATTACATGAGGCCATGCAAAATAAATGTATCAGAGCGGTTAAAATATTAGTCAGAGGAGACTCTGATTTTTTATATCCAGCTAATCATTGCGGTGAAACTCCACTTTACATTGCTGCTTTGACTGGCTTTTATGACGCTGCGATTGAAATGTTAGCAATTTGCACTTCCGTGTCCCATGATGGCCCGAATGGGAAGACAGCTTTACATGCAGCAGTCAGGAGAAATAATCAAGGTAAAGTATGAAATATCATAGTTTTTCCATTAATTAGTTCTATCACAGTTAAATGGTGAAAAACTCATGAAACCTTGAGTATATATAAGTTTAATAAAATAATAATCTCACTAAAAAATTAAACTAATTATAGCATACAGGCAAATCAATTTATAAATCTAACTTAAGTTTTCATCCATCCATTTGTTATTAATCAAATGGTGGAGAAGAGGAGTAAATGACAACCCTTGGATTTAGACAAAATAAATGGATGGATGTCATGAATTATTATCCCTATATATATAATTTAATGTTTTATATGCACTGTTAATTGATCATTTGCTTTGTTGTAGGTTCATTAACAAGAGGAATAATTGACAAAATGAAGAATTTAACAAATGAAAAAGATGACAATGGTTGGACTCCACTTCATTGTGCTGCATATTATGGTCGCTATGAAGTCATGCACATTTTATTGGAATTCGATAAATCTCCTGCATATGTTGGTGACAAGTATAGAAAGATGACCCCTCTTCATTTGGCAGCCAGCCGAGGCAATCTAAATATGATAAGGGATATGGTTTCATATTGTCCAGATTGTTATGAACTAGTTGATGACAGAGGCTGGAACTGTCTTCACTTTGCCATGGCTACTTTAAATAAAGACGAGCTGTTTACTTTACTACAAATTCCATTAATCAAAAAGCTTCTACATGTGAAGGATGCCAAAGGAAACACTCCTCTCCATGTTCTTGCCGCCGTCACTCCATATCTTACTTTCAGCTTAGATAACGTCATCAACAAAGTCGGAGGCGATACAAATGCCGTTAACCAGCACAATGTTAATGTTGCCGACGTATTCAACCTCGGCTGCCCGAATCTGAAGGTAATTTCCAGTTTAATCAAATTTATTTATTTATTTTCTGTGCTTATTAACTAATTACAAGAATGCTTGTCTCAAATGACTTGGGCTTATACCAAAAAAAAAAAAAAAGAAAAAAAGTACAGCCTAGTTAATTCTAAAAATAATATTTCTTTAATTTTATTATTTTACACTTTTATAAATAAACCTCACTAACAAATATTTTCCTATAGCCTATGGTTGATGCCAATAGCATCAACCATAGGCTATGGTTGATGCTATTGGCATCATTTTATTGATTTAATAATGTCTCACTTTCGAGATTAAATGGTCTTTTTATATGATTATAATGATATATGTCCTAAACTACCCTTCATCATTCCTCATATTTAACATACCTAGCACCCTAGAAGTCCAGACCCCAAGATCAGCTTCTGTTTATATCTTGCATTATCTGACTTCTTTCTATTTCTTTTCTTTCATTCTTTCTAAATTGATTACCTTATTGTGGAAAAGACAAAAATTAAAAAATTAAAAAAAATTATTTTGCTAAGGTTACATTTTTTTAATCTTTTCATGTTTCATAAGCCCTAAAATATTTTTTTTAATATCACTGAAGTTTTATGTGATTACGAAGTAATGAAAATGATTTGCAACAATAAACAAAGAATTAATAAGTTTTTAATTCATTTTAAAACTTGCAAGATTTTTTTAAAAGGTAGACTTAAAATTTTTGAATTGTTGAAATTTGCAAAAATTGTAGTCCTGTATATATATATATATATATATATATATATATATATATAGAGTCGGGTTGTAACCTTAATTTAGAACTTCTATTTTATAATTTTATTTCTTAAAAATGGAGTTGTATAACTTTTTGAATCTCTGAATAATAATTAATTAATGTATTACAGCAAGAAATCATTGAATTATCAAAACATACCGGTGATGGACCGTATCCACATGGTGTTATCGGCACGAAAAACATACATGAAAATAGAATCCTTGAGTTATCAGGGAAAGCAAAAGATCCACATTTGGTAGTAGCTACACTCATACTGATAGTAACCTTCGCGGCAGCTTTCACCTTACCTGGTGGTTACAGAAGTGATGAAGAAAGTGAGAACCAGGGAACAGCAATCCTAGGTAGAAAATCAGCGTTTCAAACATTTGTAATATCAGATGCCATAGCAATGGTTTTCTCTATGTGTGCTGTGTTTAGCTACTTCATCATGTCGCTAGAAGCTTTACCACTGAAAAAGTACTTGACTTTGTTCATTATAACCCCTTGGTTTGTGGTGATTGCCATGGCAGCAATGGTGATAGCATTTGTTACAGGCACATATGCAGTCTTATCACCTTCCTTAGGCCTTGCTATTGTCACTTGCCTCATTGGCTTGACCGTTTTCCTCGTGCTGGGTCACGTTGGGTATACTTTCGTCAAGGAAAACTAAAACCTTGTGTTCTATTTGGTGTTGTCCAATATATGATATTATGATGTATCGACATCATTTGTGGTTTCTTCTTGTATTGCTAAGAATAAAAGAGGGAGGCGTGGCACAGTTTTGTTGAAGAATCACACTATGAGTCTAAGGAGTTTCAGTGTTTGCTCTAATTTGAAGAATCATAAATCTGAGTTCAATTTCAAGGAGGTTTGGAACTTGGAGGATGAAGTCGCAAAGGTTCTGGAAAAAGGTTTGGCCCTCTGTCTCAACTTCATTGGGAGAAAGAAGGAGTTGTTAGATAACAAGATGAACGATAATAGGTTCCGAGATTTGGTAAGAAGGTTAGTGTTCAAAAACAAGGCTATGGGGTGATGAGCTTTCCTGTTTTTTGTGTCGTTTTGGTGTTGGGGTCAACTTTTGTTTTAGTGCTTGTGTTCTAGCTTAGGCTTTAGAGAGTTGGCATTTTGTTTTGTGGAGTTTTTGGGCTGTTCGCTGCAGTTTTGTGTGATGTTTGGCTATTGTTTCTACGGGCTTTTGTTGGGTGTTTTTTGTGCCTTTGTTGGCCTTTGTCTCTGTTGTGTGGTGTGGCTTTTCTGTCTTGGCCTGTCTTGGCCTTTTTAATAAACTCTTGCCGTTCAAAATAAATAAATAAATAAATATATATATATATATATATATATATATATACATACATACATATATATATTCATCATGACTTTATATAAGTGTGTGATGCTGTTAATTGGGTTGTAAAAAGTGTTGGATTTGTATTTTTTTTTTTTGTTGACTGATTTTTTTTTTCTTAAGTATTACACTATTATATAAATTTCGAGTTTTTTGAGGAGGGGATGACTCAAACCCACAACCTTGTGATGTAAGTGTAATCGTTTTATTTTAGAGTAAAAGAGGTAAATATAAAACGAAGAGAAAGAATATAGTCTCTTTACTTTTTATGGTATATATGTTATATCAAATTAATGTATTTGACAAATAATTGATCATAACTAAAAGAGTAATGCTAGACGCCAACAAGGGCGTAGCTTAGTTGATAGATGGACGGGCATGAGAGGTTGTATGTGAGATGTCTAGCATTACTCTAATTGGTTGGGATGAAAAATGTGGGATTGTATGCTAGATGTCTAGCATTACTCTAATTAAAATATAGGTGCTGCCATTGACAATCCACCAAATATCTTTTGACACTCCATTTAAAAAAATAATAATAATGACAATTTTAATCTCAATTAAAATTACTAAGATCTAGAAGATAAAAAAAAAATTCAAAAGACACTACAAATCAATTTTTTAGAATCCAAGTATTCAACTTTTTTTTTTCTTTCTCTTTAGTGATTTACAAACCCTAAAACATCTTCTTCTTCTTTTTCCTAATATTTTATTTGTTTGATTGAGATTAATTAGTTAACATAGTAACATACAACATAATTAGTTTCATTATTTTATATATCCTCCAAAATACTAATTTCATCTCTTCATATTCAAAAGAAGTATAATGGATGTTCATGCATTTTTCAACTAACATAATATGGTGATGTAAGTATTAAATTGGGTGTAATAATAATTTAAAAGGGTTTATATATAGAATGTGATTAAATAAGTATATATATTTATATATATATATATTTGAACAGCATCATTTTATTAAAGGCCAAAAGAAAGGCCAAGCCAAACACAGAAACAAGCATAACAGGGGAAGCAAAAGCCCTAGACTCTTACAATAGACCAGAGGAACCAAGCAAAACCAAAAACCAACCCAAATAGAATACAGAAGGAAAGCAATCGGGAAAAACTCCACACAAAAAAGTCACCATACCACCCAAGAACACTACTTGATCGCCATTTTCTGTTTAGCACCTTTCAACATCGAGATCGCTCTAGCAATGATTTCGGCTATCCTCACATCTTATTACAGAAATCAACACCCAAAGAAGTACCAAAATCAATAATCTTAGATAACTCCTCCTTAAGGATCCAAGACGATTTAAACTTCGAACTCTAGTCTTCATGCCATGACCCTTTACAGCTAGACAACAAGATTTAACAATCCTCTTCTTAGAAGTGTTGTTGACCCCTTCATTTCTTTCCCAATCGACAGTGTTTGAGCTTAGCTGCTCCTTGTTGTCCTGATAAGATAGCTCCTCTGTAGAAGACTCATCACAAAATTGACCAGATTTTTGCTTCTTCTTCGAGTTTTTGGTACACATTCCATGTCTAACAGAGGAGTGACACCACTTCCCACCTCTGCTTAGCTTCTCGAACAAAAATGATGACATACCCTTGTTAACTCCACCTTTAATGAAAACTTGAACATCACCACCTTTTTCAGAGCCAGAAACGGATCCTTCATGAGAAGCTTGGGCACAATCCAACTTTCCTTCCTCAGATTGAACAACCTGAACACCATCATACCCTTTCTTTTTCCAAAGCCGATTTTGCTCCCTACTACTACATCAGATAGGTCCTTACTAAAACCTCTTAGCGGACCTTCCGACATACCAGGATCACTGCCCATGTTCGTAAGGCCCCTAACAATGTTGTTTGAACTCACCAAGCCTACACCAACATGCTTGCTAAAGTTCAACCCATCATAGTCCTTCCTTATACAACTTTCACCTCTCAACAATTCAAAATTTGAAAATTCCCCCTGACTTGATTCAATAATTGAAGATAATGAGTTGGAACCCATGTCTGAAGCCCACTGAAAACGTTCCTCTTTAGCAGCCATTTCCAAGAAAATCTTGGAATGGCAACCATTGACAACCTTTCTCCCACTACACCTACTCCTTATACCTTTCTTTGAATTGCATAGCTCCCCAACACCTTTTGAACCCTTTTTATCTTTTGATTTAATCTGATCACAATTGTCACCATCACCCACAGCTCTTTCATCATCAACCAAAGCTAAAGAAGAGACTTTACAGGCCCCATTCCAAGACAAGGAGTCATGCCTTTTAACATCAGGAAGCTTTTCCAGAATTTGCTTAGAAGAGTTCAACTTCAAACTCAACAACTCGGTCAACCATTTGAAGTCCACCGGTGCTATATTCTCCTCCACTTTCACTGGAAAAGAAACATCACCCACATTTACCATCACCTTGCAAGAACCAGAACTATTGTTTGGAATCAGAATGAGAATCCTACCTCTGTCCAGCCTTTTTCTTGAAGAAGAATCCTCCTTAATGAGCAAAGATTCACTAAGAAAACTACCCAGCTTCATGAAAAAAGAAGAACAGCACACATTCAAAGGGACTCCCATACAATCAGCCCACACAAACCTTGATTGAGGGACAAATGATTCACTCCATCTAGTCATAGAAGAGAAACAATCATCCTAATAAAATCTGTTTCGAATGAAGCACTCCCTCTCATTTTCAGACTCAAAGCTCCAAACAATATATTTATCCCTCAAATAAGTTGAAGGAAAAAATGCAACCCTTCGAGCTCAATCTGCTATTCACAGAAGACAAGTAGGAAAAGGTTTTCAAGACTCCCACAACACTTCTTTCCAACCAATCGGCATCGCCTCTTCTTCCAACCCAAGACATGGACTCCATCTTTTCCTTTTCTTCACAAACCCCCTCTTTTCCTCTCTTCTTCAAGCCTGGCACCACTTCCACACAAGAACACACATCTTGGTTTTGAAATCCCTTTTGCTAAATACTGCTACTTTTGCCTCCGTTAAAACTCCCTCCACTAACACCATCTTTCTCTCGATGAAAACAAACTCTTCAACTACGTTCATACCTTTCTCCGCCAACAACACTTCTCAACTTCCCGTTATTCGTTTATTCCAGCCAAACAAAGCCACCTTCGACCTTATAGACCACCTATAAACCAGCATTCCATCTACCCTCTTTGCCACCCTTGAAGCTTCCTCTAGAGACTCAAAACGAATGAAAGCAAATTTGCTCCTTTGACCATTGTTTTTCCATGAGAGAAACACATCTCTCACTCTTCCAAAAGGCCTAAAAATCCTCCACAAACAAGCATTGTCCACCGCCGGATTCAAGTTCTCCACGAAAATGGACACCAAGCTTTCCTAAAATCTTTTCTTTCTTTTTGCCTTTCAAAATCAGAGATTCTCTCACTAACTCTCTCTCTCATTGACATAATTTTTTCTTTATAAGTATATTTATTTTAATAAGGGTAATATTGGTATTATAATGGGTGCTTATATATAGTAATGATTCAATTTTAAAATTTTAGATATTGGTGTACTTATAAAAGTAATAAAATAGGTGTGCAAATCATATTTATGGGTGGCAATATCTTCACCTTTAAAATATATTATCCACCCTTCAAAAATAATAGAATATATATTAAGAGTTCAAAAAAATTTTGTCACTATTTGGGGCGGTTCTTGTAAGAATATCACCACTTTACTAAATCAAGTTTAAAAGGCACCTATTTAGGTGACCAGACAAAAATGCCCTTATTTTTTCAGTTTGTGTCTTTTCAAACCTAGAGAGAAAACAGTTGACAGAGAGAGAGAAAACATCAGCTGCAAGAAATATGCCTGAAAAATTCACGACGAACTCACCGGCGAACTCACGGCGAACAATAAAAACCACATCAAAACAACAACCTTAAACTAGTTGTGTGAATTTTGAATCTAATTGAAAAGGCTTGGAGACAAATTGAAAAGGCTCAGAGACTATTTACAAAGTCTCGGAGTCAGTGTTAAAAGGCTCGGAGACTATTTACAAAGTCTCGGATAGTGTATGAAAAATCTTGGAGAACTATTGAAAAGGCTCGAATACAATGTTAAAAGTCTCAAAGATTCAAAAAGTCTCAAACAAAAACTTTTAACATTGTATTCGAGCCTTTTCAACAGTTATCAATAAAAATATTGTTATAATAACGGGCATCTTTTAATTCCTGTGACGTATCATATAAAAATAGAGTAATGCTATATTGTCCAAATTTGGTGCCCAAATGATGTGGCAACATTCTAGACCATTCATTTAAATTGTATTAGATTTGCATGATTTAAATTAATGGTATACAGTGTTGCCACATCATTTAGGCACCAGATTTGGACATCAAATTTGGGCAATATAGCATTACTCATAAAAATATTACATATTATAAGAGATAACACATGGTGTATGCACAAAATAATATCAATAAAGGATCACCTCAGGGCTCAGGTTACTATTGCCGGTAGAAGGCAAAGCCGCGGAGAGATTCTCTTTATAAGACCATCTCCAGTGCATATGCCAATGCCAATGCCATATTTGGCACAAAATATAGTAAAATGTTATATTTGGCACATCATTTTAGCATTGTACTCCAATGCAAAATTCTATTTGATATGCTATTTTTTATTTTTTAATTATTTAAAATTATAAAAGTCAACAAATACAACTAATGCATTCAATAGATGTATTTAATATTTTCTTAGAATTATTTTAATCTCAATTTTCCCTACCAAGTTTGTTAAATTTTTATTATTTAAAATTAAAAAGTCAACAAATACGGCTGTATTTATTGTTGTGCCAAATTTGGCATTTTGGTATATGCTATTCACTGTGCCAAATTTGGCATAAATTTGGCATAGTTTATAGCATATGTCAAATTCAGCACGGCTTTTAGCATTGCATTGAAGTATGCTTTTTTTACTTTGTGCTAAATTATAGTATTGGCATAGTGATTTAGCATTGCATTGGAGATGCTCTAATATTATATAAATGTAATTTAATTTGTAACATTCTAGAGTTAATTGTATTTTGTTATTGTGAAGGAAAAATTTGATAATACATGTTTATGATGTGCAAGGTTATATTGGGTCGTCGTAAAGAATTACCAAAAAAATTGTATTAGAAAACTCAATTATTTATTTATTTATTTATTTATTGACGAAGAACAAATGTTCTCAAGAGCCTTATGAAAAACAAGGTTATATATGCAGGACTAGATCTTGCCAAAAATCTAGCCATCAGCGCTCGCTTCGTGTCATTGATTGCATTTTTGTGTTGGTATTTAAGTGAATGTACCAAATGCAGATTAGCATTTCAACGTGATGATGAGACGTCCAAATATTTCAAAAACTTTTTATTTTAAGGATTGTCAAATTAATGAGCATTATTAAATAAATGAATTTTGGGCCTCTCGTCCTTGCCTAATTATTTACATACAGTATCCCTTTATGTTTTTGCGTAACATTTCTTTTTATTGAATGGTGATTTATTTACATATATCATTATTAATGCATCAATTTACCAATTGTCACCTTATCGGGTGGGATGCAAATGGGATATCAAGACAAAATATCTGGAAAATCTAGGAGTGCAAATGACTATTACTTGGTAGTTGGTAGGGTATATTCTTGCCTTGTAAATTGTAATATCCTTTAATTTGTTCGTTCGTACTCTAAAGTGCTTATCCATTCTTTGTTTGATTTTTTTATTTTTTATTTCTTATTTTTTTTTATTCCTTGCGTTCTTTAATAGCAAAGTGCTAATAAATTCTTTTATTTATTCTAGATGCTACGTTTTTAATTAATAGTGTAGTTTCCTTTGTGTTCTATAATTCGAACAAAGTAAGTGCTCAGCGATATGTTCTTCCCTACCAAAGTGGATTTGGTTTTATATGATATATAAATAGATTACAGTCTCGCACACAGTTTTTATAAACATTTTTTTTTACCAGCCTCAACAATACAAGCAAATTTATTAATAAAACTAAAAGATAATGACACGTAGCTGGGGGATATAGTAAGTTTTACCCTAAAAGAATCAATGTATATATAGAAAAAACCTTACAAAATAAATAAATAAAACAT
The DNA here is from genome assembly GCA_030490815.1 of Acer saccharum. NCBI lineage: Eukaryota > Viridiplantae > Streptophyta > Magnoliopsida > Sapindales > Sapindaceae > Acer > Acer saccharum. The sequence goes on from CM059869.1 coordinate 10,122,540, forward strand.
ATATCGTATGTTTAATTTTTTCTGATTTAAATTTGAATATTTGAGAATTTGACATTGAATTTGAATTGCTACAGAATCTATCTACTATTTGGCAACACTTTGTTCCTTTCTTTCTCATCAAGTCCAGAGAATAATTTCCAAGCATTTAACAGGCATAGAGAACAAACGAGAATGCTTAAGCTCCATAAATCAGATACATATATCTGATATCTCTCTCTCTCTCTCTCTCTGTGTTCAGTGTACTATCTTCATGGTGCTTCAACGCTAGCTTGTGTTGAAGAAACAACTCGTATGTGACTGCGGAAATATCTCTCTCAATAATCTGTAAGTTTTAAATCATTATTCTGGCTTGGTCTTTGCATTTAATGAGCTGGATTTTGATGCATTAATGTATTTTCTTGCTTTGTTAATTATTCAAAATTAATTTTAATGTTAGGAACTTTAGGATAGGCTTCATGATATGTTTGACACATTTATTAACTAAGACTATCACCAAATGTATATGTCAATGCCAAATTTGATACAAAAATTAATAAAATGTTATATTTAAAATATCATTTTAGCATTGTAATCTACTGTAAAATTCTATTTGATATGTTATTTTTATTTTTATTTTTATTTAAAATTATACAAGTTAACAAATACAACCAATGCATTCAATAAATGTATTCAACCTACTAACTTTTAAAAAAATAATAATAATTAAACAATATATATTAATATATACAAAAATAAAAAAAGTTAACTTATAGTGAAACACAATCATTCTCCAACAACCTTGTTCAACTCCCAACTATAGGAATTTTACAAAACTAATTTTAAAAAATGCTTATTAAACGAGATATACTTATTGACCACGTGTTTTTAGTGATCTGATGGACCAGGCATGAGGCCAGTTCAATTAGTTGGGCCACTTTGGGCCTGATAAAAGTTAGTCCTTATGCGTTGGCTTATTTTGAACTAAATTGGATCGTGGGCCTATTGATTGGGCCGTGTGTATATTTTTGACCAATACATTGCTCTAATAGATGTACTTTTATAAGCTTTCATTATAAAACTATTATCTTTGCACATGCATCAATTCTTTCCGTGGCACGATTGCAATCAGAATGTATATGTGCATCTCGCTACATTCAAAATGTTTCCTCTTCTCAATATAATAAGCTTTCATTAAATTTCTTTTATTAAATTTATTCGTTTGTCCAACAAAAATTTACATGTAAAACTTATATAATAATCTCTTTAGAAGACTTAAGCCATAAGAGGAAGTTGTTTTATGAAATTTTCTTTTTTGAACTATTTCAAAAAAAATGCTTAAGCTGGTTTTTAGATTTGTAATGTTGTAGTGTCATGCATGGATCAGTCTATATATCTGTTTCTCTAATGTCCATAATCGAAATTGACTTGTCTGCACCTCTATCAAAACAGAAAGGAGACCCACCATGGATTCCACTCCATATCAGAATAATGCTACAATTGATCATGAAACGATGGATATTATAATTATTCGTGAAGAACATCATCAATTGCTGGACAATGCAGTAAATGGTAATATTGAAATATTCAAGCAAACTGCGGAACAGCTTAATCTCATTGTAACACCAATCAAGAATACAGTCTTGCATATCAATATCGCATCAAAGAAGGTATCAACAGTGTTTGTAGAAGAAATACTTAGAATATGTCCATCTTTACTAGTCCAAGTCAATGTGCAACGTGATACGCCATTACATGTTGCAGCCAAATTTGAGTGTATTGATGTAGTGACAGCTCTTATTAGGAAAGCAAAAGATCAACGGGAAGATCTGGAGAGCGGAATAAGAGCTGCCAGAGAGATGCTGAGGATGATAAATAATAAAGGAAACACCGCATTACATGAAGCCATGCGTAGTAAATGCATCGGAGTGGTTAAAATACTAATCAAAGAAGACTCTGGTTTTCTTACTCAGCTAATGGTTGCGGTGAAACTCCACTTTACCTTGCTGCTGACAATGGATTTCGTGAAGGTGTTGAGGAGATGTTGGACAAGTGCACTTCCATGTCCTATGATGGCCCGAATAGGAAGACAGCCTTACATGCGGCAGTCAGGAGATCAAATAATCAAGGTATAGTTGATAATCCGATTATTTATAATTCAATGTTGATATATTTATATATATTGATAATTGATAATTTATTTTGTTATATATAGTTGTAACCAGGAAAATATGTGAGAACAATACGAGTTTGACAAAAAAAATAGATGACAATGGGTGGACTCCACTTCATTGTGCTGCATACTATGGTACTTTTGAAGCTGTGCAGGTTTTATTGGAATTTGATAAATCTCCTGCATACGTTCATGATAAGTATAGAAAGATGACACCTCTTCATCTGGCAGCTGGCCGAGGCCATACAAATATAATAAAGGAAATTATTTTACGTTGTCCAGATTGTTATGAGCTTGTTGATGACAAGGGGTGGAACGTTCTTCACTTTGCCATGGCTACTTTAAATAGAGACAAGTTGCTTATTTTAGTTGAAAATCCGCTAATCAAAAAGCTTATACATGAGAAAGATGTCAAAGGAAACACTCCTTTTCATGTGCTTGCCACCGTCACTCCATATTTTTATTTCACGTTCTTCTATCGCATCATCAACAAAGTTAAAGGCGATATTAAGGCCGTTAACAAGAAGAATGTTAGTGTTTTCAACGTATTCATGATGATCGGCTACCCAGAGCTACAGGTAATTATATCCTATTTAATCATATATATATATATATTAATATATATATTGTGCTTGATTAAATAAAAGAATGCTAATTAATCTCAAATGACTTAGGCTAGTTTAATTATAATTGGCAATATATATAAACTATACGGGTGATTTGTGGACAACATAAATCTATTCTTCAAGTAGATCGAATGAACAAAAAAGGCACTTTAGGCAGCTACCCGAGAGAGATGCACAAATCCTCATACAAGTAATATCATCATTTTCCCAATGCCCGTCACTAAGTAGCTACAACAGTCTTAGGCACTTTAGGAAGCTAGAGAGATCAATCTTCATGCAAATCATTGAAATTTGTGTAATATAAAATTATACTAATATTGGAAATATGTTTTCTTTGGGAAGAAATCTAAGAACAAAATATTTTAAAATAATCTTTAGGAAATATTTGTAGTGAAGAGTCATGATTTTTTATTTTTTAATTTCAATTGTTTTTTTTTTGTTGGTATTTTTAAGTTGTTTTAGACAAACAAACAAACAAACAATTTAATACCTTCAAATCTTCAATTAGACTCATTAATTGTTAATTATAATTTTTCTATTTTGTGTTGTATATCATTTTTAAATGATCTCTTAATAATATTGAATTGATTTATTACAGCAAGAAATCAGTGAATTATCAAAAGAAACTGGTGATGGATCCTATCCACTAGGTGTTACAGGCAGGGACTCCTTCAGAATTGAAAAATTAGGCCTCGAGTTATTAGAGAAAGCAAAAGATTCACATATTGTAGCAGCTGCGCTCATAGCGACAGTAACGTTTGCAGCAGCTTTCACCTTACCTGGTGGGTTCAAAAATGAAGGTGAGAATCAGGGAATGGCAATCCTGAGTAGAAATTCAGCTTTTCAAACATTTGTAATATCAGATGCCATAGCCATGGTTTTCTCTATGTTTGCTGTGTGTTCCTACTTCATCATGGCACTAGAAGTTCTTCCACGACAAAAGTACTTCACTTTGTTCGCAACGGCCCCTTGGTTTGTGGTGATTGCCATGGCAGCAATGGTGATAGCGTTCGTTACAGGCTCATATGCAGTTTTATCACCTTCTTTAGGGCTTGCTATTGCCACTTGCTTCATTGGCTTGACCGTTTTCCTATTGCTGGCGTACGTTGGGTATATTTTCTTCAAGGAAACCTAAAACCTTGTGTTCTATTTGGTGTTGTCCAGTATCTGATATGATGCATCACCAATTCGACGGCTTCATCATCTAGATTTTTATTTTATTAAAGTCAGATTTCAAAGATAGGCTTTAATTATATATTACACTCTTGCGTGTGATTTTTTTTAAAAATTTTTTTTTTTATATACCAACTACGGTGACGGTGACTTGAAAATCGGACATTGAATGAGCGTCATTCACCACTAGCTCACTAAGCCACATTTGAGCGCAGTTGCGTGTATGTTTTTGGGTTGTAAAAAAGTGTTGGGTTTGTTTTTCAATTAATTGATTGATTGTTTTATATGAGTTAAAAAAAAATAATAGCAACTTTTGAGGGTTTTTTTTTTTTTTTTTTTTTTTTTTTTTTTTTTAAAATGAATTTGGATCCTCTGCGGAGCTTATATTTGTCCTAATTTAAAACTCTTGGAAATAAATCACAGTCATCGATTATACAAGTCACCAAATCTATTTAGGTTCAGCAAAGGATCTAAATTCGGGTTTGACACCAGTTTATTAAGTTGAGTTTTATATAAAGTTGAATTGTTCAAAAATACCCTCACATTAGTTAAACGTGGCCCTGTGAGCTTTGAATTTTTTAAATTTTTTTTAAGTTTAGGGTTTGACAGATTGTTAACAGAAGCCAACAAAGACGATTGAAATGGAAACGACGATGTTGAGACCGAGACCACGAAAAGACCGTGCGTAGGGGAAAAGGAGACAACCAAAAAATCAGGCTTTGGGGATTTAATTTCACGAAGAAACTTACTAATGCTAATCAATTTATCTCTAGAAAAATTTCACAAAGAAATATTACTACCGCGGATGGCCATCTGCGATTGAAGTGACTCGAGGACTTTAATTAGTTTCAATTTGGTTGTATAAGCATGATTTTACATATTCAGGAAAGAATGTGATTGTAGAATTTGAGATGACAAATAAGTCTCAAAGACTGTTGTGATTGGAGGGTTTGAGATGAGTGAAACTGAAAGTGATCATTAAAAACAAAATTCGTTGCAAAATTGTAATATTCAGTAAATCTCGATGGGGAACAATTTACTTGACAAATAAGTTTTGAAGAAGTTTTGCAAAATACGGGCTTGTTCATATTGTGCCGATTCTTATCAAAATTAAGGTTGATGAACTGATGTGATGACGAAGAAGATGAAAAGAGAGAAGAAAAAAGATTTTTTTTTATTTTTATTTTTATTTTCTCTTTATTTTTTAATATATTTTTTCGAATGAAATTAACAAGAGAGAAAATAAAAATCTGGAAAATCTAGATTCTAGTAACTAGGTGCAAATGACGTACTATTACTTGGTCGGGTATACCGTATATTCTTGCCTTGTAAATTTATTTTCCTTAATTTAATTTGTTCATCAGTACCAAAGTGCTTAATTATCCATTTCTTGGTTTGATTATGGTTTATTCTTCATTTGTAATTTACTTCTTCTGTCCTTTAATAGCAAAGTACGTGCTTATTACTTCTTGTCTTTATTCTAGATCGATGCTATGTTTTTAGTTACTAGTAGTTAAGTTTCCATTGATATAAAATTCTAACAAAGTGCTTTACGATTTGTTCTTCCGTACCAAAGTAAAAGTGCTATTAATCTATTATGTGATGTACCCCACAAATGTATCTTTATTCGTTTAGTCTCATGCAATCCATTCAAGCAATGAAATATAAACAATGAAAAGAGCTTATTAGTTCTTGTTTTTACAAAATAGCTTTACAGCTATCATTAATTGGAATAATTCTTAAAAAAAATAAAAAATAAAAAAAGTTGATTGTAAAAAATAAAAAATAAATAAAAATGGTCTTAGAAATCAGCAACAATCTATTATATATATATATATATATATATATGGAAGTTCTCCCATCAAATCGTCTTTAAGGACAACTAACCACAGCCACATGTTCAAATGTTTGTTAAAAAAAAATCAGCATTTTATTTAAACATGTGGCTGTGGTTGATCATCCTGAAATTATAATTTCAGGAAGACCTGATGGGAGAACCTTCATATATATATATATATATATATATATATATATATATATGGGCCATGGCTCAATATACTCTGCAATGTCCTTTCTCTTTTAAACATTTTTTTAATATAAATAAAGTGTTAATTTTATTTTTAAGAAAATTAATATATATATATATATTACTTATTTTGATAATAAATAATTTACACTATTAGACAACCAGAGGTGGAACAAGGAAACTGAAGTTGAAAGGCCAATGTATAACTAACAAATTGTCTACAATATTTATGATATTAAGGGCTAGTTTAGTATTGCTGTAACTTTTATTATAATCATTGTTAGTTGTGTCGAAGGAATAATCAGCTGTGAAATTAATCAGCAGATGTTTGGTTAATTGGATTTTTAAAACTACTGTATAGCTCAAAAGCAGTATATATATGTTTGGTAATTTTATTGTAAAAATGCTAAGATTAGTTACAATGACTAAAATATACATGAGTTTAGGACCCTATTTATTTTTTTCATTAATTATATATAATAAATTAATATTTAAGTAGAAAATTGGAAAAAAAAATCCATAAAAACAATAAAAATATTTGTGAAAGATTTTATAAATCAAATCAATATTTAAATAGAATATTTAATTTTGAAATGAAATAAGGTATATAAATGCTTTTAACTTGATTTCATAAGGTATATTAAATTAATATTTAAGTAGAATACTTACTTGGTCGAATAAATTAACGTGCGGGTATGAACTATGTTCAGGAGCAAATTGATAGGGAGTGTGTTGCTTTCGATGGAAACATCTTTTTCCTTTGACTATTGTGAAGCACCTAGATCTTTAGGGTTCGGATCGTCAGCCGCTTCTTGTTGATATTCTTTCTCAGACTGATAGGGTGGGTGATGTGACTTCTCAGCTGAAAAAGAGATTTCATTTTGAGGCTTGCTAGGTAGATGAGGAAGATTGCAGTAAGTTGATTGAGAGCAGCTGGGGGTAATTTGGGCAGAAGTTCTATGAGTGATATTTTGGGTAAAATTCGTAGCTGCACTGGTAAGTTGCAAAGCTGGAATTCTAAGAAAAGGGTGAGGCTTCATAAGGAGATTAAGGAGGGCCAACATGCTTTTTCCATTGCTAATGCTGAGATTGGGCCTAAGTCTTGGCCAATTATTAGGAAGATTGAAAATAGCCTGGATTGTCTTCTAGAAAAAAAAAAAAAAGAAAAAAAAAAAGAAGGAAACTTATTGGAAGCAATGTTTGAGGGCGGAATGGCTCCAAGGGGGGGGGGGGGGGGGGGGGGGGTTCGTAATACGAAGTACTTTCACTGGAAAGCTTCGGCGAGACAAGCTAGAAATATGATTTATGGGCTTTGGGATGAGGGTGGCCAATAGAGGACTGAGAAGCTTGAGATGGTGTCTGTTGTTGCTCAATATTTTGCAAAGCTGTTTTTTCTTCCGAGTCTACCTCTAATTGGTTGAATAAGGTTACAAAGTCTGTTAATGAGCGCTTCTCAGCTGGAAGTCAGGCGTTTTTGGATAGAGCTTTAATTGTCGATGATGTTCGGATGGCTATCTTTAATATGTCTCTAACCAAAGCTCATGGGATCGATGGATTTCCTGCTTTGTTTTACCATAAGAATTGGAGTACTATCAAGGAGGGAGTTACGAAACCTTGCCTTCTATGCCTTAATGATGGGGACTCTCTGGAGATGGTTAATGGTACTGATCAAGCCATTGCAATATTAGATTTTGGCCTCCTTTTCCTTTGCTTTTGTTCGGTTCTCGGGTAAAATCGAGTGTCTAATGGCTTGATTGAGGCTTTTGCAGGTTACTAGTTATAGCATAGGTGTTTTGGTATAAGAGAGAAGATTCTAGGGCATAAAATGCAATTTTTAAGAGTTGGAGCCTAGAAGCTAATATTGTCACGGTTGAAGCATCGTTTTGGCCAACATCGGCAGCCAAGCGATCGGAAATCTCACAGTTAAAGTGCCGTTCTGGTTAACAGTGTCACACGAGCGACAGTAAGTTCTGCGGTTGATCTGCCGTTCTGGCAAACCGCGGCATCCATGCGACAACAACTTTTACGGTTGAACTACCGCTGAATCTCATAAGCATCAAAGAAGGCCAAGGTGTTGCTGCAGTTGAACTGCTGTCTTGGAAAACCGCGGCAACCTAGCTATAGGAAGTTTCACGATCAAGCTGTCATTCTGCATGACCGTGGAAATCACAACCGCAGCTATCCGTTAGCAAGACGTTTTAGAAGAATTCTTGGAATCGATATAAATACCTCTCTTCTTTTTTGTCAGATATAACATCAACCACACGAGATTTACACACCCAGCAGCCTTTCATACCATTTCATCATCGCTTTTTATAGATTCCTCTTTCCACCTTCATACCCATCCATCCTTGGATGTTTGGAAGCAAGAAGAAGAAGAATCTCAAGACAAGAAAGCTCACATGGCTTATTTGGGTTTTCTCTACTCTTTTATCTCATTTTCTCTTTTTCCATTGATGTGTAACTAAACATTTAGCTAGGGGATTGATGTAACCTTATTGAACTACTCTATGTGATTAATTAGTCTACTATTCTTAATTCAATTCAATTTTAGTCTCAATTATTGCATTAATTGCTCTAATATCTTTTACTCATGTTTTATTGTGACCACAATGAATATGGGTTTGTGAGTTAGTTTATGTAGGAGGTTAGGTTTAGATGTGGATGGCCATTCCATTTAAATCTCACCACAAGCTTATTAATTAGGAAAGTTGGAGTATGCATGACCATACTATGTTAACTTGGCTTAGAGTTTTATGTTAAATAGAGGTATTGACCATTGTTTGTTACATGACCATGTGCAAGTGATGGGAAAGATCTAGAACTTAATGGATTTATCTTAAAATAAGCCTTAAAATTGAATTGAAGTGCTTAATGAGATTAATTGAGAGCATTGAGTGGTTTAAGAATGGTTACATCAATCCCCTAGTTCTTCTCCCATATATCCATACCTTGTGTGTGTTGTTGTGCTTAGTTTAGTTTTAAATTACAAGTTTGCAATTAAATCATTTTCAAAGAATCCAATTGTTTTCCAAACCAAGCATTATGCAATTTAATTTTCATGCACTTAGAGTAGATTTTTCCTAGACTAAGTAGTATTCAACCAATAGAATCACCGATCCCAGTGAACAAACTTTCATTTTAAATTGAGCAAAAAATACTGCATCAGGTACCCTCATTACTCTTATCCCTAATGTTTGTCAGGTTGATCGTATGTCCGATTTTCGCCCTATTAGTCTTTGCAGCGTTATGTACAAATTTGTGGCTAAGGTGTTATCAAATTGGCTTCACTTGGTTCTAGGAGAGGTGATCTCGGAGGCCCAAAGTGCATTTATCCGAGGCCGCCTTATTTCAGATAATGCTATCATGGGCTTTGAATGTTTGCATGCCTTCAAGAAGAGGAAACGCAATGATGGATCTATGGCCTTGAAGCTTGACATGTCCAAGGCCTATGATAAGGTAGAATGAAGGTTTTTTTTACAGAGACTGATGGCTAGGTTAGGCTTTTCAACGACTTGGATTGATCGGATTATGCAGTGTATTTTGTCGGTTTCATTTTCCTTTCTTTTGAATGGTGAAGTCTGTGGGTACCTAAAACCTTTTAGAGGCCAAAGGCAGGGAGATCCTCTCTCTCCTTACCTTTTTATTATTTGTGCATAAGGTTTGTCTTGTTTGCTGAATAGTGTAGTGGCTGGGAATCAGATCGAGGGCTTTTAGTGCATTCATAGGCGGCCGAGTGTCTCGCAATTTTTTTTTACAGATGATTGATCGGATCGTAAAATACACCTTTTGAGGTCCCCATTTCTAATCATTTGCTTTCATTTTCGAGCGTTTTTTGTGAATATAATGTGTTTTGTAAGCCTTGTGCAGGTTCACTATGGTTTGGGGAAGCCATCATGCGGAAACTGTTAGGACCCCAGTTTACCAATCACGCAGCGGAAGGTTTTAAAATTTTTATTTCATAAAGAAATACTATGATTAATAAAACCTAGGATTTATTTTTCGGAACATTAAAATAAAAGAATCGAAATCAAAACATATAAATAAAAGGGAAGAAACAATTTTCTTCATACCTACGTAGGAGGCTCCTTCACTTTAATACGATCTGCTCCTGATTTGTACCATTTGATCTTCCTCGCTATCTCCCGGAACTGGTAACAACGTGTGGGCGCGTCACGGTATTCAGGAACCTGTATGGAAGAAGAAGAAGAGAAGAACACACAAAAACAACTCTTGTTGTTTGTATGTCTTAGGTTAGGCCACACAAAAAGAAAGCTTAAAATATATATATATATATATATATTTTTTTTTTTCTTTTTTTCTTTTTTTTTCTTCTTGGCCGCCGCACCCCACTTTCTTTTTCTCTTCTTGCTTTTGTTTTTTGTGTTGTTAACCAAATCATAAAAGCACTGATCCTTTTCAGTGTTTTATATATAAAACATATATCACATATATTTTTAAAATAAAATAATCAATTAAATCTTTTTAAGATATCTAATATCTTTAAAGATATTAATTAATTAATTTGATTTGATTTGAATTCAAAACTTTTTTAAATTCAAATTTAAATATTTAATTTAATGAAAATAAAATAATCAAATTATCTTTTCTTCATTCAAAATTAAATATCAATCAACACCCTCCATATAATGATTAATTACACAATTAAATAATCTTATTATTTAATTGTCATAATCATTAAAATCATTAATTAAATAATCTAATTATTCAATTAGTTCCCGAATAGATATGTGTCACTTTCGTAACACAATTAATTGGACAATCCAATTAATTAACTGTGACCCTTGTTACCTAAATCGATCGGGCTAGCAAGGGGACCTAATGGACCCACGGTATTTTGAGCTCCAATAATCCTTAGAAATAATTAATTAAACTCTTTAATTAATATTTCATGATTATTAACTTCAATGTTATTCCACTAAAAACACGAAGTTGCACTCTCTCAACTGTAGATGTTTTTACACAAACCAATAACTTTCGGTGTCCATCGATATAATATAGCTATTACATATGGTATAATCCTCCGCAAGTAGTTCATAATTAGAGCTGGGTCATAATGTCCGTTATACCCCTATAATTATATCTTTCCTTTAAGTACCATTGATTCTCTAATGAACAATAAATCCTACATTTCTTACGGAATTAGGAGAGCGCTCATATTGTTCAAGCCCCGAATCAACCCTTAAGGGAACTACCATCTACTTCTCGCAAGAAGGAGTGGATTCCACTATTGTGTACAAACCTTCCTAGCCATAAGCCAAACCGCGATCCCAACATACGGAGCATATTGATCAGGAATGCAACTCCGACCTCACCCATGGTATATCAAAGACCATGATCTAACCTGAAGGAGTCAATAAGACACTCAGGATTAAGATCACCCACATATAGCCATCATTAGTTGATATATATGAATCTCATCGTTAAACGGATCTTAGTGAGAGATTCATATAGATCATGGCCCAGTCCTATATGATCACATCATACAAGGTGCCTCTATTCTCATATCTCCATATGAATGATCCAGGATAGGATCACCGTACACTACAAAATAGACCGCAGCTGTAGATTAACCACAAATAAAGTACCCAGCTTTATTTGCTATCTACGGACTCTTTAGATTGCTCGTTTCAAACTGCATCCATCTGTATATGACACTCATATACTCAGTTTGAAATTACATCTGGCAATCTTGGATGTTAAGTGCTCATGTTATATATACAAAGTATGACACAAAATGAATGAATGTACTACTTCTTTTATTTATGTTCAAATCATATTTACAAATTACAAGTTTTAGGGCAAAAACCCCAACAATCTCCCACTTGCACTAAAGCATGTGAGTCATGTCTCGTAACCCTAGACCTTCTAGGTGACCTTCAAACACTTTAACCGGTAAGGTCTTCGTAAATGGATCAGCATGATTGTCTTGTAAGGCTATCTTGGTGACGATCACATCTCCTCTCTACACTATCTCTCTAATGAGATGATATTTTCTCTTTATATGCTTACCTCTTTTGTGGCTTCTTGGTTCTTTGGAATTAGCCACAGCACCACTGTTATCACAATAAAGTGTGTTGACGGTGATTTTTGGTGATCACCAAGTCAATGATTCGTTTTTGAATTACTGCAGTTTATACTTGAGTATGGTCAAAGATTGTAAAGAAATAACAGGTGATTTATGTGGTAAAACTCCAAAAGATCGGAGAAACATCCACGGGATCGTTGCCTCTAGCAACAAAGTCAAATCCACTATGAATCACGATTACAAGACGAAGAATGATAAAGAATGATTACAAGCTTTTCAATACGATCCTCTCTCTCTCCTGTTCTACTTTTCGCGTACCCCTGTTTATGAATAGAGGGGGTATTTATACATGTTGCTTCTAGGGTTTTAAGATGACCGCTAGGGTTTAATGTTGTGGCCCCCAAGTCAAGCGGTTTCTTAGTCCTATTTAGATTGTGCTTCCCTTTTTCGGCTGTATCCAATTCTGAATGGGATTCTTTCCCCTTTATTCACGGGAGAGCTGCTTGTTTCCTTTTTTACCTCTTATGGTCCACATCGTTGCTTATCGTGGACCTGCTGGCTGCTGATTGCAAGTGTTGGCGACTGTTTTATTGTTTCCCGAGTGAGTATGCCCGAGTGTGCCCGAGTGTGCCCGAGTGTGCCCGAATCCGATCTGCTGCTCAAGCTGATCGTCTTTGTTTGTGGTCGGACTACTTATCCTCTTTTCCGAGTAAGTTATCGTGAAGGTTCCTACTCCATAAGTTGACTTATCTTGACCTCTGCTGACCTGGCCTTCCATGGTGATGACGTGTCTATCACGACTATTTTTACCTATAACAATACCCCCTTAAATATTTGAGCCGATCATGCTTAGTCAAACCCTCTCGGGTCTAATATTTAACTTCAATATTTCTTTATGATTAATCCTCATTTGTCGTTTCCTGCATTTAAAGTATCCTCGTTTGGATCAGAGCTTTAAATGACGCGTCTTAATTGCGACCGCACACGTTTGATTTATCAATCATTTCAAATCTTTATGATGGCGATGCTTCTGCTCTCCGGCGGCGCCTGACGTTCACTTGCTGCCACTTGTCCCTATTTGTTTGGCTGTGGTACGGTGTATTTATGGGATGTGACCTTTCTGCTCGTCTGCGCTCAACCTACGTCATCAGTCCAAACCCCTCTTTTTTCCCGCTTTTTCTGCAACCTCTCCTAGGGTTTTGGCATTTTTGAAATCGAGACGTCGCCTATATATTCCGGTTTCGATTCTTTCACTTTCACCTTTTTCTTCCATTTTTCGCTTTTATCTTCTCTTCCAGTATCTTTGCGTGCTCTTCGAAGGAGGTTTTATCTGTGCCTTTTGATTTTCTGTGTTCCGTTTGGTTTACTAGCCCGTTTTTTCTAACCCTGCTGTCCTTGAGTTTACCTGCTTCAACCCCCAGGTTTTTCCTCGGAGACCTTTTCTTCTGCGATCTGCGTCGTCTTTGCTCTTTACTACATCAAGGTTAGTCTTTCTGGATTCCAGAGCTAGATATCGTCTTTTTACTGTTGGTATGATTGCTATTGAGCGAAATGATGCTTTCACTGCGTCGGTTGTTCACAAGTTATTAGACGAGCCCCGTTTCGATCAGCCGCGCTATACCGACGTTGATATTTCTGGACTTTTTCCGGAAAGGCCTGCAACTTCTGAGGTTCCTCCTGCTTCAGAGATCCCTTCTGCTTCTGCCAGTTCATCACCACCTTACTCATACCAACCTGAAGCTTGGTCGGATTCTTCTGCTTGTACTGATATTCGCCCGAGCAGAAGACCAGGAAAGAGAATGACCACTCGCAAAGTTTACAAAGATTCGCATTCTCGGGAAAGCCGAGTGGCGGCCCAAAGGATTATTGAAGATGACATTGAAGAGGAGCACAGGGCCGCTCGCATTCCCTTCTCCCCCGAGCGTATTTGCATCTATGATGTTGAGCTGAACGTGGTCGGCCCTGACGAGATAATGCGATACATGCGGCGGTTCGATCTGGACAGCAATGAGATTTCGCTGATTCCAACCGAAGGTCGGGCTGCATGGAACCCACCCCCTGGCCACGTAGCAATTTACGGGTCCATGCTCACCTGCGGCGTTACTCTTCCTCTTCAACCTTTCATCACTTGGTTCTTGGCTGAAGCCCGACTCGCTCCGGCACAACTAACGCCGAACAGTTATCGCATCCTGATGTGCATGTGGCACATGTGGCATAGAATGAAGCGGCCACCTCCCACCCCTCGCGAGGTTCGCCATTTTTATTCGCTGAGGCCAGTGGGGAAGACCGGGATTTACTTTCTCCAGTCGAACCAGCCCGAGTTCTGGATTCCAAAAGACGTCGTGGTCAAGGGTAGTGTCAAACCGACTACGGACGAAAAGATGAAAGGATTCGTTTGGGGCTTCCCGACCTCAAACAAGTTTTGGAAGAACAGCTGGTTCTTCGTGGGCAAAGACTGGGGCCAGTCGATCAGTTTCGACTTGGACAGCACTCAGATGACTTGCCGGGTTCCTCGGTACTTCTGCACGCCGCAGTGGAACCATCTGACTTCAGCTTTTACTGATGAGGAGCTGAAGACTTTGGCTCGGGCAGCAGTCCGCCCCCTAGAGAAAAGGGGGAAACCCTATCTCTACAAAGAGGGGAAAATGATTAAGGCCCGTCTCTTCCCTCAGATTTCTGCGTGCCGCAGACGCCGTAAGTTTACTTGTATGCATTTTTTATTTGCAACCTGACTCCCAAGTTTGTTTGCTAACTCGGACTCCTCTTCTTTTTTTAAGTGTTTGATGTAGATATAGTCAGCGATGGTCTGGCACGCCGGATGAAAGGCATCGTGGAGGCGAGTCGAAAGGCAGTCCTTCGCCAGCGAGATGCTGGGATAGCCCCTCCCGAAGACGAATCTGACAGCAACACTGATTCGGGCGCCTCGGGCAACTTTGGAGTAAGTAGGACCTCTGCTGATTCGGCCAATCCCGTAGGTTCTTCCTCCAAGGGGAAAGAGAAAGTAGGGGGTCTCCCTGAGCCCGAGCAGGCGAATCTCCCCAGCGGATCTGGTTCTCCCCACTCTGCTGCTGATATGCCAAACGTCCCTTTTGAAGCAGTTGGGGGGCCTTCAGGTGCGGTAGCCCCGGAGTTTCTGACTTCAGTTGAACCGAATCGTTCTTCCTCGGAGATTCCCGCCTCTGCTGATCCGATTTCTACTCCTGGGGACAGCAACACTGAAGCTGGGCAGACTGGGAAGAGGAAAACTTCGTTTTCTTCTGGTCGCCCTTTCCCCAAGATTCCCCGAGTAGTCGCGTATGTTAATTCCTCTTCGGAGGACGAGGGGGAGGGTGATGCGAGCGTGACCCCTCCGCGGGAGCAGGTCAGAGAGAGTGCTGGTGGCTCAACCGACCTTCCTCGGGCGGCCCCATCCGCCGAACTCCCCGAAGGCGATGTGGGTGGTATGGGCTCCTCTCCCCAAATCGATGATCCCACCCCCGAGACCATTTTCAGGGCCATGGCTTCAGGCCGAGCCTATATTGGGGAGGATCATTGGAGTCATTTCAGGACCGGGACTGTGTCTGACCGACTCCACAATTTTTTTAACAGCGCTTCTTACGTGAGTGACGCTTTCGCTCATATGCGTCATTTTCGCATTCTTCCTTTTCTTATTTCTATTGTTGTTGATTTGTTGTTTACTTGTTGCAGATGGTGGCCGAGATGTCTGGGGCTTGCCAAGCTAGCGAAGTCCAAGCGGAGACAATAAGAAGGCTGGAAGCCCAATTGAAGGAGAGCGAAGATCATTGCTCTCGGGCTGAGTTAGCTCGTCAGGAGGAGGCCAAGTCGAGTGAGATGCTCCTAAATCAGTGCTTAGCACGGCAAATGGAAGCCGAGCAACGGGCATCTTCTGCTGCGGAGGAGGTCAGGACCCTGCAGGATCAACTGTCATCCACCCGGGAAGCCTTGCTTCGGGCCGAACAGAACGCCGAAGATGCCAAGTCTGCTTATGAACGTCGAATCGACGACTTGGAGTGTCAAGCCCTGACGGCTAAGGAACTGTCGAAGGGAGCTAGGCTGGAAATGGAGCTACAAAGCGTTGACCGTTTTAAGAGATCTCCAGCCTATGATGCTCTGCTTCTTCGGGAGTTCCAGAGGGGAATGGTCTCGGCCGGCGAATTTTTTAAGCAAAAGAACAGGGCGACTGATCGGGCCCGGGCCAACTGGAGCCTCTCAATTAGGAAGCATGTGGACACATCCTTGGAGTCTCTTCGGATCCAGATGAAGGAGTGGCGGGCGTATTGTAGAAGTAAAGGAAAAACGCCACATCCCATGCACCTTGAGGTTCCAACCGCCGAGTCGTTCTCTACTTTTTACGCCAGTGAAAGGGCGGGGTTCAACAATGAGATACCCGACTTGGGGCCCGTTCCTGGTACCGACTACAGTCACTGGATGGATGACGAAGAAGATGTGATCATGTGGCCTTCGGATGACAGTCTTCTGAGCGAGTACGTGATGGAGCCTGACCCTGACGTTGGCAGAAGCAGCTCACCACCCCCGGCGCCTTCCTCTTGATTTTCAAGCCTTTTTGTAACTATACTTGTATATTTTTCATATATTTTTCATATCATACATTGTATCTTTCTATACACACAATAAGAATATAAGAATAAATTTTACTCTTACATTCTTACTGATTTTACTGTATGCCTAAATGGGAAGACCGTCTGCCTGTACTAACCATCTTTGAATTCATGGATCCCTCGGGCATCTTTAGCTATGCTTTGATCGAGTACCTTGTGGCTGGCAATTAATTTCAGCCGAGTATCTCATGTAACTGGCTTTTTACCCGGTCAGACCAAGTTTCTTATTTAACCGGTTAACTAATTTTTACCGAGTATCTTATGTAACTGGCTTATCAATTTAGACCGAGTATCTTATTTAACTGGTAACTAATTTTTGCCGAGTATCTTATGTAACTGGCTTATCAATTTAGACCGAGTATCTTATTTAACTGGTAACTAATTTTTGCCAAGTATCTTATGTAACTGGCTTACACCCTTTGATTTTTGGGGTTGTTTAACCTCCACGTTACGTCGAGGCTCGCCGCGACCATACGTTGAGGTCCTTGCACAAGTCACCTAGGACGTCTCCTGGTTTTATCTGCGCAAGGGTTTGTCGAATCGTTGGGGTAATTTGTACCGGCCAACACGACTGCGCATCTCACTAGTCTTTCTAGCGGCGCTCCGAGCATTTTCCCAGTTATCCTGGTGCTCGGTTCTGCCTTTTTGCTAAGGGACGCGTTTGCATCGCCTTAACTAGGCGGGCATGCTACTACAGCTTTTCCGCCCTTCGAGCACCACTCGTCCGCTCTTTCGCGGCCTTATAGCGCTCGACTCTTTTCGGCGTTTATTCGGTCGCCTTGAGTGGCCGCCATTGAAATATTGCTCAGGGATTTTATTGATTCCGCCACACCGTATTAGCAACTGAACTTTATTAGATGATCATGAACATGAAATTAATAAACAAATCTGAAATTTCAACGTAGAAACTAAAAACTGAGCTAAAGTAGAATAAATAAACTGTAGAACCATAACCGGATTCTTTTAGGGATAGAAGATCTTCAGATATTGTGCGTTGCATGGTCGGGGTACCAGGCTACCTTCTGGTCGGGCTATCATGTAGGCCCCGTGCCCTACGATTCTCTTGATGATATATGGCCCTTCCCATTTGTCGGCGAGGGATCCTGATGATTTATCCTTGGTATTTGGGGATACTCTTCTCAGCACTAGATCCCCGAGTTGGAATCTCCGCTCCCGAACATGAGAGTTGTAGTACCTAGCGGCCCTTTGCTGGTATGCGGAATTTCTTACTTGTGCTGCGTCTCTGATCTTTTCAAGCTCGTCTAGGTTCTGCTGCAGCATGTCTATATTGTGCTCGGGATTGTATAACTGGACCCTGGGGGATGTAAAAGTAGTTTCTGCTGGGATAACAGCTTCTGTCCCGAATGCCAGCGCGAAAGGAGTTTCCCCTGTGGAAGACCTTACAGTTGTTCGGTATGCCCATAGCACCTCAGGCAGTTTGTCTGCCCAGCCACCTTTCTTTGCCTCTAGCTTTGCTTTCAATGTGTGCTTGATCACTTTATTCACGGCCTCCGTTTGGCCATTGGTTTGAGGGTGAGCAGGCGATGCATAGTAGTTTGCGATCTTGAACTCTTCACACATTTCTCTGAACTTCTTATTATCGAATTGAGTCCCATTGTCTGTTATGATGATGCTCGGGATCCCAAATCGATATATTATATTCTTTTTAACGAAGCTGGTGGTGTTTGCCTCGGTGATGTGTACAAGTGCTTCTGCCTCTGCCCATTTGGTAAAATAATCCACTGCCACAATAGCATGCTTTGCTCCTCCCTTCGTTCCTGTGGGCATTGGTCCTATCAGGTCGAGTCCCCACATGGCAAAGGGCCAAGGCGAGGTTAAGCTTCTGAGCAACTCTGGGGGCCGCCGAATGTCATTTGCTACTCTTTGGCATGTTTCGCAACTCTCTGCGAATTGCTGCGCTTCCGCGAACAGAGTCGGCCAGTAGAATCCTTACCGGAGTATCTTGTGTGCTAAGCTTTTACCCCCAGTGTGGTTCCCACATACTCCACTGTGGATACTTCTCAGGATCTCTCTAGTCTTTTCACCGGAAATGCATCTCTGCAGCACTTTTGAGAATCCTCTCCTATATAATTCTCCTCTCAGAATCGTGTACCGGGCTGATCTGTATCTGATGCGTTTAGCTTCCACAGCATCCTCCGGTAGTATGTTCTCCTCCAAGTACTTTCTGAGTTGGTATGTCCAGTCGCCCGGGCTAGGTCGGATCTCTGCTATTATGATTTCCTCGGGTTCCGCTGTACTAGGTTTAGTCAGGTGTGCCACTGGTATTGCTTTGGATCTGATGCTTGTGGTGGCTGAAGCTAGTTTGGACAAAGCATCTGCTTTTTCGTTCTCTTCCCGAGGGATCTGAGAGATTCTGTATGCTTTGAACCTTTTAAGTAGTTTTTTTGCAATGTCCAAATAAGCTATCATGTGCTCTTCCCTGGCCTGGTATTCATCCAGTACCTGATGGACCACGACCTGTGAATCACTGTAAACTTCCAGCTCATCTGCCCCTAATGCTATGCAGACCCTTAGGCCGGCCAGCAAGGCTTCATATTCTGCTTGATTGTTGGTTGCCTTGAAATCGAACCTCATGGCACATTCTACAGTATCCCCCTCGGGGGTCGTTATGACTATTCCTGCCCCGCTGCCATGCGTGTTCGATGACCCATCTACTTGTAATTTCCATTGGAATTTAGTAGTCTGTTCATCTTCCATTGCCCTCCTTACCTCGGCGTCTGGCTCGGTGAATTCTGCTATAAAGTCGGATACCGCCTGCCCTTTGATGGCCGCTTTTGGTGTGTATCTGATATCATATTCGCTGAGCTCTACCGCCCATTTGGTCAGCCTTCCTGACACCTCTGGCTTTTGAAGAATGAGTTTCAGTGGGCAGTCTGTGTATACCTCTATTGTATGTGCTTGGAAATATGGCCTCAGCTTCCTGGCCGATGTGATCAGAGCTAACGCTATTTTTTCTGCCGGCGAGTATCTGGTTTCCGCCGCTAACAACGCTTTGCTTGTATAGTACACTGGCTTTTGTATTCCTTCCTCCAGTCGGATCAACACCGAACTCGTCGCCACTTCGGTGACCGAGAGGTATAAGTACAATGTTTCTCCCACCACCGGTTTTGAAAGGATGGGTGCTCTCCCCAGATACTCTTTCAATTTTTGAAAGGTTTCTTCACACTCTGTACTCCATTCGAGCCCTTTTCCCTTTTTTATTGCTTTAAAGAATGGGGCGCATTTGTCTGTTGACTTGGCTATAAACCGGTTGAGTGACGCAAGGCATCCCGTTAGCCTCTGCACATCTTTTAGTGTCCTGGGTGAAGCCATTCCTTCTAATGCTTTGATCTTCTCGGGATTTACTTCGATTCCCCTCTGGTGCACCTGAAAACCTAGAAACCTTCCCGAAGGTACCCCGAACACACACTTGCCTGGGTTGAGCTTCATCTGATACTTTCTCAGGACGTCAAAGGTTTCCTTCAAATCTTCCGTGTGTTTTTCTGCAGTGGTGCTCTTAGTCAACATATCATCCACATAAACCTCCATATTTTTCCCAATCTGCCGAGCAAACATCCTGTTTACCAGCCTCTGGTATGTTGCCCCGGCGTTTTTCAAACTGAATGGCATCACTTTGTAGCAATATAAACCCTGGTCCGTGGTAAACGACGTCTTTTCTTCATCTGCCTTATTCATCCGGATCTGATTGTATCCCGAGTAGGCATCCATGAAACTCAACAATTCATGTCCTGCTGTCGCATCTACCAACTGATCGATCCTCGGTAGTGGGAAACTATCTTTTGGGCAAGCTTTGTTCAAGTCTGTAAAGTCTACGCACATCCTCCATTGCTTGTTCTTTTTCTTGACCAACACCACATTGGCTACCCACTCCGGATACTTGACTTCCCTTATCGACCCCGCGGAAAGCAGCTTTTCCACTTCCTTCTTGATTGCGACGCTTCTTTCTGGATTGAATAATCTTCTTTTCTGTACCACGGGTCGGAACTCAGGGTTAGTGGAAAGATGATGTGAAATCACCTTCGGGTCTACCCCCAGCATATCTTCATGACTCCAAGCGAAAACATCCTTGTAGTTTCTAAGCAGCGCAATAAGTACGGTTTTGACATGTACGCTCAAACTTGCCCCTACCTTCACTGTCCTACCCGGATCTTCCGGGTCTAGTGCCACCTCTTGAGTCGGCTCGTCTTCCCTATCCTCCGGTCCTTCTCTGGGATCCAACTCAAAATCTTTCGGCACTTCTGCCTGTTCTTCAGGTTCTCTATCCTTTTGCTGGACCGTTACCATGTATACCTGGCGTACCTCCCTATCTTTATACACTGACAAGTTTGCTCTTCGGGCCATCTCTTATGACCCTTTGACCACTCCCACACCATATTTGGTCGGGAATTTCATCATGAGGGCATAAGTTGCTGTCACCGCCTTGGCTTTATTCAAAAATGGTCGGCCCAGTAAAGCATTATACGGCCAGTTTTCCGTATCTACCACCACAAAGTCGAGCAGCACTGTTTTCTGGCAAGGGGCTTTTCCGATCTTCACGGGTAGCTTAACCGTGCCGAGTGACCTTACTTCGACTCCTCCAAATCCTCTAAGGGGTGTGGGAAAAGGCTGTAGGTCTTTCCTGTCTAGCCTCAGCTGGTCATATACTTCTGCACTAAGAATGTCTGCCGAACTCCCATTGTCGATCAGAATTCGATGAACTTCTCTATGGCCGATCCGAGCGCTGATCACTAGCGCGTCATTTGGCCTAACATCCACTCCGTGTGAGTCGGCTTCTGTGAACACGATCGGGTCCTAGCCCTCCTTGATTCTTTTCGGGTCGAGCTCAATAGAATTGACGTCCAGGTCTCTCCGTGCCTCCATGGCCTCCCGAATCTCCTGGGTTCTTTCCCTGTTACTCTTGCCCGTTGCTGGACCTCCGAAGATGGTGTTGATTGCCCCTTCATCCTCGGCTTTCTTGGGACTAAGTTTTCTTGCCCGTCCGTCCTGTCGGCTATCTTTCTGTCCATCTGCCTGTCCGTCTTTTTGAAAACAATGTCCTTCAAATGCCCTTCCCTAATGAGAGCCTCGATGTGGTCCCTTAGCTGGAAACACTTGGATGTCTCGTGCCCATTCTCTTTGTGGAAACGGCAATATTTGGTGGTGTCCCTCCGAGCATATGTCGATTGCTTAGGTGGTTCTTTGGACATGTTCTTCTCTTCTAGGATTGCCAGGACTTCTTCTTGATCTTTCTTCAACGGGGTATAATTTGTGTATCAGCCCTGGAACCTCTGCCGTGGTTGATCGGTTTTTGGGTCGTATGCTCGTCGTCCATCCCGACCATCCCGACCATCCCGTGCTTTATTCTTCTGCTTGTCACCTTTGGTATCGGGCATCTTGGTCTGGTCCTTGGTTTTGGACCCCTCTGGGCGACCGCCATGTACGAAGTAACCTCCTATGGCAATTTCCTCTTCTTCGGCCAAGGCGTAACCCCCTGCCATGTCCATCATATCGGCATAGCTAGTTAGTCGGGCTCTTCTGAGGTCAAAGGACAATTGGCCATTCTGAAGGTTGTTAATGAACGCGGCAATTATTGCTTCATCGTTTGCACTTCCGATCTCGGACACTTCCTAACCGAACCTCCCCAGATATTTCTTCAGCGACTCGTCTTTTCCCTGTTTGAGTTGGGATAAATGAGCCACTGACTTTTTCCTGTGTACATTCCCGAGGAACTGCCTTGAGAAAGCCTTGCTCAGTTCGCCGAAGCTACTTATGCTCGCTGCTGGCAATCTTCCAAACCACCGGGAGCCTAGATCCCCAAGAGTTTGGGGAAAATTCAAACATAGTAGTGCATCATTATGGACATATTGCGCCATAGCGCTCCTATACCTCCGGACGTGTTCTTTTGGGTCGGTGTCCTTCTTGAACAGCTCAATGTGGGGCATTCTGAATCTTTCTGGGAAAGGCATCCTCAAAACCCCATTGGTAAAAGGGCTTCCGGATTCATCATCTGACAGCTCATTACGCCCATACCGCCTAACCAAAGCATCCATTTGCCGACGATTATTTTGAACTTCCTGGGTGAGGCTCTGTATAAGTATGTCTCTGTCCCCTTCAGGCTCTCCTAACGCATTGAAGTTCTGGCTTATGGTCAGTTTTTGGCCCCTCTCCTCGGGATTCAACTCTCTATGATCTCGGTTTAGGCCATGCAGTCGGACTGTGCCCCTTTGGCGCTTGCAATGATGGTTCTGCTCACTTTCTTCAAAGGATGACCGGTCTCTCTGGTGGCCACGCCTCCTGGGGCGGTCTCGATCTCCGGCTACCCGATCTTGATCGTACTCTTTGTCGGAATCATTCCTCTCTCTGTGCTCCCTACTTCTCTTGGCCACTCTTTCAGATAGCATCTCTGGTTTGCCTGTAGGATCTTGTCTCGCCTTTGGGGGTGCATCAGGGGTTGGTATCACCACTGCGGAACGCAGCCTTGCTGTCTGCTGGCTTGGGGCGGACAGTTCATGAGATGACATCAAACCTTCCGTAACAGAAAGGTCAATTCCCTGCCTTGCTGCGTCTGATATGAGTTGTTGTAGAGAAGCACGGAGTCGTTGCGCGATTTCTTCATTAGCTGTAGGTAAACGTTGAATACCAGCTAGGGCAGCTGACTGGTCTGCCGTCGTCAAAGTTGCATCCGCCGTATTGAGCGCGGTGTCATCTTCCAATTCGTTACTTGGCATGCCCTGACTGTACCTGGAATCGCTACCATCTCCGTCGCCAGCCATTGTTGTCACAAACTTTTGGGTCCCTCTCCTTCTAGCGCCAATTGTTGACGGTGATTTTTGGTGATCACCAAGTCAATGATTCGTTTTTGAATTACTGCAGTTTATACTTGAGTATGGTCAAAGATTGTAAAGAAATAACAGGTGATTTACGTGGTAAAACTCCAAAAGATCGGAGAAACATCCACGGGATCGTTGCCTCTAGCAACAAAGTCAAATCCACTATGAATCACGATTACAAGACGAAGAATGATAAAGAATGATTACAAGCTTTTCAATACGATCCTCTCTCTCTCCTGTTCTACTTTTCACGTACCCCTGTTTATGAATAGAGGGGGTATTTATACATGTTGCTTCTAGGGTTTTAAGATGACCGCTAGGGTTTAGTGTTGTGGCCCCCAAGTCAAGCGGTTTCCTAGTCCTATTTAGATTGTGCTTCCCTTTTTCGGCTGTATCCAATTCTGAATGGGATTCTTTCTCCTTTATTCACGGGAGAGCTGCTTGTTTCCTTTTTTACCTCTTATGGTCCACATCGTTGCTTATCGTGGACCTGCTGGCTGCTGATTGCAAGTGTTGGCGACTGTTTTATTGTTTCCCGAGTGAGTATGCCTGAGTGTGCCCGAGTGTGCCCGAGTGTGCCCGAATCCGATCTGCTGCTCAAGCTGATCGTCTTTGTTTGTGGTCGGACTGCTTATCCTCTTTTCCGAGTAAGTTATCGTGAAGGTTCCTACTCCATAAGTTGACTTATCTTGACCTCTGCTGACCTGGCCTTCCATGGTGATGACGTGTCTATCACGACTATTTTTACCTATAACAAAGTGTGATTGGCTTATTCAGATCTAGAACAACTTCCAGATCGCTCAAGAACTTGCGGAGCCAAACAGCCTCTTTAGCAGCTTCACAAGCGGCTACATATTCAGCTTCCATGGTGGAATCAGCAATACAAGATTGCTTAATACTCCTCCACACAATGGCTCCATCACCAAGGGTGAATACTGATCCAGACGTGGATTTCCTAGAATCCCTGTCTGACTGAAAATCAAAATCCGTATATCCTAACGGGATCAAATCCTGTCCAGAATACACTAACATATAGTTTCTCGTTCTCCGAAGATACTTGAGAATAGTCTTGACAGCAACCCAATGATCCAATCCTGGGTTGGACTGGTATCTGCTAGCTACTCCCATTGCGAAGCAGATGTCCAATCTCGTGCATAACATAGCATATATGAGACTACCTACTGCTGACGCATAGGGAACACGTCTCATATCCTCAACTTCTTGAGGTGTCTTAGGACACTGTTCCTTAAACAAGTGAACTCCATGTCTGGATGGTAAATTACCTTTCTTGGAGTTCTACATCGAAAATCGCACAAGAATCTTGTCGATATACGATGCCTGAGACAGTGCTATGAGTTTGTTCTTACGATCCCTTATAAGTTGGATCCCTAGAACATAACTCGCCTCTCCTAAATCTTTCATTTGGAATTGGCTAGCCAGCCAGCACTTTACTTCAGATAATACCCTTACATCATTCCCAATGAGTAGGATATCATCTACGTAAAGAACTAAGAAAACTACCTTCTTGTCAATGATGCGCTTGTAGACACAAGGCTCATCAACATTTTGCTCGAAGCCATAGGTTTTGATCACATCATCAAACCTTATGTTCCAAGATCTAGATGCTTGCTTAAGTCCATAAATAGATCTTTGCAACTTGCAAACTTTTTGCTCTTGATCTGGAGACACGAATCCCTCTGGTTGCATCATGTAGATGCTCTCTTCAAGATTGCCATTCAAGAATGCAGTCTTGACGTCCATTTGCCAAATTTCGTAATCAAAACATGCAGCAATGGATAAGAGAATCCAAATAGACTTAAACATGGCTACTGGCGAGAAGGTCTCTTCATAATCGACCCCCTCTTTCTGGGTATAACCCTTGGCCACTAGCCTTGCCTTGAAGGTCTCTACCTTCCCGTCTACTCCTCTCTTTCTCTTGTAGATCCACTTACACCCTATGGGTTTCACCCCATCCGATAAGTCTACAAGTTACCAGACTAAGTTAGAGTACATGGACTCTATCTCGAGATTCATGGCTTTAAGCCATTCCTCTTTATCAGGATCTTCCATTGCATTCTTAAATGTCAATGGATCATCCACACTATCAGCAAAGACAACATCTTGTCCCCCACTTACACCCAAATAGCGTTCAGGCTGTCTCACCACCCTAACACTACGCCTAGGTAGTAGTGTATCCTGAATAGGAATCATTTGACTCTCAAATGTTAATGGATCAACAACTCTTGTTAACTGAATACTGGTCTCACCAGGCTCCAACTCATTCAATACAATTTTAGAACGAGGTTTATGGTCACTAATATAGTTATCCTCAAGAAACGTTGCATTTGTCGATACAAATACTTTGTTATCTTCGTGACTATAGAAGTATCCACCTCTGGTCTCCTTGAAGTATCCTACAAACAAGCAGACCACAGACTTGGGATCTAACTTTCCAGTTTTGTTCTTCAGCACGTGTGCTAGACACCCCCATACGCGGAAATGTCGCAAACTAACTTTACGACCATTCCACAACTCTAGGGGAGTCTTAGGAACAGATTTGGATGGCACTACATTCAAAATGTATGCCGCTGTTTGTAACGCATATCCCCAAAATGAATTTGGTAATGATGAGAAACTAATCATAGATCTCACAATTTCCATTAGGGTTCTATTTCTCCTCTCCTCTCCGCGACACCATTCTGTTGTGGTGTTCCAGGAGCTGTGAGTTGGGATACTATCCCACACTCAACCATAAAGTCTTTAAACTCTTGGTCAAGGTACTCACCTCCACGATCAGATTGTAGAGACTTGATAGTCTTTCCTAATTGGTTCTCAACTTCAGCTCGAAATTCTTTGAACTTTTCAAAAGTTTCCGACTTCCGTTGCATTAGGTAGACATATTCGTATCTCGAGTAGTCATCTATAAAGGTGACATAATACTCATAACCACCCCTTGCTTTAACATTCATCGGTCCACAAACGTCTGAATGTATAAGCTCAAGTGGTTCTTTAGCTCTAAGCCCTTTTCCAGTAAAAGGTCTCTTGGTCATTTTACCTTCTAAACAGGATTCACAAACAGGTAAGGTGCCAACCTTTAACTCACTTAAAGATCCGCTTTTAACTAGTCTGTTTATCCGGTCAAGATTAATATGACCAAGCCTTAGATGTCAGAGATACGTTTCGTTTTCTAGAGAAATCTTATGTCGTTTAGTTTTTTGTTTTTCAACCTTAAACATTTCGGTGTTGAGCAATGTTGCATGTATTAACGGTCTTAACACATAAAAATTGTTTTCATTACTTCCTAAACAAATATTTAGACCATTCTTTGCAATAATAACTGATTTATTATCAAAAGAAACAGAATATAATTGTTCTAACAACTTAGAAACGGAAATTAAATTCCGTGTAAATCCAGGAATGAAAAATACATTGTTCAACAATATAAAATTATTATTACAAAAACGCAATCTAATTACGCCTATTGCTCGTGCCGACACGACATCCCCTGACCCCACACGCATAGAGAAGGCTCCCTCCTCAAACTGTGTCCAAGAATCAGTCCACTGCAAAGAAGAACAAACATGGTTAATGGCCCCCGAATCAACTATCCAGGGTGAAGAATCATCTTCCACTAAACACGATTCAAGAACAAGTAAATCACATTACTTTTTGCCTTTTTCTTCTTGCTTTGGGCTTTCTTGTGTTTGGGCTTACCCTTAGCCTTCCCAGCAGACCTCTTCCTCTTCTTTGATCTAGAAGAAGATGGTTAAGCAACATTTGCCTCATCGGTCTTGCCTTTGATGTCCTTAGTCAAGGACTCAAAGGTAGAGAGCTCATTAAGCAACTGTGTGAGACTGAACCTAAGCTTGTTCATCCCATAGTTGCTCTTGAACTGATCGAAACTCATCAGAAGAGTCGTCAATATGATGCTCACTTGATTGGGTTCATCAATGGTGGGGCCATTGATTTCTGCCATGTTGAAGTAGGACATCATGTTCAGGATATGCTCCCAAACTGATGTACCCTCCTTCATACGAACGAGCATAGCGGAACGAACAGCTTCGTGCCGCTTTTGCTCAGAGGGTTGCCCAAAAATAGCCTGCAATGACTCCATTATTTCGAATGCGGTAGTCATTGCTTCATGCTTTGTGACAAGCATGTCTGTCATACTAGCTAACAGATATGTTCGGGCCTTCTCATCAAATGAGACCTATTTCTCGTATGCCTCATGAACTCTTTGTGCGGCATGGGCAGTAAGCGCTGGAGGACATTCCTCTGTAAGCACAAACTTAAGGTCCTTGGTGACCAAAATTGCATTGATATTGTGTTTCCATTTAGTGTAGTTATCACCAGTTAATTTTTCATTGGCTATGATTTGTAATAGTGCAGTTGACATGGCTGAAAAAACATAAATTAAGAATTCATTCAGTCATACATTCAAAACATGTGCAAATGTTCGGCATAAAATTAAACATGATGCATGAAAATGTTTAATGAACAAGAACAACCCTAAAATGTGTTACTACGCCACGACAATCCAACATACCACAAGCAAGTGCTGCCTTAGGGTCAGTCAAATTCTTGCATGTTGGATCGAGACATTCTCAATCAAATGTTATACCAAAATAACTCTTATTCCTCTAACATTCAACCATCGTTTATTTCAGTCAGGTTTATAATTAATCAATTTAATTAAAACCTTGTGAGTGTAACCCATCATTTCAAATCTCTAGAGCTTAACTCGAGAATTGCCACCTTAGGGTTGGTCAATCCCGAAATCCTCTCAGAAATCTTATCCGTTAGGAAGTCAACCTTGGTATTGATTTTTATGGAAACCCTCCTTAGGGAGGACAAAAGCAAAGCCGTCACGAGGCCCCACTCGAATCTCATGGTGTTGAACTAATGATGGAGACCGTGGGATATAATGTCATATATCCCTCTCCCACTCACTATTTTATAATAAGGGTTTTCTATAGTAGTTAATGCACCTAGATATTTACAAGATTAAACGGCTAATTTCAATCTAGTTGTCTAGCGCATAAACCTTTGTTTATTAGAATCTAATTCTAATTAACTAATAAATTATTATGATTTTTAACTCTTAAAAAAATAATAATAATAATCTATTAGTAACAATTCTAATCTATGTAAACAATATACTAAGGCTAGAATTATTCAACATGTGTTACCAAGTTTTAACTATTAAAACTAAACACATTATTAGGCCCATTAATAAATGGATTTAATCGAATTAATCTAATATTATTAAAAAGGCCCTATTAATCTAACTAATTTAACTCTTAAAAAAAAAAATAGATAAATAATTAATGAGAATTTACCAAGTTTTAACTATTAAAACTAATCTCATTAATCTGTAGCCATTTATGTGTATAGCCCATTTTAATCACATTAAAACTAAAACACATAATAAATTAGGCTAACATGCATGTATGATACATCAACATATATTTATGTGTTGGCACAACTAGTCTAAATGACATTTGTATGCATGGCAATGCTTAATTATCACTTAATTAAAAGCATACATGAGTTGACCGAGTATCGTGGATTATTTAACCTACAATAATAAGAATCTAATTACAAAAAATACCCAAGGCATTCCTTGGTCTTCAAGTCTTTAGGATTCTTATTTATTTTGGGCTTTTAACCAAGTCCAACTTGTTAAAAAAAATTGTGACCCATCTCATGAATCAAACCTAAAACCCAAAATCTTGTATCCAGTAAACAGTGCTGTCATGAACAGTACCACCGCATGAACAGTTCCAGCCATGAACAGTACCCCCAGCATGAACAGTATCAGTGAACAGTACCCCCTGCATGAACAGTCCAGTTGTGAACAGTATCATAAACAGTACCAGATGTTTCCGATTTCGCACTTTCGCCATTCGTCTTCTTCATCGGATTTCTTCTTACATATTTAATAACAAAATACATAACAGAAAAAATACAACAAAGAAAATACAGCAGAAAAAATAAATATAAAAAATTACATCCCGGGATTAATATTACAAAAATATTACAACCTTTTATAATAAGAACCCTAAATCCACGACACCATACAATTAACGATCAACTATGTTTTAAAATTAAACCATTCAATTAAAAACAACATACAGTCAATTAAAATAGTGCCTACACATTCATACATATTAGGAGCATCGAAATCGATTCTCCTGTTCCGAAAAATTGGCTCTGATACCAATTGTTAGGACCCCGGTTTACCAATCACGTAGCGGAAGGTTTTAAAATTTTTATTTCATAAAGAAATACTGTGATTAATAAAACCTAGGATCTATTTTTTGGAACAGTAAAACAAAAGAATCGAAATCAAAACATATAAATAAAAGGGAAGAAACAATTTTCTTCATACCTACGTAGGAGGCTCCTTCACTTTAATACGATCTGCTCCTGATTTGTACCACTTGATCTTCCTCGCTATCTCCCGGAACTGGTAACAGCGTGTGGGCGCATCACGGTATTCAGGAACCTGTATGGAAGAAGAAGAAGAGAAGAAGAACACACAAAAACAACTCTTGTTGTTTGTATGTCTTAGGTTAGGCCACACAAAAAGAAAGCTTAAAATATATATATATATATATATATATATATATTTTCTTTTTTTTTTCTTTTTTTTTCTTCTTGGCCACCGCACCCCACTTTCTTTTTCTCTTCTTGCTTTTGTTTTTTGTGTTGTTAACCAAATCATAAAAGCACTGATCCTTATCAGTGTTTTATATATAAAACATATATCACATATATTTTTAAAATAAAATAATCAATTAAATCTTTTTAAGATATCTAATATCTTTAAAGATATTAATTAATTAATTGATTTGATTTGATTTGAATTCAAAACTCTTTTAAATTCAAATTTAAATATTTAAATTTAAATATCATATATATTATATATTATATATAATTCATAAACTGTCAAATATTTTATTATTTATTTGGTTGTAGGTTTAGCAAGAAAAATAATTGACAAAAAGAAGAGTTTAACCAAAGAAGTAGATGACAACGGGTGGACTCCACTCCATTGTGCCGCATATTACGGTTATATGCAAGTTACAAGCACGTTGTTGGAATTTGATAAAAGTGCTGCATACATTGGTGATGAGAAAGATGACGCCTTTACATTTGGCAGCCGGCCAAGGCCATATAGATATAATAAAGGAAATCATTTTATATTGTCCCGATTGTTATGAATTAGTTGACGATAGAGGATGGAATGTTCTTCACTTTGCCATGGCTTCTTTAAGTAAGAAGAAATTGAGCAGTTTACTAGAAAATCCGTTAATCAAAAAGCTTGTACTTGTGAAGGATGACAAAGGAAACACTCCTCTCCTTGTGCTTGCCACCGGCACTAGATCCATGAGCGATCTAAAATTTTTCAGTGGCATCTACAATCAAGTTGGAGGGCATCCTCTTGCCGTAAACAAGCGAAATGTTAGTGCATTAGACGCATTCAACGATGGTTATCCTCAACTGGAGGTAATGTCTTCTTTAACTATAAATCTATTGAGATGATTATCTAAAAGAAATTAAGGCACTAATATACCTTAATACATGTTGAAATTGCACTCAGATGATGAAAATGCATTTATTACACTGACTTCCCCTATAAATTGTTGACTACTGATGGTTGATGGTGGCCGATCGAGGAGCAATACAGTCCTTTTGTTTTAGCGGATAATAAATAAATAAATAAATATTAGGTCGAAATCGGTATCCATTGGAGGTCCAATGGAGGTCTCGATAAAGAAGATGATCAAAAAAAGTTGAAAATTTTTATTTTTGCTCAATAAGTCTCGAAAATTATAAATATACCTAATAAGTATAGGAAACTACCTGAAAAGTCTCGGAAACTACATGAAAAGTCTCGGAAACTAAGAAATAAATCTCGAAAATAGAAAATAAGTCTCAGAAACACCAAAATAAGTCTTAGAAACACAAAAAAGTACGAGATTTATTTTTGTGAGTGTGTTTTAAATGTATTTTTGTTAGATCCACACTTTAGTTTAAACTTAAGTTATTAAAACAGTGATACTCTTAAAATTACACCTTGAAAAGGTGCTATTTAATTTTTGAACCCTTTTTGTGTGGGTTTCTATGGTGGTGGTGTTTGTGTCATGATGAGGATTAAGAATTGTGGCGTATATGGAAATTAAGGTTTTAAAGGTTTGGAAAGAGAAAATGGCGAGAGTTTGATTGATTGTGTAAATGCCACCGAGACGCGAGGCAGCCCCCGGCCTCCACGAATAAGGCCAAATAAGCCACCTAGGCGGCCAGGCAGCTAGTCGGTGCTAGTCCCCGACTAGGTGGCGGCTTGGCAGTGGATAGGCGGGTCAAAAGAACAGGCGGCGGTGCTAGGGTTTTTTCTTTTTTCAAAAACCCTAATACCAGTAGTTTTGAGCTTCATTAAACAGACCAAAATCCTAAAATTGCCCCTCTTTAGTCTTTTCATTATTTTCTTCTATGAAACCCTAAAGCATAATGCAATCTCGAAACTGCCGTCTTAATAAAAATTAAAAAAAAAAAAAAAAATCGCCCCTCTATAGTCTTTTCATTCTTTTCTTCTATATATATCAAAACCTAAAACACAAAGCAACCCCTCTCCACCATTCATCCAACTAACTGCAGCCGCCGTCGCCACCCCCTTGTCGCTGCCATCATCACCCCTCGTCAGTCGTTGTCGCCGCCGCACTAGCAACATCCAGATAGGTTTTTCTGTATTTGGATTGGATTTGGATTGGTTTTTTATTTGAAATTAAAAAAAAAAAAAAAAAATTAAGGGTTGCGGTGGCTCCGTCTAGACATCGCCCAGGCGCAGGCGTCAGGCCACCGCCCGCCTAGCACCTAGCGCATACTATAACACTATGAAAATGGAGGTACAAGAAAATGGAAATTAAATTGCATATTAATTATCTAATGGTTTAAAGGAATAGTTAGTTTAATAAACGTCCGAGTGCAATTTCACCATTTGTTAGGGTATATCGTGTAATTTTCCCAAATAAAAGTGATGCTTCCCAAATGTATTAGGCCAGTTTAATGAGTGTGCAATTTTGTGGATCAATTTCCATATTAATTTGCACATCAGATATCCAAAATACGTTCATATGATCATGGCTTTCGATCTTTAAATGATTTTGTACATAGTATTGCATTATTACAAGTTTAGGCAGAAAATGTAATTATGTATGGTATTAGGTAATTAACTGTTAAGGGTTTAATTTCCTCCATAATTATGAAGGAAAAATACCATACAAATTGAAATATCTGTTTAAAAACAGAAAAAGAGACATCACATGAGCTAGCTTCCTTTAAGATCTTCTGTTTTGTTTTGTTTTGTTTTGTTTTTTTTGGTTCTTTTTTATTTTTTAAGTTATGTCTTATGAGTGGACTCTAATGATGACTTCAATATTTTACTTTAGATTTCAAAAAAAAAAATAAAATAAAATAAAATAAAATTACATAGTTTAAACTTCAACTTCCAACATTCTTCCATTTACTCTCTTCCAAGATTGAGACAATGCAACATGATCTCATGTTTGAGAAATATTTTTAATTGAGTTTTAAATATGATATACAGGATATTATTTCTAAATGCTAGAATTAGAGTTAATTATGAATAATTAGATGCTGAAGTATAAATTTAAATAAAATAAAAAACTAAGATAATAAAGTCACACTCTCTTGAGTTATATATCTCATCTTGTAGCGCTTACTAATGATGAATGAATGTATATACAGCAAGAAATTTTGGCATTATCAGAAGATATTGACGATAGACCATATCCAAAAGGTATTATCCGACTAAGAGGAAAATATGATGAAGGATACTTCAAACGAATGGAGAGAGCAAAAGAGTCACATTTGGTAGCTGTTGCACTTATAGCAACCGTGACATTCGCGGCAGCTTTCACCTTGCCTGGTGGTTACAAAAGTGAAGAAGGTAAGAACCAAGGTATTGCAATCTTAAGTAGAAATTCAGCTTTTCAAGTATTTGTAATTACAGATGCCATAGCCATGGTTTCCTCCATATCTGCTGTCTTTATCTACTTCATCATGTCAATAGAGAGGTTTAAGAGTTACGTTCATTTGTTCGAACTGAGCTGTTGGATTACTGTGGTTGCTATGGGAGCAATGGTGATTGCATTTGTTACGGGAACATACGCAGTGTTAGCACCACCTTCCTTATGGCTAGCTATTGTCACTTGTTTCATTGGCATGAGCTTTTTCATCTTATTGCTCACCATGGGGTATCATATAATAATATTTAAATTTATAAGAGGTGCCCAATGGGTGATGCGCAAAATAAGATCAATAGAATTCTCTATCTTGTCACTATTCCGCATTAGAAGACGGAGATATAATCTTTGATGTTGTCCTCGTATACATGTACTAGGAATTGTAACATTCTATTGTAGTTTGTTATTGAGGGAAAATTTTGATGATTCATATTTTTGATGTACGTGCAAGGTTATTAGGTCGTAAAGATTTTTTGATACTGGGAAGAAACAGAGAGTTTAAAATGAAAAATAACAATTTTACACTGCTTCAATGAACTTAACAAAATAAATTAAATTTGAGGTTAAAGATTTTTTATTTTTTACAAACAGAAAAACTTTATTCAAGGTTACAACAACCTTAAAACAATGAGGGTATTCTTCCGGCCAGAACTGATCCTCACTTGAACTGAACATAAAACCAACTTGGCTAAACAATGAACTACAGTATTGGCCTCCTGGGAACAAATCTCACAGAAAGGGGAGAAAACTTCTGCAATAATAACTTGATATCACCAAGATTTTTTTTTTTTTTTTTTTTGAACAGCAGAGTTTATTAATATGATAAGCAAGGGCAAACAACCCATACAAGCACAAGGATCCTGAAAAACCAAAGCTCAGGACAAGTCACTGAAAAGAAAAACACGGTTCAGCACGATGAAAGTTCGCGGCCATCCGAGACGACAGCCAAACCGCGAAATATAGTTTCTGGACTCATTAATCCAGCCAACAGCAACAGCCGCATCAGACTCTACCTCAATACTTGACAAACCTGATTCGCTCGCCAGTAGAAGCCCCCAATAGATTGCGACAGCCTCAGCCATTTGGGGGGAGTGCTAGTCGAAACCGTTGTGAACTTTCCGCAAACACCAACCCCTCAGAGTCACGAATGACAGCTCCACACCCACCACTTTCCCAACTGTATCAATTGCCGCATCCGAAACTATCAACCCGCACCATTACTAGGAATCCTCACATTTTCTTGTTTGTTAACCATATTAGCATCTTTAAAATCAGAAACAAAGACTCAGACCTACCCACCACTTCACTTAAATTTGTAACCCATGAAAAACCCGTTTCGGTTGAACCAGTTTCTCCAAATCACTACGCAAAACAACCCCATCTCCTCACCACTCCACTTATTAAAACAATCCAGCAAAAAATAAAAAAATTGCAACTCATTCCCATGACAAACCTGCCGTCCTTGCAACCAGGAAGCCCGAATGAGGTTAAAGATTTAATATGACACAATTAATTAAACAAATTTTACTTGACACAAACATATATGATATTTGATACCCCTAATGAAAAATAAAGTCTACCCCATAACTAGAGATACACATTGGGGAAATAGGGATGGATATAGGTCCCCCATCCCCATCCCCACTTCCAGCGAGCAAATTACTCCTCCGTGTGAAGTGTAACACCTTGAACAACTCAAATGATCAACCTGAGCTCAAGAATACAGAGCTTCATATAAGCAATATAAGACCTGCTACTCTGTGTGCAGCTCAAGTGTACCTCTGATATTGTTCACACATCAGATTGCTCATGCTCCAGAAGATTCAAGTGCAACCAGCTTCATAATCAATCACTTGAGACCGGTTGAAGAATTATAATTAGTTACAAGATTCCTAGTTGCTGAGTCAGCAGCCAGGTCAATGAATTAGTTATTGTGTTTCCGCAAATTCAGGGAAATTAGTTATTCAATGAGAAGAGCGTGAGGGCTCCTTAGCTTGTAAATATAGATAGGCTGTTATTGTTTACCAGATAAATCAATGAATGAAAAACTTTTCTCTCCATTAAAGGAGCTTCACTTTTATCTCTGTTAGTTCAAGCTTTTCATCAAACACTTCTCAGGCGTGTTTAACAATCCGCATGAGTACCGACGGAGCAAATCGCTCCTCCGTGCGAGGAGCAACAAACTAGGAGGTGATTATGAGTACAAGCAACAAGGGTCTTGGCATCATTACCGGTGGCTTTCACAAAACCTGTAGATAAAACTAACTAATTTTCATTAATTAACTGTCTTCACCTTACATACATTTATATACAATGACTCGGCCAATCACAAATCAATGAGTCCCTAAAATTCAGAATGTCAGGTCAGCTTCAGTAATGCTAACATACAATTAATCTGAGTCATCTGACTAACTTCAACACTGATGCTTCAATCACAGTCGTTGCTTCTGAATAGGCTTTGATCATATTGCTGTGATCAAGTTGATAAGGAGCTAACTGATGAAGCTTAGCTGAGTAACAATCCACTGCAGCAATGTTTAATTTCGAACTGTGCGTCCTAGCTGGATGAGCTTGATCTTTATCTAAAGTTGCTGCAGTGTGAGCCGAGAGAGTGTTTTACTCTTAGTGCTTCCCGTTGGGCATAGTTTAATATTACAAATGTTCAAAGTTGATCCTGAGTTGATGGGCAAGATTGCAAAACTTCAAAGTTGAAGCGGAAAACAAGATTAATAAAAGATTACATCATTTCCAAATTGGTCGGTACAAGAATCAGGTGGTGTTTGTTTTCTTGTCTGAAGTCTTATAAGAGCATCTTCAATGCTATTATGCATTTAGAGAAAATAGAGTGCCACATAGGATAGATATTAAAAATGTTAGAAAAACTTTCTCCAATTCTATTATCTAAGTTGAATATGGAGATGATGTGGCCAAAAAAAAGTTAGAGAATATGGAGTTGGGTTTCTAATTTTGGAAACTCTCCTAGAAATACTGACTAGGATTTCTAACTCTTTCCACCAATAAGATTAAAGCTTTCAACTCTTTCCACCAATAAGATTAAACCTCATTTAATTGTAAAATAAAATATGAGAGAGAGTGTAATAATTGTTTTATTATGATTGGACATAAAATGGATGCATATTTGACTTTAGATAATTGCATTGGAGATGTGAATATGCATTTCTCTAATTTTTTTTCCAAAAGTGGGCCCATAATAAATAGAAATGATGATGTGGCACTATTTAGAAACTCAAAAATGCATATTTGCATTTAATTTGTTAGAAATATGGATAAATTTTAAAAGTAATGTAAGAGATTTATTGGTAATTATTGTTTTTCTTATTTGTAGTATTAATTATATTGGGCTTATATTAAACTTTATATTGGACTTTATATTGGGTTTGTGAGATGGCTATATATACCACTCGATTATTGAGTGGCGATACTTATACCTTTTAAAATTGTATGTACACCCCACTTAAGCATATTTTCATAAATTTCAACAATACCTTAAATAAAATCTTTAAAGTGATAAAAGTAATATTTAATATTTTGAAAACTTTAACAAAAATTATAATTAGTTAAAAAAAAATACAAATTATAATATCTTTTGATTATAATATTAATTTTTATTAATTAAAATTTAAATATTTAGTATACAAAATTAAGAAGAGAAAACATTGAATTTAATTTTAAAAAATAAACTAAAATTCTCTTTGAATTCGAATGAAGAACAGAGGGTCTTTGTATAGACCTACCTTTGCATTTATGGGTTCTAGCAACAAAGAACATATTTATTAAAAAAAACAAAACATATACATGGAGATATGTCCAACCACGTAGTCTATACAAGTATCATCCCCACTTTTCAGTTTTTACTAAGATTAAGCAAAATTTAAAGAAAATAAAAGAAAAACTAAGTACGAAATTAAAAAATAATAATAATAAAAAAAAAAAATGGAGATGAATCTGGAGGTTTTGGGATCCTAAGGTTTCATTCATTATCATTTCATGCTGAATCTTGAATTTATCCATGATGAATATTGGAAGGGGTAGTGTTTCCATTCTTTTGCTTTCCATTTCTTTTATATTAATTAATTTATAACTTATTAAATTAATATTTTTTTTCAAAAATTAAAAGAAAGGGCATATTTGTAATATATGGGATGTGTTTACAAAATAATTTTTTTTAATGGGGTGTACATACAGTTTTTCAAGGGTCCAAATACCGTCACTCATAGCCATCTCATAAACCTAATATAAAGCCCAATATAAAGTTTAATATAAGCCCAATATAATTAACACTACAAATAAGAAAAACAACAATTACCAATAAATCTCCTACATCATTAAGATACTATCACATGTTTGTTTTCTCATTTTGGGAGACTTATTACAAACGTAGAATTTTTTATTTTTTTTTTATCCGTCCAATGTCATTTGATATTGAGAGATTGTATTCAGTAATTCACAGCCCCAAAGGTTTGATATAATTGTAATCAGATGAGTCAAATTGGTTATTCTGCACACTCCCCCTGTACTTAATGGACATTAAGGGGCTGTTAGCTTGACCACTTTTGACCTATGAATAATCCAAAATACCCTCACAGTATATAAAATAAAATAAAGGGTGGCTCTATTATCACTCACAAAATATCTTCTATACACCCATTTTTCTTTCTACACCCATATTAAAAAATTAAAAAATTAAAATTATTAATTTTACTTCCTATACCCTTTAAAATGCCAAAACTATCCTTTAAGTTTTTTTTTTTTTTAAACATTTTTTTTTTCTCATTACACATGTTTCTCTTCATTTGCTTCAACCACCATAAAAAATAATAAATAAATAAATAAAAACGTGCAGTTTCTTCGTTTCCTTTAACAGATATTATAGAATTTACTCTGTTAAAAAATATCATATTCAAATAAAACTCTACAAATAAGATTTTACTTGGCACAAATAAAATACAAATTCAACTATAAAATTAATTATTATTATTTTCATTGTTACTTGCAGAATCAATGTATTGAATTATCTAAAAAAACCATAAAATCATAATGATTTACACACTTAATTATCATCATAGAAAACAACAACAATAATAATTAAACAAACAATAATATGCAACTTCTTTTGTTTTTTTTTTTTTAAATAAAATAAAATAAAAAACAATTTTTTTTTTTCAATCACCAAACAAATCAATTTTTTTCATTTAAAAATTTGGTTTTTTAAAAATCCATCCACCAAGTTTTTCGGTTTACAAACCAATTAAATTAATCAGAATTTGTTGTTGAATTAAAGTAAAGTAAAGTGAGTGAGTAAGTTGTGTTTGAGAACCATGTAGACTTGATCGAGTTCTACAACTGTTTTTTATTTTTTTAAAGAGTTATTTTTTTTAAAAAAAGTTAAAAATAAAAAATAAAAAATTCTACAAGACTACAACTGCACAAATTTTTTATTCAATCACAAAACAATAATAAAAACGAAAGTAAACATACCTGACTGCATTCAAAATCTATAAAATCAATTCTTTGTTCATCCATTCCTTAACTATATGTGAAAAAAAATAAATTATATTCTTGATGTTAGGTTTGATTAATATATATTATTAGGGTTTATGATAGATTGGGTGTAGGAAGTAAATTTAATTTTTAATTATAAAGTTATGTATTTTAAGTAATTAAATATAAGGGTATTTTAGAAATAAATTTTTTTCATTAAAACATAACTGTATGGAAATATTTTGCAGGTGAGAGCCACCCTAAAATAAATTAGAAAAACTCCAAAAAAAAAAAAAAAAAAAAAAAAAAAAAAAAAAAAAAAAAAAAAAAAGATTTAAAAAAGATTAACACTACCTGAAAGTGGCCTCCATCAACGGAATCAATCCCCTCCTCCACCAAATCAAAACCCAAAATACTAAGATGGTGTTCGGCGACATTTTCAAAATGATTTTAACGTTTTTTGAGGTAAAAAAAAACTCATAGAAATGCGTTCGTTGATGATTTCAATTTCAGCGTTTTGACTTTTGAAACTTGGAAATCAATTTATTTATTTTTTACACGTAAAAGCAGACATACCAATGAAAACAAATAGATGTTCTCAATGTTTTGTTCACACTTATAGTGGGACCCACCTTATTTAATGATTTTTCTTTTTACTTTTTGCTTTTTCTTTTTATGTTATTTTGCTATATTATGAAATACACTTTTTTAATATTAATTATTAATAATTGAAATATAATAAAAAAATACTCAAATTAATCATTAACATTTAACCATGTCACAATAATAATAATTAAAAATAAAAATAATTATGAGTTAGGTTAAACTAACTTAAATTTGTTTATCTTCGACATCTAACCACTCATGTGCTTGTAATCTAAAAGTTATAAATACATTCAAAATCAACAATTATCTCGACCGTTTAACAACAAATCTTTGATTGATTTACAATTGTGGATTGACTATGACTATGATAATAGATAAATTTAATTTAAAAAAATAGATAAACGTTCTTATTAGTTAAATGAGATTATTCGGTGACAGATATGATGTTGACAACTCAAATGTCACATCATTTGGGAATGAATTTGGGAAACATTGCATTACTTATATTTGATGAGGTTGGCCCAGTAGTCTGTTCTCATCCCCAAAATCTCGAATTATTGTAATATTTCAAAAAAATAATGTTTTTGTTGATAATATATATAATTTAACTACGTACAATATTATTTTTACTCTTACTATATATTGAAAATATGTTTTTTTTTTTTTTTTTTTTTTTTTAAATCACTAAATATACATTATATGTTTGTGAGTTTTTTTTTATTTTTTTTATTTTTTTATTATTTTTTTTTTTAGGATACTGTTTTCAATTATTTCTACCAAACGAATTTTCAGCTTCTGAAAATATTGAAATCAATTTCTCGTTTTCAAACAAAATTATATAAAACAAAAACAGAAAACAAAAACATTAACGAACGGGAAACTCTAATCAAATCACAACTAAATCATTAAATAAAAGATCTAGGGATCAAAGCTAATGGATTGATTAACTTTGAAACAACTCAAACATCTTCTTTAAATCTCCATCTCTCGATCATCTCATCAACTGCTAACTAACTAACCATACCCATTCACATTTGCATTGATGAAAAGTTTTACCCAATCTTAATGTTAAAAGCATCTTTAAAATTCAAGTCTCCTCGATAGGGTTTTCTCCAAACAATTGAAATTAAATAACAAAAAAAGAATATGAGAATGTTCTTTTGATTTGGGTTTTGGGAGCTAAAACGTCTCTTCCAAGTTCCAATCTAGGTTTTGTGAGAACAGATAGGGGAAAGTGAAAGAGATGAGGGTGTTGACAAATTGTTTATCGGCTTTCAATGTTTTTTCCCTTTTTAATTATTTTGATTAAAAGTTAAAACTATGTAAAAGACTATAATAGCCCTTTGAAGTTAGAATGTAACAGATGAAAGTCTAGTCCAGGGAGTGTGAGTGTAGAATAACCAAATATCTTAAATTGAGTCGTAAGAGGTAACAGGTCTTATAGTGAAAAAAAAAAAAAAAAAAAAACAAACAAACAAACAAACAGCCCCTCCGATAGTCTCTAAGTTGATGTTCTTCTCTTTTGTTTGCTTCTCTTTGCATTTTAAGTCAATATCGAAGATGCTCTCAATTGCTCTGTACTTGATAAACGTACCTTAGCTTACTAATAATACTCAGATCACATTGAGGCTCATGTCCGTCTTCCAACAATTAGACATGAACGAAATCAACCTCACTCTACCATGGCTGCAACAACATTTTAATTCCTAGCAGTTGCCCGCCAATGTCTCCCGCCGTCTGATTATTTTGACTTACTTTTCAAAAATCAATCATCACTGCCACATTCTTGACACCCAGTTTTTCATTTTACATGACTATTGTCAAATGCTATAAACCAAGATCTCACAAATATATAGAGGTAACCAAAGAGATTGTATGTATGTATTTTTTTATTAAAAAAAATTGGTGTGTTAATAATTTAAGAAGGTTTATAAATAAAATGTATTAAAATGAATATATTTATTTTAATAAAGGGTACTGTTGGCATCGGGATGAGTGCTTATAGTAATGGTTTAATTTTAAATTTTAGACATGAGTTTACTTATAAATTGTGTAAATCATATTTATGGGTAGTAATATGGGCGCTCTAAATAATTTTTTCACAAATGTAGAATAGCATTGAAGTTATGGAAGAAGAAATTATGCCATGCAATTTGATTTAGTTCATCAAATTAGTGACTTTTAGGCTTTAAAAAAAGTAAGCATTTGGTATTGTTTTTAAAATATTGTTTTTGAAAACTTTTTTTTTAAAAAGGAAATCATGTTTTTAAAAATGTAATGTGTTTAGTAGTGCTTTTTAAAAGTAGTTTTTTAAAACAGAAAACAATGTAAAAGTGTTTGGCTGTTGTTTTTAAAATGGGTAAAGTAGTTGTTTGGAAGGAAAAGTTGATTTGTTTTGAAATGATGTTTTTATGAAAGCTGTGAACAACAATAAAAAGTTGTTTTTAACTTTTTAGTTACACATTTTAAAAAGTTGTTTTTTGTTTTCAAAAACAATTTTGTAAAACATGTAAACAAACAACATTAAAATTGTTTTTTATTTTAAAAAATGGTTCCAAATAAAAAATTCTCCAAACTCAAATAACCCCAACATCCATAACAAAAAAGCAAAAATAAAAGACAAGAACTCAACTTTGGCGGTGAAGACTAAACACAAAAGGTTGAGAAGAAATCTGACTGAATTGAAGGAAACGGGTGTACCATTTTGTTTTGGGTTAGAACTTAGAAGCAACGGAGTCTACTTAGATCAATTTTTGGGTGCCAATAGCACCACTCTACACTCTACAGTGACTTTTTGTATAGGACCCGAATGTTGTGGGGTCGGGTTTTTTCCACCATCCACACACGGTTATGTTATTATATTCTTACTTTCTCACTGAATTGCAGGGAAATTTCCAAGCGTTGGAGACTTGGAGTTGCTACGCTTGCCGAGAAAAGACATGGCAAAGATAAAACAAATTAGAATTTATAAGCTCCCTGTAATCAGTTTTGTGTCTTCTTGGTGCTTAACGCAAGGCCGCTGTCGCTGGCTTGTCTTGAAGAAACAACTCCTACCTGACTGCAATAGCGTCAATCTGTAAGTTTTTAGCATTATTTGTGCTTTGTCTTTCCATTTAATGAACTTGATTTTCCTTTCAAAAAAAAAAAAAAGAATTGGATTTTGATGCATGATGTATTTTCTAGTCTGTTGACTCAATTTAAA
The DNA here is from genome assembly GCA_030490815.1 of Acer saccharum. NCBI lineage: Eukaryota > Viridiplantae > Streptophyta > Magnoliopsida > Sapindales > Sapindaceae > Acer > Acer saccharum. Next base: position 10,165,371 of record CM059869.1, read on the forward strand.
TTATGGGTTGTTTTTAGTTTTTGTTGTTGTTGTTGTTAGATTTCTTGCTTTGGTTTTGGGGTTAGTTACTCATTGGTGGATTTCCTTGCTCAAGTCAAGTGAACTTTATATCAAAATTTCAGTGTTTTCTTGATAGAATATTAGGATAGGTTTACTCTGTTTGAGACATTTGTTAATTACTTAATTAATGGATCTGGTAATTACTTATTAGTAATACTTCAAAGAAATTTTTTTTTTTTTTTTTTTTGAGGATTTCCTTTCCTGTGATCGGTGAACCACAGTCCATACTGTGCAGACGACCGAGTCCGTATCCAGATTCCGGACAGGAACTCCTCTAGTGCAATCTAGTTCGATCTCCTCCACCGGAAGGGGCTTAAAGTGTTTAAATTATTTTAATGGGTTTTTATATGATATTTAGAATATAAATATTCATGTCACTTGGACTGTTGGAGTAGTTTTTGGATTCAATAGATTCTTCTTATGTTCACAATTTATGAGGTTGACTTGACTTCTCTGCTCTACATATACATGATCGTGTAGGTTCCAAGTGAGTGAAGGTTCCTCGATCGGCCTACAAAAACAGAAATTACATCAATGGGTTGTATCTCTAATGTGAATAAGAAGGCATCAAGAAAAAACAACATTTTAGGTTCCACTTCAGATCAGACTAGTAATGTGGAGATAAATCAGAACAATGATGAGGAGATCAACATTTTAGGATTCACTTTGAATCCGAATAATGATAATTCTGATCAACTGTTCAAGTCTGCAGCTAATGGCATTATTGAACCCTTCGATATAATTACCGAACAGCTTCATCTCATAGTAACACCACTCAAGAATACAATCTTGCATATCAACATCACATCAGAAAAGGCATCAGTTAAGTTTGTGATAAAAATACTCGACATATGTCCATCACTACTACTCCAAGGTAATGCACAAGGTGATACTCCACTACATGTTGCAGCTAAATTTGAGCGTCTTGATGTAGTGAGAGCTCTAATTATGAATGCAAAGAAACAACAGGAGGACCTGGAGAATGGGATAGGAGTTACCAGACAGATGCTGAGGATGACGAATAATAAGGGAAACACTGCATTACACGAGGCCATACGACATAAAAGCATCCGTATGGTTAAAATTTTAGTAGAAGAAGACCCTCATTTTTCACACTGTTAATAATTGTGGTGAAACTCCGCTTTACATTGCTGCTGAGACTGGATTTCTTGATGGTGTTGTTGAGATGTTAGAAACTTGCACATCGGTGACCCATGAAGGCCCGAATGGGAAGACAGCTTTACATGCAGCAGTCCGGACGAAATCTCGAGGTAAATTTATGGGAATATCAACAATTATATCATTAGTAGGTTGAATCATTGCAAATATATATAGAATTCATAATGCTATATAATTCCTTAATTATCTGATCCTTTTTTATACATTATAATTAATTAGTTATTAACTATTTTGTCTTAGGTTTAACAAGAAAATTACTTGAGAAAAAGAAGAGTTTGATAAAAGAAATAGACGACTATGGGTGGACTCCACTTCACTATGCTGCATACTATGGTTACCTTCATGTTACAAGTATATTATTGGAATGTGATAAATTTGCTACATGCATTGCTGATAAGTCAAGAAAGATGACACCTCTTCTTTTGGCAGCCAGCCAAGGCCATATAGATATAATAAAAGAAATCATTTTATATTGTCCAGAATGTTATGAACTGGTTGATGACAGAGAATGGAATGTTCTTCATTTTGCCATGGTTTCTTTAAGTAAAAAGGAGTTGTGTAGTTTACTAGGAAATCCATCAATCCAAAAGCTTGTACATGAAAAGGATGCCAAAGGAAACACTCCTCTCCATGTGCTCGCGACCTGCACTAGATCCATGGACTCGACAGATCCGTTGTCTGACATCATTGATCAAGTTAGAGGCGATGGTAGCCGTGCTGTTAACAAGCAAAATATTAGTGTTGAAGATGCATTCAATTACGGTTGTCCTGAGCTGGAGGTAAACAGCCTATTTAACTATATATCTATTGTGCTTATTAACCAAAAGAATGCCTCCCAAACCTATTAGGAATTTAGGGTTAGATTAGTTTAATTAATTATAGCACATCATGTCTTTTTTCTGCATCAGTTTTGGACATTAATTTGCAGCAGATATCTAAATTACCTTGATATATGATCATGGTTTTTGATAAAGTTTTTATCATACTAGTTGCATTATAAGTTGAGGTATAAAATGCAAATAACAGACCACCACCCTATGTGGTTTGATGGTAAAGAGTACTCATTCAGCCTGGCAATGTCTCGGGTGAGTCGTCATGCTTGTATAAAAAAAAATTGTAAATACCTATAGTCTGAGTGGGTAATTAATTGTAAGAGTTCTTACAATTTCTAACCCTTTTTGATGTTGATTTTGTGGGACTTAATAACTTGCCTTTCAGACTCAATTACAAAATCAGTCTCACCCCCATTTTTTTTCAATCATTTGGTCAAGAGCTTTTTTCAGGTCTTTTGAGTTTTGATAAGCTCAGGAATAGTATTTTTGTTAGCTTCACTACTTTTGTGCTATTAAAACTCAAGCTATTAAGTGGGTGCTAGTCCCACAAAGTAACACAAAAAAGTGTTATTTTGCTCTATTAACTCTTAATTGCAAAGGGTTTTCACCATTAATGTCAAAGGGCGTGTACACAAATGTGGATGTATGTTTAGTTGATGAAGTTGTAACCTTTATTTGTATATCTCTTCTGGTATCAGTTAATAATAATGAATGTATTGGCAGCAAGAAATACTGGCATTATCAGAAGATACCGGTAATGGATTATATTCACGGGGTGTAATCCACAAAAGAGACAAACATTACGATGGATATTTGTCTCTTATGAAAGGAGCAAAAGAATCACATTTGGTAGCAGCTGCACTCATAGCAACAGTGACCTTTGCAGCCGCTTTCACCTTACCTGGTGGTTACAAAAATGAAGAAGGTAAAAACCAAGGTACTGCAATTTTAAGTAGAAATTCAGCTTTTCAAACATTTGTAATAACAGATGCCATAGCCATGGTTTTCTCCATATCTGCTGTGTTTATCTACTTCATTATGTCAGTAGAGAGATTTAAGAAGTACATTTATTTGTTCGAATTGGGTTCTTGGTTTACTGTGGTTGCTATGGGAGCAATGGTGATTGCATTTGTTACGGGAACTTATGCAGTGTTAGCAACTTCCTTTTGGCTAGCTATTGTCACTTGTTTCATTGGCTTGAGCTTCTTCCTTTGCGTTCTTGCCGTGGGGTATCGTATAATATTACATATTATAAAAGGTGACCAGAAGTTGATGCACAAGATAAGAAAGTCAATGCGCAAGATCCGCAAGTTGAAGCGCAAGATAGGACCAATGAAAGATTACCTCATGCGGAAAAACACCAATAAGACCGGTGCGTGTGTTAAGATCAGTGAAAAATCACTTCATGAGGAAATGGACAGGATGTATGCTCTTTGATGTTATCTTTATTATCCTTATTTCAATATTGAGTAGTGTTATGTAAATTGTATTGACTTTTATTACTATTATTATTTCAATTTAGAGTTGTATTGTATTGTATGAAATTTTTAAGAATATACATTTATGGTTATTTTTGAGTAAGTGTAGAATAGCATTGAATTTATGGAAGAAGAAATTATGCAATTTGATTTATCAAATTAGTGCCTAAGTGCCTTTTATGCTTTAAAAGAATGAAATTCTACAATCTCAAATAAGTAGCCCCAACGTCCAAAACAGGAAAAATTCGAATAGAGAAAGCAAAAATAAAAGCAAAGAACTCAACTTTGATGGTGAAGACTAAACACAAAAGTGTGGAAAATTTCATATAGACGACGTGTTACTCAAGAGTCTAAAACTATTAGATTTAGTTACCTCATGATATATAATACTTCTCCCTTGCCAATTAAGCTAGGTGTTATATACATATTTCTCCGTGAAGTGAAGAGGCTGTATCAACCCTCAAACAGTGTCAGGCCAATCAAAGTTGGCCAGATATAGCATGGAATTATTACTCAATCTAGTATATTCTTGTCTTCAAAGTTGTAAATTCCCTTAATTTAATAACAAAGTGCTCGTCTTTATTCTGTAAGCTATGTTTTTAATTAGTTGGCATATGCTATACTCTGTGACAAATCAATAAATATTGTCTTATTTGTTGATTTTTTTTAATTTTAAATAATAACATGCTTCAATATAGTGTCAAATGTTGTGTCAAATTTAGCACATAAATAAATGCTATTTTTTTAATTACAAAAATTTCAGTTTATAATTGTATTGAATGCATTAACCGTTAACTTTATAATCTTAAATAATAAAAAAATATTATATAAATTGAATGCATTAATTATGTTCGTTGAATTTTATAATTTTAAATTAAAAAAAAAATAGTATTTCAAATAGAATTATGCATCAAAGTATAATACTAAAATTATGTGCAAAATATAGCATTTTACTTTCTTTTCTTTTTTTTTTTAATGCCAAATTTAGCATTGACATTGACATATGCATTGGAGATGGTCTAATACAATACATGTGTTTAGCGAGTCAAATTGTATTGTATTAATTAATACAAACAGTGTTTCTAATACATCAGACACTGTATTATCCAATACATAGTAAAAGGGTGGGTTTAAGCTGTATTAAAGTTTAAGGTAAAGGTGTTTTTTCTTTTTTTTTCAAATCAAATTATATAAAGGACTAAAATAATTATATAAATATTAAAATTTTGAAATTAATTATAATATTTTTTGATAATAATTTTATAAAATAAAAATAAAATAAAACAATTATTATTATTATTATAAATTCCAAATCAAATATTAAATATTAAATCTTGAATAATTTCTATATTAGATAAATATAACAAACATGTGTTATATCATGAAATATAAATAATTATTTAATTCATACATATTAAAAATATTTAGAAAGATTAATTTCAATAATTTTTATTTATTATTTAATTTTTTAAATTTTAATTATAGAATTTTTTGATTTTTAAAAATTCAATTTTATAATAAGATTATTAAATATTATTTTAAAAATATAATGCAACAAATTATAATATTATTTTTTATTCTAAAAATTAAATGTATTAATTTTATTAGTTAACAAAAAACATTTACAAACATTGTATAACTTAATATAGTATAATACGAAATATCACTAAACATGAGATTGTATAAGAATAATACAGTTCAATACAATACTATCCAATACAATCCAATACCATACAATACAAGGTGCCAATCATGGCCTTTAAGTTTTAGAATTGTTTCATTTATTGATGCAGGAGATATTATTGAAGATTTTCTTGAAGACTTTTTATTTTAAAAATAGTCTTTTAATTAATATATATTATTATGTTTCTTTTTATTGTATATTTAATTAAGTAGTTAATTATTATTTTTAAAAAACAAAACAAAAAGGTAGTTAATTATTTTATGATTTGATTTTATTAAATCAAATCTTATTTCCTTATTAGATAGGTTTTTAATGTTTTAGAATTTTAGTATTTTTATTTTCCATTGTTATCTCAATTATCTCCTTTATAAGGAAATTGATGATTTTATTGTTTTACTAGTTATTTTAGGTTTCTTTTAGGTTTTTATTTTCCTATTTAAAGACGATGTACCCTAAATAGGGATTTTAGTTTTTGATGATTAATAAAAATTTGAGAGAGTATCTCATTTTTATCCATTTTCGGTACCTTTGCAAGTGTCAACGAATTTGAAGCCTATTATTTTGGTATTTGTGCGCTGATCAACAGATTATTCGAATCCTCCATCAATTGTTGTTTGTGTGATTTTTCTTGCTGCAGCAGTTGCTATCAGAGCCACCAAGTCTACCGTTATGCTAGGCTTAGTGTCCACGGACCACTCTTTGTAAAATAATCTCCTCCTACCATTCATTGTTTTTCGATGAAGATTATGTGTTGGACCCAGTTATACCATTCATTGTTTTTCGATGAAGATTATGTGTTGGACCCAGTTATCGTTAACTTCGATAAATTGCCAATTTTCAATGAGGAATATGTGACGGAACCTGTTATCATCAATTTCGATAAGCACCGATTTTCGATGAAGATTTGTTGTCGAGCATGGGAGAAACTCAAAGTTTGAGGATTATTTCTACGATGTTGTCGTGTTTCATTATTCAACGGCATCTCCAATTTATTTGTTCCTCAAAGCTATCAAAATTCGAGGACGAATTTTCTCCACACTGAAGAGAATGATGCAGGAGATATTATTGAAGACTTTTTATTTTAAAAATAACCTTGTAATTAATATATATTATTATGTTTCTTTTTATTGTATATTTAATTAGGTAGTTAATTATTATTAAAAAAACAAAAACAAAAACAAAACAAAAAGGTAGTTAATTATTTTATGATTTGATTTTATTAAATCAAATCTTATTTCCTTATTAGATATGTTTTTAATGTTTTAGGATTCTAGTATCTTTAATTTCCATTGTTATCTCAATTGTCTCCTTTGTAAGGAAATTGATGATTGTATTGCTTTACTAGCTATTTTAGTTTTCTTTTAGGTTTTTATTTTCATATTTAAAGACGATGTACCTAATAGTAGTTTTAGTTTTTGATTATTAATAAAAGAGAGCTTCTCCTTACAATCCACAAATTATCTATTTACACTCTAATTTTATTATTTTTATTAATGATAATTTTAACCTGAATTAAAATTACTAAACAAGAAAAAAAAAATTATAAGGATGCTCCAAACTAATTAAATTATTAAAAAAGAAACTCTCTCTATCGTTAGATTAAATATTACGTATTAAACCCTCTCTCCTAAATCCGTTATTACCATATTAAACACTCCCTCCTAATTACTCTCTCTCTCCATTTTTTTTATAAAAAAAATCATACCTTCATACTTTCTCGATCAATCTCTGATTAATAGTTAAATAAAAAAAAAAACTTGTGAATATTTTGGTTTTTTACTAACAGTAATATATATATATATATATATATATATATACAATCTTTCTATTATCAGTTCGAACTGGCAAAAGTTATATCAGTTCCTTGTATGTGGGCCACTGGATTTAAATGCTTTGACTGACAAGTGCATACAGCCAAGTTAAAGTATTTAAATCCAGTGACCCACATGCAAGGAACTGATATAACTTTTGTCAGTTCGAACTGATAATAGAATTTTTGTATATATATAAAAGTCAATACAAATACATTGTTTTTCAAAAAAAAAAAAAAAAAAAAAAAGATAGATATATAACAACTTGATTTGTTACAACTAGATTCGATTAAATTCAGAATTTCTAAGACTAATTAAAAAAAATTAAAGTTCTCTAAGCAATCATACCTACAAAAAGTAACAAAAAACATTTTTATATTTTGATTTTTTTTTTTGAAAAACAAGGTACTTTTTTTTTTTTTTAATATATACTTATATACAATTCCTAAAAATCAAGTTTATTCGTAAGTTTCTTTTTCTTAACTGTTAATCAAAGAATGGAGATAGAAAGTTAGAAATGTGTATTGGAGTAGAGAGAGTTTAATATGGTAATTAAAAATTTAGGAAAAAGTGTTTAATATGTAATATTTAATCTAATAATTTAGGAGATATAATTTCTTTTTTTAATAATTTAATTCAAAAAATATTACTCATTGGATGAATCTAAAGGTTGCGATGGTTCGTTCTAACTTTTATTAAAATAAAATGGAGTGTCTTTAAAATTTTATTTTTTAAAATAAAGTGTCTTTAGAATAGGATTGTCAAAAGATAAGAAGGATAGTCTTTGAACAAAAGGAAGTATCTTTAGAATTTTTTTAATATTAAATTTTAAAAATAGAGTGTCTTTAGAAAATAAATGTAAAAATAAAAAATTAAATTGTTAAAAGAAGCTCTCTTAATAAAAATTTGAGTGAGAGGATCTCTTTTTTTGGGTAAGGATCCTCCATCAAACAGGGTTTTTGCTAAGCTTTGCTGAACTTTGTGAGATCTGTTTACACGTGGCATTAAAAAGAATGGAAGGCTAGGATTTATTGATTTTCTTTAGGTTATTTATTATCCTTACACAATGTCGTTCTAATCCTTTTTTATTTCTGGCGTAAACTAAAGAACGTTTACAACACACAATCTCGGTGCCGGTTTGACGGAGGGCTAAGATTTTTCTCTCTTTGTGCTGGGTTTTGATGGAGTTAGGAGATGTTGAAGTAGGGAAAGTCTCAAGCGATTGAGAGAGCTCGACCTTTGCGACAGATTCAAAAAGAAAAAAAATCCAAAAGTTGAATCTTATTTTTTTTTTTGGAATTTGTCGAATCCTCGCCACTAATAAAAACCTTAAAGTCCAAAAAGAAAATCCCAGGGCAGATGAAATTTTTGCATTTATTAGTCTCTTTTATTAGTGATGTCTCAAAAATGAGTGAAGCCTTGAATGTTCTTTCTCTCTTTGTGTTGGGTTTTGTTCTTTCCCTTGTGTGCTGGGTTTCTTCATATTTTTGAAAATATATATTTCTGGGTTTCTGCAAAATAGTGAAGCTTTGATTTAAAATTTAATAGAGAACAAGAGAAGATATTTGTGGTAGAAGGGAAAAGACGAACAGAGGAAATAAAAGTTTTCTCAAATTGGACAATTAAAACGACCATGTTTTACAACCTTTTTTTTCTAAATCATATATAGCCATCTCCCCTCAAGAAAAAAATTCGAAGTAAAAACCCGAAAAAGTTGAAATCGAAAGGGTGGTTTTTGGCAGTGGTGGCGATAACAGGCGAGTCACAATCCATGTAATTTGAGTTACAGTGAGGGAATTTTTTTTTAGCACCTTGACCGTGTTTTTGAGTAGAGCCATTGTTGTTTGCAAAATGGGGAGGATTGAGTTTGAGGTTTCTGGAAATGAAAGAAGTTTGAACTTTGAGGAAAAGGAATAAATTTGAGTTTGGACTTTGGACGTGAGATTTCTAGATTTGGAAATTGAAAGAAACAGAGTCCAGTTGTAAAACGTCACCGATTAAAACTAGTTCAAATGAGAATAAATTAAATTGTTAAATCTGGACCACACAATCTTGTCAAAGCCAGATATCATAAGATCCTACAGAGCTCAGCACAGATTTAGCATAGAAGAGCTCAGCAGAGGATCTTGATCCCTCTTTTTTATCCATTTTTTGTACCTTTGCAACGGTCAAAGGATTTGAAGCCTATTATTCTAGTATATGTGCCTAGATCAATAAATTAATAGTAGAGTTCACTTTCGGTATTCGTATGTGAATTAACGGATTCGAATTGATTATCCATTTTGTCCATCGATTGTTGTTTGCGTGATTTTTCTTACTGCATCATTTACCAGATTGAAAGAATCTAAACGATTATGTGAGGATACTTCTATACATGTGAATAGGCAGCGTCAGTACTCTGCAAGCAAATATATATTATTCATAAATGGAGAAAAAATTGTACAACGCTGCAGTTGAGGGTGATATGAATCTGATTGCAACACCAAACAAGAATACAATTATGCATGTCAACATCGGATTCAACGACCGGCCGTCAAGCAGATTCGTGGAACAGGTACTTGAAACTTGTCCGACACTACTACTCCAAGTTAATGACAATGGTGATACGCCACTACATGTTGCGGCAAAACAGGGGTGTGTTGCTATTGTGGAAGTTCTTATTAAGCAAGCAAGAACTCAACGTGATCAAAACCTCGAGAGTGGGGTAACATTGCACGAAGCAGGGCAGAATCATTTCGTGGGTGTGGTGAAAATATTAACTAGAGAAGACACTGATTTTCCATATTCTGCTAATAATTGTGGCGAAACTCCACTTTACATGGCTGCCTCAACAGGTTCTTTGGGAGCAGTGGTTGAAATTTTAGAAACCTGCACTTCAGCGACCTATCAACGCCCTTGTGGAATAACGGCATTGCATGGTGCAGTTAAGAGAAACCATCTAGGTAAGTTTACCTTTTGTAGGATCTTATAATCTAACTTTAGTCGCAATTTTGTTTAATTAGTTGTTTATTTATTTCAGATATAACAAGAAAGATACTTGAAAAGAAACAGATCAAAATGAATGGACTCCACTTCGTTATGCTACGTATTATGGCTACCATTTAATAGTCCAATTACTAGTAGAATTTGATGCATCAACTGCATACATTGCTGACAAGGGTCATTTTGACATAATTAAGACAGTTACTTCCTCTTGTGTTGAATTAGTCGATAACAGAGGATGGAATTATGTATATTTGGTAGTGACTGCACTGATAGTAACAGTAACTTTCGCATCAGGATTTACCTTGCCTGGTGGCTACATCCAAACAGGTTAAAAGAATCAAAGGCACAGCCGTTCTAATCAGGAATTCAGCTTTTCAAGCATTTGTTATATCAGATGCTGTAGCTCTGATCCTATCTGTTTCGGCGGTCTTTCTCCACATCCTTTGGCACCTTTTTAGATTAAAGAACACATTTATGTGTTGCAGTATGCTCATTTCTTCACCGTGCTAGCAATGCAACTATGCAAGCGATTGTGGTTGCATTTGTTACCGGGTACCGGCACATATGCAGTACTGTTAAGACCTTCTTCAGGACTTGCCATTACCACTGCCATCATTTGCTTAAGCTTCTTCCCCATTCACTTTTAATATTGATTGTCTTCATTTTATTATTTGGAATGGACTGGGCACTTATGGCATTAATTTTTTCTCTAGATTTTTCTCTCCACCTTATCAACTGTGTCTTTGTTTGTAATAATTTGATCTGGAAATTTTCCAGACCAATCTAATTGTATATTTTCCGGGACGGAATCTGTGGTCAACAAAGTTGTCATGTATTAATGAGCAGATAAATATCAAGAAAATATTTGTGGTGCAAAAAAAATGTCCAATCTCTCATGTGGAAATTGCCAAAACTGACCCATCTAATTATGGGATTTTCTTTTTTAACCACATACATACTTTTAATTGTTTTTAACCATGTTTTTGAGAAATTACTCAAAAGCCTTCATATAAAAACCTCCCCAAAACACTCTCTCTCCTTTTTTTTTTCTCTCTTTCTCCTTCTCTCTCCTCTGCTCACTCTCTCCCGATCGTCGCCTCTCTTCTCTCCTCTCAGTGCCGTCGCCATCGCCGGACGTCGTCGTCGTCCACGTCGGAAGTCGTCGCCGAGCTCGCAAGACCTCCACGAACCATCGGCGACACGAACCAGTGACCAGCGACCAGCAACCCTTCACGGCCTCACAAACCAACGACTTCACTTCCGATGGGCGACTGCACGAACCACGACCGGCGATGGGCGATGACCAGTCGACAACGTCCGGAGGCTCGGTGCTTCGCGATCACCGGCGAATTGATCTGCAAAACAAACGAAAAACCTAAACCTAATTTGAATTTGGGGAAGAAGAAGAGGAAGAAGAAAGAGGGAAAAAAAAAAAAAAAAACTTATCCTAATTTCAATTTAGTCCAGATTTCAAGTTTGAATATTTCTATTTTATGCATGATTTCAAGTTTGAATATTTCCATTTAGGCATGATTTCAAGTTTGTGTATTTCAATTTAGTCATGATTTCAAGTTTGTTTCGAGGTTTAAAGAACACTATTTTCAGGGGTACTCTGGTAATTTATGGTACTAAACTGAATTTTTTTAAAAAAAGTGGTTATTAACAATTAAAAATTCAAAATTGGTTAAAAACAAAAGTATGATAAGTTAGATGGCTATAAATGGTTTTCTCTCCAATCTCATTCTATATATATTAGGAACTATCATGAAACTGTGTGGGCCTAAAGTGGTCGGCTCACTTTCATTGGTTTAATTTGGACTTGGAGAATATACATATAAATATGGAGGCCAATTTTCTACCATAGTTATCAGTCTTTGATGACAAATATTAAAAAAAAAATTAAGGTTGCAGAAAAACATTAAAGTGCATTATTGGTCCAGGCGTGCTAATTAATTATTGGGTAAAAATGTTTTTAGTCCCTCTAGTTTACCCCATTATACGTTCTAGTCCCCCTAGTATCAGGATTGGCCCGTTTAGTCCTTCTGTAACATTTTCCGTGGATAAAGTGAATTCTGACGGGGACAGCGGGTCAAATGACCCTGCTGCCCCTGATTATTTTTTAAATAAGTCATCTATTTTTTAATTTTAAAAAAAAACATATTTAACAAAAAAAATTAAAATTAATTTAACAAAAATTAAAAACATATTTAAATAACTCATCTCTATTTTTTAAATTTTAATTTGTTAGTTTTGTTCAAATTTTTTGTTCCAAATTTGTTCAAATTTTTTTGTTTCATATATTAAAGAATTATATAATAAATAAATTAAAATTAATTTAACAAAACCCATCATCATCATCATCAAATCCATAAATCAAAATCAATCCTACCAGATTGAACTTTGGAACAAACTCAGAACCCGGAACAAACCCAGAACCCAGATTCGATCATCACCCCCAACCCGAATTCGATCATCATCACCACCAGAACCATCCATCACCACATCCTCCACCAGATTCAAGTGGACAGCAATTGGATAAAAAAGAAGAAAACAGTCGGCAGTTGATGGAATTAAGGATAAAAATCAAAAATCAAAAACATTCAAATCAAAGCCTAAACCCAATCAACACCAATCCCATTCAAATCAGACAAACACATTCAAATCAAACCCTAAACCCAATCAACACCAAATCAGACCAAAATTGCTTCTTATTCACTGGAAACACAACTCCAAACAATACAATTCAACAATTTCTCCACCAGGAAAAAAAAAAAAAAAAAAAACTTGTTTAGTTGTGATAATAAGTAATTGGATTGCTTCAGGTTACTCTTGAGGCCTGTCGGAGTCAGAATCAAAGTCGATCTCGGAGCGACGGTTCAGATTGGAGAGCATGTTATGCCGCCGCTAGCTTGGCTGCTCCAAGACACGAAAGAGATCGAGAACGCAAGAGAGAGATGATTATTAGGCTTGGGGAAGAGGGTGGGATTGGAGAGAAACGGTCGTGATGCGGTGGCGGTGAGGAAGAAAGACGAATCGGGTTTGGGGAAGAAGGTGGGATTGGAGGCAGCGTTTTTGAGAAAGAAGAGATTGGGGAGACAGAAGAGAAGAGATGATTTGGGTGTGTGTATGTGTTTGTGTTTGGTGTTGAAATTTTTTAGTTTTGTTCAAATTTTTTGATCCAGATTTGTTCGAAATTTTTTAGTTTTAGTTTAGTTTTGTTCAAAAAAGTTTTTAAGGATTTATGGTGTTTTGGTTAATTGGTTTGACTATGGATTTATGGTATCTAGATCTGATGAGATAGAGAATAGGATTATTATTATTATTATTTTAAACAATAATATTATTACTTTTAATATCTATTTATTGTTTAATTCTTTAAAAAAATATTTATTATTTAATAAATCATGACAAGTTTTATCAGATTATAATTTTTAATATTTATTTATAAATAAATCTTGTAGAAAACATTATGACGAGTTTACCATTTTGCCCTTGTCCCATTGACGGACTTTTTAAAAACACTAACGGAATTGGACGGAAGGACCAAACGGGCCAATCCTGATACTAGGGGGACCAAAATGTATAATAGGGTAAACTAGAGGGACTAAAAACATTTTTACCCTTAATTATTAACACTTTAGTAACTACTTCAAGTCACAATCAAAATATATGGTTTTGCATTTTTTTTCTTTCTCCATCCTTCTTCCATTTCATAAATTAATATATGCCCACACATTTCTACTTTTTAAATATATATATATATATATTATTATTATTATTATACACTACTTTTCTACTTTTTAAATATATTATTATTATTATTATTATTATTATTATTATTATACACATTTCTACTTTTTAAATATATATTATTATTATTATTATTATTATTATTATTATTATTATACTTTTTAAGTTGACTCAAGTATGAAACATTATTTGGCTGAATGAGTTTTCTGAGCTTCCTTTATAACAAAATCACATTAGCCGTGCTTATTAATTTTCTAAAAAAGATTAATAATCATATTTAGAACATAAATAATACTGTTCTTCTTTTATTTCCCAAGCGTAAATTGTTAAATGGTAACTTAACTTGATATCAGAATTAAGTGGATGTGATTGGTGACTTTTTTTTTTTTTTTTTTTTTTTTTTCACTTGTAATGGTATTGACTCAAACTTGAGACATTATCAAACTAAACGATCGCTCTGATCGCTAAACCATATTTGACGGTATCGTAATTTTGGACTTGCATGATGAAATCAGGGTTCAAATTAAAATAATAATAATAATTTATAATATCTTTTATATATTTGTTTCTAAAATAATCAGTTTCCTGTTTTGAACCCTAATTATTATCCTTAAATAAAATCTGCTTACTCCACCATTGCTTCTTATTTAACATTTGTCCTGAATAAATATTCTAGAATAAGAGATTAACAAAAATAAATAAATTATATTTGTTTTTAGAAGACAAATTTATTTAATTACATATTAAAAAATTTATTTTCCATAAAGTAAACATTAATATAATTCTTAAAAAATATTTATAAGATAAAAAATGATGTAACTCCTACTCATGCATGTGTCTGAATATTTAAAGGGAGTTTATTTAATTTATTTTTTTCCAGCAAAATCAGTCTGTCAAAGTGTCAAGTTATAGACCACTTAATGAGGAAGAAAGATAAAAATCCCCTTTTTATTTTCGTTTGAATTTTAAAATACCAACGAAAATTCAATAAGTGAGAACATGATGATTATTACCCTATAAAAGGAAACCTATAAAACCATATATAATTGAAGATTTAATATAGTCTTCCAAATTGGATTAGTGGGATTATGATAAAAATAAAAAATTAAAAAAAAAAAAAAAGAAGAAGAAGAAAGCAAATGATCGAGCAGACATTTTAGTGGTTGATTAAGAGAATTGATAGAGGAAATTGAGAAGGGCTGTGAGCCTGTGAGTGGACAAGTTTATTCTTCGAATATACCTTTCCATTAAATCTCTCTAGCTCTCTCTCTCTGTCTCTGACTCTCTGCTGCTCTTTTTGATCGATGTTGCCTCCAAAAGTGTTATTTCTCGTCTGAACTTGATTGGCTCTCCTCTGGATGATGCTAGGTTCATTGTTGATAATATTAAGGCTCTGTTGTCCGAGCTTGGTTCCTGTAAGTGCAGCTTTGTTTCCAAACAGGGAAATAAGCTAGCACATAACCTTACTTCGGTTGCCTTCTCCTCTGCACGGGAGTTCTTTTGGCTGGATGTCAGCCCTTCTAGTGTTGTGGTTCCTTTGTAATGTTTTCCTTTATTATAAAAAAAAAAAAAAAAAAACTACTAGGCAGATGGGGCTTGTTAGGTACCAGACAAACAAAGAGACCATTTATTTTTATTTTTTTTAAGTTATACAAAACAATAAAACAAAAATGTTATTTGTTAGGTCTGCTCAATGGTCACCGCCTCACTGGTGGTGTTTAATCTGATTTTTATTTATTTATTATAAAATGTTATTTTTTTAAAAGAAAAATTCCATGCCTTTTTAGATTAATGTGTTTTAGAACCTATGTATCCCTCTGCTTTTTTTTTTTTTTTTTGGTTTTTTTTATTATTATTATTAATTTTTAAAAAAAAAAATCTCTATAGAGCTTATTGTGGATTAAAAAAACACATCATTAATTTTTTGCTTACAAAAACTGTTAGAAATAAAAATAAAACTGAACCAAACTAAATAGAGCAATTATTTCAGACTTTTTGATTAAATCAAACAAGTGTCAAATTGCCAACATTTCAACAGAGACTGCTCAAAGATTAAGAATTTCAACAGAGCAATTATTAGGTTTAGGTTTGGGGGTTGGGGGTTGGAAATGATATGGAAGATGATGATGATGATGAGTGGTCTGCTCAATGGTCACCGCCTCACTGGTGGTGTTTAATCTGATTTTTATTTATTTATTATAAAATGTTATTTTTTTTAAAGAAAAATTAATATTATTAATTTTTTTTTTTTTTGACGGAAAATTAATTTTTGTTTTACTTGTGTGTGATAAGTTTTATATTTTTTTTAATTCATTTTATTTTTTTTTAATAAATCACTAACTGTGGTGCTGATGCAGGAGAGATTATCAAAGATATTGTTGAAGATTTTTTATTTTAAAAATATTATTGTAATTAATGCATATTATTTTATTTTCATTTATTATATATTTTAATTAGGTGTTTTTTCCTTTTTTGATTAGAATTTGTTTTTAGTTTTTTATTCGGGATTCTTTCCCGATTTCGTTTAGGATCTTTAGGAGTCTAGGAGATTTCGAATTTGTTTCCTTTAAATAGATTGTATTAGGGTTTTGAGAGTTAGTTGTTGAATTAATAAAAATTTTAGAGTGTTCTCTATTTATCTCCCAACTTCGGTATCCTGCATGGATCAACGATTTTGAAGCCTATTATTCTGGTATCTATGCGCGGATCAACAGATTAATAGTAGGGTTCGCTTCCGGTATTCGTGCGCGAATCAACGGATCCGAATCGTTTATCTTTTCTTTTATCGATTGTTGTTTGTGTTGAAATTCCCGCTATCTCAGTTGGTATTTGAGGTTTATTATTCTGGTATCTGTGCGCAGATCAACAGATTAATAGTAGGGTTCGCTTCCGGTATTCGTGCGTGAATCAACGGATCCGAATCGTTTATCCTTTCTTTTATCAATTGTTGTTTCGTGATTTTTCCGCTGCATCAGGTGCTAGGTTACAATATTGCCCTTCCAATTTTAATGGTCAACGCACTTTTGGACAGAAAATATAACGGAAAGAGTAAGATGACCGATATTTAAGGTTTCAGAGAGTTCACTGGCAATTATTAAAACTAGAGGAATCATTCTTTCTAATATGGCAAACCTCAAGGGAGAAAATGATAATTTCCCAAATGAAAATCAAACTGAACAGAACCGAACAGCAATTATTTCAGACTTTTTGATTAAATCAAACCAATGCCAAATTGCCAACAGTAACACTTCAACAGCAACTGCTAAAATATTAAGAATAGAATTTTCAATGACAATGCCGGGTGTAGGCTCGTGTTTCACATGCGGGCCACACACAGTTGTCTCTCATTGAATGGCACTTAAGTTATGGCAGAGATATTTCCAAGCGTTTGACTGATTGGGTGGTAAATAAGCAAAGAGATCGAGAAGAAACGATATTATATATATCTTCTTGGTGCTTGTCTTGAAGAAACATACAAGCGCTCCTGCCTGACTATATTTGGTGTCGGTAGCACACTCTCTCCCCATCGATAATCTGTAAGTTTTAAACATTTAGTGATCTGGATTTTGATGCATTAATGTATTTTCTGCTTTTGTTGATTCAATTTAATTTATGGGTTTTGCATCTTTTTTGTATTCGTTGGATTTCTTGTTTTACTTTTAGGGATAGTTACTCGGTGGCTTCCACCGCTCATGTCAAGTGCCAAGTCAAGTGAAGTATATTTCAAATTTCGTGATAGAATGTTAGGGTAGTGGTAGTCAGAGGCTTTTCCTGTTTAACTGCAATACGACTACCCCCAAAAAAAAAAAAAAAAAAAAAAAAAAAAAAAAAAAAAAAATTATGATGGTGAAAAACGTCATAACAAGTAATTCATGAAAAACGTTATTAATCTCCGTGTTAAAAACAGTTTCTTGACGGTTTTAAAAATGTCATCAGTTTATAATAGAATTTGGTATCATGAATTTTTGATGGTTTTTAAAAATCATAAAAAAAAGGTCTTTATATCTTGACAGTAATAAACCATCATAAATTTACGATGGTTATAAACCATCATCTTGTTTTCTTATATATATATATATATATATATAAATCATAAATAAATATAATATTATATAAAACTGAAACTCAATATATTTCCAAAAAAAAAAAAACTCAATAAGATATATATATTTTCTTCAAAAAATAAATAATAAGATATATATATATATACAGTCTTTCTATTATCAGTTCGAACTGATAATAAATATATTAGGACGAAGAATGTGGACCACAGATTATGGAGAAATTTTGACAAGTGCATACACTTTGAGTCAAAGTATGTAAATCTAGTGGTTTACATTCTTCGTCCTGATATGTTTATTATCAGTTCGAACTGATAATAGAAAATTTGTGTATATATATATATATATATATGGCAAAAATAACCTGTAATAATCAATATTATTAAAACTTACCAAAATTTTCATTACATATATTTTTTAACATAAATTATGCTACATCATCCTCTACTAACATAAATCAATAATTTAATGTGTGCATCTCCCTCCAAAGTCAATGAGCTCATGAGAATAAGTTGTTTTTCTTTTGGATCTTTTTTACTCCCACTTCTATTCATCGATAGATGCAGTCCAATCAACTAATCTGCAAAAATGAGTTGAAGTTTTCAATTTCGATATTTTTAAAATAAATATAAAATCCAAATAAACTAAAATGAATATTTATTTTTTTAATAAAAAATTTAGCACTATTTTTATGCAGCAGACTTATCATTACAAATAAATAAATAAATAAATAAAAACCCATAAAAGAGAGTTTGAAGACGCAAAATATTTGTATTTCTAAACTTGTCAATTTAAAATTGCAAGAAGAATGATATTACAAACCTAGAAATAAACTTTTCAAGATAGTTGTTTATTCAAGAGGCCAAAAGACCAAGCAACACAAACAAAGGAAAACAAAAGCACAAGCCCAACAATATCAAAAAACCGCGACTGAGGCAGCAAAACACCCCACAACCTCGTCGATGAACTTTGATAGGGCAGCACAACAAAAGAAACAAAAACACCGAAACCCCACATCAGGACAAGCTCCACTCCAACATATCGCCATCCCCACTAGCTCCTTTTTTAGCCAAAACGTCCACATAAGAATTTGTGTCTCTTGAATTGAATTCAAGAGAAGCCTGCCCCAAACTACCCAACATACTTCTAATTTCTAGGATCAGCTGTAGATACTTCCAATCCCCCACACCACTACTATTGACCCATGCCACTGCCTGCTTACAGTCACTCACAACAACAATTTTTTTCCTTTTCAACTCCGGTCTAAACACACAAAGATAAAAAAATAAAATAAATAAATAAATAAACTCACTCAAAAGTTAAATACATCGTGTTGAAGGACTGTGTGGTGACGATGTGGGTAGTGCGGTGACGAAGTTCTACGGCTTCATACGGCGTGGTGATGAAATTTGAAAATCTGGTAGTGAAACATAAAAAATGAATGGTGAAATTTCAAAGTAAAGCCAATGGAAAGTAAAAGGATGAAAAGCAAAAAAAAAATTGAATTGGAAGAAAAATAGGTGTGGCTATGTAAAATTAGAATGGTTAGGGTTAGGATTATGATCATTTTATATAATGAAATAATTGTGTGCACTCATGAGTATGGTAGACATCACAACAACTAGTAAGAACATGACACATGTCACTTTGAGCCATTAATTAACCTATATACCAATTTATAATTAAAATAAATAATATTAATTACATAATCTTTACAAAAAAAAAAAAATTCATAATCAAAGTTCTCAATTGAAATTAGAATATAAAAACATTAATACTAACATTTGACGATATTTTTTTCAACAAGAATATTTTTTATAAATATAGATATAAATTCTAAATATTATTTATCTTTCTTATTAACAATTCATTCATTTTAAATTTCAACCCTTCTTGACGGATTTTTAATATCAATATTTCTTGATACTTTTTAAATATCAACCCTTCTTGACGATTTTTGAATGTCAACAATCCTTGATGGTTCTTAAAAACCATCAACATTTAATGATATTATTTTTTTCTAGTAGTACGAGAAGTCGAGAACTGTATTGTTAATAAGCAGCTATGTAATAAAGATTTTTAAAATAATAAATAAATTCTTAATTTTTATACACGAATTGAAATCTAAAAATTAGAAATCGATTACCAATTATAATCTTTTTATTTAACGAACAAAAAAAATTAAAAAAAATATTCTTGTTGTCTAAGAGAATGGAGGAGTCCTCCAATCTTATCCAAATGGACGAGATCCAAGTGGATCTCATCCATTTTGGTAGATGTCTACTCCGATTTTATTAACTAAACATTGATTACCAACATTTTCTTCTTTTTTTTTTTAATTGCACAAATTCATCATTCATTTTATGAGAAAAGGATACTCACACCTATATGGCACACTAGATAGAGGGCTAACCCGGGCTATAGCTGGGTCAGTTTCTGCAAGAAAAAATATTAATATAATATTATTTTACATTATTCTTATTTTAATTGTTTAGAGTAGAGTAAGTTATGAGAGTGATTATTTCTCTTCTCCCAATATTGCAATATGTCACTATGGCTATAACCGGGTCAGCTTCTGCAAGAAAAAAAATTAATATAATATTATTTTACATTATTCTTATTTTAATTGGGGTTATTGGCACAGTTGCCCCATAAATTATACACGAGTTTGCATTTTCCCCAATGTGTTTTTTTTTTTTTTGGCGTTAAACCCTCGAAATTCACATAAATTGGCAACCATTGACAAAATAGGGGCAAAAGCCTTATTCCGTTTGGTTTCTCATCACGTGCCTTGCACATGTAAGGAAAAAATTGGAATTATATTTTT
Organism: Acer saccharum; assembly: GCA_030490815.1. NCBI lineage: Eukaryota > Viridiplantae > Streptophyta > Magnoliopsida > Sapindales > Sapindaceae > Acer > Acer saccharum. The sequence goes on from CM059869.1 coordinate 10,186,039, forward strand.
AAAAATTAAATTTAATGGGGAGATCCATATTAGATCTCAACCGTCCATCTTATTCAAATAGACGGTGGAGATCTGGATATCCACCAAAAAAAACAAAAAACAAAAAAAATTAAATTTAAAAAAAAAATTCAACAGTTCTAACCATGAACCACCTATCATCAATTCATCTTCATCGGTTCATCTTTATCAAACACAACAAAATTTCAACCATTAGCCACCACGAACCCCCAAATCGAAATCCAACCATGAACCATCCATCATCAATTCCACAACCACCAACATTTGACAACCAAAATCAAACCGAAATCAAAATCAAAATTTACCCAATAGGCAAAATCAAATCAAATTAAAATCCTCAAATCAATTTCAACAAACCACCACCACCATCACCATCACAATTGCAGTCATCACTCATAACCACTGCCATTACCATCGCCACCATGCCCAACCAAAACCCTAATACATAAACAAAAAGCAGAAACCAAGCCCCTACCAAATCCAAAATAAATTATTTCCAAAATATATTATTTGTGTTTGTCAATTTTTTTTTTTTCAATTTTTTTTTTTTTTTTTTTTTGTGACAATACTGGTTTTTATATTTTAATATATTTAAATTCTTTTTAATTCATTAAATTTCTTTAATAATTAGTTTTGTTAATAACTATTAATATTTTGATACATTTATTAGATTTTTTTTAAAAAGAACAAAAACAATTGTAATATTTGCAACATACCCCCAAACAGATAATTTGGAAATGCCTAAATTGCCCTTAATCATTTGACACGTGAGGCGCACGTGTCTAGGTCAAAAAATGGAATAAGGGTTATGATGTTATGTCCCCTTTCCGTCGATGGTTGTCAATTTATGTGAGTTCCAGGGGTTTAACACCTAAAAAAAAAAAAAAGTACAGAGGGGAAAATGCAACCTCGCGTATAATTTAAAGGGCAACTATGCCAATAACCCTTTTAATTGTTTAGAGTAGAGTAGAGTTATGAGAGTGATTGTTTCTCTTCTCCCAATATTGCAATATGTCACTATGTCAGACACCAGTCATCTCATTTCTCAAACATCAAAATCCATTCTCTCACATCACAATTCTCTCACAAGTCACGTTTCAATTCTCTCTCTCTCTCTCTCTCTCTCTCTCTCTCTCGTTGGAATTCGCTCTCTCTTAATAATTATTATTCTAAAAATCAACACAAATGATGTGGCAAGTCATTTGTTCATTAACCACATCATCCCATGATTTGTGTGATAATAAAAACTCATTTATCACATTATTTTGATTGAATTTTATGATAATAATTATACTAATATATGTATTTTAAAGGGTAAAACTCATTATGTCCATCTATCTAGGTCTATTTTTGTTTTTCAATTAATGAAATCTTATTTAGATTGTTTGATTAGTTTAGTTCTCATTTCTTATACTTCGGTTGAGGCATGCATGCTTAGTTTGTTTATTGTTTTATGGCATGCGTGCCACTTTACTTACGCTTTTCTTTTTTCTCTCTTGTTTTTTCTTTTGTTTCTTTTTTATTTATCTATATATGGTTATTTATGTCTGAGGTTTTTTAATGTATGATCGTATGTGATGTTTTTTTGTCAATCCGATCTTATATATATATATATATATATATATATATATATTATTTAGCCTACCCTAGCAAAAAATCCTAGGTACGCCTCTATACTATTGAAGTTGTGAGTTTTTAAATCATGAATTAATTGTAATAGCTTAAAAAAAAAATCACTTAGGGTCTGCTTGGTAATGTTTTTTCATTTTTGTTTTTTTATATATTTTTTCATTTGAAAACGAGAAATTGATTTTTAGGTTTTCAGAAGATGAAACAAGTTCAGTAGGTGTTTACTTGTAAAAATGATAAACAACGGTCAACCACTATGTAGGTTGTTTGAATGATTAGTCAACGGAGTAAATGAAGTTTTACTTTGTTATGGTGTGCGATTACATACAACTCACATACAATCACACTAAAAAATAACATTGTTTTAGCACGATCACATACATATACTATTGACGTCGATTTTTGGTTAAACCTAGTGAACAACATGGATGGCTGATCTATACCTGGATCAACCAATGAGGTGTGATTTGTTCGTGCTTTTACTATGCACGTAGGTTAGTTAAGATAAATAATAAATGTAAAAACTGAAAACATTTGTTCAATTAAAGCAATTAAAGTGATCTGTTTTGCAACAATTGAGGTGACATACAGTGCTGTTGATTTTGTTGATGCCAGAATTGTAATCCTGTATTGGCTTCCACCATTCCACAATTCTCATAATCTTGTGTGTCCATCATATCTACATCTTCTGAGTCCATTAGCTCAGACTCGGTTGGTGACTCGGTCAGATCTAGTTTTATAAGCTTTCATCACAAAACTATTGTCGTTGCATATGCATTCCCATATTAACAAATCCTTGGCGCAACAATCAAATTTTTTCCTCTTCTCAATATAATATAATATAAGCTTTCATTATACTTCTTTTATTAAATTTATTTGTTTTTCTAACAATAATTTAATTGTAAAAATTATATAATAATCATTTTAGAAGGTTTACGCCATAAAAGGAAGTTAGTTAATGAAATTTTCTCTATTGAACTATTTAAATGCTTACTGGTCTTTTAGATCTGGAGTGTTGTACGTAGTGCCATGGATCAGTACTCTTATCTGTTTCTCTAATGTCCAAAAATCAATACAGATCAAGGAGACCCGGCCACCATGGATTCTACACCGTTTGATATTATTATTGTTCCTGATCATCATCAATTGCTGGACGATGCAGCTGATGGTAAAATCGAACCATTCAAGCAAATTGCAGAACAAATTAAATTCATTGTAACACCCATCAAGAATACAGTCTTGCATATCAACATTGCATCAGAGAAGGTATCAACACAGTTTGTAGAAGAAATACTTGGAATATGTCCATCTTTACTAGTCCAAGTCAATGCGCAAGGTGATACACCGTTACATGTTGCAGTCAAATTTAAGCGTATTGATGTAGTGACAGCTCTTATTAAGAAAGCGAAAGATATTCAACGGCCGGAAGAGCTGGAGAGTGGGATAGGAGCTGTCAGACAGATGTTGAGGATGACAAACAATAAAGGAAACACCGCATTACATGAGGCCATGCGAAATAAAAGCGGGGTCATGGTTAGAGTTTTATTCAAAGAAGACCCTGATTTTTCATACTCAGCTAATCATTGCGGTGAAACTCCGCTTTACATTGCTGCTGAAAAGGGATTCTCTGAAGGTGTTAATGAAACGTGCACTTCCATGTCCTATAATGGTCCGAATGGGAAGACAGCTTTACATGCAGCAGTCAGGATAAATAATCAAGGTAAAGTATGAAAATATCATCGTTTTAACATTAATTCAATGTTGAAAAACTCATGAAACCAATTAATTTAAGTTTAATAAAATAATAATCCGAGCAAAAAAATTAAAGTAACTATAGCATATATATATATATATATATATATATATATATATTTGATAATCCGATTATGAATAATTGAATGTTTATATATGTACTCACATTGATAATTGATCATTTATTTTGTTATAGTTGTAACCAGGAAAATATGTGAGAACAATAATAGTTTGACAAAACAAATGGATGACAACGGGTGGACTCCACTTCATTGTGCTGCATACTATGGTACTTTTGAAGCTATGCAGGTTTTATTGGAATTTGATAAATCTCCTGCATACGTTCGTGATAAGTATAGAAAGATGACACCTCTTCATTTGGCAGCCGGCCGAGGCCATACAAATATAATAAAAGAAATTATTTTACGTTGTCCAGATTGTTATGAGCTTGTTGATGACAAAGGGTGGAGCGTTCTTCACTTTGCCATGACTGCTTTCAATCTACGCATGTTGCGTATTTTATTTGAAAATCCGCTAATCAAAAAGCTTATACATGAGAAGGATGTCAAAGGAAACACTCCTTTTCATGTGCTTGCCATCGTCACTCCATATTATTTTTCCTATATCTCTTTGCGCTTCATCAACAAAGTTGAAGGAGATATTACGGCTGTTAACAATAACAATGTTAGTGTTCGCAACGTACTAATGCTCGGCTGCCCGGAGCTGCAGGTAATATCCTATTTAATAATATATATATATATACAATTTTTCTATTGTCAATTTGAACTGATAAAAGATATATCAGTTCTTTGTATGTGGACCATTGGATTTAAATATTTTGATTTGGCTGTATGTACTTGTCAAAGCATCTTTTAAATCCAATGACCCACATACAAGGAACTGATATATTTTATATCAGTTCGAACTGATAATAGAAAGACTGTATATATATATATTGCCAATAATAATTAAACTAGCCTAAGTCATTTGAGATTAGCATTCTTTTTATTTAATCAAGCCTATATATATATATATATATATATATATATATATATGTATATATTTATATAGGGACGTCCAACCACAGCCATACATTCATATTGGGCGTGGGTATTTATTAATGTAGGCCCAATGTGAATGTGTAGTTGTGATTGAATGTCCTGAAATTATAAAGTCAAAACATCCTGACTAGAGAACCACCGTATATATAAATATGACTTTCAAGTGAGGGAATCTCTTATTTTAATTTCGGTAAGGGCCTTGATCAGGGGTGAACCCACGTGGAGATAGGTAGGGTTCGTGCCCTACCTCAATTTTTTTAAAAAAATAAAATTGATTTTGTATATACTTTATATATATATCTTCATTAACATTAGCTACAACATATTTACTTTAGATAGCTGGCAGTGGATCTTCTCTCTACAAATGAAGTTCTTTGTTCAAGTCTCATTTTAAGCAAATGCATTTTTTTTAATTCAATTTTATCTTCTAATTTTTCATATCTTATTTATTTTATCATCTTTTCCAATTCCTTTCTCAAATTTTCATTTCTTCTAAAAAATAAATAAAAAAAATACACAATTCATTTTCTTATTTTATATTAAATTATCTATTGTTATTTTGGATTTTTATTATTTCTAATAGTTTTAGTTTAACATATTTAACACGTCCAATCAATAAACCAAAAAATCTCAAAATTTACTTTATTAGATTAAAACAGTCAATCTATTATTAAGATTCATTTTCTTTTATCCTTGGTATTTTTCTTTATTTTATAGTTTTAATTTATTTAGAATCAATAAATAAATAATTTACCAATAATTTGAAGAATAAAAAATTAAAAAACATGTCTAGTAATATTTATTAATAAATTTTTTAAAAAAATTTAAATTGAATTCATTATAAATGCAAAAAAAAAAAAAAAAAAAAAAAAAATCTTATTATATAATTAGATTGTAATTTATTCTCTTAAATTTATTCATTATTTATGTTGTGGTTTTCTTGTTATTATTTATTTTTTAACATTTGTTATTGTTTTTATTTCTTTTTGAATGTAAGATTATTTAATTCATCTAAGTAAGTGTTCTATTTATTTTATTTTATCTTAAAAAACTCATTTTTGTTTTTTGTTTTTTTTATAAAAAAAAAACTTATTTTACTATGATTTTAATTTTTTAGTATTATTTTTTTATATTTATTCAAGTGCCCTACCTGGTTTTAATTTCTGTGTCTGCCACTGACCTTGATGATATCAAATTGATTTTTATGAATTTTGATTTGAAATTTTTCGTGGATGATAAGTTTAATAAAATTTACGTATAAATAAAAATTTGAGAATTTTTCAAGTACTAGAACTTTTTTTTTTTTTTTTTTTTTACTTTTTCCTATATTTCTCCAATTTTTCCAATGTCTTTATATTTAACATAATTGGGATAAACAATTCTCGTGCTTGAAAAATTCTCAAATTTTATTCATAGATAAATTTTATTAAACATATCATCCACACACAAAAAAAATTAAGATCAAAATTCATAAAAATTAATGTGATTTCATTAAGGTCCTTACCGAAATTAAAATAAGAGACTTAAGAACCTCGATGATGAAATTCATCGATTTTAATGAATTTTGATCTGAATTTTTTTTGTGGATGATAAGTTCAATGAAATCTACTTGTATGCAAATTTTGATTTTTTTTTTTTTTTTTTTTTTTTTAAGAGCTACAACTATTTTTCCTTGATTTTGTTGAATATGAATCATCAGAAAATAGGGTGAAAAAAAAAATGAAAAAAAAAAAAATAGGTGTAATTCTTGAAAAAAAATTCAAATCAATGGATTTCAGATCAAAAATTATTAAATTCGGTGGATTATATCGAGGTTTTTACTTTGTGTTAAAATATAAAATAAAGAATCTCTTATGATAACTTAGAGGTCTCATTAATTAGATACTTCAAATATATCCAAAATAGGTTCATTAGAAGGCATATATAGAATTGAAAGTACTAATCTATTTAGTTTAATGGGTTAAATAAGCTCCTTTTACCACTAATTCACATTAATGGTTTGTAAATCGAGTTAGAAATTTTAATCTTGTTGTTTCATTTTTATTATAAAAACTATAAAATCTATTCGCCCTCTGCCTAGTATAAATTCAAGATATCTTATATTATTTATTTGCTTTTGATATTTTTCTCCCAATGTCTCACAGCAAGAAATCCTGAAACTGGAGGAGTCAGTTGGACCATATCAATATGGAGTTGTGAGAGTAAATAAAGTAATTGGCACAAATGAAGAATTCCAAAAAGAAATTGAGAAAGCAAAAGAATCACATTTGATAGTAGCTGCTCTCATAGCGACCGTAACATTTACAGCAGCTTTTACATTACCAGGCGGTGTGATCCAAGACGGTGACAAAGAGGGCACTGCAATTCTAAGTAAAAAAGCAGCATTTCAAGCCTTTGTTATAACAGATGCCATAGCTCTGGTATTCTCCTTATCTTCTGTCATTGCCTACTTCCTTATGTCATTGCCAGCGGGGGCAAGAAGTGTTAAAGCATCTAAGTTTTTGTTGGTTATTGGTTATTATTACACTGTGATGGCGATGGGAGCAATGGTGATTGCGTTTGTTACAGGCACATATGCTGTGTTGACCACTTCCTTATGGCTTGCCATTCTAACCACTTTCATCGGTTTGAGTTTCTTTTTATTAATGTATCTCATTTTCGAAGGTATGCTGTTGGCCAACCGGCAGTAGTACTCATGAGATTCGGATATGGCCCCATCTTTTGTTTTGTTTTTTTTGTTGAAGTATTGAAAGGCTTCATCTTGTTAAACAAATAATTAATTTAGGCTTCAATTTGTTAAGCTTCCTACATGTTCAATTTTATTTTGTGTCTCCAATTAATTAACTGTTTCCTCATTCCTCAATAATTTATAAAATCAAATTTCTATATTTATTTTCATTTATTAATCAAATTTGTTGCTAATTATTTTAATTAATCACATTAATTATATAACCTTTTCAATATAGTTTTATATTTTCTTTATATATTTTTGGGATTAATTTTTACTTTTTTTATCTATTTTTTGAATACTATAAAAATAAATGATATTGTAAAATAATTGACTTAAAATTAATTTGAAATTATATAAAAATATATGATGTATTTTTTCATGGTTGTAATAATGATTATTTCTTTATATATATATATATATATATATTCTTGTTTAGGTACCACGCACACAACACAAAGAATTCTACATATAATTCTTGATATGGAATTAGAGAAAGTTTGGTTGAACAAAATATAGATTCTAGAATCATATAATTTTAATTTCAAAGAACAAATATATATATATATATATATATATATATATATACAGTGAGTCTCTCATGAGGGATCCCTTATTTTAATTTCGATAAGGACCATAATGAAAACATATTGACTTTAAATAGTTCTAGTACTCAGAAAATTCTCAAATTTTGTACATATGTATATTTCATTGAAATCATCATCCACGAAAAAAATCAGATTAAAATTCATTAAAGTCAATATGTTTTCATCATGGTCCTTACCGAAATTAAAATAAGGAATCCCTCATAAGAGACTCACTGTATATATATATATGCAGTCCCGTTCCTATCAGGACATCCTTATATAACTTTATCAGGATATTGAATGTGAGTTACTTATTTATAACAGTGATTTGACAAGTGCATACATACCAAGTCAAAGTATGTAAAACGAGTGGCTCACGTTCAATATCCTTATATAATTATATCAGGACATCCTCATTTGAAAATTTTCCTATATATATGTATGTATATATATAATAAAAGTTTCTAGAAAATTTGGATGAACAAAATATGAATTTCACCAATTTTACAATATATATATAAATGTAAAAAAATTTAATGCGGGTAAATCCTGTTTTTATATCAAATTTTAAAGTTGATTTAACATAACCTATTATATTTATAACATCCTGATTGACTTGAATTTTTTTTTTAATTACAATATTTCAAAATTGAGGGAGTGTATGACTAAAATCCATAACTTTTTAAATGGAGTTGTGAGAACTTACCGGTTATTTTGTTTTTAATAGAAAAATTGTTCCCTTAAAATCTTTGGTGGACCCATTTCAAAAAAAAAAAAAAAAAATTGCTGGCCCAACAAATACACTATACCAAAACACATAATCCAATAAACCATGAATTATGGGCCCAATTCCGGGTTCGGTGGGTCATGGCCCATGGGTGTTGATCCTAATTGGGCCCATAATTCATGGTTTATTGGATTATGTGTTTTGGTGTCAGTTCAATTCAGAATTTTATTGGCACCCATGGGCCATGACCCACCGAACCCAACAATGAGATTACGGCAACATGCCTTAATTAGCTTTATTTAACAGATTTATTAGCTGGAATTTGTTTAGTTATAGTAGTAGTTATGAGTTATGACTTACGAGAGGGAGTTGTTTTTGTAAGTTTTAATTTTTTTATTATTTTTTTTTAATTTCAAAAGTTTGATTTTTGTAAACCGTTGGACTAAAATTAGAATACCTTTTTCAATTTCCCCAAATTGCAGGCCTGCAGCATAAATATTTGGCTAGAATAAATAAAAATTCAAAACATGATTTCATTAAAAAAAAAAAAAAACCCTTAAAAGCTTTCTCAAGTTACAACTTACAAGTCACAGCCAGTAATCACTTACACGAGTCCTCTGACCGCAGTGTAATGGAAGAGACAACAATAGCAAACACCGGAGCTCCTTCCACCAAAACAGAGAACACAAATGCAGAAGAAGAGCTTGTTGCCTCCGTTTCTAATAACCAAGAAACGGATTTCAAATTGATGGATTCTCTGTACTCTGCAGCAGCAGGTGGCGACATAAAGGAATTGGAAAAGAATGCTAAGCAACTTGACCAAATTTTGACACCGAACGGGAACACACAATCCTCCAAATCTACATCATCAGCCTCCCACCTGAAACAGCAAAGCCAAACAAGTCTGATAAAAAAATTACCAATCCCAAAAAAGAAATCCGAGGATGGAAGTGAAACTCACCCACCAGAAGATAAGTTTGTAACAGAAGTTCTTGAAATGTGTCCAAATCTACTGTGGAAGGCCAACAACAAAGGAGAAACTCTGTTGCACTTTGCGGCGAGGTATGGTCATGGTGATATAGCGAAAGAACTTATTGAGGAATGCAAGAAACTTCACAACAAAGACCAAGAACATGGGGTTGAACCCACAAGGCTGATGCTTGGGAAGACAAATAATAAAGCCAAAGACACAGCCTTGCACGAAGCGATTCGCCACAATCATATTGACGTGGTAAATAAATTGATCGAAGAAGACCCTGATTTACCGTATGAAGCTAATGGTTATGGCGAGACTCCACTCTACCTGGCCGCAGAGATGGGATACATAGAGATTGTCAAGAAGATATTAGGCACTTGCAAATCATCAGCTGGCCGTGGCCCCATGAATAGAACGGCTTTGCACGCGGCTGTCATTCGCAAAGATAAAGGTACTCACTTAATTATACAAAATTTGAAACTTCTTTAATGATTTTTTCATGCGGGATTACTGATTCCCACTGGTGGGAATCAGTTATCTCGTACGGAAAATTCGTACGGGCTATTCAAAATTAATTGAGGGTGTTTCTTGGTTAAATTTTGTTTCAAAGATGACAACAGAGTTACTTAGGGAAAAAGAGAATCTGATCAACAAAGAAGATGAACAGGGACGGCTTCCACTTCACTACGCTGCATATTTGGGATATGATGATATAGTGGATGTGTTACTGGACAAAGATCCATGTATAGTCTACAAAGCTGATAAAGAAGGAAAGAGAGCTCTTCACCTTGCAGCTGGCAATGGCAAAGTAAGTGTAGTGGACAAACACATATCAAAGTTTCCATGTTGTTGTGAACTTGTCGATAACAAAGGCCGCAATGCTCTTCACTTGGCCTTAGCTGGCGAAAACTCTCAAACGGTCAATCATGTCCTGAAAAATCCGTTGGTTGGAAACCTTGTAAATCAGAAAGATGAGACAGGAAACACACCTCTGCTCCAACTTGCTAATTCCGGTTCTTTTATAAGATCTTTCATACGTCATCCCAGAGTCGATAAGCTGGCTTTCAACTGCGACAACCAGAACGCTGTAGACATCATCTTGGCTAAAGATTTGATTGTGGAGTCACAAGTAAGAGAGTACGAATTCTCTGCTGGTCTAAATCATATTTTCTTATATTGAATATTAATGTTTGGCATGTTAATATGTTATGTTAAAAAAAAAAAAAAAAAATGTCTTTGAATAGTATTCTTTGCTATGCTAATCTTAGTTATGACCTCAAGAAATCAATGACTGTAATTTATTTATTTTATTATACAGTATTTACCTTCATTATTATTAAATGTAGTGTATTATTATCTTTAGCTATTTGAGATCGGTATAAGCTCAGTAGAGGAACTGATTCAGTAATTCTCTCATATATTATGTTATGTTCTCTTTTATCTTCTGTCATTGTAGGAATCGTTTCTAGATGGGTAGGGCATGATTAAAACAAACCATTGCCGGTGAATTATAGTTCCAAAAGAAAATTTGTAGGGAAAGAAAGGTTAATCGGGTTTCCATACTGAACAAATTCATAATTTTTGTTATTATTCTTCCCCGTATAGGAGGTAATTTATAGGAAAATACAACTAGAAAAGAATCAGGAAATCCTATAATTAAGCTAATTGATTCCTTAATCAAAACAGATATAAAAATACAATTAGGAAAGAAATAGGAAATCCTATAATTAAGCTAATTGAATCCTAAACAAAATAGAAGTCCTATACATTAATGACTAATATTCTAACATATTCTAACACATACTAGGACTCAGAAAAGAAAATGTGAAAGCCAAGGACGAAGGTGATGAAATCATAGATAAAATCAAGGAAGCAGAGGAAACTCATCTGGTTGCGGCCACACTGATAGCAACTGTGACCTTTACATTGGAGAAGATGGCCCAAACGAGGGTGCTGCGATTCTAACCAGTAGTGCAGCTTTCCAAGCATTTGTCATTTTCGATACCACAGCATTTGTTCTCTCCTGTTTTGCTGTGCTTATCCACCTTACTATGGCGTTGAATAAAGACAAGACACAGCTTTATAAGCAATTCAAAATGAGCTAAATTGCACCTTCTATGCTATGATCGCGATGGTGTTTGCATTTGTCACAGGCATATATGTAGTGTCGTATCCTCACAAGAATCTTGCCATTGCCGCTTGTGTCATTGGCTGCGCGTTTGGAGTGCTGCTTTTTCTGTCTACACCAGCTAAGATGTTGTGGAACATGTTGAAGAAGAAAAGGCCTCAGATAAATTTCTATGATGAATGATGGAGCTCCGTATGTAATGTTAAATAGTAATTGCAAAAACTCATCAGCCATGTGTTTGTAGTCTATAATTTATGAACAGTTATCATGTACTTATGTTTGTGATAGTGCTTCATCGTCCAAGTTAATTAGTATTGATCAATGAATTGATGATGTTCTTGTTTCTGGTTTTGATTATTGTGGAAACATGCACAATGTTGAACACCTGTAAAGAGACCATGAGTTACCAAAATGAAGATTGTACAAAAGAAGCCGGTTCACTGGATACAGGTTTTAAAAGCCAGAAAGTCATCTTAATGGGTTGGATACATGGGATCTAGGTTACATTTGTTAGAATAGTAGTACAAATTAAAAATTGATTGTCTTGTCTGCATGCAACACTGCAGAAGCACTTTGTAAAAATATCCAATAGGATTTTGAAATTGAAAGAACAAATTTACACCTTTATGCCTTGATAAAATTTTCAGCTTGATAATATAGAGGAAATTAAAACTAAAAGTGAATATATTAATAAAATTAAAGATGTGTTATCTAATGTTTGAAATGATAACATAAACAAATAAACAATCAAACTTCCTAATCTTTGTTAAAGAGTGGCCCATGGGCCTACAAGATCCAAGACCAGTCCACAAACATTGTCGTTTTCTGTCCCAAATTGAATTAGAATTGAATTACACACCGGTGGGTTTGGGAAATCATCAATCTAGTAGAATTAGCAATTAGTAATATCTTTTATTTCTTGTTCGAAAAGGGATCAACATCATATAAAAAAACTCACTCTCCATCGAAAATTTATCAATCCACACAAAAAATTCTTTTCAAAAAAAAAAATCCACAAAATCAAGATGGCAGACACCGTCCCGCTGCAAAACGGCGTCGTTATAGCCAATGGTGTTGGATATGGCTTGAATATTCCAATGGTACCAAACACGATTTACCAATGCGAGGACTTCCTAGAGACGTGAGAGCGTTTGGGAGTATGAGGTTATGTTTGAGGGAGGCTTGAAAGACGAAATGAACTAAAGAAGCGGAGAACAGCCAAAACCGCTGCCAAGCCGCTGTGGCTTTGGCAGCGGTAACGGCAGCGGTAGGACACCGCTGCCAATTGTTTGGCAGCGCTACGACTGCGGTCCAATTCCAGTTTGTACCGCTGCGTGACCGCTGTGGTCATGGCAGCGGTACTAACAGCGGTCCACGAGATGAGATGCATAGTGATCACAGTTTTCTGAGTGGTCAAGTTCAACACGGTTTAGGAAGTGGGTGGCCAACTGCAACTTGAATCGTAGTTAATCACAAGCATGCGTTGAATCAGGAAATATTCATGGAAGAGGAAATAGGTTGCTTCTTGAAGTTCGAATAGGAAAAGGATTTCTCCTTGAAAAAAGACTTGTCTTAAATAGGAAATAGTATTTATGTAGAACAAGTATTCTTGTATGACTAGGAGATAGATTTCATTGTTAATTTAAACTCCCTGTAATACATATAAATAGACCATAATAACTAGGTTATTAGTGTGTGAAAAAAAAACACCTGAGAGTGGTGGAGCAAAATAGCAAATACTAGAGAGATCTCAAAGTGAGCATTGGGTGTAATTGGGTTTGGGGTATTATTTAGAGAGAGAACCTGAGTGTGTGGTTGTAACAATTTACTACATATTGGAACTTTCTCTTGTCGTCCTGACAGCCGTGGTTTTTTTCCCTGATTTGGGTTTCCACGTATATTCTTGTGTTGTGTTGTGTGTGTTTGGATTTAAAGTTCTCTTCATCTTATCTTTTCTTTGCGATTGTTTGTTTTGTGTTCTATCCGGTAACGCTTCCGCGACCTAAAATTCTAACAATTGGTATCAGAGCCCTCGGTTGCTTGGTAGTAGTCTTAACAAACTTTATGGCAAGGATGATGAGATTCGATATTGAGAAGTTCGACGGAAAGATTAACTTTGGCTTGTGGCAAATTCAAGTCAAAGATATATTAATCCAACATGGTTTACACAAGGCGTTGAAGGGCAGGTCAAACCCTGCGAACCCTGAAGGCTCTGGAGATTCAAGTAAAGAAAAGGCTAGTACTAGTTCTGTGAATTCTAAGATGAGCGATGATAATTGGGAGGATTTGGATGAGAGAGCTGCGAGTGCGATACGATTGTGCCTAGCCAAGAATGTTCTTGCAAATATTCATGGAACATATTCAGCGAAAGAACTCTGGGAGAGGCTTGAAGAATTATATCAATCAAGTAGCGTCTGCAATCGGTTCTACCTGAAGGAGCAGTTTCACATGCTGCGTATGACTGAAGGTACGAAAATTTCTGATCATCTGGGAGTGCTCAATGGTATAGTTTCAGAATTAGAGTCGATTGGAGTAAAGATTGATGAAGAAGACAAAGGTCTTAGACTCATCTGGTCCCTACCATCTTCCTATGCGCACATGAAGCCAATCTTGATGCATGGGAGTTCAACCATATGCTTTGGAGACGTAGCGAACAAACTTATCTCTGAGGAACGAAGGCTAAAGAGTGAAGGTAAATCTTCTGATAACTCTATTCTTTTGGTTAACAGGAAAAAATGGAACTCCAAAAGGAAATACACTTGTTAGGGATGTGGACAATCTGGACACCTAAGGAAGGATTGTAAAAATAAGAAGACAAGTGCGGCTAATGGCTCCAAAGAGGGTGATCCGGCAATCGCCTCTCTTGAGTTTGACGACTACAGCGATTGCCTCTAAAGGGGCATAAACATCCTCATGGCATGACCGCTAGTTGCCATGAAAAGGATGTAGCTGATAGCGGGTCCACAATTGCGCACGAGCATTGGTTAGGAGGTGATGCAAGGTGTGTGGTGGACAAGGATGTCGATGGCTGAGCGAACTCCCTGGGAACCTAACATGAGGAGTTGAACCACAAATTTCAGCAAAGGTAAATTTCGACATGTGCCGGAGAAATCTTGGGATGGTTGTTTCCTAAGTATTTATACCTAGTGGTGGGTATGTTGATTCTTGGTGATGAGGATCGTAGCTGAGGACAAGTTTTGGAATTCTCGCCATAAGGGAGGATTGTTGGATATGGCTTGAATATTCCAATGGTACCAAACACGATTTACCAATGCGAAGACTTCCTGGAGACGTGAGAGCGTTTGGGAGTATGAGGTTATGTTTGAGGGAGACTTGAAAGACGAGATGAACTGAAGAAGCGGAGAACAGCCAAAACCGCTGCCAAGCCGCTGTGGCTTTGGCAGCGGTAACGGCAGCGGTAGGACACCGCTGCCAATTGTTTGGCAGCGCTACGACAGCGGTCCAATTCCAGTTTGTACCGCTGCGTGACCGCTGTGGTCATGGTAGCGGTACCGACAGCAGTCCACGAGATGAGATGCATAGTGATCACAGTTTTCTGAGTGGTCAAGTTCAACACGGTTTAGGAAGCGGGTGGCCAACTGCAACTTGAATCGTAGTTAATCACAAGCATGCGTTGAATCAGGAAATATTCATGGAAGAGGAAATAGGTTGCTTCTTGAAGTTCGAATAGGAAAAGGATTTCTCCTTGAAAGAAGACTTGTCTTAAATAGGAAATAGTATTTATGTGGAACAAGTATTCTTGTATGACTAGGAGATAGATTTCATTGTTAATTTAAACTCCCTATAATACATATCAATAGACCATAATAACTAGGTTATTAGTGTGTGAAAAAAAAACACCTGAGAGTGGTGGAGCAAAATAGCAAATACTAGAGAGATCTCAAAGTGAGCATTGGGTGTAATTGGGTTTGGGGTATTATTTAGAGAGAGAACCTGAGTGTGTGGTTGTAACAATTTACTACATATTGGAACTTTCTCTTGTCGTCCTGACAGCCGTGGTTTTTTTCCCTGATTTGGGTTTCCACGTAAATTCTTGTGTTGTGTGTGTTTGGATTTAAATTTCTCTTCATCTTATCTTTTCTTTGCGATTGTTTGTTTTGTGTTCTATCCGGCAACGCTTCCGCGACCTAAAATTCTAACAAATGGAGAGACTAACCATAGCGCCACCACGGCTAAGAAGTCCAAAGAGAGCGAGCGGCGTCACCACAGACGCAAACAGAACAAGAACAAGACTTCGAAGCAAGCAATAGAATCGAATGCCGACACCAGAGACGAAACCGACGACGACGAGCCCAAGGAGAAGGCCGATTCTCAACTACAGGCTGTTGAGCAAGTTATAATTGAGTATGAAGCAGAAAAGGCAGAGTTAGAGGATGGCATCGATGATGAATTTAGAAAGATCTTTGACAAATTTAGATTCCGTGACGCAGCAGGTTCTGAGAAGGACGATAAGAAAGATGAGTCTGCCCAAAATCCTGACTCTAAGAAGAATGACGACTCGGAGGATAATCAACAAAAAGAGAAAGGAGTTTGTAATAAGAAGAAAAAGCTTCAACGGCGACAGACGAAGTTGGCTCAACTGAAACAGATATGCGAATCCGATGTTGTTAAAGTGTGGGATGCGACTGCTGCAGACCCTAAGTTGCTGTTGTTTTGGAAAGCTTATCGAAATACTGTTCCTGTGCCAAGGCATTGGTGTCAGAAGAGGAAATTTTTGCAGGGGACGCGTGGAATTCAGAAGAAACCATTCCAGCTTCCTGATTTCATTGCTGCGACAGGAATTGAGAAAATTAGACAGGTTTACATTGAAAAACAGGACAGCAACAAGTTTAAACAAAAGCAACGTGATTGTATGCAGCCGAAGATGGGGAAGATGAATATAGACTACCAGGTTCTTCATGATGCTTTTTTCAAATACCAGACAAAGCCGAAGCTGACAAATCATGGTGACCTGTACTATGAAAGGAAAGAATTTGAGGTAAAGCTAAGGGAGATGAAGAAGCCGGACACAATATCACAAGAATTGAAACAAGCTCTTGGCATGCCAGATAGTGCTCCTCCTCCATGGCTTATAAATATGCAGAGATACGGTCCACCACCTTCGTATCCTCATCTCAAAATCCCAGAGCTGAATGCTCCTCTCAAACACAAACACTGGGGTGAAATGGAGGAAGAGGAAGAAGAAGAAGAACAAATTGACGGAGAAGAAGAGTTGGAGAATGGAATTCAGTCTGTTGATACACCCTTTCTAGCACTCCTACTGGCGATGAGACACCTGAAGATGTTATTGACCTTCGAAAGAGAAAGGAACCTGAGAGGCCTCCTTTATATCAAGTAATGGAGGAAAAACAAGAGAGGATTGCACCAGGGACATTATTTGGAACAACACACACCTATGTCACTCTTCAGCCAGAAGAGTTGGAAGCTATGGATAATGTTCTGCCTGTAAAATACGAGCAAGCAAGGGAGTAAGCCAAGCTACGTAGTCAGCTTGAAGATTTCAGTGACATGGTTGCAGAGAATGAGAAGAAAAGGAAACATAAGATGCAGCAGAAAAATGGAAAATCAAAGAAAAAGGATTTCAATTTCCAGGTTTACTAGGAAATCTATTTGTTTTTTTATTTTAAATATTACAATAATTTAGGGTTTGTTTGAGTATTGAGATATGATGCCCAATAGTTTGTAGGGAACGCAAAGATTGAGCTCCCTATATAATGTTAAATAATAAGTGCAAAATCTCATCAAAGTTATGTGTTGGCACTTACTAGTCTATATATAATTTGTGAACAGTTATTTATTTATTTATTTTTGACAATATGTATTAATTCAGGACCAGATATTTTTTTATATTTTTTTGAAAGCTTTCTTCATTGGTAGGATTCGAGCCGCGGACCTGAGAGTCATTTGCCCAAGCCTTAAACTCGTCCATCTACCAACTGAGCTACACCCCTGTTGGCATAATTTGTGAACAGTTATGGTAGTTTATCATGTACTCATATTTGTGGTAGTGCTTCATGGTCCAAGTTAATTAGTAGTGATCAATAGATAGATGATGTTCTTGTTTATGGTTTATATATACATATAGGGTTCAAAAAAAATTTGTCACTATTTGGGGCAGTTCTTGTAAGAATATCACCACTTTACTAATTCAAGTTTAAAAGGCACCTATTTAGGTGACCAGACAAAAATACCCTTATTTTTATTTTGTCAGTTTGTGTCTTTTCAAACCTAAAGAGAAAACAGTTGACAGAGAAAACATCGATTGCAAGAAATACGCCTGAAAACTTCACAGCGAACAACAAAAACCACATCAAAACAACAACCTTAAACTGGTTGTGTGAATTTTAAATTTAATTGAAAAGGCTCAGAGACTATTTACAAAGTCTCGGAGCCATAGTTAAAAGGCTCGGAGACTATTTACAAAGTCTTGGAGATACAAATTAACAAAAAAAAACTGATGGTTGAAAAGGCTCGGAGACTATTTACAAAGTCTCGGAGCCAGTGTTAAAAGGCTCAGAGACTATTTACAAAGTTTCGAAGATACAAAATTAACAAAAATAAACTGATGGTTAAAAAGGCTCGGAGACTATTTATAAAGTCTCGGACAGTGTATGAAAAGTCTCGGAGAACTGTTGAAAAGGCTCGAATACAATGTTAAAAGTCTCGGAGATTCAAAAAGTCTTGAACAAAGACTTTTAACATTGTATTCGAGCCTTTTCAATAGTTCTCCGAGACTTTGTAAATAGTCTCCGAGCCTTTTAACTATGGCTCCGAGACCTTGTAAATAGCCTCCAAGCCTTTTAACACTGTCTCCGAGACTTTGTAAATAGTCTTCAAGCCTTTTAACTATAGCTCCGAGACTTTGTAAATAGTCTCCGAGACTTTGTAAATAGTCTCCGAGACTTTGTAAATAGTCTCCGAGCCTTTTCAATTTGTCTTCATTGTCTTCGGGCCTTTTAACTGGCTCCTAGATCTTCATTGTCTCCTACACAAATTTTCATAAATTAAAACCCTAACCATACTCACATCGACAAATCAAACCAAAACCAAAAAAATCTTGCGGGGAGCTCGACCCCCGAATGCATCTGCGTAGCGTCATTAAACTAATTATCCAATGATGTTCAACCTCCATTGAAGGTCTATTAAACAGACCTCTATGAAGAAGATGAAAGAATAAAAATAAAATAAAAATAAAAAAAATAAAAAAAAATAAAAACTTCAAAGTAAGAGAATGTGTGTAAAGTAGGGCATTATTATCCGTTCACCATAATAGATGCCTTTTAAACTTAAGTTATTAAAGTGGTGATTTTCTTACGAAACCACTTTAAAAAGGTGACATTTTCTACCATTTCAACTATAATATATATATATATATATATATGGTGCTTTGGGTTCATAGGAAAATATGGAAAATCATTGGGTTTATAACTAGGTTTTTTGTGGTGACGACTCGAACTTGAGGTATTTGTCGGATCTTACCATCATGCTAATAGAGGTTTTAAAAGCCTGAAAGTCATCTTGATGGAGTTCGATACATGGTAACACAGCAGAAGCACTTTGTAAAAATTGTCTAATAGGATTTTGAAACTGAAAGAACACTTCCACCTTTATATATACCTTGTATGAAATTTTGAAATTTGATAATATAGATAAAATTAAAACTGAAAGTGAATGAACAATCTTCGTTAGGTGATCCTAATCTTTGTTAAAGATCGGCCCATAGGCCTAAAAGATCTAAGACCAGTCCACCCAAGGATGTGGTGATTACACACCGGTCTCTAGATTCCTCAAACGTCGTTGTTTTCCATCCCATTTGAATTAAAGGCAACAGTAAAAATTTAGTCACTAATATGATCTTTTTAAAGTATGTGATTGATTGTTGAAAAAATGGTTGTGGAAACCAATTATATCTTAACCACATATTCATTACAATACTTATATGTCATGAAATTATGTGAGTTCAGGAAAAAGAACCGATATCCATATTCGGTTTTTGGGAAACCATAAATCTTGTAGAATTTTAGTCAATTACGAATATCTTTTATTTCCTCTTGAACAAGGAATCATAAGCGTTATAAATAGTTCTCATTATAAATTTCTCAAATATTGCTCCCCCTCTTCCTTTCTGATGATGTCGCCACAGCAGCAGCCACCGCCTTCAGGCTTTAGTTTTGATGATCTGGACGACCTCATCATGGAAGACGATGTTGATCATGACCATGAAGGAGCTTGTAATTGTGATGATGAGTTGGACAGTGTTTCACATCTATTTAAAACTCAGAGATACTCTGATATAATGCACAATCTTGAAGTTGCTTTGCAGAGAGAATCTAATGACAATGACTACCAGCTTATCGTGGACTGCAATACATTGTCAGTCGATATTGACAATGAAATTGTTGCTGTCCACAACTTCATTCGTGACAAATACCGGTTAAAATTTCCAGAGCTTGAATCAATTGTGCGTCACTCGATCGACTATGCTGGTGTTGTGAAAAAGATCGGCAATGAGATGGATTTAACTCTTGTTAATCTGGAAGGACTTCTGCCGTCGGTTACTATTATGGTGGTTTCGATCATGGCTTCTACTACAACCGGCCACTTCCGGAGAATGTCCTGGAGGAAACAACCGATGCATGTGACAGAGATTTTGCTCTTGATTCGGCAAAAAAGAAGGTTCTTGATTTCTTGGAAGGAAGAATGGGATATATCGCACCAAATCTTTCTGCGGTAGTTGGAAGTGCGGTTGCAGCGAAACTCATCGGAACCGCTGGTGGCATCTCAGAATTAGCTAATATGCCTGCGTGTAATGTGCAGCTTCTTGGCGCCAAAAAGACTGATGTTATGTGGTTTTCTAATGCAACGTCGCGATTTCGTATTGGGTATCTTGAGCAGACAGAAGCGTTTCAAACCACACCGCCCTATCTGAGGAGTCGTGCCTGCCGGCTGTTGGCTGCAAAATCAACACTTGCAGCGCGTGTGGATTCCGCCAGGGGTGACCCTTCAGGGAGTGCTGGAAGAGCGTTGAGAGAAGCTTTTTATAACAAGATTGAAAAATGGCAGGAACCTCCTCCTACAAAGCTACGTAAGCCACTTCCGGTTACTGATTCTGAGCCTAAAAAGAAGAAGAGAGGCGGTCGCCGGTCGAGGAAGATGAAGGAAAGATATGCAATGACGGATATGAAGAAGATGGCCAACAGGATGCTATTCGGGGTACCAGAAGAGAGCTACTTAGGTGCTGGATATGGAAACGGCTATGGAATGCTTGGTCAGGTTGGGTTTGGCAAACTGCGCCAATTAGTTACTCGGAGAAAACTCTCTGGTGCTAAGAAATTATCCAAGGGCAGACGCTAGATTGCATTATCAGGTCTTGATATGTTTTTTTGTTCTTGTATTAGTTCCCTTTTTTTTTGGTTTGCCTTGAATGATAGACATGTTGATTCTTAATTATTTACGCTACAAGCTATTCAACATTGCTTTTATTTGTTAGATTGATAATTGTTTTATATGTATTAGTTGGTATTGGTAGAGCTTGTTGAACTTGACATATTTCTCTCTGTTTTGTGTTAATTTTATGGTGTTTTGATGATAATGTATGGCTGAAATCGTGAATTAACTGAATGTATTTTCTTATCTTTCATGAGAATCTGAGCGGAACATGGAAGTATTAAATTGAAATCCTGTGGAAGTGTTTTCTGCAGAGATATACAAAGTGATCATCAAGAGTGGACTAGGTGAATCAATAGGCTGCCATCAGTTTCTGACCTGATGAACTTAATATGCTAAATAAATATATCTTGTTAAAATCTAACTAATACACCCCCACAATGAAGTTCACATAACACAGCATATACAGCAACAAAAAAAAAAAAAAAAAAAAAAAAAAAAAAAAAAAAAAAAAAATCACACCAAAAATGAAATAGAAAGAGAACAATACAAGTCTCTCAAACATGAAGTCATGGATATTGTGTTTGGCTTTGGTTAGCTTGATGGTGGCAAACCAAGTCCAAGTTGGTGCAACCAGAAACATAGACCCAGCTGCACTTGACCCCTGCAAATTGTCTGGCAGTTCAGCACCAGGGTGCAGTTACAACAACCAAGCTCCTCCTCAGAAAACTAACGAATACAATCATGGCTGCTCTAGTTTTCATCGCTACCGTCTAGGTTGAAATGATCATGTTTGAACAATCAAGGCAATGTAGATGTTTAGTTGTGTTTTGATGATTGTCTCTTAAAACCCGATAGTAGAGCTAATGAATAAGCAGATTGTGATCATTGTGAAGCTATACGAATTGTTCATCTTTATATTAGTAGTTAAGTTTACTATAATCTTATTATTTAATCTATCTTACGAGAAAGTTTAGGATACAAATGGTGTCAGTACGATTCAAAATGTGAAAAACAAAATACTAAAGTATTTGAAAAGCACATATTAAACATAATATGATACAATTCATATGATATAGCTCTTGGAGAAGGTCATTTTGAAATGATGAATGCTGCAGTGCTTCAGGTCAAGTGGAAATGGAATGAAACAAGGAAAGCAAAAAAAATAAGAGAAGCAAACTACTAGCAAAGAAGACCGGCAATCTAAAAAAACATCACCCGTTATGATCACTTTGACAAATTTCCAATAAACGCCGAATTAAACATCTTCCTATTGTAACTTGCATACAAAATATAAGTAAAGGCAGAGATAACATGAAAACAATAAATGGTTTAACCAAACTGCACCGAGTTCTGTAAGTGACCATACCCTAAAAGTAGGTAACCATAAGTTAACAAGAGTATTGACATACATGATAACAGATCTACTAACTAGAGGAGGTCGATCTCATTGCGGAAGTTAAACAGCATTTCAACAACAGAATTTAACTCTATCCAACTAAGTTGTCAACTATACAACTTAATAACAAAAGGTTAGTGCAAAGGACCTTCAATTACGAAACTGGTCCCAGATAATCGCCCTCCAAACTGACCAAGGCTTGAAATTCCCTCTCCGCCTCAAGCCACTTGGTTCCTAACACAATGACACGAACCACGACATCCTTCTTGATCTTGGAGAGCTTATCATTCATGAATTCCGGATCCTCCCCTGGCACATAACGATAATCAGGCATTTTCATATTAGAGAGATAGATATTCTCTATTGGTCCACACCTCAGGAAAACCCCATGCTTCAGCACCTTGTGTACCACTCCCTCTATAATCTCTCCCCTGAAAATTTTGAAGGTTATTCCACTGAAACGAACCGGAAACAGCACATCTCCGGTGTTTTGTCGGACTTTTCCCTCTCCAATTTTGTCCAAAGTTGTGACAGCCAGATAATATCCAAGTTCTTTGCTAGCTTTTTTGGAAGCAAAGTCGTCCAGCAGTCGGAGGATCATAGATCTCTGGAGCATCAGGCCGTTTGATTCCAGGCTTTCAGCGGGAATGATAATATTCCAGGGCAACTGGACTTTGAGAAACATCTTGTACCTGTCACATGCAAAACGTGAGCAATCGATAATCAATTGTAAACTACTTCCAATTAGTGACACTCTACAGAGAATGTCCTTATACTGTGTGCATGGAGAAAATCATTTGTATAAAAAGTTTAGTGCAAAATGACATTATAATTGAGAAATTGTTCAGTTTAATACCAACATTACACTCTACAGCTCAACCACCAGTACTTTCTACATGTCTTCTTCATCATTTTTAATGACTGTATAGCTTAGTTTCATATAACTGTGTTCAATTAATTTGTTTATTTATTTATATAAATTATTGATTTCTTCCAGAAGGAGGTTTGGTTAGGTTATCAATGTTACACGAATTCTGATTTCTCTCACAAAATTCAGCATTCACTTAAAATCCGAAGCTTCCATTATTATATACATGGTTTCCAACCAAAAATTTAACAGTACAGACTTCAACGTTTTTAAGTGAAAAAAAATGAAAATCAGTCTAAAGTGCGATTACAAACAAACAGAGATTATATAAATTATTAATTATGATATCAAGATTTTATATACAATGTATTGAAAGATTTTTCCATTTATCATAAAAACTAACCAACAATTATATAAAAAGCAATGTATCAAAGAAAATGTGCTCGAAATGCATTTGTAGAGACCATCACAGATCACACTATATTATAAATAAACTCTACTTACGTGATTCTGGCGCCGGACGAGCGACGAACTAGAAATTGCGACTGCGAAAGTCGGAAAGTGAGTGTGACTGCGAAAGTGCGACTGCCGACTAGAAAAACTAGAAATTGAAAAGGTGAAATTAGGGTTTGATTGTTTATATAGCTAGGGAGTGATTACATGTAGACAAGGGTAATCGCACTAACTTACCCTTAGTTTATTAAATCTAACAAGATTTCAAAATGATTCCATAAATTAACACAAAAACCCCTTGCCATCAAGTCAATCCGTTAACTTTAACGGTTGACTAACCTCGACCCTTATAAAGCCAAATACACCCTTATCACATCATCTCAAATATAAAATATTTTTTAATTAAAAAATTAAAAAAATAATAATAATAATAATCTACCGGTGATGGATCTCCACCACCAAAGGAAACAAGAGATCTTTGATGATCTCCTCCTACTAAAAGAGATCATTATCGATCTCCTCCAACTGGAGATCGACCTTTTACAGTTAGCAGAAGAGGCTCCTCCGCAAACTAAGGATGTTTCGGTAAACTAATTATCTTGTTTTTTTTTTTTTAATTTGATTTTTTACTTTTTAATTAAAAACTATTTTATGTTTAGGATGATGTGTCAGAGGTATATTTGGTTTTCCATGGATCAAGGTTAGTCAACCGTTAAATTTAACGGATTGACTTGATGGAAAGTGGTGTTTGCGTTAATTTAGGACATCTTTTTGAAATCTTACTAATAAGATTCAATAAAGTAAGGGTAAGTTAATGCGATTAACCCTTTTTTTCTCACTAGTTTTGTTTTTTTTGGAACATTGCACTAAAACCCTGACCTTTTCTGATATTGCAACTAGATTGTATTTTTTTCAAAATGACAGATCAATACCCTTAACCAAAATGTTGACTGTTAGAATTAACTTGACTTTTTATTTAAGAAGGGTGGTAAAGTCTTTTATCCTTAAATAAATTGAAGCAATAAAAAAATTAACAAAAAATTATATATATATATATGAAAACTGAAAATATAAATAAGGGATTTCTTGGTAGTCCTTACCGAAATTAAAATAAGAGATCCATTATAAGAGAACCATTATATATATATATATATATATGTGTGTGTGTGTGTGTACAGTCTGTCTATTATCAGTTCGTCTTGACATAAATATATCAGAACGAAAAATGTGGACCACAGATTATAAAGAAATTTTGACAAGTGCATACACTTTGAGTCAAAGTATGTAAATCTAGTGGTCCACATTCTTCATCCTGATATATTTATTGTCAGGACGAACTGATACTAGAAAATCTATGTATATGTATATGTATATGTATATGGTTCACATTTTATATAATAATAAAAAATAAAAAATAAAGAACATTAAAGAAAAACATAATAATAAACCTTTCTTCTTCAATCATATTATTATTAAAGAAAAATAAATTAAAAAAATAAATAACTTTTTTCTTTTGGGGAGATCTGGAACATCTTCATCTTTCTTAATAGACAAAATTAAAGAAAAAGATTAAAATCATAAACTTTTGTTCTTCAATTGTCATTAACTTCAAGTAAACGAAAAAAAAAAAAAAAAGCTGTTTTTGAGATCTTGAAACCTAATCTCCATCTCAAATCACCATTTTTTTTTTTTCTTCTCCATCATCATTATTAAAGAAAAATAAAGGACTTTTTCATCTTCTTCTTTCTCAATAGACGGAATTAAGGAAAAAAATTAAAATCATAAACTTTTGTTTTTCCATTATCATTAACATCAAGTAAGGAAAAGAAAAGAAAAACAAAACACTACTTTTGGGGGAGATCTAGAAACCAAAAACCTAGATCTCCATCTCAAATCTCCAATTTTTTTCTTCTCAATCATCATCGTCATTTAAAGAAAAAAAAACACACAAATTTCTTTTTTGGGTTCAATTTCTACTTTCTTCTTCATCTATCATCATCAACATTTTTTGTTTCTCAATCATTGTCATTAATTAAAGGAAACAAAAGAAAGTTCTAAAAAAAAAATGCAAGAGAGAGAGAGATATGGGATCTCACTCAATGGTGACCAGGTGTCTCCATTAAGGGAGATCTCAATCTCCCTTATTGGAGGCATTGTATCCATGAAGAGAGATCCCAGATCTCTCATAAATAGAGATCTTATCTCCATTAGATCCTTATCAAGATCCCCTTTGAAGAAGATCTCAATCTCTATGGAGGAGAGCTCCTTCATGGAGGTTGATCTCCATTGGAGACCCTCCTCCAATAAAGTTTTTTTAATTATTTTTAAAAAATAAAAGTATTATAATAATTGTTAAAATATCATGCTTAGGGGCAAATTAGTCATTTCATAATATTTGACTGGTCAACAGTTAATTCTAACGGTCAACCATTTGGTCGAGGGTACCAAGCTGTTATTTTGACAAAAGTGCAGTCTAATTGCAATATCAACAAAGGTTAAGGTACTTTAATGAAATTTTCTCTTTTTTTCCTTTCTTACCGGTTGCTAGTTGCTATCTTGCTATAAAGTGACAAAACTGCGATCAAGACCCAAAGTAGCACCTATAAGAGACTTCAAAGAAGCTCTCCCAGCCGATGTTCGAGTCTTGTTATCGTAAATATTATTTCATTGGACACCCTCTCCTTACAAGTTGATTTTTAAGGATAAGTTCTATCTAATGGATTCGTATTAATTGATATCAAAGTCTACATCATGACAAGTAATGGGCTCATTGAGGTCGGGATGACCTAGGGAGGACTATTACTCAAGAAGGAGGAATCTAAAAAGTCACATAGCTGGGAATGATGGGCCATCGTGGACGAGATTGGAAAAGCATAGTGGAATGTTATGATCTCACATTGACCAAGTATGAGATTAGTCAAGGGTATATAACTCATTGGGCACAATGTCCTTACAAATCGGTTTTTAAGGATGAGTTCTACCTAATGAGTTCATATCATTGATCTCGTCAAGGCTTGACATTCAAAAATGACAAAATTGTGGCCAATAGTTGTTAGCCACATCAACAAACATTTAAGAATTTTACTCCCAAATTATTATATTTCAAGCATATAATAATTCTTCCCATTGGAATACCAACCATAAACCTCTCCAAACAAAATCAACTTCAATATGTTGTAATCTGAATCTGGAACTGGAACATGTATGTATTCTTCAATATTAAGTATGAAAAAGAAAAATAAAAAGAGAAGGGCATCACCTCATCAATCAGATTAGAGAATTGCAAACTGAGAGAGCATTTGTAGATGAGTATATATAGCAAAATAGGAAGCATCAATCAACCATTTCTCATAATAGTATCAAGCTTTTTATGAAATACAGTAAGGCCGCAAGACAGGTAAGAATTTATGTATGTAAGAAACTCAAGCTAAAACCAAATAGAAACGAACACCCGTTTTCCATTTCGGCTGCCAGCACGTTTTCCATTTCGGCTGCCCATAAGTGCTGGCAGCTGAAATGGAAAACATGATTATTTGACTATACAACCATTTACAAGTCGATTTCATCAGTCCCAGACAATGAGATTGGCCCGAGGGATTCACCTTCTAAGCTGGCAAGCATCACAAAGTCCCTTTTCATTATCTCCCCTCTTTTCTCTATCCATCTCACACCAAGCACCAAGAAGCGCACAACCACACCATTCTCTATCTTTGCAAGCTGGTCATTCACAAAGGTTGGATTTTCCCCAGGAACATAACTGTAATTTGGCATCTTCCGAAATGAGAGAAAAGCATATTTCACAGGTCCACATTGCAAGAAGACTCCAAATCTGTATATGTGGTGCACTACTCCCTCCAAGACTTCACCCCTAAAAGGCATGAAGGTGCGACATTTGAATGCTACAGGGAAGAACACATTCCCTGACTCGTCCTGTAACTTTCCATTGCCAATGCTCTTCAAGCTGGTTACTGCAAGAAAGTAACCGAGATCCTTGTTGGCCTTCTCCTTTAACAAGTCCTCCAACAGCCGCGTCATGATAAATCTCTGAGAAACCAGTCCATTTCTGTCCAAGTTTTCAGCAAGCACTGCTACATCCCTGAGCAACTCCACTTCAGAAAACATACCTGTGATCCACATAAACATGACCAAAATAAACAGATCTGAAAAAATGGATCCACAGAATTATCCCAGATCATACGTGGCTCTAGGACATCTAGTAACTGCAACTCCTCTTGAAAAAATTGAAATTTAGGGCCTAAGTTAGGACAACCTTATATACAATCAAAACCGGATACAACACATGACTTGTATCCTACCTAGCATCATGCGATCCCACTTATGATAGACTTACCACAATGCATATATGCTAAATGAAAGCAAGTTTGGGGATTGAATTTGCATTTTGAACTGGTATTTTGGCCTAAAAAATTCGCAAGCAAAATGGCACATCTGATATGATTTATGAAGGGATGGTACACATTCTGTGGAAACACTCTAAGGGGTATAAGGTGGCAGAGGAAGAGAGGCTCTACTTAGGCTTTTGGAAGGGAAAAGAAAGTTGTTCTACGGACATATTCAGTGATGACTGTCTTCTTGGTGCTCTGGCCAAAGAGAAACAAAAGAACTTGGAGGATTACTAAGAGAATGTAAAGTTTTTATGGACAAAGTGTGTTTGGACTTGTAAGCTTCAATGTCTTCTGAATTTCGAGAAGCCTTCTTTTCATCCTTATCAATTGGGAAGCAGCCATAACTCAGTTATAGGATTTGGATACTTTAATCTTCTTTTACGGGGTGTGTTTCCACAGCAGATATAATAAACAGTGGGTATTAAGTTTTATTTTTAGCTGGGTGGACAGTTTTTGTTTTTTCTATTGGACTAATGGTTCACATAATCTAGTATATTCTGATTTTCGTTATAACTTATACAAAGGAACAGTGCATGTGCAAATATTATTATGCACATTTCTTCTGGAACCAATGGATGGAAATAAACCTCACGATACAGAATAAACCTCATGTTAATCCGAATAAATTTCAGTCAATCCTATAAAGTAACATATTCGAACCTTATTTCAGGAACCACTGGGTTTTAAACAACTCCCCTAAGAAAGAAAAAAGAGAATAAAGAAGGAAGGGAACTAAAACAATTTATGATTAACAAAGACTTAATCACTCTTAAGACAAACTTTTAGACACAAAACTCACTTTGACATTACAATTTCAAGTAATTTAAATTTAGCGAGGAAACAGCTTAAGAAATGGCATCCCATGGAAACATCCAGCTCCTAGAAAACCAACTAAATCCGTCAATTTGATATACTATACTAGTTTCAAGTCATACAAATTTAAAGCAAACCAATTAAGTATCTCACAACAACACCTAGCTCCCATTAAACCAACAGAAATTTGCCTTAATTTTACTCATAATAACAAGATAAGTACATTTTCATCCTAATTCCTAACTATACAATCACTGAGATATTCAAATTTCAAACTTAGTATAAGTGTATAACATGCTGACTATAATTCACAAAAATCCGGAAAAGAGAAAACACAAATGACACGGTTGTTCACCCAAATGGCACTATCATGAAAATTAAGTGAATTTCGCCATCAATATACCATTAGTGTTTCTGGTCCTTATACCGCAATTATTCTAATTGTATCATCCATATAAACCCAGCAAAAACCACAATTCAGACCCAAAAACCACACAAGCAATTTGCTTGACATTGTTAACTCTAACAAGCAACCTATTTTTCATCAATCTTTCATCAGCAAATCAACCATATTTATGATCCATGTTTTATAGCTTTAAAGTAATCAATCATAATCATCAGCTCCTTAGACATCCCCATTAACACAAAAAACAGCAAAAAAAAATTAACAACAAAATCAAAGTTGAACAATTAGAAAACCATAAAATCCCATTTCAAGGTTTTCACTACAAAGGCGATATATAGTCCAGAGACAAACAAAAACAGAGTAAAACCATCTAATACATGAAGAAATCACACTAGAGATTCAGGGTTTCTGAGAAAGAACCTGTAAATAAGCAGCACTACAAGTATTAACTTGGATTCTGATAAGCGTTTCAGTGGTGGGTCCAGAAGAAGAGAAGGCACGAGTGCGCATAACGCACCGCTTTGTTCAGTTTCTTTGTCTTGACTTTGCGTCCGGTCCGGATAAGTCCGATGACAAGGAAAAGACTAGGCGCAGTTTAGAACTTCAATTTTTTGTTTGATAGAATGCACCTTAGGACCTGTTTGGTTTGTGGGTTATACTATAACTGGTTAAGATTCAAGTTTTCTTCGAGAAGTAAAAAAAGCAAAAATTGAGGAAGATTCGAGTTTTCTTCACAAAAGTTAAAAAAAACAAAAATTGAGGAAGATTCAAGCTTGCCTCAAAAAGAAAATACAAAAATTGAGGAATAATTAGGAAGTCTTTCATGAATTTATTTTTTTAAACACCAATCGAATCGAGGCTCATATGATTTGGCAAGATCAACCGCTACAAAAACAGTTTGAGAAAGACACCAAACTATTAGTCGAATTGAACCCTTAATCGGATTGAATAAACGATTAGAAAAATTATAAATGAATTCTTGTTTTTAATTTTTTTAATTTATAATTTAATTGTATACTAAAAAAAAATTATCAAAACGTTAAAGGTTCAAAGGGGTTGTTAATATAATAAATTCATTTTCGTCTTCCAAGTGTAATTGCGTCATTTATTAGGGGTCTATTCGTGTATAGCGTTTTTTTTTTTTTTTTTTTTTTTGTCAGTCTGATGTAGGAATTGAAATATCTTTCTGGGACCTTAGATTTTATTACCCCGCCACAGATGATAACGAAGAAAGCAAGAAAACAGTCTACTGATTACTGAGTCTGAGATCCTCCTCCCTCCCACAACACCAAACCTCCAAATTTGTGGCCGCAAAACTGTCAATTGATGATGTCTACTACTACTTCTCTTAATTGATTTATCAAGTGTTTTCTCTTATCTTATGATATATGGCTCTAGTACCCAGTCGCCAGTTTTACCCAACAACATCCATTTTCGATTCGTTTCAAACTTCCTTCACAAGACTCCATGGTGGAACCCATCTCCACTTCTTCAGGTACGGTCACTCCATTTCACTCAAAGAACGTTTTTTATTTCGCAGTTTCTCTTCGCATGAACTCCCTGAACAAAACCCACCAAGGAAATTGCGTTCTATGTCCACTAGCAAATTCGTTTCTCGCCATGATAAGAACGATAATGTAAATTTATCTTCTAGTAGCGAATGGTTAGATAGATGGAACAAAAAGGATAAACTAAACCAACCGAGACCGCCACAGGCTGCGGTGAATTATAGGAAGAATAATGTGGATTTGTCGACTTTAGGTTTTGCGAGAAGCAGTAGTAAAGATGGTGGTAGTGATGGTGTTGATGATGGTAGCAGTACAATGGAGAAGATTGTGAAGAAATTGAAAAAATTTGGGTATATGGATGGTGGTGGTGATAGTGAGAGGAGAGAGAAAGAACCAGAGAGAGTAATTGAAAAAGGGTCTATAGAGGACATATTTTATGTGGAGGAAGGAATGTTGCCGAATACGCGAGGAGGGTTTTCAAAAGAATCGCCATTGGGATTAGGAGAGGTGGTAGGGAGTGATGGAGAGGTGAAGTTTCCATGGGAGAAGCCAAAGGAGAAGGAAGGGAATGGGGAATGGTCAGTGAAGACGAAGAGTAGGACTTCACTGGCAGAGTTGACTCTACCGGAGCCTGAATTGAGGAGATTGAAGAATTTGACATTTCAGACAAAGAGCAAGACGAAGGTTGGAGGTGCCGGTGTTACTCAAGCTATAGTTGATACAATTCATGAGAAGTGGAAGATGTCAGAGATTGTGAGGTTGAAGATTGAGGGGGCCCCTGCGCTTAATATGAAGAGGATGCACGAGATATTGGAGGTTTGGTTTTTGTGAACTCTGTTGTTTACACTATTAGTATTTGATTCTGTTTTTTTTTTTTTTTTTCTTCCGTTTTTATTGAATTGGTAATTATATTTCTTCATATATGATAGAAAGGAAAAGAGAAAGAAAAGTTGATAGATGTATGGAAATGCTAAACTGGATCATATTGTCTGAGAACATATGTACTCAGGTTTCTTAAATTGTCTCTCTGCCTACAATATATGAAGAGGCCCTACCCTCCAATTTCTGTTGAGCTCCTATCTCTTCTACATACCACAGTATAAGCACAGACATTTTTAGTATGACAATATGATACTTTGATGAACTGTTCTTGCTTAAGTTGAGACATCTTGAATGTTAAAAATGAATGAACTATAGAGTATGCTGACAAACAATACATGTGAATTGTGGCAGATCCAGGCTCAAAAACCTCGAGTCTGTGTGTGTGTTGGGGAAGGGGGTGGATTTTGAATAGTTTAAATTTTTAGGGGGTTAGATATAATTAACCAAAATTTTGGGTAAATTTTTTTAACAAAATACACCTTTTCTTAAATTAATTTTGTTGGCCAGGGGGTCCATGGCCACAACGTTGTTGCTCATCCCTGCATGGGAAGACAAAACAGCGGTTCCTAAAGCAAGCTAATAAGGAACTTCTTATTCCACGATGTCATCCTCCATACATTGCTAAACGCCTAAACTAGACCGAGGCATGAGTATTCCAAATAATATTATCTCTGCAGACAGTATAACTCCTAGATCTTCTATCAATGAGTTATGATTTCATAACTTTTTTGTTGGAAAGATGAAGTGAAGGCCTCTGTCTAGAATACTTCTTGATCAAATTCTTTCCAGAGGACTCAAAATTGAATTTTTATTTTATTTTTTCTGTATTCATGTTAGTGTAAGCTTTCGTATGCATGTATGTATCGTTCTCTATTCTGTCCTGCCAAACATGCAATAATATGTTGTCTATCTGTCGTTTGTGTGCATGCAGAAGTGCTTCAAATTGAATGATTTATGAGAATTTTAGTCATTTCTAGATATGAGAAGTGTTTTCTGATTAATCTGCTGCTACCTTTTTCCTTAATTCCTCAGAGAAAAACTGGTGGGTTGGTGATTTGGAGATCTGGTACTGCCGTTTCTTTATATAGAGGTGTCAGTTATGAGGTTCCTTCAGTGCAACTGAACAGAAGAATATATAAGAGAAATGAAATACCTGCAAGTTCCTTACTGAAAGATACTAATAAACAGATATATAGGAGAAATGATGTGTCTACTAATTCTTTAACAATAGCAACAGATAGAACTGTTCGGGAACCTTCTGAGTTTGGTCCTTATAATCATGTGCATACACCTAGAGCAAATTTGGAAACTACAACAAGGGAGCAGGAAGACACAGGATCAGTGTCAGAAGTTAGGTATGAAGATGAAGTAGACAAGCTGTTAGATGGTTTGGGTCCTAGGTACACAGATTGGCCAGGATGTGAACCATTACCTGTAGACGCTGATATGCTTCCTGGGATTGTTCCTGGTTACCAACCCCCATTCAGAATACTTCCTTATGGAGTGAGATCAACTCTTGCACGAAAGGAGGCAACAAATTTGCAAAGGCTTGCCCGTGTTCTTCCTCCACACTTTGCATTAGGTATGCCACATTTTTTTATGTCAGTCCATATATTCTTGAAGATGGTTTATTCATTACCTGAGCTTTTATTTTTCCAGGTCGAAGTAGGCAGCTCCAAGGTTTAGCTGTGGCAATGATTAAATTATGGGAAAAAAGTTCGATTGCCAAAATTGCTCTTAAACGGGGTGTACAGCTGACTACTAGTGAGAGAATGGCTGAAGATCTCAAGGTAATGGAACTGACCAACTAAACCTATTACTCAACGCTGTAACATAATATATTTGACATAGTATTTATCAAATTTCTGTACATTTTAGCTTATGTACAAAGATTGGATTAAAGAGTAAATTTACCAAATATTCTAATATAAGATATTAAAGGAAGGAATGAAGATTACGGGGCAACTTACAGAAGGCCAGAAGCTTCTATTACTTTTCAGTTTGAGATCTTGAATTAATTTTACGCTTATAATATTCGGGAGCAGATAAAACATTAATGACTTGGTCATTTAGACAGTTAGTTGTAAATTTATTTGATAAATGTGTTAAGGTCTCAAATAAGCAATTTGGAGATGCTGTATAAACGGTTCGATATTTGCTTGCAGAGATTGACTGGAGGCGGGCTACTCTCTAGAAACAAGGACTTTTTGGTTTTCTATAGGGGAAAAGATTTTTTATCATCAGATGTCACTGAAGTATTAATGGAAAGGGAAAGACTGGCAAACTCCCTGCAAGATGAAGAGGAACAGGCTCGGTTACGAGCATCAGCCTTTGTCTTACCAAATGCTGAAGTAAGTAAGCAATCTGGAACTGCTGGGACCCTTGGTGAGACTTTGGATGCAAATGCTAGATGGGGGAAAAGTTTGGATTGTAATCTTAAGGAAAATCTGATGAAAGAAGCTGAAATAACGAGGCATGCCAGCCTGGTCAGAAAACTGGAAAGAAAGCTTTCTCAAGTGAGTTTCTTTAAACTTGAGATATTTGTGCTATGTTTTCATGTGGTAGTTTTTTGTTATCACACTGTGAATACTTGTCTAATCTCTAAACCAGCAGCACTCTTATGATTTGAAATTCATGTTATTGCTGCCCAAAAATTATAGGTTCTTCGCATTTAGTTTTTGTAATAGTAGTAGATTTATTTTAAGTGTCTATAGATAGCATAAAGCATCACAATTCACACGTATTTCGGTGAAATCTCCACATTTGGCCCTTGGGCTTTGCTCTGTTGATAGAGGTAGATGTTGTATAAGTTTCAAGTTCAAATCTGACCAATCAAAAGCCACCATAGTTGAACTTGGGTTTTTTCCCTGATAGGCTGAACGAAAGCTGATGAAAGCTGAACGAGCCTTATCAAAGGTAGAGTTTTTCCTAAAACCAGCAGAAAGGCAAGCAGATCCACATAGCATCACTGATGAGGAGAGATTTATGTTTCGCAAGCTTGGTTTGAGGATGAAGGCTTTCTTACTTCTAGGTAAAAAAAACTATCCAAGTACCAAATATATCCTGGTTTTTATTTCAGAACATGAATTTAGATGGGGTTTATGTTTTCTGTCTTCAGGTAGACGTGGTGTATTTGATGGTACAGTGGAAAACATGCACTTGCATTGGAAATACCGAGAACTGGTTAAGATCATTGTGAAGGTTAAAACATTTGATCAAGTCAAAAAAGTTGCTTTAGCACTTGAAGCTGAAAGCGGGGGTGTCTTGGTTTCAGTGGACAAAATCTCCAAAGGTTATGCTATAGTTGTATTCAGGGGAAAGGACTATCAGCGACCTTCCCTATTGAGGCCCAAGAATCTTTTAACAAAGAGAAAGGCTTTAGCACGTTCAATTGAGCTTCAAAGACATGAGGTAAATTTTGTATACCGTTTATCTGAAGTTACTGTTTTTCTGTAGATCTGTTACTATATAGGATGTGCCTTGTGAGACTACAATTTCATTTTAGAACTCCCTAAAGTTCACTAGTGAATGATTTCATGGTGCTTATCAAAATACTCTGAGCATGGGAATCTGATCTGCTATGAGAGGAGATTTGCCTCTTCGTAGCTAGACGCACACCATGGCTGAATTTGTGTGGGAGCCAGACTGGGCATGCTAATTGACCTATCGTGTTGTGGTGGATATGAGACGTTTTGTCCCCAATGATCAATCCTCACTATAAACGCGGGGTCTTACTTCTAATTTTGTCTGATTCTTCTAATTATTTCTTTCAACAGGCTCTATTGAATCATGTTGGTGCTCTTGAGACCAGAGTGGACAAACTGAGATCTGAAATTGTAAGGCCTCGTTCAATATTTTAGCTTCAGCTACTTATAACCTAGCTGTTGTAAGTTGTAACACACAGAGAAAACAATAAAACTGCCTCGAATTTCATTTAAATTTTGTCACGTATTTGGCATTGACAGGATCAAATGAATAGCGTGAAAGACCAGGGAGATGAGGAGTTTTATGACAAATTAGATTCTGCCTATGCATCCGAAGATGAGGACACCGAGGTCTGCCTTTAGCTAATCGTCTAGATAGGCCATTTCTCTCGGTTAAATTATATGGCCTGACATCTTATTACATATGTGTAGGATGAAGGAGATGAGGCATATCTCGAGACATACAACGGCGGTTATGAGAGTGAAGATGAAAGTGAGAACTCAATTCCCAATCTCCACCTGGAAACAAGTTTTCCTTATGATGACCAACATCATCAGGAATCAGAAACAGAACCTCTGGATTCTGAAGCTGAAGCTGAAGCATATGTCGAGCCCAATACCAATAAGACTCACATTAGAACTGACGATTCGGAGAATGAAGATGACAGTTTTTACTAATTTTGTTAAATGAAAAGGAACAGATCATCGGCTGGATTAGATTGGCAGGTTGTCAATGAGTCCATGCCTCCACGGCGATAAGATCCACATGCACCCAGAGAATGTACAGAGGTCATTTGAGCTGCTTCTTTATTACTGTGTAGATAAATTGTATGTCTTCCATTGTTTTAGAAAAAGAAACTACTACCATTTTTCACATTGGTAGGTGAAATTATCTTAATTTACAGCAGTCAGAACTTACTTAGGCCATCTCCAATGGTTCTCCACAATTTTCTTCATTTTGGAGATTGAAAATGGAATATTCTTATAATATTCTATCTCCATATATTTACTACTTCGATCATTCTCCATTTTACAATCTCCAAATAATAAAATATTAATATTTTTCAAACTTTCTTCAATAAAATTGTTCTCTTTATTATTTTAGATAATAATTTACTCACTTTTATTATACCAGAAATTTTCTAATCTCTTTTTATAATGGGGTTTTTACAATTTGATCCCAATCTAATTGGGAAACATCACTTTTTTACTTATTAATTGATTTTTTATCAAATTGGTCCTTATATAATTTAAAATAGATCAAATTGGTCCTACAGTCAAATTAATGGTCAAACTAACGTTTAAGAGGGTAAAATAGTCATTACGTCGGTTTCCAATTTAAAGATAGAAATGAAATAATAATAAAATTTAAAAAAAAAAA
Source organism: Acer saccharum (assembly GCA_030490815.1). Taxonomy (NCBI): domain Eukaryota; kingdom Viridiplantae; phylum Streptophyta; class Magnoliopsida; order Sapindales; family Sapindaceae; genus Acer; species Acer saccharum. Next base: position 10,222,873 of record CM059869.1, read on the forward strand.
TCCTCAAACACCAGAAAAAAGTGACGTAATGACTTATTAACAAATTCATTTAACAAATTTATCTGGGTTTATTATTCTTAACACATCACCAAAAATCCTTAACATCATTTAACAAATTCATCTTCTTAACACAACAAAATCAAACAACCCAAATCCACCACCATCACCATCCCAGATCAGCAACACCACAACCCATATCAACAAAAACAAAAACAAAAACAAAAACAAAATTAAACTCAGATTACCCGGATCAACAACAAAATTAAACCCAAAATGAATTTAAAAAAAAAAAAAATTGTAATCCAAATATCATCACTCATTAGCTCCACCACCATCACCAAATCCATCCTCATCATCGTTCAACTTCCCATTCAGATTTTCCATAAAAAATAAAAAAAATCAAATTTAATAACAATAATAATAAAACTAATCTAATTAAAAACTAAATAATTTCCTTGGATAAAATTAAACCTCACAGACCCAATTCAACCGAACCTAAAAAATTCATACCCAGTTCGTCATCATCATATATCCAAGGCAGAAAAATAAAATAAAAATTAAAAAATTAAATCCACACCGATCTACTGCTCTCAAACCCAGCCACACTCCATCTCCACCAAACCCAAACCCAAACCCAACCCCAGAAATCCTCATTTCTTCAATAATCATTGATGTTTTTTCACTCAATCATCAACATCATCATCTTCTTCATTTCAAAGAAAAACACAAAAGAGAAAAATACCGCCCAAATTAGACCCGTCACAGGTGGTGGATATGTTCGTTTGGGTCACGGGTGGCGAGGTCGGTGCTGCTAGTTCACTCGCTCCAAAGATCGGTCCACTCGGTCTTTCCCCTAAATAAATCGGTGAAGACATCACCAAAGAGACCGTTAAGGACTGGAAGAGTCTCCGTGTGACTGTCAAGCTCACGACGCTTAACCGTCAAGCCAAAGTCCCCGTCGTCCCATCCGCCGCAGCTCTGGTGTTTGATCGGCATGGATTTGGTCATTTGGTGGTTTGATACAGCTCTGGTGGATTTGGTTGATGATGGAGTGAGAGAGAGAGAGAAAAAATTATTAGGGTTTGGTTAGCTGGTGATGATGAACGCATGAGAGAGAGAGAGATTAAAATAGAGGGTAAACTTGTCTTTCCATTGATTTTATAAAGGTTGACCGTTAGTTTGACTAACTGTAGGACCAATTTGATCTATTTTGAATTATATAAGGACCAATTTAATGAAAAATCAATTAACAAGTAAAAAAGTGATGTTTCCCAATTAGGTTGAGACCAAATTGTAAAAACCCCTTTTATAATTATTCACACCTAACTATTTTTATATGTAATAATTTTGAAATAATTTTTTAACATTTATAATTTTTACACCTAATATTATTTAAAGATTTGCACTATTGGAGATGTTTGTTGTAAAACTAAGAATAAATAACAAAGAAATAAAGTGAGATGAGAGAAAAATCAGAGACACGAGAGAGAGATAACTTAGATTTGTATTGATATTAGGTGAGAGCATTATCAGCTGATCAACAACATTCAATGGAAAAACCCAAAACATATATATAGGCAAACTCTTTACTTAATGGTGAAGTTTACCAAAGGGAAAAAGCATCAGCTGATGCAAGTGGAGAGGGGCGGTGGTGAAGCAAGTGGAGAGCTATCAAGTGGGCAAGTGGTGGAGATATTTGGGGAGATATTATGTGAGATATTTGGGGAGATATTATGGGGAGATATTTGTGTGATATTTGTGTGTATAACACATGTGGTAAATCCACATATATTATAACACTCCCCCTTGGATTTATACCACATGTATTAATTTTCTAAGGAAAAACTCAATGGGATAAAACCTAAGTAAAATATATACAATGATCTCCTGGATCTTATGATGTTGGACGTTCTCAAAACTATCTCATTAAAAACCTTGTCAGGAAAACCCAATGGGATAAAACCTGATCGAAGGGAAAAAGAGTATAGTGTACATATGTCCGTTCTGAACTTTGCTCCCCCTGATTGTCTCGTTAAAAACCTTGTCAGGAAAACCCAGTGGGATAAAACCTGATCAAAGGGAAAAAGAGTACAATGCAAATACAACAATAGTTAATGTTTTCTTCAAAACATTTCTCACATTTATACTTTGCTAGGAAAAACCAAGTGGGATAAAAACCTGAGCAATAATATCCATTGATCTGTCGGATCAAAGTAATATTAATGATCTTTTGGATCAAAGTAATATATATACGATGATTAGCAAGATCAAAGTAATATTTACAATGATATTTTGATCAAAAATAACATATATACGATGTATATTGAATCAATGTAATATTTATGATGATTTTGTGGATCAAATGATTTTGGGTGTGCTTAGAGAATTGCCTCATTAAAAACCTTATCAGGAAAACCCAATGGGACGAAAAACCTGATTGAAAGGGAAAAGAGTACAATGCACATATGCTCCAATATAATTAATATAATTCATTTGATATGCTCCCCCTGATGGGACGCTCCCCCTGATAAAAATTCATTTTAAAACAATCTTCTAGATTGCTAAAGTGGGGTATACAGATGTTTATTTCATGAAATGAAATAGCATCATAAATGATTGAAGAGAGTATAAGCAAAGACTTGCTTTATAGAGTAATATCCACATGGAATTTTTTTTTTCAGAATCTTTTCAACATATTCTGATTGATGGACAAACATTCCATTTGATATATGCTCGACATTCAGATCGAGACCATATTTCCTTTCCGATGTCTTTTATTTTTAAACTCATTTACCAAAAATTCAAGAGTTTTCAAGAGCTCTCAAGAGCTCCCCAGGAGCTCCAATTAAATTTATATCATCAACATATGTTGTGAATATAGTAAATTCGAATTCTGATTTCTTTGCGAAGACACTTGGGTATATAATATAATTATTATACCCTTATTTTATCAGATATTCACTGAGACGGTTATACCACATCCATCCAGATTGTTTTAATCCATATAAGGATTTTTGTATGTTCATCAAATACAGATTACGAGATCTCGATTTACATGCTTCTAGCATTTTAAATCCTTCTGGGATTATAAATATCTGCATTGAGTGAATCATATAGATAAATTATTATTACGTCTGAAGACGCATTTCAAGCCTTTCAAAGGCAGCCAATTTTATCAAAAATTCGGAACGTAATCGTATTCATCAATAGTGAATACCAAGTTTCTGTAAGAAACCTTGTATTACGAGTCGTGCCCCATATCTCACGATCTCGTTTTTCTCATTACGTTTCCGTATAAAGACCCATTAGTATCCAACTAATTTGACATCTCCAGGTGTCTGGAGTACTATTGGTCTAAATACTTTATGTTTGACATATGAAGTCAATTCTTCTTGAATTGCATCTTTTCACTAAGGCCAATCATGCCTTTTGTATACAATCATTGATATTATGAATATCATAATTATCATTTATAATTTCAGTAGCGCTACTGTGTATAAAAATACATCATCAATGATTGTTTCTTTATGATTCCACATTTCTCTCATATGATTTATAGAAATTTTCTTAATTTCAATATACTTGAATCTCTGTTGAGATTTCTTCCATTACAATGGATTTAGTCATTTCATAGACTAGTATAGAAATTTTCTCAATTTCAATATACTTGTATCTCTGTTGAGATTTCTTCCATTTTCAATGGATTTAGTCATTTCATAGACTTGTGTCTCATTAGATATATCAGACTCTTTCAGAGTTGATTTAGAGAAAGTGGATTTATTTATAACTCGAGTTTTGTTTACATTAGGATCCTGATAACAATACCTTTCAAAAAGGTTCATAAGCTTATAATATGCATCAGATGATTTATTTGTTGTCATTTACTATGATCATTCTTTAAGAACAATCACCCGGCCGGGGTTAATGAGATGACAACTTATAAAATCTTGTTACCTTTAATATATCAAGTAACAGATTAATAATTATCTGATGATTAATTATCTTTCATATTTGAGTGATACAAAGATTTGAAATGAGACACATTTATATATAGAGAACCGAACTGATATCTCTATTTTGTATAAGAGTAGCTTTTCATTTACTCTTTCTGGAGAAACTTTCCATTTGGAAATTAATCAATATAATTATATATAGATTGTGTATAAAAATATAAACTCTCAGAAGTTTAAATGATCTAATAGAGATTAATTAAAATCAAAATCAATCTCATAATGATATATAATTCTTATCTTAGATCATGCCAGAGATGAAATAAGGCGATATATTACACAATCAAATATCTTTAAAATATGAGCAATTCAATTACCAATTACAAGTTGTAATGGTAAATACCAATGATAGGTAGTGAGTCATAGATGAATGCATCAACATGTAATATAGAATGTCCCATATAGAAATTGGTAAATGAATAATAAAGTTCTCATAATTACCTGGAGACATTTTGATAATTGATTCCGCTCATCCATTTTGATTTTGTGTATATGCGAAAAATGGATGTTGAACATCGATCTCAACTGGAGACGTTTGATAATACATAAACATGTGATCATCTCGTAGATGCATCAACTAGAACCATAAAATAATGAAAGAGTTCTTTTGGTGGATGAATATGTCCACATATATCCTCTTGAATGATAGGGATTCAAAACCAACTTTATAATGAGATGGTTTATTTGGTGGATGAATATATCCACATATATCCCCTTTTCTGATCAGCAATATAATCCAGCTGATAAATCACACAACTTTTCTATAATGAGTTTCTGGCCTGAATCATGCACAGATATTAAGCACAGATATTAAACACTCATTTTTATTCATAGTTTTAATATGACATTAATAAAGTTATACACAATTTAATACCATTTGGTAATAAGATTGTGGCTCTTCTAGAGCATTTAATCAGATCCGCTGGATCTGATATGGTATTAACCTTATATGCGTTTGAACTAAACATATTTCTTTATGTTGTTCTTTAAATAATATCAAGTATCATTGATACATAATTGAGTATTGTTTGATAACAATATCGTGGCTCTTCCAGAGCTTTCTATCAGATCCGTTGGACCTGATACATAATTTAGTATTGTTTGATAACAATATCATGGCTCTTCCAGAGCTTTCTATCGGATCCATTGGACCTAATACATCAATAACATTTGCTCTCAGCAAAGTCGAACTCATAAAATATTTATGACTCTGCAGAATTATATGAGTCGTTGCACTCTCAGTAAGACATATTTTTCCTTCTAGGAATTTTATGGACATTATTTGTAATGTCATTTTATATCTCATGTGAAATAATAATAATCTCACATCATCCTGTTGGATGTGTATGAAGTGGATAAAATATTATTTCCAATTTCATTATATGTTAGAATCTTAAACCTCGTTTATAATACTCACAACATCCTGTTGGATGTGTAAATCCTTTTTCTGAATATTGCTCTTCATGAGTATCAAGCATGTATGAAATGGATAAAATATTATTTCCAATTTCATTAAACTTTAGGATCTTAAATCATTTTATGATACTCACATCATCCTGTTGGATGTGTATGAAATGGAGAAAATATTATTTCCAATTTCATTATATATTATAATAGGATCTTAAATCATTTTTATGATACTCATAACATCCTGTTGGATGCGTAGATCCTTCTTTGAATATTGCTCTTCATGAGCATCAAACGTGAATCAAATGGATAAAATATTATTTTCAGTTTCATTATACGTTACGATCTTAAATCTCTTTTATGATACTCACATCATCCTGTTGGATGTGTATGAAATGGATAAAATATTAATTCCAATTTCATTATACGTTTAGGATCTTAAATCCCATTTACAATACTTACAACATCCTGTTGGATGTGTAAATCTTTTTTCTCAAATGAATGATATGTAAACATATCACTTTATATATATGAGATAAGATAAAATAAAATCATGGATCATATTAATTTTTCAAACTTCCGGTTCGACCATGAACTGTATAAGTTCATATATAAAATCCAGAAAACTTCAGATTCTGATTTGATTTGAAATCCCAGGTTCCAAATAATGAAGTATGGCATTCATGAATATAACACTGGATCCAGAACTCCAGGTTCTCATCGATTTTAAATACCGTGCCGTATGGCATTCATGAATATAACACTAGATCCAGAACTCCAGGTTTTCATCGGTTTTCAAAACCGTACCGACTTAAATATCATAATTCCAGAAACTTTAAGTTCTGGTTCGTCGGTCTAGCCAATCTCATATGTTTAGTAAATAAATAGTTCCAGAACGGTATATATGTTCTGTAAATAACAATTCTAGGAGGCTGAGCTCACCTGTTATGTTCCGTAAATAAACAGTTCCAGAACGGTATATATGTTCTGTAAAAACAATTCCAGGAGGCTAAGCTCACCTGTTATGTACCGTAAATAAATAGTTCCAGAACGGTATATATGTTCTGTAAAAACAATTCAAGGAGGCTCAGCCTACCTATTTATGTGCATAAAAATAAACAATTCCAGGAGGCTCAGCCTACCTGTTATGTACATAAAAAAATCCAGAACTATATATATATGTTCCGTGGACGGCACAGCCATCTGATATACGAAAATATATACAGATCCAGAATATTGGGATTAAAGAGAATAAATAATTAAATCACCTATCATGGGATCCTTTTTACCTATACGCAATCGTGCTAGAGATTTGGATCTTTCATCGCTCCTGAAAACAAAGTTAATAAAGCTTGAATAAGTCAAAACAGAACTTACAAGCAGAATTAGCTTAAACTGATGGCACGGTTGCGTCCGGAACGGTCGAAATAGCTGGAAATAGGTCCGAGTCAGTTGAAAACGGGTGAAAATTTCACTGAGTTTGGTTGAGTTGACTAACGGAATATTCTGTTAGACTAACGGAATATTCTGTTAGACTAACGGAATATTCCCTGTCTTGTGACGTGGCGCTGACGAGGAGCATCGCTGACGTGTCGCTGACATAGCGCTGGCGTGGCACTGACATGGCGATGACATGGTGCTGACGTGTCGATGACATGGTGCTGACGTGTCGATGACGTGGCGCTACAGGGTCGTCTTCTCCCTTGAAAATTGCAGAAAATTTTTCAGAGTTGACCGAACTTTGACCGAAGCTATAGAGTTCGTTAGTGCTCCGTTTTAGATGCGGTCAGTGGCGTTGGAATCGTATTTCCGAGATGAACACAACGGTATCATCCGAACAACGATTCGAGCACTTCGAAATTTCTGGACTCGATTTAAACCAAAGCTAAAACTCTCAAGAACACTTCCTGTTCACTTGCCTAGCCTAGTCTATAATCGTGCTGATAACGTGTTTAAAACTAAGAATAAATAACAAAGAAATAAAGTGAGATGAGAGAAAAATCAGAGACACGAGAGAGAGATAACTTAGATTTGTATTGATATTAGGTGAGAGCATTATCAGCTGATCAACAACATTCAATGGAAAAACCCAAAACATATATATAGGCAACTCTTTACTTAATGGTGAAGTTTACCAAAGGGAAAAAGCATCAGCTGATGCAAGTGGAGAGGGGCGGTGGTGAAGCAAGTGGAGAGCTATCAAGTGGGCAAGTGGTGGAGATATTTGGGGAGATATTATGTGAGATATTTGGGAGATATTATGGGAAGATATTTGTGTGATATTTGTATGTATAACATATGTGGTAAATCCACATATATTATAACAATGTTAATGTTAATATTTTGTTTTAATGAATTATTTAGAGTTCATTATTATGTTATATGCTAATTACAAATAAAAATTGTTGATTTGAAAACATTTATTTTGAATTAAAATACTTATTAATTTATTATTAAAAATAAAAAAATAATTAAAATTAATATATTCAATAGTATACTCGGTTGAAAGATCTTAATAAAATATTCTAATAGTATAATTTTTATTATTAATTGAGTTTAGTTAAAAATATGAAAAGTAGATAGGAGAGATAAAATAATATTATTTAATATGACTAGTGAAATAGAAATTGAGATTTGAATCTCTAAATTTAGAGATCCAAATCATATCTCAGAAATGGAATCTCCATTTTAGAGAACCATTTAAGTGAAATGGATCTCCATTTTAAAAAAAAAATGGAGATCCATTAGATATAGTAAGAAGTTCAAATGGTCTTGCTAGTTGCTTGTAAGCAATGATGTCAATTTTAAAATCCCCATCTTGAAAATTCTGAGGTAAAAAAAAGTTTTACTTGCACGAAAAGTAAGATTTTAAAACTGGGTTCTCGTTGGTTTTTTACATCGCTGGAATTTGATTTTGTTTCTTCGCCCATGTAAGAGAGAAAATCGAGTGGGGTTGTGAGTCAACTTTGATCAGACAATTTAGTAGCCACTTAAATCCACAGCACATAAAAACAAATTTTGACTTCTAGTAGCTATCAAAATTAGGGATGGGAATGGGGCCCAATGGGTCGGGAGAGGATCTCCCTACCTCAATTCCTAAAACCTTCTCCTACCTCTGCTCCCAAACCCCCTTTGGGGGAATTAGAGATGAGGGTGTTTAGGGAGAGGTTCCCTTGCCCCCACCCCCGTCTCCTATTTTTCTCATTTCTCCTATTTCTAATCTTAAAATTTTTCAATCTGAAATCTAAATTTAAAATTCAATCGGATCAAACTTTTGTTTCACCCTGTTTCAATATCCAATCTAATAATTAACAAAATATACAATCTAAATTATATAATTGATTTAATTTAATCCAAAATTAATACAAATAATTATAATAATAGTGTTAGTGTATTACATATAAAAGTTTAAACAAATTTAAAGCTTTTGATCAATCCAAAATATGAGTAATAGAGTAACAGAGTTAGAGTTTTTTTTTTTTTTTTTTTTTTTATTTATTTTTTTTTTTTTTTAAGAAAATAAAATTAAAATATATATAAATAAATAAATAAAAATATATAGTGAAAATGGGGGATTTGAGGCCCCACCCCCATTTAGAAAATGGGGGAAAAAAACCCATTTGAGGCCAAATTTTGCCCCCAAATGGGGGCAGGGCCCAGTGGGGGAAATTTCCATCCCTAAATTTGAAATACTAAACTTCAAACCTTGTATGAACACAAAATCAACCAGCCACTAAAATCCACAGAACATAAAAACAAATTTGTACGAACACAAAAAATCAACCAGCGTTGAATTGAAATCAAATGGACGTTATTGGTTTGGGTTTGCGAGGGCGAGGGCGAGGGAGGACTTTTTCCAATTCTTCATGAACTTCCATATATGACCCAAACCTTTGACACAACTTTATTTCGCCACTTGAGTCTTGACCGATAGAAAAATCTTCTAGTCTTCAAGACCGAGTGAAAAAAGATATTTAACTTTACCAAAAAAAAAAGAAAAAGATATTTAACATATGTTAAATATGTCTTCATTAAATAAAATAAGTTTAAGTAGACCATTTATTGTTGGTATATATAACTGTTGAAACTTATTGGAAACTAAAATTCTAAATTCCAGGTGAAAAAACAGAGAGACTACTACTCTACTATGGATCATTTCTTTCAAGAGCAATTTCATGGCGATATCTTCTGGTACACCCCACCTGTAAATCAAAGTGCTTTTGTGCCGTATGTATCCCATTCGGATAATAAGGTTAAAGACGGTTGTAATCCTAGAAACACGAACAAAGAATGATTGAGTTCTTGAGGAAAAATTGGTGTGCAGGAGTGGGAAAACAAGAACCAGACAGAGTTGGCTGTCAACGCCACATGTTCAACGAGCGAATGAGGAGAGCGAAGGAGAGCAGAACTACATGGCCTTGCATTCTCTTCTTCCCCATCGCACCAAGGTTAATAATTATCAATTAGTGATTTGTATTGCATATTTGGATTTATCAAAAAATCATTTATGTTGATGGTTTCTTTGTGATATTGATTGCAGAGTGATAAGTACACGATTGTTCAAACGGCAATGAAGACAATTCAGGAGTTGCATTGTAATAAGAATTGGAGAGGAGAAACTACGAACTGGTGGAAGCAAAAACAGGGATGGATGTTGGAGGAGGAACAAAGATTATTAGAGTTAACATAGATAATCCAATATCAGGGATTGATTCTATGGTGGCAGTTCTTAAACGCTTGAAGGAGATGGGTTCAATCACCAGGAGAATTCAATCACAGTTTTCTCATCAGAAACTCTCATCAGTAATAGAAGTTGAAACTCAGGTTGGGTACTGTTGAAACTCAGTTTTCTTCGTTCCACGGATATATATATTTGAAATATTAAAATAATTCGGGTTTTAGGGATGCAGAAAGACTCAAATCCACGACCTCTTTCTGTCGTTGTGAGCAGAGTAGATCCAGAAATTCCAGTTTGTGGGTCAGTAATCAGTATACAAAAGCTAAAAAAATAATAAATAAATAAATAATTAGAGGGGCCAAAGTGAAAAGAATTTAAAATTTTTGTAATTTGTAATTTTACGTATTAATTTTAGAGGGAAAAGCTCCGCTCTTAGATGTGAGGGACATAACACTGGGGTCGACTATATCTTATCTTGTTCCACATAATTTATTTTTTAGTTTTTGCATGAAAAGAGATACATGAATGGATTCTGACAATTTTTGTAATTGACAATGACAGATAGGAGGAGGTGAAGTAGAAAGTGCTGTGCATGAAACGCTACAAGAGGTGGAGAGGAAACTTGTTTCCAATTACCGCGAAAGTTAGTGAATCTACGCGGCTGAGGAAGAAAACTAGGGGCACGTGACTATTTACTAGTTTTTTTTATATTTTTTTTCATGCGGAATGCGATGTTGACGTCATTGTTTGAATTTCTCCTGGTGAAAACGTGATTATAAAGTTAGTGGAATTGAATTTGACTAATACTGTATTAAGCTTTAAACAAATGTTTAAATATATAAGCACATGTGCTTTGCCTACATAAGTTGACGAAAAATCAGCTTAATTAAATAAATAATACATATTAGGTTTATTATAGCTTTAAGAATCTTCGAGGAAAAACCATGTATTAAAGTGGAGATTGGTTGATATAGAACTAGTTTGATATTGCTGTAACTTTTATAATAATCATTGTTAGCTATACTGAAGAAATAATCAGCTATAAAGTTAATTAGTAAATGTTTAGTTAATTGTATTTTTAAAATTACTGTATGGCTCAAAAGCAGTATATACTGTATGTTTAGTAATTTATTGTAAAAGTGTTAAAATCAATTACAATGACTAAAATATATATGATTTTAATACCCAACTTTTTTTTTTTTTTAATTAATTATACATATTAAATCAATATTTAAATAGAACATTTAAATTATAAAAAAAAAATCCATAAGAACAATAAAAATATTTTTAAAAGTTTTTATAAATTAAATAAATATTTAAGTGTCCCATAATAAACCTATTAAACCAAACTCTACGAGTCCAACTTGTTGTGCCCAGCCAAGGTGGTGTTCGCCAATGTTGAAGCAAGACCAATAGCCAAGAAAACCATCAACAGAGTAAATCTAAATTCAGGAGATAGAGACACAGCTAGAAATTCATTCCTTGGGAGCCAATATATTGAAACGGGGGTCAAAGTATAAAATTTATAAGTAAATATTTTTTTTTATTAAGAAAACTTGAAATTTGAGCTGATGCTATGTTTCTTATTTCAGATATTAAATCCTTATGTTTAGAGGTGGGGGGCTGTCTTTGCCATGCTATTCCTAGGTCTTCTAATAGTCTGGCGCATGGCCTGGCCACTTTGGCTTTCTCCTCTTGTGAAGAGCTGTTTTGGTGGGATGTAACTCCCTCTTGTATCTTTCCTGGTTTATGATTATAGTCTTTCTTTCAAAAAAAAAAAAAAAAAAAAAAAATCATGATAACTCGCAAATGGGTTCAACTCCATGCCTAATGTGTAAGATACAATAATGAAAAAAAGGGAAGGAATGGATATAAAATGGATTCTGTTTTGGGGAATCAAATGGTAGCAATGGGCCTACCGTAGCACAAATGCAGCTACTAAGATTACAAGGGCCATGAATGATGATCACATTCATAGTTTAACAAGTCATAGATTTTAATTCTCCACATTATAAAAACTAAAATAACAAAGTATCGATTAAATATCCAAAAATACCGTATCTTTAAACTAGAAACTGAAGTACCACATAATCTCAATTAACTCAAACACAAGTATGTCCAACAACTGAATATGCAACGAACAAAAATTTGATAAACATAGACGTTTTCCGATGATAACCGTAAACTAAAACACATCCCAGCAGATGTAAAACATCTCACTTAAGAGGAATGAACCTTGAAGAGTGGGTGGCACCAATACCAGGTCTACCGTGCTTAACAGGCTTGTATGAGATAGAAAACTCAGCCAGATAATGCGAAATCATCTCAGGCTTGATCTCAACCTGATTGAAGGTCTTGCCATTGTACACCCCAATAATGCTTCCAATCATCTCAGGCACAATGATCATGTTACGCAAGTGAGTACGGACTGGCTCTGGCTTCTCACCAGGTGGAGCCTCCCTTTTCTGATCAAACACACAATGAAGAAAGTTACTTAGAAACTGATACTCACAAGAAATCAACAAGTAAAAACTACATGGATTCCCTTCTAATTATATTTTTAATGTGCAACATAAATAAAAAATTAGAGTTGACTAAAGAAAACTGCACAATGAAACAAACACCACATCTCAAAGCATAAAGAAAATCAGACTACAGATTCTATTTGGAAACCAAACAAGCCTTGATACTCTTTAGAGATCAGAAAACATTACGAATCCATCAAGTGTATTCAAAATTCTTCATGTCAATTGGCAACTTGCAAGTTAAATGTCAAGTTAACACTGATATACACGCCACACAATGGGAGAAAAACAGCTACATAACACATTAAGCAGCAGCATTGGTCCACTTTAAGATCATCATAAAGACATGCAATACTCAAAAGATAATTGGCCAAAACCTCACAAGATGATGCATTAAAAAATACCAAATGGTCACATTATCAGTATTGCAATATTCTTATCTGCAGATAGTGTTATTCTCCATGTCAAACTCCAACGTCAAATTGTTATAAAAATAAAAAAAAAATTGGAATCAATTCTATACATTATAGATTACCATAAGACAACCAAATTCCTCTTACAATTTCTTCCGAGATGAATCAAGAACAGCAAATAAGTTTCATTAAGATATCAGCAGAGACACTGCAAGAACCAACATTAATAACATTCTATATATATTGACAGTAAGAAAATGTCAGAAAAAAACTCCAAATGGAGAAGAATGACATCAACAACAAAATGGACTCAAAATATAACAATACACATTAATTCCTAGTTCAACCAGAAATTATGATGCATACATTACACAGATAGATTATTCCAAAATGCAGATAGATGAATCTAAATGAATAAATAAACAAACATAAATGATAAAACTAAATCCTATTAACCAAAAAGTAAATAGCAAGTACAAAGAATCTCTCAATTGATCGAGTAAATATTACACGGTAAATAGATTCAGACCAAGTGAAAAATTCAAACTGCTTTAACATATGATGAAACACTAAAGTAAACCCTAAATCCCAACTACTAATTTCAGAAGGCCACCGATTAAAAAAAAATGATCAAAAGCTTTAGAAATAAAACATACTTGCACTTCCTTACAAACTTTAAACCAAAATATCACACACAAAACATCAGAAACATCATAAATCATAAATCTTATCATACTATAAAAACATAAAGTGAGGACCAAATGTTAAATCACAGGAAACTCACAGTAAAATACAGAAAAAAAAAAGGCAGTAACAAAATAATCAAAGGTTGAGAATTAATACCGCCTTGCGAAGCTTCTTGATGAGAGCCATGGGCTTCCTCTTCAAACCCCTCTGAAACCTACACTCAGAAACAAATATTTTTTATCAGACCCAAAGAGACAACAAATGTGTAACAACATTTGAACATGAGATTACAAGTACCTTCGGCGAGCACGTGCGGGAAGAGCTTGACAAGCTCATCAGTAGACATGTCAAGAAGAGCGTCCAAATCAACACCTCTGAAACTGAACTTCTTGAATGTTTCTCTTCTTCGGCTGCGCCCGCCGTGGCCACCTCAGGATCGACTCCGCCTGTAACAAACAATCAAACAACAATTAAACAACGCTTAAACAAGAATAATGAAACAAAACGGAGATTGAGAGTGTTATTGTGGTTACCATGGTTGGAAATTGGAATGAGAAGAAGAACTGAGACAGAGAGAGAGGCTCCTGCTGGATCTGAGGCCGCTAGGGTTTTTGGGTGAGGGGGAGGAAGAACTTGGTGGTTTTATATATCTTAGTTTTATATAGTGGGCTTGTGTGTGCAACCCTAGAGTAATAATTTTAGATAATTGCTAAGAGGACTTATAGTTATCTATTATTACCAATATGGTCTGATACGGTGTCGTTTGTATCCCGCGAGTGAAAACAACCATATATGGTACTATGGTAGGGTTCTCTATTTATTTTTTATTTTCTTTTTTACAAAAATTCCAAGTAGTGTTATCTATTAGTTGCATCTTCTTAGCAAAATGGTTGGGCAATTCCATGAGTTTTTCTTTCCCATTTAATCGTAAAATATGGGAAAATCTCTTTCTTTTGTAGAGTAGCATTCCAAACCGTACTTATAGCGGTCGCTTTCTGTATGTTTTTTTTTTTTATTGAAATATTATCATACGACTGTCGGGACCTATCGACCTATCGAGATCAAAGAATAAATGTGCATCCGGATATTTACTCTCACAAATCGGAGAGAAAACTCTTCGCACATGTATGTAAAATGTGAATTGTGGGATTTAACCCCCACCACTAATGTGGAACTACTAAGAGGTATGTATGTTTCGTTCTTCTGTATAGTTACGGATTAGTTATTCGTCATTGAATTTCAATCCAATTGTTGACAAAAATCAAATCAATGTAATACGAGATAATATTGGGCTTTAGCCCAAACTTTTTATCCTGTAATGGGCTCAAGTGCCTCTCAAAATGTTTGCACCGGATCTCATCAGTCATCGCCACGCTTGTCTACATTACTAAAGCCTTGGACAAAAATTTGAAGCCCATTGTAGTTAAAGTATGACGGAGAAGCCCAGACCAACAATAATAATTGGGCAAATTGGAATTTGGAATGGTGTACTCAAATAATCGGCAAATATGAAACGAATCAATAACTTTTTTGTTAATCACATAAACATACCTTGGACCGTGTAGATGGTTGACCAATGGCTTAATGTTGAAGGATACAATGGTTTTTAACTTGTGTTTAAAGAAATCATTTCCCTACAAATTTAAAAATAACTTAAAACTATAAAACAATATTAAAATAATATTCTTTAAATTAAAATTAAAATAATTTGTTTTGAATGATGATTCGATGAGGTCTCTCTAGAGACCTTGCCGAATTCTCCCAAGGTCCCAATCGTAAGGAAGCATATCATCAGTCTACCTTGGTAAAACTAGAGATTGATTAAAAACGCTAATTGATCTAATCATCAAATCTTTTATACAATGCCTAGACAAATGAGGTTGACCCAATTGTTTGCCCATTACACCTACATCAAGAGATTGTCTTAGAATTATTTCAAATAATTAAAGAGCAAGTGCAAATACCTTATAGTTTATTCTTTGGAATCGCTACCAAATTAGTTATGGTTTGAGAAGAAATTAAATGAAAAAAGAAAGAAAATAAGAGCATCTCCAACAGCCTCTCCTGAAGACATCCCTTAGCTTAATTAAGGGAGTAGGTGTATTTTTGCAGCTCCAACTAGGGATGGCAATGGGGCGGGTCGGGCAGTCAAGGCCACCCCAACCCTAAACCTGGCTTTCAACGGTTGCCCCAAACCCGACCCATGACCCAAACGAGTTTTCAATTTTCGCCCCAAACCCAATCCGTTAGGGTCAAGGGTGTCCCAAACCCGACCCGAATGATCCGATTCATTTACGTAAATTTAATTTAATATAACACGATAACTAAGTTTAATAAACATTAAATTCATCCGTAAAGTACAAATACAAATCCCAAAATGACTTGAACAAAAATACAAAAATACAAAATACATATAACATTTTCGATATCAATAAAATCCATTCACACTCTTCACCAAATATTTAAACATACAAAAAATTCATTAACAAAATCCATCCAACATCTTCACCATCACTCTGTCTTCTTGAAAACAGGCATGATTTTTTCAAACACGAATCTGTAGCAAAAAAAATAAATTAGTAAAATTAATTAAATCACATTATTAAACACGAATCTTATGGTTCATGAAGTTATCTTTTATCTTTAACAATCATATGGTCAATTAGGTTATTTCAATTATTATTTCACCCACCTTAACACTCTTAAGAACATAATTAACAAGCTTAGGCACAATAGCAAAGATAATATATATATTGAAAAAATCTGGTCCCACGAAAACATACAATATAGAAGGCAGTCAAGGAGTTGTATTTAATTAAAACAAATAAGAACCACAGTTAATCATCTAATTCCTGGTAATCAAGTTGCTTTAGATGGTAGCACAACTACATTACTTTAGTATAACATTTTCTTGCTTTTACTTCTATCTATTACATAAATATGAAATGTCTGAGAGATATACTTCACTCTACCATAATTACATATTGTTTTCTTCAAATTGTTTTCGTTTCAGTCAACATATGTTTCTACTTTCCTTCTTTGTTTTCCTTTATATCTAAAATATATTTTAAAAAATAAATATATATATTCCAGGTCAAACGGGGCAGGCGAGTCAAAAGGGACCGCCCCATACCTGACCCGGTAACCCGACTGGGTAAAAAAATGTGCTCTAAACCCCCCCATTACCCGTTTTCTGCCTCAACCAGCCCCAAACGGACCTGGGCCCCGCGGGTTTGGGACGGGTCGGGGATTTTTATCGTTCCTAGTCCAATAGATCCCTAACTGGCTCCCTTAATTGTGTTTTGGTGGAGTTTTGTGTTTTGGTGGAGTTTACTCCCTTAATTAAAGTGTTTTCAGATCCCCTTAAAGCGGGTTCCACCTATATAGATTATTTTAAATGAGTTCCACCTATCATAATTGATAAACAATATCTAATATTTATTAAACACAATATCTAACATTTAAATAATAATAAAAATTATTAAAGGGGTCATTTAAGGGAGTATGTTAGAGCACATACTCTCTTAGAGCATCTTTATAGCCTCTCTTGAACATTCATTAGCTTAATTAAGGGGGTAAGTGCATTTTTGCAGCTCCAACAGGTTCCTAAATGACTCCCTTAGTTGTGTTCTGGTGGAGTTCACTCCCTTAATTAATGGGTGTTTTCAAACCCCCTTAAAGTGGACTTCACCTATTTAAGATTATTTTATTTTCTTGAAAAACTCCATATATTTAAATTCATAATTGACAAACAATATCTATATTTAAATACAATATCTAACATTTAAATAATAAAAATAAAATATTAAAGGGGTCATTTAAGGGAGTATTGTTTGGAGCACATACACTCTTAATGGTCCCTTACAATAACATACACCCTTAAATAAGGAGTCTCCAGGGAGACTGTTGGAGATGTTCTTAATGGTCCATTGCAATAACATACACCATTAAGGGCCAGTTTGTTATTGCTTTTGAAATGTTAAAATCATATTATTTTAGAATTTTGACATAAATGATGTTTGGTAAAACTTCCAAAAGTGATTAATTGATAATTTGGCAAGTTTTAACAGTGATTTTGAGAAGTAGGTGGGGGGTTACTTTTTGAAAGTGATTATGGAATAACTATTTCAGCATTTAATGAATCTTTTTAATATCATTATTATCCTTTAAAACAAAGTTAAAATCATTTATATACATTATTTTATCTCATAATTAAATATTCTATTTAAATAGTGATTTGATTTATAAACTTTTAAAATATTTGTTGTTCTTATGGGACTTTTTTTTTTTTTTTTTGAATTTAAATATTCTACTTAAATATGATTTAATATATATAATTAATGAAAAAAAAATGAAATAGGGTCCTAAAATAGTCTCAGCACCTTTGCAATAAAATTACTAAACATTTAAATACTGCTTTTGAGTTATACAATAGCTTTAAAATACAGTTAACCAAAACATCTGCTGATAACTTCACCTGATTATTCCTCCAGCACAGCTAACATGATTATTATAAAAGTATACCACACATGGGCCCTCAATAGAGAAGTCTCCAAGGGGAGTATGTTGGAGATGCTTGAAGGGCTCTCATAATTTGATTCATCGGGAACTCAATACGAGCCCTTCCAAAATGAAAAATCAAGTATTGCCATCATATTTTGTTAATGACGGTGTAAAATAAAAAAACAAAAATCTTTATAAAATAAAATTTAGTTTAAATATCATTAAAGAAGTTATTACTGCCGGTATCGATGGATATTATCGAAAGTATAAATTTTAATATAATTATGTGAAATCTCAATGTCACTTGATTTTGGTACAAAAACATTTATAAATAATATATTGTTCCGCAATAATGACCCTAAAGTTTTAATAATTAAAATTAAAATAGATAATATAAACAGCGAGAAATATGATGCACGGCTACTCTTTTGTCTTATATACACCATTTGAGGTGTTCGTTGCTGCTTCCCGAGTTAAAGAAACAATAATGCTAGAGGACTCAAAAAAGTTATCTAATTTTAGACCCAAACCTATGTAATAACATCACACATAACATGGGCCCACGTCACTCTTCCAAGATTTCATGTGATTACACCACACAGGTTTAAGTCCAAAATTTGGATCACTTTATTGGGTTCTTTGCATTATTGTAAAAAAATCTTTTGTCAATCAGACAGACATTTTGATATAAGTAGACATTCTATTTGCTAGGCGAAAAGTAATTCAACTTTTCCATTTATATATAAATATTTCCCCACAGAACATTGACTACAGGTTTGATCGATAACTAATTTAATATATCATATTTTAAAACATAAAAGGAAAAAAATATTATAACTAGGGTAAAATAGTCATTTTATACATAAAATAATAATAGCCAAAGGAACCCATATGTTTTTATAATTATAAATCACCCAAAAATATTATATACCATTACCTCAAAAAATTAGAAAATTACAAATCTATGTTTTATAATAGAAAGTACTCATATTTTCCCTATATTTTGCCCTATTATTAGTAATCTCCCCCTCTCTATTTTTCATTTATGGCCACTTTCCCCCCCCATAAATCGAAAGTATCACCACTAATGCCTTCCCATTAGATTCCATCCAAAATATTAATTTCACGTTAAAGACGGATTGCACTTCAATAATGGAATAAATGGGTTTTAAAAATAAATTATGGAGATTAAAAAATGATCGAAATAAAGCAACAACAACAATAATAATACATTAAAGGAAAAAAAAAAAAAAAAACCTAACTTAAACTTAAAAAACCAATATTAAATCTTATCGCTTTCATCTTCTCCCAATACACCCAATCATAACCCACTCAACACTAAACCCTAGCCACCACCACCACCAAAATCAGTGCTCGATCTGGGAGCCGAGGAGATTCCGACTATCGTATCTTCTCTATCTTCTTAAAAAAAATGAAATCTGAAGGGTACAGAGGGTCAAACCTTACTGCCCCTTAAAGTGGGTCAGATTGCTTAAAGGACATTATTACCCTTCATCTCTCTTTTTTAACTATTAAAAAAAAAATCATCTTCCATACAAAAATAAAAAATAAATAAATCATCTAATAAATAAATTTAAAAATAAAGCTTATATCTTCCTCATCCATATGGGAACAAAAAATCATCAATATAATGTCTCCAAAACTACAAACCACACAGAACCATCTTCATCAATCTACCTAAAAAATTGAAAAATTAAATAAAAAAATATCTTTGTAAAAACTTAAAAAAATTAAATTAAATTAATTAAAGAATCTATAGAGGATCTCTTCTGTACATCATCATCATCAAAAAAACTCATCAAACCCACACCATTTCTTCTTCTCTCTTCATTTTGCTACTTTAAACACGAAATCGACCACACTCATACACCACACCACCACCGCACCCAATACCCCAAAACTCTAAGGGGTGGTCTGGTAAGTAAATTTGGGTTTTTTCGTTTTTGAATTTCAAAATGATTTCAAATTCACGTTGGTTAATTGTTTTTGATTTTATTTTCAAAAAACAAAATCAGTGTTAAAATTGAAAACACATGGAAAACTACTTAAACTCATTTCATTTTGTTTTTCAATCAAATACACATTATTATTTTTTTCCATTCTACCATTCAACTTCTTCTCTTCGATTGCATCTTCTTCTTCTTTCTTCTTCTTCATCTTCTTTTCTTCTTCTCCTCCTTCAACGGCATCTGCTTATTCTCTTATTCTCATATTTCTCGTATTCTCTTTTTCACCTCCTTCTTCTTCTTCCTTTCTCCATGAGCAGGTCTAACGCCATAAGAGGTGAGATCCTCCTCCGGTGATGCCATATTCGACCTTGGTGCCGTTGATATGTCCTCCAAGAGCAGATCAACTCTTTTTTTTTCCTTGTATTATTATTAGTTTTTGAGTTTTTTCTACTACCTCTCTCTCTCTCTCTCTCTCTCCTCTCTCTCTCTCCTCTCTCTCCTCTCTCTCTCCTATATATATATATATATACATACAATTTTTCTATTGTCAGTTCGTCCTGATATAAAATATTTATGACGAAAAATGTGGATCATTAGATTTACATGCTTGACTCAAAGTGTATACACTTCCCAAAACTTCTTCATAATCTATGGTCACATTCTTCGTCCTGATATATATCATATCAGGACGAACTAATAGTAGAAAGACTATATAATATATTATATATATGAAATCTCAAACAATTCTCCTCTGATTCTGACACCCTCTAACCTCTCAATCACTAATATCCAATTTAATTTCCTCATTTTCGTGTTGAGTATGGTTTTTGTATCTCAGTTTGTTTTATTATATATGGTATTTGTGTTGTTGGGTGTGTTTTTTGTGTTTAAAAAGATGAACTTTTTTGTGTTTATTGGGTGTTGTGCGGGTTGGATTCTTGATGTTTCGTTGTTTCAAATTTGCAAAGGGTAGCTGAAGCGTGAGTTTCGCCATGGCCAAAAGTTCCTTTAAGCTTGAGCATCCATAGATTTATTTGATAATTATTTGTGCTTTTATTCAAATTAAAAAATTATAATAGGGAAGATAATAGGAAAATTATATAATTTTATATATTTTTCGATTAATCTACCAGACGCATTTTTTCCGTTTTTTATTTTCATAATACAACTTTCAGTATTTGCCACCAGACGTGTTTTAGGATTTCGAAACTGAAACCAAAAATACTGTTTTCATTTTCGAAAAACCGTAAACGAAAAACCGCTATAGGACGCACCCTAAACTCTCTCTCTCTCTCTCTCTCTCTATCTATCTATCTATCTATCTATCTATCTCATCCACACTCTCCCTGTTTCGGATCCTTTCATCAACGCTTGGTTTTTGATTTGGTGGTGCCAATCTCTTCTCATCAGCATTGTGGTGCCGATCTCCTCCTAGTGGACATTACTTTGGTGCCGATTGAGGTTTGGGGTTTTTGATTTGGGGGTGGTGGTGGTGTGTTCTGGGTTTGGTTGGTTGAAGGTTCATTCGTTTGTTGTGCGTGTGTGTGTGTTGTGGGTTGATGGGGTTGAGTTGGGTTTGGTGCGTTTTGGGGTTAAAGATTTCTGGTGCATTTCTGGGTTCTAAATTCTTGTGTGTTTCTGGGTTTGATTTTCTGGTGTGTTTATGGTATAGAAAAAAAATGTTAGAATCTTTTTTTTTTTTTTTTGTTGAAATAATGTTGAATCTGGTGTTGGTAGGGTGGTGATTATGGTGTTTTGAAACCTGGGTTCTAGGTTTGGTGATGTTGGTGGAAGTTCTGGGTTTGCTGGTGTTAATGATGATGAATGGTTGAATAACCTGGGTTCTAAATTTGGTGATGATGATGGAAGTTCTTAAGATCCAATTTGGATTTGGATCTCAGCTTTTTTTTTCTTAATATTTTGTTTTTATGATTTCATGATTGAAGTTACTAGTGATATGGTCTTGCCCTTCGCCAAAATGTTTCTAGAAAAAATCATTGTAAGTTTACACTTTTACCCTCTGAACTTTGACGAAATCTTTGAAACCTCAAGAGCTTGTTTGGCACACTAGTATCCCATCATAATTTTATCCCACTTACATGGATAAATTACTCCCAACCAAAACAATGGGATTCAAATGAATCCCATCTCTTCTTCGTTCATCTATCATCATCTTCTTCTTAGTCGAAACTCAGTGACCTCTTATCCTCTCTTCTAGGGATGGCAAAATTATCCACGGTTACAGATATCCATAAGAATCCGTTCCATTTAAAATGATGATGGATACTATTATTTCGGGGACGGAGCAGGGATGGATGGTTATCCTATCCATTTTATTTTCGGAGATGAGGGATGGATATCATCTATGGATATCCATCCCCATCCGGATCCATATAGATTCAATATTTTAAAAATATAAAATTTATTTGTATTATTAATTCTAATTATATAAGTTATTATTATTTTATATTGAACTTTATTGGATGTATTTGATTCTCTTAATAGGATAAATGTACCATTACATATGTTTGTTACATTTTTCTCTTGTAACTATAAAAATTTAAAGTATTTTCATCGATATGAATATAAATGGAGTGTGGATGGATATCTCTACCTTAATTAGCGGATTATCCGAATCCGCCCGCTCACTTAGAAATGGGGATGGATGCGGGGATAAAAAATATATTTCAAACGGATATGGGATGATTAGGGTATTGATACCCAATTTGATCCATTGCCA
Organism: Acer saccharum; assembly: GCA_030490815.1. NCBI lineage: Eukaryota > Viridiplantae > Streptophyta > Magnoliopsida > Sapindales > Sapindaceae > Acer > Acer saccharum. The sequence goes on from CM059869.1 coordinate 10,245,806, forward strand.
TCCCTACCCTCTTCTCTCTTTGTTAGGAATCAACTACCCAATCAATTAATTACACCAACACACCAAATCAATTAACTAAACCAACACCCAAATCAATTAATTACATCAACACAGAAAAATTGGATGCTCGGATTTTTTTGTTCGGCTACTGAGATTTTTATTTTTTTTTTATTTTTATTTTTTGCCAAAAGGAATGGCACTAAACAAAAAGAGATCCCACACCAAAAAAACAGCCAAGCAAGACCAAGCCCAAAATACACAACAAAAAAAAATCAGACCTGATGCAGAACACAACCAACAAATTAAATCTCCCCAGACAAAATATTAGCATCCATGTTAGACAAAATAGCAGCATCCATGTTAACAGATAAAAATGGAATTTCTTGTGCTCTTGATATGATCCTTGACTATCATCACACCATCAGGACATAAATGGAGCTAATATTGCTTGTGAATCAGCTACCTGTGGTCGGGCTTTGAAAAAAAAAATACCCAAAGCAATAGCTAAGAACTGGTTCCTTGTGGAGCATACAAATTCCGGGGTCAATATTGCTATGGGAGAAGAAAGAGAGAGAAGAAAAGAAGATAAGATGAGGAAAGAAGAACTGAGGAAATGAAAGAAAAAAAAAATAGATGGGTTTTGCCGTTTTGGTAAGTCAATCTTTCACATGGAGTCTGGCGATATGGGGATATTTATCTTTTTTCTTTTTTATTTGATTTAATTTTTTTTTAATCAGGTTAAGTTTACATAATTACCCTCCTATTTTAATCCTATCATGAGTTGCACCAAACACATGATTACTCTATTTTAATCTTATCCTATATTACACCAAACATAAGATAACATTAAAATTAATCTCATCCAATCCTATCCAATCCATTCTATCATATCCCATAAAAATAATCTTATTATATCCCGTGCACCAAACGAGCCCTAACAGAATTGGACGGTAGAGACCCAAAAACATATTTTGATAACTAGATACTAGAGAGTCAACACAATCTGAAACCGGGGACCAGTTTGACTATTAGGTCAAACTAAATGGACGAAAATGAATTTCATGCTCTATCAAAGTATTGTAGCCATTTTTCAATATTTTTGTTCTTTACATGTACATGAAACTTGTGTTCTTAGTTCAATTTATACTTTTTAAATCTCCTAGATTCAACGGATTCGGTTTCAAAACTGAATTCGTCAAAACCACGAAAATGAGTTTTCATTTGCAATTCTTGTAGAAATTTTTTATTTGATTGTTTTTATTGCTATATTGACATTAAACTTTTGTTTTTAATCCTTTTATGCTTATTGTTTTTGTAACTAACTATGAGATCACAATTTTTGACACTTCTAGGTTAAACCTTCAAAACTAGTTTTAATATCTAAGTACTGTAGCAATTTTTTTTTCATTAATTAATTTTGTTATTTATATTTATATGAACAATAATGCTAGAGGATCCAAAAAAGTAACCCAAACCTATGTGGCAACATCACATGAGATCTTTGGGAAGAGTGATGTGGGCCCATGTTGTGTATTATATTGCTACATAGGTTGAGTCTAAAATTTGGGTCATTTTTTTAGGTTTTCTAGCATTATTGTTATATGAAATGTGTGTTCTTTAGTTTCTTATTTTTTTGTAACTAATTGTGAGAACACAATTTTCGACAATTGGGATTGAAACCTTCAAAAACCGTTTTAATATCCAAGTATTGTAGCCATTTTTTTTTCATTTTATTTTAATTTTTGTTGTTTATATTTATAGAAATTTGTGTTCTTAGTTTAATTTTAATAATAAACCCAAGTTTCAATGAAATCGAATCCATTGAAACCCTAAAAATGAGTTTTAATTTGATCGTTTTGTTGTATAAATTTATATTAAACTTTTTAATCCATTTTATAATTATTTTTTTAAACTTAACTATGAGATTACAATTTTCATTAATTTTGGCAATTTCAACGAATCCGGATTAAACCGAATTCGTCGACAACCTTCAAAACCATCTAAACCTCATCAAAATCCATCGAACAAAACTATAATACACCCATTGTAATCCTTTTTACCTCACGTTATTCTTCTAATTCCTCTCAACCGTCGATTATACCCAATCCAACGTGTCATATTCAGCCAATTGACACAACATCAGCAATCCGCGTGAAGCCGATTTCCACCAATCACAGCCCGCCTTATAGATCCTCAAACGTCGATCAAACCCCAATCCAACGTCCCTCATTCAACCAACATCCCTAAAATTCACGATCCGCGTGACTCTCATTTTGACCAATCACAGCCCGTCTTTTTCCTTATAAGTTAGCTCCCTCAAATCCGCTTCCCTCCACATCCACCATTTCAAATCAAAGTCTGCAAAAGCAAGGTTGACGAAAAAGAAACAAGAAAAATCTGAATCTCTGTTTCGATCTGCAATGGCTCCTGCAACTACAAAGGCCCCAAAAGAGGGAAATTCAAAGAAGACGACGACGTTGGCACCGAAGAAGCCTAGAGCCTATCCTTCTTACTATGAGGTAATATACATCTTCCTTCTCGTTTGTTTGGTTCTCTGCCGTTTGATCGGTTTTTGATATGTGCGTTTTTTCAAAATTTGCAGATGGTAAACGAAGCGATAACTGCGTTGAAGGAGAGAACTGGATCTAGCCAGATCGCGATCGCGAAGTTTATCGAGGAGAAACAGAAGAATCTTCCTAATAATTTCAAGAAATTGTTGCTTGTTCAGTTGAGGAAGCTTGTCGCTAACGGCAAGCTAGTTAAGGTCAAGAACTCCTTCAAGCTCCCGCCTAAGACTTCCTCTACCAACACCACTGTCGTCGCTGCCGTCAAGAAGACGAAATCTTCGTCAACTCAGAAGCCAAAATCTTCCTCAACAACCACCGCCGCTGCCAAGAAGACAAAATCTGCCTCCGCTAAAGACGCTGCCAAGAAGCCCAAATCAACCATCAAAAGCGACGCCGCTAAGAAATCAAAATCGGCCTCCACAAAGGCGGCCCCTGCTGCCACAAATCGGAAAGCTCCTGCTGCAAAAGCTGCGGCTAAGAAGCCGAAGGTTGATGGGAAGAAAGCGGCGGCTGCGACCAAGGCTAAGAAGCCGAAGAGCATAAAGTCACCGGTGAAGAAGGTCGCGGCCAAGAAAGGAAAGAAATGAGAGTCTTTGTGTGTGTTTTTAGAATTAAGTATGTAAATTCTTTGAACACTCATTTGCATCTGCTGAATGTATTTTTTTTTTTTTAATAGAGTTTGGAAAATTAATGTTTGAAATTCTCATTCAAAAACAACTTCAAATCACTCTGGAATTTAATTCGTCTCCAAGCCGTTTACATCAACAACTGCGACAACCAAATTTAAAAATTTTCGATTCTCTGGATTGAAGTTTTAAGCTCCAGTTGAAGGGCAGCCCTTGTCGGGACAAAACGATGTCTTTCCAAACGGAGCCGGGCTCGAAATGGAGTTCGGGTCGCTGCTAAGCTCGTATACGGATTCAGCATTGGTTTTCAATCGACTTACATTTTCCAAGCATTTGATTTCATCAGGATCAATCAGCAGCTTGTTGTCTCCATTTTCCACGCAATCAGCTACGCATTTAAAACGAAAAATAAAACTAATTCATATAATCATTTAAAAAAAAAATACAATTATCTAAAATAAAATGAAAGCAACTAATGTAAATATTATAATATTGTTATATAAATAAATTTTAGGAGAAATTAAGCTGACAACCATGAGGTTTGATTAGTTTACATACCTTTGGTGGGCCGCCGACAGCATTGGTGCAGTAGAGCCTGGCATTGTCAACCAATTTGGAATACTTTGGAAATGCAATTGCAAATCTCTTGTGAGACTGCAATTGTGAATTCACTCTCACTGCCCTCTTCACCATTATAGCTCTCCTGTTACATTTCCACACACACACACATGAGATTTTCATAGACCTCATGACACTCAAACCATTTTTGAATGTTATAATAATAATAATATAATTACCTGATCCCTCTAACAACAGCAAGATAAGCATCGCAAACAACTCCCAGCAACTCAATCCTGTAGGGTTTCCTGACTGTCCGTTTTCCTGCTTGTATTGCTGCTCATCTTCTTCGTCAACCTTTTCCCAGTAAGTTTCAATAACAGTGCCATCTTCGTTTACTTTGTAGCCGACCCCCATCCGGTAACGACATTTATGGACATTACGAGCCATGGCAATGAGCTGCTCCACAAAAGGCTCCCATGACAAAGTTCCATCCATTATCACGTCTCGCCCTTCGTTTAGGGCCGTTACTAGAAGTGATGATGCTGCATCTGTGGACGACTGATGCACCTGTAAATTCAATAATTAATTAATTGCTTCATATAATTAATTAGTTGATAATTTAATATAAGGGGTGAATTGCACAAACATCACCGAGACCGAGGTTACTAAAATTTACATGTATACGACACATTTGGATATATTTACACAAACCCTACCTACGTTTGTGAAATGTTGCACAGACATCTCCTGCCGTTAGATTTCTTCCATTAAGTTCTAACGATTGAGGGCATTATAGTCTTTTTGGCCAAATAAAAATAAATTAAAAAAAAACATTTACTTTATAGTTTATTATTTAAAACATTCTAATTAAAAATAAAATTAGAGATAGAGATAGAGATTTTAACTATCTCTATCTCTAATATGTGCGCACTACTCTTCCTTTTTTCTTGCATTTTGGATTCTAGATAGATGTGTAATTCTGTTATAATTGGTCTATAAATAGGCCTGAATTAATTTGAATTATACTCAAACAATTGGTCTATAAATAGGCATAAAAGAATTATACTCAAAAACTTATCCTCTTAATCTTCTCTATTGCCTCTCAAATTCTTCTCTATCATAGACGTATCTAGCTTCTCTATATGCTATTCTTCTATTTTCTGCTTATTTTCCAAATTGAATATAACAATCTCTCCACCAATTATAAAAAAATATAACAATGAGAGATCGAGAGCCTTTCCATCACTCTCATTGCAACACAAAAAAATCACACCAAGAACCCATATCATCCTCCACAAACTCAAAACCACCTACAATACTCCAAAAATCAAATATTTTTTCAAACCCATCCTTTGTTCAACTTCAATTTAATAAACACCCAGTACAGTTTTGCATTCAACCAGTGCCGGTCCTGAGGTTTTGGAGGCCCCAGGCAAATATATATAATGGGGCCTTTTATTTAATCTCCCAGCTGAATCTTGTGAAATCCCGTACTTAATAATAATAATAATAATAATAATAATAATAATAATAATATATTATATTTTTTGAGAAAATTTACAAAAGCTTAATCAAAGTAATTTTCATCAAGTTTATATCGCGATACATAGAAAAAAACAAACTGAAAAACAAAAAGTTATGATCAAATAGATCTTCATGATAGTTTCCACTCAAAGAAATAACATATGTAAATATGAAGAGACGAACTTGCTTAGAAAATGAAAAGGGATGAGGAGACCTCCTTTTTTATTTTATTTTATTTTATTTTAAATTTTTTAGAATTTAAAAAATAAATAAAATAAAAGGTATATTTGGTAATGTTTGGAGCGTGCTTACAAAATATAATTTTTAAAAACTCTTAATGAGGTGTATAAGCAAAAAGGGATGCACATACAAATTTTCAAGGGTACAAATAGAGCTACTCATTTGCTTTTAATAATTATGATGAAAGTCCATTTTGAGCTCAATCTTTATATAAGAAGTTGATTTCCACATCATTTTTCTTATTTAGGGCCCAAATTTGATATAATGATATGAAGTTTGAAAAATAACAACAAATTTGGACCCTTTTTGGGATAATTTTATTATTTTTTTAAATCAAAGTTTAAATATGTAAACACTAAACACAGAAAATAAAAATAAAAAATGGACCCTTTTTAAGCCTTTTTTTTTCTGTGCCCTGGGCAGGTGCCCCTAGTCGACCCACCTCAGGGCTGGCATTGCATTCAACCTTAACTCTAGCAAATGACAAAGATCATTGGTTGTGAGATGAAGCTGAGATTTTTTGGTGTTTGTTCGAATCAATAATCGGGTTGAGATATTTGGTGTTCGTTTGATTTTAGATTGAGATTTTTGCTTTTTGGTGTTCGATCATTTGATTTTGGATTGAGACTTTTGGTGCATGTCTGTTTGATTGGGTATGGATATGTGTGGCTTTTGAAATTTTATAGTTTTTGTTACTAGAACTGATCTAAGATGAAGGTGGTATTTGGATTCTCGAAATTTATGGTGTTTGGGGGTCAAGAAAACGCAAGAAAATGAAAGAAAGGAAGAAAGAAATTGAAAGAGAGAAAATAGGGATATATTTTATTTTTTCCTTTCCAGTTCTGACTCTGACCAACATAAAAGAAGAAGTTTTTTTTTTTTGATCCATAAAAGAAAAGATTTATTATTTATTTTTAATTACTTAATATTTTAATATATTTTTAAATTAAAAAAAAAATGAAAATAAAGGATATTTTAGACTTTTGGAAACTTTGACCGTTGACCATTAGAACTTAACGGAAGAAATCTGACGGCAAAAGATATCCGTGCAACATTTCTCAAACGTCGGGTAGAGTTCGTGTAAATATGTCCAAATGTGCCATATGAGTGTAATTATTCCTAATCTCGGGGCATGTTTGTGCAATTCCCCCTAATAAAAGAGAGTGTAATTAATGTGTACCAGTTCGGAAGTTTGGAGCATGTCATCGTGATGGCCCATAGAGTGAAGGGCTTTGTAAACAACGTCCGTCTCTTTGAAGGCATCTGCTTCGACTACCACAGCATTTGCTGCTGCTCCTAACCAAAATGATCTGTCAATCACGCATATACAGAGTACAATGAAGTTAATTAACAGTACTTAAGTGAATTTATTGAATGGGGAATGCTATCTACCTTTCCCATTTGTCTTTCCCACTCATTACTTGACACGTGTATACTTTTTCATTTAATAAAAAGCTCTCACTTTTTGTTACAAAGTTTGTTTACGTCTTTACCTCTTATTAATGACATGATAGAAGCAGCTATCAAGGATAAATACGTAAACAGTTTTGTAACAAAAAGTGAGAGTCTTTTATTAAATGAAAAGGTGTACACGTGTCAAACAATGAGTGAGAAAGACAAATGGGGAAGGCAAATGGGAAATGTGGATAGCATTCCCCTTATTGAATTGCATAGGTGTTAATGAAATAGTTATTACTCTTTCATGATGTCTTTGAGGACAGTGCTCTTGCCAGCTCCCATACCACCACCCATTAGAAGCAGCACCGGACTCCTCTCACTCAGAGCCGCCGGCACCATCACGTCCGAATTATTCGATCCTATCGCCTTCATCTCCTCCACTAGTGTAGAGAACACTCTCGCCACCTTCAAGTGTTTAGTCACCTTCTCAAATCTTTGTTTCCTGTCAAAACAATTCAAATTCCATCCCCTAATTACACTATTACATAAATTCAAAGTTTTTTTTTAGAGAGGAAGGACCTTATAGTACATGTGTGAGACGTTTAGCATTGGACCAACCTCATCTCCAATTTAAACAAAGAATATTGATGTCCAATTTATAACAATTTTAAGGACCACAATTGTCGACCCTTTTCTATCCTAACAACTAGGGGTGGGCGTTTTCGGGTTGGGTTGGGTTGAAAATTTTTCAACCCAACGTAAATTTTAACCCAACCCAACCCAACGTAAATTTTAACCCAACTCAACCCAACCCAATATTTGTCGGGTCGGGTTGGGTTGGGTTGGGCTGATCAGGTTGGGCTTTTTAAGCCCAATAGAAAAAATATATTTGAATTCAAATTTGTTATATCAAAATTCAAATTTAAAATAATTTTTCACTCTAATATCATATCACATAGAGTTTAGGTTTCTTAAAAACATCAAAATCAAATCACAATATATAATAAAAAATTGTTTAAATATCTATTGCATAATAAAAATATAACCATTTATCTAACTTGGAAAGTCTCCATCTGAGCCTCCCATCCATTTACAAATATAATCACTTCGTCGAATAATAATATCTCATGGTTGGATAATCTATTATTTATTTCAACCAACATAATAGTTTGTGTTTATATACAATTATTAGATTTTTTTCTACCAAATTCTTAATCAAATCCTAAGAAAAAAAATGCATTTTAAAGTATAATCAATATGTGCCAATAAATACAAAAGATAAAGACAATAAAATTGTATATTTTTAATAAATGTATTGTATATTATGGTATAAAATATTTAAAATTATGTATTTATATTTGTCATTTATAATATTATAAATGGTGAATGAGTAAATTTTTTAAATATTTTTAAAAAATGAGATCTCATAATAAATCTAATAATAAATAAAATTATTTAATTATTTATTTATTTATGTCGGGTTGTCGGGTTGGGTTGAGTTATATTTTATTAACCCAACCCAACCCAACCCAATCTCAAATGCAACCCAACCCAATCTAGTCAGGTTGGGTCGGGTTGGGTTGGCGGGTTGGTGCCCACCCCTACTAACCACTAGCGCTCCACTACTGACTATATAACAGTATCACGAATCATTCACGTTTGCCTTTTATAAATAAGAATCAATAAATGTAAAATGTTCAAATTCAGTAATTCACAAGCCAAAAAAATAAAAATAAAAAAACCGGAAACCGATGACTTTAAAATGAAGGGATATAATTATTTTCATCCCTATACTTTTCCATATTATACACTTTATCTCCTCTAGTTTCAGTAATGATCATTTTCCCCTCAGAAAACTAAAATATTAGACATTTTTCCCCCTTAAAAACCAAAATATCAAACATTTTGCCCTCTAACCGTTAGGAAGTCCGTTAGTCAACAACTTTGACCGTCAAAAAATCAATTAAATAACTTTATTACCCTTGAACACATTAGTTATGTCCTCTAATGACCCTACAAATATGTTCAAGGGAAATAAAGTCATTTAATTGATTTTTTGACGGTCAAAGTTGATGACTAATGTCCTTCCGTGTCTAATATGGCAAACTACATGGAAAAAATGATTATTTCCCTAAAATAAATTGACTGGTCACCAATGTCTAGTGGTACTTTCTAGGACATTCAAAATTGGGTTTGAGAAAAGTACAAAGTCCCCTCATACTGTCAAATTAATATTGCAAGCTCAGCTGTTTCAATAATAATAATAATAATATTATTATTATTATTATTATTATTGCATGCTGTACTCTAAACACGATTAGATATAGTCAAGATTCAAAATTATGTGATCTCAAATTCTAATAAATAAACTACAATAATTGAACATGGCCACACATCAGGGGTGTGGATGCAATTTCCCCTATTTTAAAACGCAACTTGACATTCGATTATCTCAATAGGGTCAAAACTAAATACATTAATAATATATTAGCAAGGTATATGATATAATATTAATAATAATATTATACATATTTCACTATTTTTGGCACGATCATAACGTGAACAGAAAGAAAAATACACAGAGAATAAATTATAAAGGAGACTGGAGAGCGCTAATAGATAAAAAATTGGTGAGTGGATGGACCTTATCATTATTGAATATTGATTCAAATTGAATATGTTTTCGCAATCATATTTCTTTTAAAATAATTCAACCAATAAGAGAGAGTACCTTGTTGCTGCCATCACAAAGTTCTTGAGCTTTGGTTTCTTCTCCGATTCATCACTTAGAACCTACAAGCCCAGAAACAAATTAATTATTAAAATAAATAAACAAGATTTAATTCGATGAAGAAAAGAGAGATATATATACCTGGGTAATCATAGAAGGAGCTTGGCTCCAGTGAAATGCAAAATAGCTAAGGATGCATTTATCAAACTCTTCTACAAGCTTTACATACAAAGACTCAGCCTCAGATTCATTTGAAAAATAATCATACATGTTATCTTCACACCCTTTTGATTTCTTCAAATAATCATAAGCCAACTTGCACAGCTGTGGACACTCATTTGCATCTGCGAATCCCAGTTGCCGAGCTGTGCACAATATATATACAATCTAAACTCACTAAAATGAAAAAAAGAAAAAGAAAAAGAGATCATATAGTGAAGATTTAGAATATATATACCAACATAATGTGAGAATCTTTCAAGTTTTCCGACACGGCCGGACCCTGTTCTGTCCAGTCTGGGGATGATATTTTGGTCGCCGATAAAGGTTTTGGTCTTTCTCCGGCGGTAGTGAGTTGCAGCGGCGGCGACGGCTCCGGCGAAGGAACGACAAGAATATGTGAGAGGATGAGTTTACCATGGCCACCGTCTGAAAAAAATATTCGATATAAACATTTTATTAGTATTGAAAACAAAAAAGAAAAGGTGGTGATCAGACTTGAGAGAAATTAAGTTATGAATTGGCTCACCAAGCGGCATCTTCAATTCACAGGAGAGGAGACTCAACTGCAAAAACTCTTTCTTGGAGGTTTATTTATTGGATTGAGAATAATTAGAGACATATCAGATTATCAGATCATATATACTATATGATTGACAGGTGAACTGGTGAGGGTGGAAAAAATCTTGCATGGGTCCGTCACACACTGAGACGGACCAAATGAAATTATACCATGTGGTATAAAATTTAATCAATTTGATTTATATTTTTTAGTTCAATTAGATGATGACACGTGTAAAACTTTTAACTTCTTTTCTCTTTGTCACTCCTCTCTCCTCATTCAATCGTTTCTCTCTCTCCTTTCTCCCTCTCTCCCTCTCTCTTCCCACCGTTCTCTTCTCTCTCCTCTCCGCCTCTTCTTCTCTTCTCTAATGTCTCTCTCTTCCCACCATGTGCATCCTATAGAACAATATACTGAGTGGCGGATTGCAGACCTGTGTATATATCACAATTCATAGATCAACCCAAGCCAAGAAATTGGTAGTGTGATTGAGGCTTGACCTTTCTTAGTGCATCTCCAAGGGGCTCCCTAAATCCTCTCCTTAACTAAAATAGGGAGCCAATTTTGGTTTTAAAGCACTCCAAGGGACTCCCTAAATGGCTCCCTATTTTAGAGAGCCTCTTGGTGGCTCTCCAAATGTAGGGAGCTCCCTATCTTTTCTCTCTTATTTTTGTAATATTTTTTTAACTGATTTTGTTATTAAAAAAATGATATCAATTTTGTATTATTATTTGTTAAAAGTTTGAAGGTTGTTATTAAATAAATTTATTTATATTTTAAATTTAAAAAAGGAAAATACTTGGGTACTGACCGGTCAGCACCCAAGGTCAACTTTATGTTTTGATTGGTTGAAAAATCCAACACAAGCCCCATGAATTTAATATCAGGCACCTTTAATGGTTTTTTCAACCAATCAAAACACAAAGTCAGTACCTTGGGTGCTGACCGGTTAGCACCCAAGTATTATCCTTTAAAAAATATTAAAATATTAATGACTAACTATAATAGAGAGCATAGTTGGAGTGACTTCATAAGAAGTTGCTAGCTAAAATAGTTAAAATTTACCTACAAGCGATGCTCTTAGGAAACTTTTTTTTTTTTTTTTTTTGACATAAAATTTCGATTAATCTTGTCAGATACAGGAGAATTACTTGGTTGCATATGCAGCCACACTCATTTCATATTTCATTAAAAAAAAAAAAAAAAAAAACTTAATTGGTTTTCTAAATGAAGTTAAGATTTGAAATTAAAGGGAAAAGAGAAAATGGATATCGAAAAAACGGAAAAAAAAGTGATTTGGGAAAGATATGATAGTGGGCTTGTGGCTGCCTGGCTGGTGTTGGGAGGGAAGAAACAAAGAGAAAGAAAGAAAGATATCCATGGATTGAGGAGAGAGAATAAAGTGACGAACGAAGGAGATTAAAAGATTTTTAAATTCTTTGCCATCTGTCAATACATAATTAGAGGAAGGAAAAAAATAAAGCTTAGTTTTAATGGTGTGCTACAGCTGTAATTTCAATGTATCCGTCTCACACACATCACATATAGGACAGACTCGTGGAAGATTTTCTCGTGAAGGTGAGTTGGGTTTATTCTTTTGTGTTTAAATTTTATTTTGTTCGTTTCAATAAAGATTAGACAACTTCATTTCACGGTTCCACACTTTTTTTTTATACAATTGAACAGTTGAATTATATTTATTATTAATTAATTTAAAGATAAAAGAATAAAGGGTTTTTAACAAAATTGTCCTATTTTAGGGGCTAAATTGCAAATTTATCCTAAAACCCAAATAAATTACAAAAATGTCCTAAAATTCCAAAATACCTCTACTCATAACTACACCCCATTTATTAACCTTATTTATTACATTTACTGACCATCAACTAACAATTTACCAACAAACTCATCAAATCATTAAGAGCATCTCCAATACAAATATACATTTTTGAGTTTCTAAATAGTGTCACATTAGCATTTCTATTTATTATGGGCCCACTTTTGAATTTTTTTTTAGAGAAATGCATATTCACATCTCCATTGCAATTATCTAGAGTCAAATATGCACCAATTTTATATCCAATCATAATAAAACAATTATTACACTCTTTCTCCTTTTTTATTTTATAATTAAATGAGGTTTAATCTTATTGGTGTAAAGAGTTGAAAGCTTTAATCTTATTGGTGGAAAGAGTTAGAAATCATAGTCAGCATTTCTAGGAGAGTTTCTAGAATTAGAAACCCAACTCCATATTCTCTAACTTTTTTTTGGCTACATCATCTCCATATTCAACTTAGATAATAGCATTGGAGAGAGTTTCTCTAACTTTTTTAATATCTATCCTATGTGGTACTCCATTTTCTCCAAATACATAATAGCATTGGAGATGCTCTAACTAAACAAAATCTAACATTTTTCTTTCTCTACACCACCTTTCCTTTTCATATTTTAGGTTTTAAAAACATTGAGATTGGTATTTACATCAAAAGAAAAAGAAGCAAATATATGCGAATACCATCATCAAAATAAGGGATTAGGAGGTTGGAAAAATAATTCTACAATGTAATACTTACCTTCAAACAACTTTATATAACAATCCCCTATGTTTTTTGGTTTTAGTTTGTGGAATTGATTTTTGTTGTTGTTGTTTGAGGATTTGACTTTTGGTTTTTATTTGTAGGATTGATTTTTGGTTTGGATTGTGTTTGGAGATTTAGAAATTAGATTGTGTATGGAGATTGAGAAAATGAAAGAGAAGAACCGGTGGTGGTGGGTTTGTTGGTGGCCGTGTTTGTGGCTAGTGGTGATCCAATATCTGATCTACATTTTTTTTTTTTTTGATTTAGTGGAGATCCACCAAATCCATAATTTAAATTAATTTGTTTTTGTTCTTTGGATTTTGTGGATTGGATCTCCACTGTCCATCTCATGATATCCAATCTAGATCTCCACCGTCTATCTCGTGATATCCAATCCGAATCTCCTCCAAATCCATTTAAATTTTAAGATTTTATTATTTTAAAAATTTTAAATATTTAGTAGAATGGTAAAATAGTATTTTCACTAAAAATGTTAACATAAGGATTAAAAGAGATAGAACTGGAACTAGAGAGATGAAAACGGCTAAAAAAATCAAACTAGAGGGACGCTTTTAATTTTTACCCTTTAATTAATCACACAAGAAGATTGGTTTTGTTGATTTAATATGTATATATCTTAAGAAAATCATTAACCACGTGATTTGTGATTGTTCCCCAAATGTTATCAGGATCACCACTACCAGGTCCACGCCCAAAATAGAGAAATCCTCAGTGCACCAGCAGAGCGGTGCACCGGAGAAAACAGATTTTTTTTTTAATTTGTGTTAGATGACAGATAGATAGAGAGGCATGATGGAAAACTGACATGTCAGCAGAAAGAGTTGTGGGGCCACCAAGGTGTCCCACGTAGTGCCATGTCTTAAAACTTATCAGGGATGCTCTGTAATGTGTCATGTCGTACGACGTGGCATGATCTAATTAGATGTTGTCGCCACATCATAAATGTGTGTGGATATATATATATATATACACGGAAATTATCCTATCAGTGCATCCTGATAGAATTATATAAGGATATTGAATGTGAGCCACTCGTTTTACATACTTTAATTTGGTATGTATGCACTTGTCAAATCACTGTTATAAATGAGTGGCTCACATTCAATATCCTGATAAAGTTATATCAATGCATCCGATAGGATCGGGACTATATATATATATATATATATATATATAAATGTTCAAGTCAATGCACACCGATATGGACTATTATATTTACATATTTTGACTCAAAGTGTATGCACTTGTCAAAGTTTCTCCATAATCAATGGTCTACATGTATTGGTACTGATGTAGTTACATCAATGTACACTGACCAGAACATGACCGTATATATATATATATATATATATATATGTGTGTGTGTGTGTGTGTGTGTGTGTGTGTGTGTGTGTGTGTGGCAGGCCTGGCCCTAGGGGGAGCCCAGTGAGGTGACCGCCTTGGGCCCCCGATCTGTAAGGACCCCCAAAGTTTAAAAAAAAAAAAAAAAATTGATTTAAAATATAACCCATATATGAATTTAAACTAACAAGCCCATAAATGAGTTTAAAACATAGACCCACTAAATCTCTAATTTTTTTAGACTAACAAACCCATAAAGTGAGTTCAAAATAGGCCCACCAAACATATTTATTTTTAAGAAAGGTCAACAACCCAATTATCATTTTAAAAAATGAAAAACAATAGTATAATACTACTCTTATCAGAGTAAGACAATCATAAATCGAAATTGAACAAAAATCAAATTAGGATTCTCTTAAATCTTGCTATTTGCTACGAAATTTTAGATTTCAAATTCGTAATCTGAACTTGAAGTCGTTCATCCATTCTTGAAGTCATTGTTCAAACAATCAAAGGTAATTAATAATTAAATCTTTTTTTTTTTTTTTGATAAACCTCTTTTTGTTAGATTGTTAGAATTCAAATAGGAAAAGATTAGTAACTTTGTAAGTGAGTCTGGTGGTGATGATCGACTTTGTTTGGTTCAAACTGGTTGTGGATTTTCCATAGTGCAATCAAAAATCAAATTAGGGTTCTTCAAAACTCTTAAATTTTGCTATGAAAATTCATAATTCAGATACAAAATCTCAACTTGAAATCTCAGGGCCCCATAAATTCATTTTCTATAGTTCGCCTTGGGCCCCGAAAATCTCAGGGCCGGCCTTGGTGTGTAGTGGTGGTTCTCTAGTAAGGACGTCCTGAAATTATAAGTTAAGGATGTTCAACTACAACTACAAATTCATATTGGGTGTGTATTTATTAATGTGGGGATGTGGACTCACTGTAAATGTGTAACTGTGATTGGACGTCCTGAAATTATAAAGTCAGAACGGTCCAGATTAGAGAAGTATTTTATATATATATATCAACACGGCACATGCACATGAATGCGAATATGAATATGATCATGAATTAAAGATCCTCTCGTGTTGCGAGATGGGACAAATCTGCCAGATTTATGTTATGCAAGACTGTAACATTAATAGCTTCATGAGCCGATAGATGAACGAACTTGGGTTTAAGAAAATGACTCCCAAATCAGTGACTCGAATCTTACTAATAACAAAAAACTTAAAAAAAAAATACTTGATCTAGATAAATAAACCATAACATTAACATACCACTTGAAATTATTTGTATAATAGGTATTAGGTTCTTCAAACAGTTAAAAGAATATTCACACCTCAATGTTTATTGACATCTATAATCAATGAAGAAGTGAGGCCACGCTTGATGCCGGGCCCGTGATGATTAGGAGAAAATCTTCCATTTTCAGACTTATTAGGATCCTTAATCAAAAGTTATCTCATATCATAATTTTTCAAATCTTACTTTTCTATTTTATCTAATCATATATAATTCATTGACATAAAATGAAGGATTAAAAGATGAAGTTACTTTCAAACTTATTTCACAGTTCGCATGATGAGTCTTGAAAATTTAAAATCAGTATCTATTCAATCAATGGGGAGATCTTGAATGTGTTCTTCTTTTCTTCACACATTCAAGATGGCTGTTGTCTGTCGAATACAAATACAAGGTTCAACTATACCAACAAACAATGAAAAGAAAAAAAAAAAAAACAAAATTTTATATACAAAAGAGAACACGTACGGCTTCTTTTGCTTCCTATTCAATGACTTGTTTATAACACCTAGAGGCCTAGCATTTTTCTCTCATTCATTTTCAGTATCAAATCTTCTTCAGATGGAATCTTACTACCACTCTTTGCGATTGCAGACCACCACGCCATTAGCTCGTCCTGCAAAGTCAGGGTAATAAAACCACCTTTGAGAATAGAATGTAGGTAGAATGCGAGATTAACTAAAGAATTCATGAATAGGCGAGTTGCGACACATTGATTATCAACCTTTGAAACGCTTAGCAAGTGAAACAAGATGATTATAAATTGAAACTACTTTTTACCTCGAGGAAATCATGGTTGGAGATGTATTGATTCTCAACCGTGCATTTGATCCCTCCTACGTTCACAGAGATCAAAAGTTTGGAATTCTTTGATGAACTCTCTATCCGTGCTCCTATGTTATCCAAGAAAAAGAAAATCATTATAGAAACTAGGCATTGAAGAATGAAACAACAGCTTCTTCAAAGTATTCGGTTTCATATATGTATATGGAACATACCAGTTACGCAAGCCACATAGTATCCGGTTCCCCCTAGTCCTTCTTCCCACTTCCCTAGCCGCAAGCGCAGATAGAATCCATTAAGATGTTCAAGAGACATACGCCATCTGATCCCAAAGTATAATAAAGATATCGGTTTCAGAATAGAATAACTTTATATGGAAATAACATACTTATAAAGATTTACTATGACAAAAGAGAACAAATATAGAATTACTTCTTCGAATGAATCTCTATTAGATTAGCATTGACATTACGATATTGAATTCCAATCTCAAGGATCTACCAACTGGCACAACTAATGCGGTCAAGCTATCTGCTCATCTTAAAATTTATGCTCAAAAAAATTGGAGGGTTACAATTTTCTAAGAATTACTTTTTCGAATTCCGCTTACATGACAGATTCCAAAACCGTTTTCTGCATCATGTGCTAGCGCTAATTATCATCCCTCACATTGAATGAAACTGATCTAGTATTTTATACAAGGAAGTTTGATGCGAAAAATAAGATATCTAACGATAAGCTAATTACCATAGTATACTTACTTGAGGATATCTGTTCGAGATAAACGAAGCCTTTTTATGAACTCAAAGATCCCCTTTGGTGCTTCAGAAATCTGCCTACAAACAAACTTGCAAAAAAGGGTGCTCTGACTATTTTTCAACTTGTTTTCACCAGAACTTGAAGCAATGTAATTCTTTACCGGATTTGCATCGTATGTCATTCTAGTAGAGGTTGCCCCTTCATTCATTTTCCAGTTGATTTCATGAACTGATTGTGTACTACCAGCAGCTTGTAAAAGGCTTTTGTTACTATCCAACAGCTTTGTACTTCCGCTATTTCGTTTATCCAACTGCATTTCATTAGGAGTCAAGTGATCACCCAAAGATGCACCAGATTCTGATTGATTACGATCTCTTGAGGTTGCATGGGGACACGCAACAGCCCAATGATCGAGCTGATAACATCTAATGCACAAATAAGGCAACTCTTCTGCTCCATTATATGAATTGATGTTCCTCTGCAGATCTTCAAGCTCGCCATCTGTTATTTCTGAACAATCTCGCAAATGGTGACCTTTCCTTCCACAAAAGAAGCAGGTGATGGCTACACAAGCTGCATTATCTGTTACATTTGATGGCACTATGTGTTTGAGAGCATCCAGTCTCCTTGCAAAAAGAGAAGCCATTGCCTCTGAATTCTTTAATCTCGAGGAAGGTACAATAGGATTCAGTTTGTGAATCAACTTCTGGTAATTTTGGCCTTTTATTCTGTTGAAACCAGAAGGCGGCTCAGTTTCAGCAGCACAAATTTGTAATTCTTTACCCGCGACAACGGGTGGATCTTCAGTAGACCGAGGTTCAACGTCCACATTCTTGAGGTCATTGGAAGAACCAACAGGATTCTGGGAGCTCGGAAAAAGTCTCTGGAAATTAGTGGAAGACTCAAGGACCTGTCCAATACTACTTTTGTTTTGACACTCAAGGTTTATCAACGGGATAGAAGTTTTTGGAATAAATCGAGCTATCCACAAGCTTCCCAGGGGATTGCTCCCATGACCAAAATCTTGACTCATCTTCACTTCAGATGGTGGTTCAGAATCAATTTTCCCAGTGCTACTCATCTTGTGTTTATCCATAGAGGAATCCGTTGCCAAGTTATATGAGTTTTTGTTCTCAGCAGAGGTAGCCTTGCTGTTTTCTTGACTAGAAGAAAATTTAGCAGATGCTATTGGAGTAGCACTGATATCACATGGTCGGTTGCCCAGCTCAAGTTCTTGTTGATAGCTGCCATCCATTGTTTTATCTTGAACCTCCTTCATCTTTGGACAATACAATGACTGGAAAATAGATTGAAATCCCACGTTTTTGCACCCATAATCTTGGTTTTTGTGGTATGTGATAATATTTTGGTCATGACTTTCATGTCCATGATTAGGACGTGCAAGAGTAAGAGCAAGAGAAGGTGGTGCCTCATCTTCGCTTGATTTTGCGAACCCCTTCATCATGTTCGATATCCAATTCATGAAGGAGCTATCGTGTTTATTAAATGATGTAGAACCAGGACTTTCATTGATTTGCGTTTTGACCTTTTTACTCCCTACGATCAACTGTTGCTCAAAGCTACTTCGCTTTTTGCCTGTTGAAAATAACCTGGTGCTGTTGCAGCTTTCAACACTTTCATGGCTTTCATCGTCTTCTTTCGACATCCTTCCATTGACATCTCCATCAGATAAAGCCTTTTCCTTGCCTTTCCTTCGATACCTCAGGATTCTGCTATTACTTGGAGAATGATTGCCTGAAGTCATCTTGTCTTTAGGAAGCATCTGCTCATCCTGCCATGAGCTATTTTTATCTTCATGGGAAGATTCTGATGCTACAATCTTACTTGTTGCACCACGGACATTTTTACCGATAAAAGTTTGTAAATCATTCTCAGAAGTTGATTCCAGTTTGTCCAGAGGAGAATTTGTTATTGTTTTCTTATTTTTGCTCTCTTTTTCCCGGAACAAAGCAGATTTTTCATGTCTTCTTCTGGGGGATGTCAAGTTCTGCATTAAAGACTTACTGGATTCACATTCTTTTGTACGGTGAGCTTCAGAGGCTAAAAAAGTTTCCATTCTGGATGTCTCCTTCCCACTACCAACTTCTATGCCTCCACCAGTAGGGTTCCTAGATGATATTTCATATTGTGCGAAATCAGGTCCGAGTTCATCTGCTTTAATTGATAAACAATCACACCAGAGACATGTCAGATATCTGTTATACTAAAAAAATAAGCTTCACGTAAAAGGCAAAACAGATAGAAGAAATGGCTCTAGAATCTTGCACTGCTCTTGTAGTTGGCGCAAAAAAGAAACTACCAAAGATATCTAAAACATTATAAACGAATAAATTTTGTTAATGCACAAGCAGATCATGCACCTGGAAAACTTGAAAAATTGTTTTCTTTGGCCTCAGATATCTCAGCAATTTCAATATCGATTGGATCAAATATACGCTCTCCTTTCCAATTACTAAAATCATATATCTCATTATTATGTTGAACTGATGTTCCTGCCAAACAAGAGTTTCTACACAATTGAAACAATAGTTTTGGATGAAAATGAAGTAAAACATACTAAATTGAAAATATTTGGTTGATACTTATCTTTATTCATGTACGCAAAACCCAATATACTTAAGATATGATAATTTATCCTTACCTGTCCTGTCTTCATGACTTGATCCACATATAGGCATGACCGCAACATCAATTTCAGGAGTCCTGGTTGAAGTATCTTTACCGGCCATTTCACTCATCCCATGAAATGGGCTTCGAGACATTATGAAGTTTTCTTCAATTATAGGTTTGTCAGTTATGGACCTTCCAGCTGTAATGTCTTTTGATGGTGAGAGAACCACATTGCTCGGTTCTGCACCAAATAAAAGAGGAGGCCTTTTGTCACCAAAGCCACAATCGGCACATTTTAGACTCAGACCATTCTGTGGAGACCAAACTAGCTCAGACAGGGGGTCAGTGGCTGCGAATTCGATGTCTAACCTCGTGCCTGCATTTGCACCTGCACCTGTTGCACTGTTCAATCTTCTCTGTACGCGTTGACTGGAATAGCTCAGTGAAAGTCCCAATTCAGTCACTGGTTCTATGTTCTCATTCTCCACGCTCATCTTCAGTTGGACAATCTCCTTAGTTAATCCTGAAACATCAACGCTGGTGAGGCAAAGGAAGAAAATTTCGCAAAATTTTGACTAACTGATGATGCTACCTACCATTTTAAATCATAAACAGCATGTTTTGGCCATAAAAGAAATTAAGAAACAACAGAGGCCATGCCTAATGACTACGAGCACGATGCTGCCTATGTTATAAGCATTCTAATATCATGCCGATGAATACTTAAATTAACCTCAAACCAGCAGTGCACCACTATCCCGATCAATATGCACCGTTCTGTTTGGGGTAATTTTAAGCAAGAATAAGAAAATTGCAAGTAGATAGAACCATAAAGCCATATCTAGATATGAGTTGGTGGGTTATTATTCCATTTGTGCCAACAAGGACCTAACTATTAATTTGAGTAATTATAGAAACAACACCGACCTTCTACCATAATTGAATCTTGAAACTTTTAACAACAAAATTTAAAAATTGATTCTCAGAAGTACTCGGCCTATAATTATCCTATTTTCAAATAACTATAAAGCACGAAGACCATGGCAAGAAGGTGAACTGTGAACATGCCCAATTAAAAAACATATATGAAGTAAAGACAGATCTGAATTCTTTAGTTCCTGCATGGAAACGTGTACATTGATGAACCCATCTTGCATGTCTAAGTGTCTAACAAGAGAATATATAAATTTTTTTCACATCAATCGTCTCCGGTGATAAGAGACATATTTCATGTATGTGCCATATCAGTTATTACATGCATCACAAACAAACACAATTGAGAAGAGAAGAGAAGAGAAGTAGACAACAGACCTGAAGCAAATGCAAGTCACAAAAGCATCCAAGGGTTGAGGCAACGAAGTTGTAACAAAAACATCAAAATCAAGAGATACCCAATTGACAAAAGCATGATCTAAGGACACCCAAATGACTCTTCTTGCTCAAAACTCATCAAGAAGCTACCTTTTTTGTGTTTTGCTTGAACAGTAACTCAACAACAACCCAGAAGAAGAAAAACTACAAACATATGGAGGAGAGAGGCAGTACAGAGTAAGTGACACGAGTCCGGCGATTACAGTTACATGAAGTTGTCTGTAGACTCTAGGGGGAGTGGTAGCTTTTCCAGAGATTCTAGACTATGAGGTTCAAAGCTTGCCGCGTGGACACATTCCCTGCCAATAAAATGCAAAAGGCATTTATATCTGTAATCTGTTTTTAGCAAATATACTACAAAAGTACTGTACATCATCGGCTGTCAAAACTATAACTCAATGTCTCTGACTCAAAAAATTAAAGAAAAAGAAAACCACTTTTTTGACTTGGGGGAGTTTAAAATCTAATTTTTTGTTTGTTTAAAAACAATCAAACTTTTTAGATATAACTTTACTGTATAGAGATTTAATTTTAATAATATGTCAAAAATAGTTCTGTAAATTTTTAACATATACTTCAACAATCACAGTGTGTGTTTATCATGACTAAGCTCTGTTTTTTTTTTTTTTTTTTTTTTTTTTTTTTTCGGGATTGCTGCTATTTGAAAGCTACAACGTGGAGAATAATTTCACCGATTCAATGATGATTCTAACTCTTGTATCCTTTTTTTTTTATTATTACAGTTACTGCTGTATTTTTTTGTTGGCGCTGAATAGAAAATTTCAGATATATATATATATATATATATATATATTCACAATATATTGAAATAAACATAAACCTGTAACTCTGTATCTCAATGCCAAAGAAAACGTCACCCATGACATAAAATGTTTAACATATTTGTGGATGAGTGCATTTTTGCTCACACTAACTAGGGTGAACCCAGGCCCGGCCCTAGGGGGTTGCCTCCTAGGGGGAGCCAAGTGAGGCAACCGCCTAGGGACCCCAATATTTAAGGGCTGCCAAATTGTAAAAATAAATAAATAAATAAATAAAAAGATAAAAAATAATTCAGATATAACCAATGTATGATTTTAAACTAACAAACCCATAACTGAGTTTAAAATAGGCCCATTAAAAATATAATTTTTTAAAACTAACAACTCATAAATGAGTTTAAAATAGGTCTGCTGAACATTTTTTTTTTTTTTAAAGGTCCACAAATTATAAAACCCAATTATCATTCTCAAGTTCTTTCACCAAGTTAAACGTGAGTTGAATCCTAATCCTAACACTAATTGTCTTTTATATATCTGAAACAGGAAAACAATAGTACAACACTACTCATATCACTTATCAGACAACAAGAAGCAGACATCAAACAAAAATCAAAAAATCAAAAATCAAAAATCAAATTAGGGTTCTTCAAAACTCTTTTAAATCTTGTTACGGAAATTCATAATTAAGATATAAAATCTCAACTTGAAATATCAGGGGCCCATAAATTTATTTTCTATAGTTCGCCTTGGGCCCCGAAAATCTCAAGGCCGGCCCTGGGTGAATCATTACCCTCCACCCCAAGTGTTGACACGTGTCCCAAACTTTGGGTTAACTTTGGGACATGTGTCAACACTTTAGGTGGGAGGTAATGGTTACCTCTAGTTAGTGTGGGTGAGCAAAGTTGCACTCTTTGTGGATAGTCAAGATGTTATAAAATAGTCCACAGGGGTGTAACTCAACTAATAGATGGACGAGCTTAGGGTTTATGTAAATGACTCTCAAGTTAATGGTTCGAATCCTATCAATGAAAAAAGCTTTAAAATACCTGATCTAAATAGGTGAATAGATAGTGTAAAAAAAAAAAAAAGTTATAAAACACAAATTTATAATTTCCTACAACAGAAATAACCTTACTTATGAATCTAATATATCTGTTAACAAATCATGACACATTAATTTGTAATTATTTAAATAAATAAATAAATAAACAGACAGAATGTCAACCTAAAATTTACACTAATATTTAATGTATGACTTTATTAATTCTTTTCAACTTCCCTAACTAGATCTCTTAAGTACAAAAAAGAGAGATTAAAGTCTTAAAGTAATGATAATACAATAATTATATGCAATTATAATAATACAACTTTATAACGATTAATATTAAAATATATATATTGACAAGATGAGGTTGGTCTGGTGGTAAACCTCTCATATATGTATCACAAGGTTACGGGTTCAAGTCCTTCCCCCTCCCTAAAACACCCCGAATTTATGTAATAGTATAATACTTCAAATTTTTCCCGTTCTGGTAAGTATGCAATGTAAATACATCAGTATCAATGCATATAGACCACTGATTATGGAGAAGTTTTGACAAGTGCATATATTTTGAGCCAAACTATTCCTGATGGTCCACATCCAACGCAATATTAAAGTTATATCGGTGTGTACTGACTTGAACATTTATATATATATATATATATATATATAAAATAATGTACATACCAATCATGTGTTGGTGTAAGTGGTTCGGCGCTCTCATCCCTTAAGCGAGGTCGTGAGTTCAACTCCTCTTGTGAACGGAGCTACACATATTGAGACCACTTTACCCTTAGTGAGCCAACCCGGTGCGAGTCCGGATTAATCAGGGTGTGGTCTGGATTGATTGCACTGTATGATGGATCCGCCCCACCCGGAAACCGGATGGTGTAAACCAAAAAAAAATAAAAACAATGTACGTGTTCATAAAGTGGTTATTCTCAGGATAAAAAGGTTATTCTTATGCACACGACACTTTAACAAGTGTGGAATCATGATTCATTGGGTCCCCCTTCCCATTTTTTAATCTTATTTAATCATGTGGAATTAATTTTTTTTTAATTAGATAAATTGTTGGAACTATACATGTTTTATGGAATAAAATAACTATACAAATAATATTGTTTTGTTACCATGAATATCATATTTGGCTTTAACTCTAATTTTGAAATTTAATTGCTATTTATAATCTTGATGTAAATCTTTATAACATCTCAAGTACCCAACAAATTTGTGCATTTTAAATATATTTTTGTGATCTTTTGACACAAAAGCATTATAAAAAAAATGTATCTTGTTTATTTGATATCAATCACAAACTTTATAAATACTAAAATGAAAGCTCATATCAATAAAAATAATATATTTTTTAGACTCATTTGTGTTTGATGACTTTACAATTACGTACAAAACCTTTTATCGATGTATCCATATTTAATTTGTAACATGAATCACATACATTTTGTTAGTAATTACAAAACATTTTTGTCTATATATACGTATGAGTAGGGATGGGTGTTTCTCTATGGGCCCCCATCCCCCACAGGCCCCTATAGGGTTTTGGGAGCAAATTTTACCCCCAAATGGGTTTTGAGGGTCGGGGTGGGGGCAAAATTGGTTCCCATTCTATAAATGGGGAAGGTGGTGGGGGACCTCCTCCAAACCCATTCCCCCATTTCCTTCCCAAAAAATATATAATATTTTTATTTTAATTTATGTAAAAAGTTTTAACAATTACAAAAATACTAATGTATTATATTATTAACCTGAGTTAGTAGTTACTGGTTAGTATTAGTACATGAATATTGATCGAAGATGTAAATTTTAAATTTGATTTGTTTTGACTTTTATCGTGTAATACTCTATTAGAAATATTTGTATTTATTTTGGATTTCTTTAAACCAATTATATATTTTAGAATGAATATTTTGATTACTTTTTGAATTGAATATTTTAACAAGATCAAACTAGATACCGGAATGGTCGGATTATAAATTCCGATTTTCGGATTGAAAATTGAAAATTTGAAATTTGAAATGGGAAAAATGGGGTTTGGGAGAGGGGGAGGGGGAACCTCCCCCCAAATGCCCCCACCCCTAGTCTCCACAAATGGGTTTTGGTGGGGGTGGTGGTGATGGTGGGGGAAGGGTTGAGGAATTGGGGTGGGGGTGGGGGTGGGGGTGGGGGGACCCTCCCCCACCTCATTGGGCTCCCATGTCCATCTCTACATATGAGAATAACCTCTCACTATCACATAAATACAATTTTTTCCCACATGTAATGGAATCTCACAAAGGATAAAGCTAAAGAAGAAACCAAACAAGAAGCCATGCATCACAACTTTATTCACTTTATTTTTGGGGTGCAGTTGCTGTACAGAACCGTATAATTGCACGGTTCAGGTGGTATATAACTCACATTACACACGTTACCATACGTATTTTACAAGTATGTATAAAGAGTTTGATCGGTCATGGACTCACATTAGATCCTCACATTTGGTGTCAAATTAAAAGGAAAAAAAAAAAAACTCCACCAAATGTATTTTACCAATATGTGTAAGGAAATAGTTTATTAGTGTTGTGATGATAGAAATTTCCGTGTGAAAACTTTTATCAACGTCACTTTTAATATAAAGAAGACTATGGCCAATTTGACAAGTTGTATAATGATGTTGATCCTTAGATATTGTTCAAAAGGGACCGTCTAATTCCCCGCAAATTTACTCTCATTTATAGTAAATATAATGATAGGATTAGGGTTTCAGCCCTTGTGCCAATCATTAACTACACAGTTTTGGACCATTAAAACTTATTTTAACCATATCATCCAATCCAACAAAGTGGGATAGTCTCTTTCAACCCTGTCTCTCCACACAAAGTGCAATGCAGCAACCATATGGTCCATATCCATGCGTTTGGACAAAACCAGTGATGTGTATTTTTATTTATTTTATTTTATTTTTTATGGATATAACCCAAAGGTTTACAACACCTGGAATTCAGATCCAGATCAAGAAACATGAAAACATGTTTCCAACTACAACTGGGACTCTTCAGCAAGTAAGTTTGAATGTAAAATGTGTATATTTTAAATGTAAATAATGAAATTTTGATGTGACATGTACTAATCAATGTTACATTTCTTTAATATACACATTAAACTTGTATAGTATAATATAAATGGGAAAACTTTAAAACTATTCAAAAAATTAGTGGTTTATTGTTTTTATCTAAAATTATTATTTTTATTGTTTTGATCAAATTATCCACTTTTTGGACAAGATTGCCCTTCTTTATAAATTTTTTTTTTCTTTTTCTTTTTATTTTTCTTCCCAGGAAAAAAAAAACAACTTTTTTTCTCTATTTTTTTTTTTCTTTTTCTTCTTTTTCTTCTTCTTCTTCTTCTTCCCAGACCTCCATCTTCTTTTTCTTCTTCTTCCCAAATGTGTTTAATTGTGTTTGTTGGTGTGTTTAATTTGGTCTTGCCCTGATGTGTTTAATTGATTTTCTATAGTGTGTTTGATTGAGTTGCCCTGGTGTGTTTAATTGGTCTACCCCGGTGTGTGTTTAATTGATTTACACATGGTGTGTTTAATGAGGTTGCCCTGATGTGTTTAATTGACTTACACCTAGTGTGTTTAATTGATTTACGACTGGTGTGTTTAATTGGTTTACACTTGATGCGTTTAATTGATTTACACCTGGCGTGTTTAATTGGTCAGTCCTGGTGTGTTTTTACACCTTGTGTGTTTAATTAGTTTACACCTTATGTGTTTAATTGGTCAGCCATGATGTGTTTAATTGGGTTACCGTGGTGTGTTTAATTGGTGTTTAAATAATTATGGGAAAATTTCCAGATTTGAATACCAAAAAAAAAAAATAATAATACAAAAAAAAAAAAAAAAAAATCTTTGAAACAATGGACTATAATCAAGCATTTTTTTTAACAACTCACACTTGATCTGGAAAATAAAAATAAAAATAAAAACATAATCTGGAAAAAAATAATTATCAAACATAATCAAGCATGTTTTTTAAAATCTGGAATTTTTTCAAAATTTAAAAAAAAAAAAAACCTGAATTTTTTTTTTTTAAATCCGGAAAAAAATTTAAACAAAACAAAATCTGAATTTTTTTAAAATAAACAATACTCAAACTTAAGCACAACCACCCTTAAAATCAACAACTAACACTCAAATCCAAACCTTTTTAAAATCTAGAAATTTTTCAAAATTAAATTTTTATTTATTTATTTATTATTATTTTTTTTTTAAATCTGGGTTTGGGTCGCCCAATCTGGACCAGATCGTGGTCAAATCGGAAAACCCATCAGAAAACCGACCGACGATCACGTAAAAAATCCATCAAAGATCGCGCAAAAAACCCACCTGATCTATTTCGATCGCGAAGAACAGCGAGTCTAGGTGTGAAAACCCATCAACCCAAGAGCAAAACCAAATCAGGTGTGAGTTGATCTGATCCAAAGAAAAAAAAAATGTTGTCTTGAAGAGTTGAAGAGGAGAGAGGCATGAGAAATTTGGGAAGAGAAAAAGAAGAAAAAAAAGGTTGAGACCAAGGAGAGTGAAAAGGAGAGAGAAGAGGTAAATAAAATAATGAGGGACAATTATGTTTTCATAACCATTTTGAGGACAAAAACAATAAAAATGATAATGTTAGACAAAAACAATAATGCCTCTTAATTTTTGACTAAAAATGTATATTTCCTCTTAATTTTTTTTGAAATTGATTATACGAAAACCTTTTTGAAATTTATTACAAAACATTTTACAATTATTAATTTCTTCTAAGACAAAATTTGTCAAAATTAAAGACATCCCTATAATCTGGGGAGGTCATTAACAAAAAAATGAAAAATCATTAATATAATCTTAATTTATATTTAGAGCAGGACCCATGGTTCCATTTTTTTTTTACACAATTTATGGGCCACTGTATCTTACATGTTTGGATGGACATGATTTAATCACTTTATTCTCTTTTATTTTTCATTATTGAATGTAGACATTGTCTCTCACATATCTAATACTTTATCTCTCCAAAATATTATTATTTTATCCAATTCTTTCGGCTTATTTAATTCTTTTTTTTTTTTTTTTTTTTTGTATTTTACCTGAAACCAGAACATCATCAATGTGACTTTCACTCGGTATTCTTAAAAATCTTTCATTTCCCTTTCTTTCCAAAAAATTAGTTTTTTGGCATTTTTGGTTTATCTACAATAATTTTTCTACTCTTCAAATTTTTATATTTATTTAATTGTTTTTTTTTATTTTATTATTATCTTGTATCCTTTTGTTTTCTGGTTAATAATGATAAAAAAGATTGAAAGAACAAATTTTTTGTTATTGATTAAGTCATATATGATTTTACTGTCCAACTTTGCAAATACATTAACTAAACCAATACAAGTGAAAATAATTTTGTTGTACAACTTTGTAAAATTACACTGCAGAAGCTAAAGAAATAAGAAATGATAAAAAAGGAAAAGAATAAATAAAATAAGAAAATAAAAAGAGGAGAGTGAAAGAAGCAAGTGATTACATTTATAAAGTTTCTGGTTTTAGACAAAGTAAATAGAGAAATAAGAATAGTAAAAAAAAAAAAAAAAAAGAGAAAAAAAATAAAATGAAAGGATTTTAAAAACTAAAGAGTGAAAGTCAAATTAATGTTTTGGTTTAAGGTAAAATAGAGGAAAAAAGAAAAGAAAATTAAAATAGAGAGAGGGAGAGAGAGAGAGAGAGAGAGAGAGAGAGAGAGAGAAAATTAAATAAATATGGTGAAAGAATTGAATAAAATAAGAATATTTTGGAGATATAAAGTATTAAATAAGTGAGAGACGATGTTTGAATTCAATAAGAAAAGGTAAATGAGATAATAAATTAATTAAATTTTGTACATCAAAAGAAGTAAGATCTAATGGCTAAGAAGTTGTGTCAAAAATTGTGTTAAAAGAATGGAGCCATAGATCTTGCCCCTTTATATGTAGGTGAAATCTATATATAAAATACTAGAGATGGCAATTAAACCCGAACCCAACCCACTTAAAGAGGGTTTGGGTTGTGATAAGTGTACCCGTGGGCTAGTCTGGGTTTGAAAATTGTACCCATCACGGGTTCGGGTTCGGGTTCGGGTATGGATTTGGAAAAAAATCAATACCCGAACCCGTGTACTCGCGAACAATAAAAATTATATAATATTTTATTATTTAAAATATTATAAATTTAAACTATAATAAAAACTTTTTAATTATATAGAGAATAAAATGTAAACATTTCGATCTATTAAATGTTTTTATTCTTTAAAATTATAATATTTCATATATTTAAATAATATAGAAATGATTTTAAAAAAAAAAAAATGGCGGGTTCGCGGGTTTTACCCGTGAACGCATGTTTGGGTGTCCCCCAAACCCACGGGTAAAACCCAAACCCAAACCCAAACCCAAACCCACTTATTTTCACGGGTTCGTGGATGGGTTTGGTAGACATAAAATTTCGCAGGTTTGGATTTGGATTTTACCAAACCCGCCCCATTACCATTCCTATAAAATACCCTATAAAGTTTGAAAGAGAATTGAAGTTTTGGGATTAATTTGTTCCTTTTTTTTCTTCTCCATTTCAATAATTACAAATAATTCGATATTTAGGAGAGGATTTGAGTTTATGATTGGAACCCACAATCTCAATAGTATAGACATGAGCAGTATACCATTGAGTAAATCTCATCTCATCTCAATCTTTGAAGTGAAAACACTTTTGGAATAGTAAAAACAGAAAGAGTGGTAACTATGATTTGGGTTTGGCTGTGTAAATGTATGGATATATATGATCCTTAGTTGAAGGCTAAGAGCATTTTCAATGAACACACTATAAACACCAAATACACTAATTTCGAAGCTACGGTATTCTTGGGAATGCCAACTTTTTTTTATGGAGCAACAGTGTTCATCAAACCTGGTGGGCACCGTAGCTCCACCAAATATATATATATGAATATATATTTTTTTGTTAAACTATCACATCAGTATTAATTTTTTTTTGTTAAAATTATTAATTTAACCCTTTTATACTTAATTATAACAATATGTATTCCAAAAAATATACCGTTGGAAAGATCTCGTTGAGATCTTTAAAATGATACCCACTTTAATATATATATTATGTCATTAAAATTATTGAATATTGTATAAATTAACTAATATAAATTAATTGGTATTGTATAAATAATTATTGAGAGTATTCTTCAAAGATGCTCTTTTGGTGTAGTACATTGGAATGAAAAAAAAAATTGGTATAAATAAGATGCTCTTTTTATGATAAGTTGGTGTAAGATGCTCTAAGTGTCCGTTTGGGAGAGGTTGTCTACTGGCTAAAAGAGCTTTTTTAATTAAAAAAGCTCTTTTCAATTTTTTTTGAATCGTTTGGTTGTCACCTAGTAGAGCTTTTAGATGATTAAAAAAGTTGTTTTACGTCTATTTGAAGAAGCCCAAATTTAAAGCTTTTCCAAGTAAATCTTTTGGAGTTTTTTTAATAACACTAAAATCTCTAATATAACCTTATAATTTAATATTTGTTAGCGTATTTTGGTAATTCTATTATTAAAAAAGCTCTCTTTTAATTGACAATCAAACGACCAACGACTTTTATTTAAAAGTTCTACCTTTAAAAGATCTACTTGAGAAGCTCTCCCAAACGTACTCTAGAGCCTGAGATAAATCATTGAAGGCTTGAAGCTGTATATATAATAAATAATAAATAGTGTGGACTGATGGGTGGTCTCAATCGTCACATTTAATGGCGATTTGAAGAATCCAACAGAGAGGACAATCATGAAAAGGAATCACAATTAATGTTTCGACATTGATCGAATTATCGCTTTTCGAAATGTTGTAGAAAGCCAGAAAAATTATATTTATAATTCAATTCAATATATAAAACTGCTAAAGTTTTCGAAATGTATTTATACGGTTATCATTGGACTAATATCATTATCGTCCTTATTTATAAAATCAGGGTATGTAAATGTAACTCATGCTACCCTAATGTTATCTAGGTCACATTTGCACTTACATTATTACATATTCATTTTATATTGTCAAGGTTACGATGCACATTGTCGTAATCACGAGACCATATTTGCATTTACATGTTCACATAGCAAACGTAACTGCATTGTATTGTATGTTATCCTGGTCACATTTGCACTTTCATGTGCCACATTGCATATTATATTATTATCAATCTCATGCTCATGTGGTATAGCCCTCTTGAAAGCCGATTGCTACAACATATAATTCAACGTGGATGGAATTAAGAATTTCAAGAAATCTATCAATATTTATCTAACAAGAAATGTTAATAAACAAATTGAAAAAAGAAACAAATGCCAAAAGGAAATATAAAGGGAAACTAAATAGAAAATCCCTGTAAAAAGAAATTTTATGTAAACCGTATTTATAAAAGGACAAGTTATATAAATATAAATTTGTGATTTGCCAACAGGGGCGTAACTCAGCTGGTAGATTAATAAACTTGAGGTTTGGGTAAATGACTCCCAAATTAACGGCTCAAATCCTACCAATAGCGAAAGTTTAAAAAAAAAAAAAATCTGGTCCCGAATTAATAGATATTGTCAAAATATATATATAAATTTGTGATTTCAATTAATTGGTCAATTTATACTTAATTTAACCAACTAAACTCTGGCTTCACTCCAAACGGGCTCTCAGATTGTATGTACATGACTAAACTACTGTTAATAAAATCTATTCCTAATCCCATCTGCTATGAAAAGGAAAGGTGGACCCCCAATAGACTCATGCCACGCGTAGTTCTGTAATTGTTTATCTACACTATATACCATACGACATGACTTAAGTAAAGCGGGGACACTTGTAGTTGTAGGTCAATCATTTGATTAGGGTATAGGATAAAAAGAGAGTGATTTACATTTAATATAGCAATCTTTGGTCTTTGGTGTAGTTGGCATGCCCCCAACCTTGACAGCCCTCATAAATTGGTTTGTAATGTGCCACCTACCAAACCTTATCCGAGTCTGGTTATTGTCCCTAGCAATTACATAACTACAAGTAACAATGACAATTAAACCCAAATATGTGGGATCCGTCCGAACCCAACCCATTTAATGAGGGTTTGAGTTGGGATAATTATACCCGTGGACGGGTTTAGGTTTAAAAATTGTATCCGTCACGAGTAACTCGTGAACCCATTATTATGTGTGTGTCAGCTTGCTTGTAATTTTAATATTGTGTTTTTATTTATTTGTATTTGTGTGTAATTTTAATATTTTGAACTTATGGATTATAGATTTCTATAGTGTTAGAATTCAGAACTTGAATTTACGGATTATGTGATCATGTTAGAATTATAGAACTTGAACTATATATATATATATTGCTGTTCTAGTTTTTTTTTAAGCTATTTGTACTTTTAAGCTTAAAATGATAAATGTTCACGGGTTCGCGGGTGCCACACCCATCCACAAATCCTCTGAAGCTCGCAGGTTCGTAGGTGGGCCTGAATGTTGCTTAAATCCGCAAGTAAAACCCGAACCCGAACCCGCTACATTTTGTGGGTTCGTGAATGGGTTTGGATATCATTTTCTTTTGTGGATTTGGGTTTGGTTTTTCCCAAACCTGATCCATTGCCATTCCTAACTACAAGTCTTATATGACAACCAATCAAACCATCATTGTCTTTGTCATGAGACTCAAGACGATTAAAACCACCATCCACTTGAATCCTTCTCAATCCATCAATCAATATACTCTTCCACTAATAGCATTAACATTTAGTTTGACAACTTACAATCAACACTCACCTCGCCCACTTCAATAATGCCTATATTTTAAAAAAATATATATATATATAAGTATATTTAATATATTTTTAATCTCGATTAATGCAATTGATGCATTGTTATCTGAATTTAAAGAATCCTTACACATTGTCTTCTCTGAAAAACTCTCATCTCCTGGCAAATCTCCGACCAACCCCTAACAACAATGCCTTCCCTATTAAACCTGAATGAAGTCCCACCAGAGCCACCGTTCCACCAACGACTATCCATTTCCAATCCATGCCCTGATCTTTCTCAACTTTCGCTGCCACGGCTTGTCCTTTTTCTTCTTCACCGGATACTGGATCCAAAGAATCCATGCTTCCGTCGAAAGAAATTTTTGTTGTGATTCTTGCTATGAGTGCACTTCTGGACAATGAAGCCTCTGATTTCCTGGCATTCTGATATGCTCTCATGCCAGAGTGTAATTTCTTGACAGCTCCCCACATCCCATG
Source organism: Acer saccharum (assembly GCA_030490815.1). Taxonomy (NCBI): domain Eukaryota; kingdom Viridiplantae; phylum Streptophyta; class Magnoliopsida; order Sapindales; family Sapindaceae; genus Acer; species Acer saccharum. The sequence goes on from CM059869.1 coordinate 10,279,185, forward strand.
TCGGAGACCCAACTTTGCCACATCTTTTGGGATACCCATGTCTTCAGAATGAACAAGAGTAACCTCACATGCAGACATCTGTCCATCTCCTTTACGGGATTCCACTGCATTCATTTTCCACGGCAAGCCAGCATAAGTGAATCAGAAATTAAGCTACTGTCTGCTACAAATATTCACAGGAATCAAGTGATTAACTGTGTACTCACCAGCCCTGATAACCCAGTATGAAAAGTAAAGCTCTACACGCCTTGGCTTGTCTCGCTTGGGCAAACCAGGATATGGCACACCCTGCAACGTTGGGGCTTGCATATTAATGGTACTCATTAAGCAAATGCTGAAACATGATGAAATCCTGATTGTTTTTCATAATTTCTCATTGAGTTTTCTGTGCTATGAAACACAGAATGAAGCAAATTATATACCTTTTCACGACACTTTTTACTTGTCAAAATATAAACACACATCATTGCAAGAATGGACAAATGTCATCAAATTAATAAGTTTTCTATTTTACATCACGTGTTATAATATAGACAAAGAAAAACTCATAAAAATATGAGTAGGAAACTTGAGAGGAAGTGAAAAATTTCTATTGATTTTCGGATGGATACATACATGAACCCAAGACTCCTATTTATAATGGTTTAAAACCAATAGTGAAATGCTATAATCTATGTCAAAATTCAAGCCACCAAACATAATTCGATGACACATGTCCATTCATGTCACCATGCATGATTTATATTTTATATTTTCACAATAACAGTGGTTGGCACCATGGAATGATTTAATGTCTGTCAAACTAATAAATATGAACAGCCCAAAGAGGGGGCCTTTCAAACACCTATTTGTAAAGAACTAAAGATTAATAAATCAAATTTAATTGTGACGAAGATTTTCAGGAATAACATCAAATTACAACTAATTTTCTGATGGTGAAGACTCTAGCATAATAACAATATAATGAACTGCATTAATCTACCTATCCAAACTCTAAAGCAGTACCTTTGTCACACAATAATAAGTCTTTCCAGCCTCCCATATTCTTCGACCAATGATATATTCTCGATCACTACAGAAAAAGGGGAACTGCAGATAGGAACATATATAAAGGCATCAGTCAACAAATTATTTTGAACATGTAATGGGGAATTAACAACAAACCAAGATATCAGAGATACAACTCTGTGAATCAACTGTGCCATAAACCTTTTTTATCCAGTGAACGATCGTTGTACCGGTATGAGGGCACTCCTCCAATATTTTAAAGTATATAAGCATAGGATCCCACTTGGGTCGAAACTCATCATCCCAAAAGAAATCTCTTAACAACTCCGGAGTAGCCCCCTCAAAGACAGTTCTACTACGGTAATATGCAGGGCCTGTCTGTAGACAAAATAATTATTAGCTACAAGAGCATTTATCAAGCATATTTCAGCAATAAGTGAACAGATAGTAATTAACAAGAAATCAGAAGAGAAAATATGCAGAAGAGGTATATTACACAACTCTATTTATTAATAAAGTGATTTGTGCATAGATTGATAATTAGTGCTGTTCGTGGTTAATTAGTGCCTTTATTTTAGTTTCCATCATTAGCATTTTCCTATTAATTAGCTGTTGTTTCCAGTAAAATTGATGTAGTGGGTGAAAGGTTAATTAGTTGTTAATTGGGGTAGTGTTTGCACTGTAAATCTATAAGGCTTATAAATTGCCAAAGACCACTTTAAATGAAGATATGGAATTATTATAACAATTATCCTCTTTGTCGTCTCTCTTATTTTCTGCTTTCTAACTATATCTCTCTCAGACTTCTTCTTCCACAATTCTGTTCTCTATATCAGTGGTATCAGAGCCGTTCGGTTTCATGGATACACGATTTCATAATGAAGTCTATGAAGTCCTAGCTCATCATGAGTCTAGCCTCGTCCAAATTCATAATACCCTCCAAACCATTTTGAATGAACTTCAATCTCTGCGTGTCTTCCACAAAGAAAATTCATTTCAGAAAAACACCAATCATTTTGTTGACAGTAACCAATCGTATCTCAAGCTATCGTTCCCTACATTGGGTAAGATCCCACAGCCTTGCACCGTATCAGAAACAATCGGTGTGGCACATCCAATCGTGGAGCATAACTTTTTACAAAAGAAAGTCAGCACCTCTTTTTGTTCTCGGGTATTGCTTCATAAGTCCTCTCTTAATAACTCAGCAAGTCTTCCAGGTCCTACACCAACCCAAAAACAAATGCGGCCAACTCAAGTCTCTTTCTCTACCAATGAAAAGCAGTACGAACCAGCTTTCACGAAAGAAATTTCCAAAATATACTTCCAGTACATATCTCAGTTTTATCCTTGTGGACAAGGATAATCCAAGAGGGGAGGAATGATGTGTGCATAAGTGGGCACCACCACTTACCTTACATTTCCTCAATGTTTCCCATTATGTTGCTTTTAATAAGTGTTGTTAGTGCTCCTTGTTTTGTGCTAGTGGATGTTTAGTTTATTACGGGTAGGTATTTGTTATCAAGTTGTGTTGCCTTTTGCAAGCCTATAAAAGGGCTCACTTTGAATTTTGTTATGTAATTTTTCCAATTAAGGAAATTACATGGAGAATTTAGAAGGACAATAGAAAAAGAAGCTCTTAGAAATAAGAAGATAAACAAGAGAGGGGGATATTTGGTTGCTTAATAATTCGATATTTCATTGAATTCAAAGTGAGCCCTTTTATAGGCTTACAAAAGGCAATACAACCTGATAACAAATACCCACTCTTAATAAACTAAACATCCACTAAATATAAACTTAACATCTACTAGCACCAAACAAGGAGCACTAACAACACTTATTAAAAGCAACAAAATGGGAAACATTGAGGAAACATAAGGTAAGTGGTGGTGCCCACTTATGCACACATCACAAAATTATCCATATCATAAAGTTGCTCCATAAGGAAAGATCTTCATATATAGTAAACATGTTGCCAACACCTTTTTAGCATTTGAACAGCAGAAAAAATAACAACAACAACAAAAAAAAAAAAAAAAGGAAAAGGAAACCAGAATCTACCTCAGGCTCATGACGCCAAGCTTGGTATGCTATGTTCGGGGTTGACCTCTCCATCATATGTTGCCATTCCACCTCCCCATCTCTCCCTTCGAGTAGATGCAATAGGTGCTCTAGATCATTTTCTGTGACAATATCTTGCTCTATCTCTGCCGTTATAGCACTGGGGCTGCTGGAAAGATAAAGTAACCAATACATCCATGAAAAAATATGATTCAAATCCAGCAGTTATAATAAAATATGATCTTGATTAGAACGATATCTATACCACAGTGGTGATATAGAAATGCTACACAAAGATTTAACAACATTTGTAAAACTAATAAAAAAATATCTTTCTTTCTTCTTTGTCCACAAAAGCATAAACAACTATTTTGCATCAATATTCTACAAATGGCTTGCTAACCCCAAGCACATAAAGTTGTATGATTTTCATACTTGTACTTTAATCATTATTTCAATCACAAAACAATATAGACTAAAGCAGCGACTCAAAACTTGACTATTAAGTCGAAAAAAAAATAGAACATCCGCGAAGCATTGACACAAATGGCATTGCACAGCAGTTATATAATATCACTAATACAAAGACAATTTCTAGAGCTCAATAATCAACAATAATGATACGTTTCTTCTTCATTTATTTATTCCTTTTAAAAGCATAAAGATATTCCGCATGAACACTTACAAATGGTCCTTAAATCCTAACTGCATTTACAAACAAGCTGTATGACTGACATCATTATACTTGGAGCATTATTTCAAACAAGGACTATATCAAAGTACGACTTAGACTTTAGCGGTGACTAAAAAAACTATATAACTTAGAATAGCACTATATTGAACATTAGAAATCTAACGAGCCTTGCACTAGATACACTAGGTCCAACACAATATACACCACTGCATCACTTCCCACACATAATTATCTTAAATCTATAAAGAAAAAAGCATATGTCTTCTGCCATTTAATCAATCATCTCAGAGATTCAATATCAATAACAAATTAACAATTACTTCCACTCCTCCGGTTATTAGCTACTTGTATCACTATCTACTGATAATACTCCAAATCTTTCCAGCCTATAAAAAATGAAGAAGGTTACAAGACCATAACCATCTAATGCAGTCACACTATCAACATATTAAACAAAAGAGCTTGAACTACATTATCAGATTTATTTTTTCACTCTTCTCCGTCAATAAGTCAAATTTAATTGCAATTAGAATCAATCGAAAAGAGCAATAACGAAATCTGAAATTAGGAAATAATAAAAACAATCTCAATTACACAAATGCTGATAAATTATACCTGAAACAAACTTGCATTTCATTACTGAATCAAACCCTAACTCAATCCCAAAATATAAAAACCATAAGAAAACAACAGACCTAATATCGACACCGCTTTCCTCTCTGGAGTTCTTCGCCGCAGCGTTCCCAGCAGGCGCCGAAGCCAAAGCCGCAGGAGTCGATTTCCCGTCTTTTCCTTTGAAATTGTTCCAAATCGCGCGGCAAGCCGGGAAAGCCGACAGAGCCGTGACAGCGAGCCATAGCCTCCTGGCGCCGAATCCAGGCGGCGCGGTCCATATAAATCTGAACTTGCTCCGGAACCCCAAGAAGAGCAAGCCGGTCCATCTCGGGCGCCAGGACCAGCCGATGACGAGGCCGATCATGACGGCGAGCCAAATCGGTACTGCACAAAGCAAAATGTCGACTAATGTTTCGGTTATGGAAGGTCTCTTCAAAAACTCCATCAGATCAAAGAAACTTTCGTCCATCTTTAGGAATTTTCCCGCGAAACTTTACGCTTTCCCGAGAAAATCACGAGTTCAACATTTACTTGCAGCGATTTGGAGATCTCGAAAGAGGATAGGATTAGACAAGGAGACAAAAATTTTAACCAAAAAAAAAAAACGCGAGAGGATTTTACGAAGAGAAAGTCCAACGCAGCTGTTAGCTGTTGATTTTGATAGTACGGCAACATGAGGTGGCAGTGTTGGCACCGTTGATGGCCGTTTGGTTTGATGTAAGGCGCGTGGGTGGTTGTTGGAGAATAATTGTGCAGTTTCGTTTGGGAAAGTGGGGAACACGCAGATGAGGAGCGTGGGAATTATAAAAATAAGAACTGACATAGATGTACTAGTTCTGTTAAACATATTCTGTTCATGGTTGGATTCAAATCATCAGTTAAAAAAACGGCGTTTCAGTTTGTGTTTATCTAATCAAATTGGATGATGTTAACCATTATCATTTATATATATATATATTTTAAATGTATATACATATGAGTATATGACCCAATTTCATTGGTTAAATATAAATTGGGACACTATTTTTTGACGGGTGATTTGATTCCCGGTCACTCATGATCGGCTAGGAGGAGATAATCTGGTGCAGAATGTTTTGGCAGATAGATGGTTTAACCAACCACGTTTCGCCACGTGGAAATTTGTATTTTTGGGTCTTCTTTCTTTAACCAACGATTTTTTGATGGCCCAGTTTTTTTTGGGCCTAGGCCCATGGATAGCAAGACCCAACTTGACCTAATGTTTTGAAAATAACAAATAGTAGAGTCCTTGGATTGGGGTTACTCTAGAGCTGAGTTATTTTGAAAATAACCTAACTTTGATTGATAATTTGTAATTAATTTGAATATCATTTGAATTTTGCTTTAGGTTATGCTATTATATGGGTTCGGTTTGCATATAAAGTAATTGATGTTCATTGAATTGAAATCTAAATAAATAGACGAGATGAGATTGGTCCGACGGTAAACTCTTCACACATGCATTATGAGGTTGAAGGTTCGAGTCCTCCCATTTCAAAAACAAAAAAATAAAATAAAATAAAATAAAATAAAATAAAATAAAAAAACCCGAATTTATATAATAGTCTAATACTTCAAAAAAAAAAAAAAAAAATCTAAATGGATAAAAAATTAAGTAAAAAGTTTTGTAATAAGTCATAACCGTCCTTTAACTATATTAAATTTGTACATAGTAACATTTCAAATTAAGGTATCCAATGCAAATAACTTAACTTGCATTTTGAGATTCAATAAATGTGCATCGTTTTGTTACAATCATTTAACACATTAGAAGGGCACAATAGAGTAAAAATAGGGTTACATTATTCACTTAACACATTAGAAGGAGTTCTACGTGAAGTCCTCGTATGAGTACTCGACTATTCGTACATCGTCACTCACCACACATTTCATGTGTTTTCTTCCATCAAAGGAGGTTTTTCTTTAACTAGAGTAACAAGCATAGGAAAAGGGATTGTTTGGGGGGGCGCAGTAGCATATCTCTTTCACTCTTTTAAAAGGACTTTTTTTGGAGCATTTTTTTTATTTCCTGTTTGAATGCTTTATAGAAATTTCAAATTGGTCAAGTCACAAAAAAAGTGCTTATAAAAAAAAGTATTTGGGAATCCATTAACTAAGAGTATTAAGGGAGAAATATATATATTTTTTAAAGAAGGGCTTTATCGAGCATAGGAATCACTTTTTGTCATACAAACTCATCAATATGTCGAGCTTCTCTTTTGACTCCCTCCTCTAGGGATTACAATTCACAAGTCACAACTACATCATTTTAACATCATATTAATGTAACTATGGACCCTGTTAATAAATAATATTATGACGTGCATATCTTAAAAGTATTAATTCTGTGGGAGTAGATTTTTGAACCGCCCATGACGTCATTGCAGTAGACCCATGTAGAGGTAAAAAAAAAAAATATTATTATGATGTCATAGCTTATGATTAATGTACGGATACATTATGGTCTCAAAAATCCATGGAAAGCCTAAAGCTAGATTTGTCTTCACTGTTCTATTATTATTTTTTATGTTATTTTTATACCACATAGGCCACATAGATTCTTTTCTATTGACATGAAAATTCCTCTTATATTCCTCTTAATTCGGTAAAACCAAATAATAACATTAACATTCTTAAATTAAAATATTACAATCGAAAAAAAAAAGTATATTGAAAATGAAAATAAAACCAATAAAAATAACATTGAAACTTAAAAATTAACACTAGTATTATGATAAGTCATCTCCACTCCAACCATAGTAATTTGGAAACCGATCAAAACTACTAAATTTACCTGACAACTCACCTTGAAATTACCTAGAACTATTAAAATTACCATGGATAATGTTAGTAGATGATCTTTGTTTATTAAAATCTTTACATGTAAAAATAGTTAGGTGTGACAAACTATAAAAAAAGATTAGAAAATTTTAGATGTAATAAAAGTGAGCAAATTATTATAATGTAAAGAAAACAATTTTATTAGAGAAAGTTTGAAATATTATTTATAAAGTAAAATAATAATATTTTATTATTTAGAAATTGTAAAATGAAGAATGGTTAGAGTAGTAAAAGTATGAAGATAGAATATTTCAAGAATATTCCATTTTAAGTCTTTAAATTGAAAATTATATTTTTTGGACATTATATTGATTGATCAAATCATGGCATGTGCATGGATAATAATAAATTAACACCAATGTTTGTGACAAAAAAAGAAAAATCTTTTTAAAATTTTTTTTTTTTATTACACAACAACTGCCGGGACCAGCGAGATTGAGCTCTACAAACTCAGTCTGGACTACAACTCCCATAGGAGGGGAGAGAGTACCCACATATGGTGGGACAACACCCACACTAGTGGTGGGAAAATTTGCATATATCCATACATACATTAGGCCTTAAACCTTGGTGGTGAGGTTCCCTAGGGAAATGCCCACCATATTGGCAAAGGACCATGTGTCAAAAAAAGAAAAATCTTTAAAACTAAAGGAAAATATTTTTTTTAATTAATTAAATAATTAATGAAGGAAGTCACAAGAACATTTATATATATTGACAATATAAAGCAATTAGGCCAATTGCTATCAAGTACTCTCTGCTCCAATTTATCATTAATCAAACCAAACATGGAAGTATTTAGTTTCATTATGTTACTACAAATTTTGATCAAAATATCATTTCATGCTCATGTGTGATCCACATGGAAACAAAAAGTTGTTCATTTGTATTTAAAACCTCTTCTTCTTCTTTTTTTTTTCTTTTTCTTTTTTCTTAATTGAAAGTAATGAATATTAACTTCAAAAAAAAAGGAAAAAGAAAAAGAAAGTAATGAATATAATATATAGGTTATACTAAAAAGGGCTAGGTTGGTCCTGAAAAAAAAAAAAAAAAAAAAATCAGGGTCAAAGTTATGTTTACAATATTACGAAACTAGATATTTATTTTGATTTTTGTAATGTTGCATAAATTCGGTCTTGAATTATTATTTTTTCTACGACCGACTTAATTAGAGAATTGTTAATACTAAAAGTATTGTTTTTTTAGAAAAATTTTGAATATAGGATTTTGATGCAAAGAAAATGTGACGTTGTGACGTAAAACATACATATATAGGTCTAAAAGGGCTAGGTTGGTTGTGAAAAAAAAAAAAAAAAATCTAGGATCAAAATTACGTCCACAATATTATGAAACTAGACGTTTATTTTGTAACATTACATAAGTTCGATCTTGAATTATTATTTTTTTCTACGATTGACTTAATTAGAGAATTATTAATACTAAAAGTAGCGTTTTATTTTATTTTATTTATTTATTTATTTATTTATTTTTTAAATTTCAAATATAAGATTTTGATGCAAAGAAAATGTGACCCACGTTGGGTGGGCATGAGACCCACATGACATTAAATTAAGATGGAAAAAAAAAAAAGGAGTGAATTCAAAGCTCAATTTTGATGCATAGAGAATCTTTACAATCTCTCATGATCTCATGCAACAACTACAAACATAAAGTGAAAGTTATAAATCTTAGCGTTACATTATTCTTTGCAACACTCTACAAGCAAAGCTTATTTGGTTGAAGATTCAACTGCAAAAAAGATGAAACCACAACCTTTTTTTTTTCTTAGTTTTTTTTCCCCTTCTTTTTTGACATATTTTCACACCAATTAAAACGAAACCCCATCTCTGTTTTTCAACTAATTTGGTAAAAAAAAAGAAAGAAAAAAAAAAAAGAATGAAAGAAAAGCAAGTCCAAAACTCCCAGGAGAAACGTTTTTCAACGATTCTAATTGATTAAACTGTTCAAGATTATTAGTAGATTGAACATTTTTAGTAAGAATTATGATTTTGTGATATGTTGTGATGAACAGAAAGTGATCGTGTATATATATATATATATATATATATATAATATCAACAATCTATACTTGGATAATTTTCTTCTTAGTATATGAAAAAAAAATAAGAGAATTCTATATATATATATATATATATAATATCAACAATCTATACTTGGATAATTTTCTTCTTAGTATATGAAAAAAAAAAAAAGAGAATTCTTGCAGAAACAAAGTTGATTTTTGGTTCCAATCACGAAGAAAATATACATGGTAGATATGTATAAACAAATGTACCACATTGTAGATTCAAGAAAACATCAGAAAATGATTTCCCTTGAATGTGCTTCATCAGATTGTCAAATTATTCCAGCAGATCTTTTTTGCTTTTATCTGCAAATACAATCAGAAGAAGAAGAAGAATGTGATAAAGGTGAAGATGATTCAAATGGCAGAAATCAAGCCATTCGACCAACGATCGATGCACGAAGAGTTTCCAAGTAACAATTAGACACAAGTTGAATCAACTACGCAGAGTTGTTGATCAGTTGAGGGGAATGAAGCCTGGTCCGAGATCATTCAAAACATGCCATGAAACTTAACTTGCAAGCGAATGGTCTCGAACCAGACAGCATTCCCCTAAACAATGAGACAACTGAGAAGAGGGAGAGAAAACTGTTTGATATTGAATTGGCCATGCATTGTCCTTCAAGGACCCTTATATACGTGAAAAAATCATGAGTTTCTGTGGGTCACTCAGATGCACATAGACACTACCACTTTTTACTGCTTTACACTTCCACCACGATATGTAACTTCGTTCCTGAATTTTGTTTTCAAGACCGACCTGACCAGAGAAGAACCCTTTATTTATACCACTTTCTACTGCTTTACACTTCCACGATGTTATGTAACTTCGTTCCTGAATTTTGTTTTCAAGACCGATCTGACCAGAGAAAAACCCTTTATGTGTATTCGGTTATGTATCTCCATTCTCCACACATGAAGATTACAACTATCTATGCAATAAGAATTGAAAAGTTGGGTGGAGGAAGTTGAGAGACCATTGATTTTACAATGATAATAACTATCTATATATTTTATGAGAGCTAGTCATCAAACGAGGACACATGGCAATGATAATGGCCGTTTGATCGATGTATCATATCAATCTTATATGAGTTGATCATCATTGGTTATAGAGGAGGATTGATGTAATTATTTGTTCAATATTAAAGAGTGACTTAAAGAAATGGACATGATGATCTTGACAAGGGTGTTTAAAGGGTGTCTCTTTTTGTTTCCCACTTGAGGAAAAAAAGGAGATGAGAGAAGCTTCATTCAATGAAGCCAATGCCTCAAATAGTGTGATTCTTAGCTTATATAGAAAGATATACAGCTTGGCCTGTTAGAGCTTTATCTCAAAGGAATAGAAAGTTGAAATAGTAGAGAAATTTTTTAAATCAACATTAATGTACTCTTATTAGAGATTATTAAATCATCGATATGGTTTCAATTTTAAAAATTACATGTGTTTTTTAAGGGTATTGATAAAAGCTTTTATAGTTTTGAAACGGTGTTGTGATCAAGACTCATCACGACGATGATAATTATAATCACGACCCTTGATCAAGACCTGTCACGATAATCTTATACATTTTTTAAGTTTCTTGCCTGTATTGTAGAATTTTCTCACCTTGATGTCAAAACTTAATTACATGTGCAGAAGGTGATCCAAAGTGATTAACTGATTATTTATCACATACCAAACAAGGGTAGAGATCGGGTGGCGGACTATAATTTGAGTTTGTTTAACTGAGTATCCTTGAATTATCTGGTCAGGATATGGTGGATTTTTGGAAATATTTGACTAAGAGACGTCTAGTACTAGCCTACCCAAAAAGTAACAATTTACAGTTGTAGGTTGATATGCTTTTATTCAGTGACCGAATAATGCCCTATAATCTTTTTGTTGACAACGATGTCCCCTAAACTCTTTAAAAATTTACACTATACCCTCTATATTTTTTTTTCGGCACTAAACCACCTAAACTCTCACAAATTAGCAAAAGCCGATTGTAGATAGGGGAAATAAACTCAAGCATTTACCAATAAAACGAGAGTTCATGGGGTTTAGTGCCAAAAAAAGAAGTACAGGGGACATGGTGTAAATTTTTAAAGAGTTTAGAGGACATTGGTGTCAATTAGCCTTTCTAACTTTCCAAAAAGTTGCACAAAATGGTTTGCAAACTCTCTGATTTACAAATCACAAACTAAACTTGAAACTTGGATATTGTTAATTAAATATGATAATAAAAAATTAAAATTATTTTTTTACATCTAAGAACAACTGAAATAGCAACATTAAGAGAAAATTCAAGAGCTTAAAAAGTAGAGCCAATCTAAAGCCAGAATCCTTTTTGACTAGCAAATTTGTTTCCAAAAATAGGGCATGGTCTGCTCAGAAAGTAATCTTTTGCTGTTTAACAACCACTAATTTCCACAGTTCAACATTTGCCCTATTCTCTACACTCTTGCTTGCATCTTTTATTCTTTTCTTTTGCTTTATGGAGCTAACCATAACCACTAAAAACAGTAGTAATTTAAATTTCAACAAAGCAAAATTTCCATGATAACAAACCACAATTATTGGGCCCTTCTGCCTCTTAACTTTATATTTCTCTTTGCGGGTAAAGTAAGCAAACATCATTTCTCACACACTACCATAGAAATTAACCATTAAATGCAGACAATCTTCATTGAAATTCAAACATTTTTAGTTAACTAAGTGCTGTCTCTGTATAATCTTTTGACTGTTTTTCCAGCAGACAATCCACTTGTACAATTTCCTATATCATGTTCAAACTCAGCTCAAAAAGCAAGTAAAATGTGGAAACTCTAATGGGTTGGAAATGTAAAGCAAATAAAATGAGGTCATAAGAAGATAGACCTATTTTTCCAAGCATTTAAAACAGAGTTGGAAACTAAGGGGTTTCCTTTACTGGTCAGATTGTTCAAATATGAGTAAAGAGTGCAAATAATCTAATGGGGCAATGTAAAGGACTCTTCATATACATTAACTGATATAAGTTACAGAAAATTTACACTTCAATAATTACAACAAACATTGCAACAAGTTTTTGCAACTTAAAAGCAATAAAATTCACAGCAGCAGCCACAACAAAACAAGAGAAATTAGACCTTTTCCCTCTTTCAATAAATTAAAAAAACTGACCATAAATTAAGACTGCACGCCACCAATATCTGCATTACCATGTCCATTTACCATGGGCAGAATTACCTCTTCCAAGTGCTTGGGTTCATCTTTGAGTTTGCAAGCAGCATCACCATTCTGGATATCTGGATCCATTCTGTTGGTGGAAACCAGGGCACCAGTGTCTTCTTTGAGAGTAACCATACTATGGCGATTTCCAGGACGATATGCTCCTTTTACTTTGTCTCCTAGATTCAGATTGACTGCATCACTACAGCTCTTCCTCCGCCCTAGCTTTGGTGATTTCGCACGAGTTGGTGGCATCTAGCAACCATTCAAAGCATAATTAATAACAATAATAATAATAATAATAATAATAATAATAATAATAAACTTTAAGCTGATGTTTACAACAAAAAATTAAAATTGCTAGGAGCTGAACCATATAATTGACTTTTTCATTATGTTTCATTATTAAATTACTTAGTCATGTCATCCTCAGCAATTCTGAGTAGAGAGTGGTTCAAATAGAATCTCAAAATCCTGGACATCTATATGGTGAAAATATAAGAGAACAATTCTATACCTTTTTCAGTTCAACTTTTGGTGGCGGTCCATCATTGTAGAAGCTAGGCATCGGACTGGCCTTAAACTTTAAACTCTTTCTCAATTGCTTGATAGCTGCCTCACTCTCTTCCTTAGAATATTAAATTTTTTGAGAAGGACAAAGGCAGCAAAAAGGATTAGAATCATCTGCCTTGAATAACCAAACTTATAGCAATAGTGAGATATGAAAGAGTTTAATTAAAAGGACAATTAATCTAACCATCGTTGGTTATATGCATGAGAGTTATACCTTGGACCTCGCTTCAACTTGGCTTTTCTCAGCTTCCAGCGCTTGGTGTTTCTCCTCTAATTTTGAATAAAACTAAAAGATGGCAATATAATATTCATTGAGTTTCACAACAAATTATATATGAAATCAAACAGAAACAAAATTCACATGGAATTGATTGATAAGAGCAGTACCTCCTTCCGTTTCTCTGCACGTTCAGTGCATCTAAAAGAAGGAGCCGCTGCAACAACCATCCTGGACTTAACAGTCCGTGCAGATGCTGCAGTGCTATGCATAGTCAAGAGATGACATTGATTTCAAACAAAGACAGAGTCAAGATACAATAAAAAGAACAATAACAGCATAGAAAATAACAAGCTAAATTCTTGGAGACAACAGGATACGAGGAAGCAACAGAACAAGTATCTTCCTCATCAGGACGCTTCTTGTTATTGGGTTGCAATGGCTTCCTTGACACCAAAGGTGGCTGCATTAACATACAGAAGTTCTTGGATCAACTATAAATAGATTCATCACACTTAATTTATCACTACTATGATTTATAAAAGAGCTTATAATTCTTAACCAAAACAAGTTTCATTCTAATTTGTACTACACTACTACAAGCTGCTTATCGTGTTACCATGAGATTCATTGTGATCTTTATATAACAATTTAAATTTATCGTACAAGTTCAGAAACACGTATTTTTAGAAACAAGTTTATGTGGCTTTAACAATTTTGACATGTAAAATGCATGTGGTAAAGTAGGAAGGAAAAATAAATTAAAGAACAAGGAGAGTAACTTCTCCTTGCCTTGAACTATTACAGCCGCCAGAAGAGAGGATTTAATGAAGGAGACTGCAGCATATGTAAAAGCAGCAAAATAAATGGTTGAGAGGGGATTGAAAAGACAAATAAAAAAATTAGATTTAGTAGCTGAAGTTACCTGATTTAGCTTTTTAGTGTTCAGACGCTTCACACCATTTGCAATAGAAGTTTTATTCCCAGCAGCAGCAGCATAAGTTTCAGTCACAGCAGGACGAGTTCCAGATGACGCACGCTTTTCAGTTGCCAGGGCAAATGGTTGTGGAATGGTGTGTTTTGTTCGAACATGTCCTGCAGTGGCTTTTGATGCATGCTTCGCAGCTGATTGTGACTTATTAATATCCTTCGTTTTTAGGTCATCTGGTTTGACCTTCTCCCCAGGCAAGCCAGCCTCTAGATTTGAGCTTACTATGTTCTGCTCCTCCTTATTTTTATCTATATGACCAAGTTCAGATATCTCAACTGGGTTTTCATTGGTACATTCTTTCACTACATATTCTTTTACTTCAGTACTCTCTTCCCCACTTTGAAGTTCAGGATTTCCATCAACATGCTCATACGACCCCTCAAGATCATTATGATTGGGAATTGTTTCATGATCGGAGTCAGGGGAAACACCATTTGAATAAACTATGACACAATCAGCTTCCTTGTCCATACAAACATCTGTAACTTCTATCCCCATAGCACTACAATAGAGAAATATAAATATCAAAATTGTATCAAATTTGCACATCTTTTAGGTGCCACAAAATACCTTGGCACCAAAGTATGATAACCATGTTTCAAGTAACAGTCATTTTAGATGGACCAAAAATATGCTAATCCAACACCCTTCTCTTTGAACTTTGAACTTTGAAGGGAATATAGACTGAATAAAATGATATACAAGTAAAGATAAATGGCAGAACTAATATTTAATTTTGATTTTTGATAGGAAACAAAACACTTTTATTAAGAATAAAAAAAACAAAATATAAGTCTGCTGGTAAAACAGGGGTATAAAAAAAACATTATAAAAGAACTAAATTATTTAAGAATTCAACATCGGAAATATCAAAATTCAAAAACAAAAAACTTAAGAGCATCATCAATCCTTAACACACCATAATTTATTGTGGAGTGGCAAGCATTCCCTGTGAAACAGAACCAAGTCTTAAGGGTAGTCATAAACGTTGATTTGATATTAGGGTTGGGAAGCATAATATAAACATAATATTGGAAACTGACTTTTAAGGTTCCTAGTACAAAATTTTGGCCGGGAATATGAGAATTTTCCAGACATGGTCTGAGTCTTATGTTGATAGTTATTACAGAAAGTCCAGTGGGCATAAATTAATCAAAAGTCCAGTGGGCATAAATTAATCAAAGTTGATCGGTTTCTTTTATATACTCAACACTCAGTCATGACATTTACAGAAGTACTCACTACACAAAACTCATTTTAAAGGCAACTAAGCATGTATAATGATTTTACCAAAGACAATAGGAGCTTACCAAAGATACTATAGCTCGACCAAAACAAGAATTGTAAAGAAGAAATATTTTAGAAAGTAAATCATAATGGATTTGTCAAGCATGAAAATATGTCGATTATTTAAGAAATAGAAGCACCAAACATAATCATTTGTCCTTCCACATCATGATGGTCAAGACACACAAAAGGAGGATAAGAGCTGAAGAATACTTAGAGAAGTGGGTGTGCTTAATGCAGTAATTACGACAAAGTCCAACTAAACAACCCAATACCCAATTACACTCAACAAAACATAAACCAACCAAGTGGGGACGTAAGGAGACAAAGTCAAGAATCAAGAAATCATTTGTTTTTTGAAATAAAGAAAAAGAAGAACAGATGCAAAAGTAAGTACAACAAAAACTGCTTTCCAGATAGGGGTATATGACATAAACAATGAAAAACAACATTCCGGTTGATTTGTTTTAAAGATAAAGAATTCACCAACTATAGAATTTATTCAAATTTCAAAAGCAGAACTACTTATCTCCATTTGGTTCTATTTAATAAAACTTTGTTTAATAAGAAATCGACACATAATACGAACCAGTTACCGCACATATGATAGATCAAAAACTCACAAATTAATTCACACATAAAGTAAAGAATGACATCAATCTCAGCACCGTTTTCCCGAATCACAGATAATTGAAAACCCAATCCAGCTCTGACCCATAATATATTTGCTTTGAAAACAGTGGAAACCAATTTCAAAAACGAAACTTGAATCTAATTATGTTGATTCATTTCAACACACAAGAAATTGTAATGTCAAGCTTGAAACCTGACCTTAACTAAGCTAAAACAGTATAAAAAAAATCTCGATTTCTCATCTATTTTCACATTTTCCCAGCAACAAAAACAGAGCTTTTCATACAAACAAAACCAAAACGTTTCAAAGCAATAATGGAGAAACAAACAGCCAAAAATCAAGCATGAAACGACATGAACAGATCGGTTGACAAACTTATACATGAATCCAAACTACATTACACGCATACAAATGATGAACAGATCAAGAGTTAACAGATATAGCTAGAGAGTAACGAGAACAGTAAATTACTCACAGTCTTGGTCCGATCTGCGAAGAATTGGAGGTGGGTTTTTTCGAGCTAGCTGTGTCTGTGCGTGTTTTTGTGTTCGCGTTTGTGTGTGAGAGTTTTGTTGTTTCTGTCACTCACTATAGTTTTATACAAGTGTGTTGTCCCCCGTCGGTGTTAACGGCGTTACTTGACGGGGTTATTTGAGATTTGAAAACCAAACCCGCTATATTTTGTCTTTTTTCTTTTTTTGTCTTTTTTTTCTTTGATTATTTTAAGGCGGTAATTTGTTCAATCTTGTCATAAGAATTGTTTTTTGCTTTTTTTAATATCATAATTGAGCCCGTTTGGTCATTTTTGGATTCAATTAAGGTGGCAAATACCATTTGCCTTTTTTCCTTTTAAGGATTAATTTGATCATTTCATGTAATAATTCAAATTTTAAACTTTTAGAAACACTAAAGAGTAAAAACCATTCATTAATTTTGCAACTTGTTCTTAACATTATACTTTAATCTTTTAGAAACACTAAAAAGTAAAAACCATCCACATAAACTATAATTGAATCTTACTTTGCAAAAATTGAAAATCAGTCTTCGGCCATCTCCGATGGAGAGTGAAAGCTATACTTATATTTGGGTCTCAAATAGTACCAAGAGTGATATTTATATGTAATTTTACTCTGGTTGGGTTGAGAGTGAAATCTGAAGGTGATATTTTTGTATCAAATTTAATTATGCCTAATTTTTAATAAGTGGTCAATAAATTGTAATTAATAAACTTTAATTTTGATAAACATAATGCTATTGTAAATTTCTCAATGATATCTTTTAAAATGGTACAATATTTAATATATTTATATATTTATATAGTCATAAGATTTTTTTTTATGCTATTTAATATCATCATTGAGCCCGTTTGGTCATTTTTGGATTCAATTAAGGTCGCAAATACCATTTGCCTTTTTTTCCTTTTAAGGATTAATTTGATCATTTCATGTAATAATTCAAATTTTAAACTTTTAGAAACACTAAAGAGTAAAAACCATTCATTAATTTTAAAACTTATTCTTAACATTATACTTTAATCTTTTAGAAACACTAAAAAGTAAAAACCATCCAGATAAACTATAATGAAATCTTACTTTGTAAAAATTGAAAATCAGTCTTAGGCCATCTCCGATAGAGAGTGAAAGCTATACTTATAGTTGGGTCTCAAATAGTACCAAGAGTGATACTTATATGTAATTTTACTTTAGTGGGGTTGAGAATGAAATCTGAGAGTGATATTTTTATATCAAATTTAATTATGCTTAATTTTTAATAAGTGGTCAATAAATTGTAATTTAATAACTTTAATCTTGATAAACATAATACCATTGAAAATTTCTCAATGAGATCTTTAAAATGGTACTAATATTTAATATATTTAAATATTTATATCTTGTCATAAGAATTGTTTTTTGCTATTTAATATCATCATTGAGCCCGTTTGGTCATTTTTGGATCCAATTAAGGTGGAAAATGCCATTTCCTTTTTTTCCTTTTAAGGATTCATTACATGTAATAATTCAAATTTTAATCTTTTAGAAACACTAAAGAGTAAAAACCATTCATTAATTTTGCAACTTGTTCTTAACATTATATTTTAATCTTTTAGAAACACTAAAAAGTAAAAACCAACTAGATAAACTATAATTGAATCTTACTTTGCAAAAATTGAAAATCAGTCTTAGGCCATCTCCGATAGAGAGTGAGAGCTATACTTATATTTGGGTCTTAAATAGTGCCGAGAGTGATACTTATATGTAATTTTACTCTGGTGGGGTTGAGAGTGAAATTTGAGGGTGATATTTTTGTATCAAATTTAATTATGTCTAATTTTTAATAAGCGGTCAATAAATTGTAATTAATAAACTTTAATGTTGATAAACATAGTGTTACTGTAAATTTCTCAATGAGATCTTTTAAAATGGTACAATATTTAATATATTTAAATATTTATATCATCATAAGAATTGTTTTTTTGCTATTTAATATCATCATTGAGCCCGTTTGGTCATTTTTGGATCCAATTAAGGTGGCAAATGCCATTTGCTCTTTTTCCTCTTAAGGATTAATTTGATCATTTCATGTAATAATTCCAATTTTAATCTTTTAGAAACACGAAAGAGTAAAAACCATTCATTAATTTTGCAACTTGTTCTTAACATTATACTTTAATCTTTTAGAAACACTAAAAAGTAAAAGCCATCCAGATAAACTATAATTGAATCTTACTTTGCAAAAATTGAAAATCAATCTTAGGTCATCTCCGATAGAGAGTGAAAGCTATACTTATATTTGGGTCTCAAATAGTACCAAGAGTGATACTTATATGTAATTTTACTCTAGTGAGGTTGAGAATGAAATCTGAGAGTGATATTTTTGTATCAAAATTAATTATGCTTAATTTTTAATAAGTGGTCAATAAATTGTAATTTTATAACTTTAATCTTGATAAACATAATAACATTATAAATTTCTCAATGAGATCTTTAAAATGGTACTAATATTTAATATATTTAAATATTTATATCTTGTCATAAGAATTGTTTTTTGCTATTTAATATCATCATTGAGCCCGTTTGGTCATTTTTGGATCCAAATAAGGTGGAAAATGCCATTTCCTTTTTTTCCTTTTAAGGATTCATTACATGTAATAATTCAAATTTTAATCTTTTTTTTTTTTTTTTTTTTTTGAGAAAAAGAATTCATTTAACAGACAAAGCCGCCTCCTTCATACGATCCTTAACACTCCATAGTGTTTCCTCCTTGCTTTGGATCGACAAGGCCGCGCACAGTCTAGCAATCTCATTGGAGTCCATGCTTCGAAATACACAAAAACAGCCGCCAAAAACCAGAAAAAACCCTAACTACTTCTACACTAGGGTTTTAGAAAAACCTTAGGAGAAGACCCGGAAAAATATTTAAATTTTATTTTAGAAACACTAAAGAGTAAAAACCATTCATTAATTTTGCAACTTGTTCTTGACATTATATTTTAATCTTTTAGAAACACTAAAAAGTAAAAACCATCCAGATAAACTATAATTGAATCTTACTTTGCATAAATTGAAAATCAGTCTTAGGCCATCTTCAATAGAGAGTTAGAGCTATACTTATATTTGGGTCTTAAATAGTACCGAGAGTGATACTTATATGTACTTTTACTCTAGTAGGGTTGAGAGTGAAATATGAGAGTGATATTTTTGTATCAAATTTAATTATGCCTAATTTTTAATAAGTGGTCGTAATTTATAAACTTTAATGTTGATAAACATAATGTCATTGTAAATTTCTCAATGAGATATTTTAAAATGGTACAATATTTAATATATTTAAATATTTATAAATTATTACCAAGTTTGATATTATCATAAAATTTAGGAACCCAAACTTGGATGAATGTGATGTAAAATTATGTGGGAATTGAGTATATATAGACAATTTTGGAAAACTAACTATTGGAAGGTTTTTGTATTTTTCTATAATTTTTTTTTTCTTTTGGATTTCTCGTTGATTTTTCTAATTTTTTTAGGATTAAAAATATATTTATTTCAAATTTTAATGTTTGAAAAATTGTAGACCGTCCATCTCCAACGGTCATCAAATATGATCCGTTCATCTCCAACGGTCAGCTAATTTGATCCGTCTATCTCCAATGGTCAACAAATCCAACCGGTCACAGACATTAATCTCTTAATTATGACATGGATCCAACGAAAAAAAAAAAACACAAAAAATATCATTATTAAATTCACCTAATACATGGGTCTCACCATTTTTCCCATGTGTCCCACCAGATTATAACTCTCATTCTCACTTTACTATATATATATATAACTCTCGGTCTATTTTAACTCTCAATTTAAAACACCATTGGAGATGATTTTGAGAATTAAAATAGATATATAGCTCTCCATTGGAGATGGTCTTATAGTCTTTTCTATTCCATTTGGTACGTATAACATCGAAATAAATGAATAAAGAAAATTTATAAATAATAGAAGCCAAGATATTAGATCATGTTTTGTTTTGATATATGAAAGGGCAAATTGCACTGCACCCCTTGAGGTTTGGGCAAGTTACACTTAGTTGGAAAAGTTTTGGTATTATACACTAACACCCCCAAGACTTAAGTTTGACTTTCAAAATACCTAAAATGCTCCTAGTTATATTATCTTATACTTTAATTTTTTTGCCTTTTAACCAAAAACTTTATAAACTTTAATAAAATAAAAAAAAATAAAAAAAAATATATGATTCATTAAATAAATAAATAGTTTAAAATAATTAAAAAACTTAAATAAATAAATAGTTTAAAAAAAAACTGAAATAAATAAATACTTTTAAAAAATTAAATAAATAGATAGTTTTTTTTAAAAAAATAGTTTTAAAAAATTAAATAAATAAATAGTTTTAAAAATTAAATAAAAAAATAGTCTTAAAAAATTAAATTAATTAATTACAAAATTAAAAACAATAATTTTTTTTTTTTTTTTTTTTTTAAGGATATCCATTAATATGGACAAGAGAAGCTCTAAATACCCAAACTTTTAAGGTAAGGATGATGGTGAGAGAAGCTTCAATATTCCCTTCAAGCTCTAAATATCCAAACACTAGGGGAACCTTGAAGCTTCTCTCACCATCATTATTACCGTAAAAGTTTGAATATTTAGAGCTTTTCTTGTCCCTATTAATGGATATCGTTAAAAAAAAAATTTAATTTTTTTAATTTTTTAATTAATTAATTTAAACTATCTATTTATTTAATTTTTTAAACTATTTATTTATTTAATTTTTTTAAGACTATTTATTTATTTAATGAATCATATCTTTAATTTAATTTTTTTT
Organism: Acer saccharum; assembly: GCA_030490815.1. Taxonomy (NCBI): domain Eukaryota; kingdom Viridiplantae; phylum Streptophyta; class Magnoliopsida; order Sapindales; family Sapindaceae; genus Acer; species Acer saccharum. The sequence goes on from CM059869.1 coordinate 10,300,749, forward strand.
TTATTAAAGTTTATAAAGTTTTTGGTTAAAATGCAAAAAAATAAAGTATAAAATTATACAACTAGGGGCATTTTAGCATTTTCAAAGTCAAACTTAAGTCTTGGGGGTGTTAGTGTATAATACCAAAACTTTTCCAACTAAGTGTAACTTGCCCAAACCTCAAAGAGTGCAGTGCAATTTGCCCTATATAGTGGTGGCCACGGTTCGGTTTCAGACCGAAACCGTCGTTTCGATTTTTGTAAACACTAAAACCGAAACCGAAACTGGAAACTCGGTTTGGTGGGTGGTTTATAACCGCCGGTTTTTTGGTTTTGATTTCGGTTTCGGTTTCGATTTGGTTTGGTTTTAGTTTCGGTTTTTTTTTTAAGACGTTGCCACGTGGCAACGTCTGATTGGTTGAATTATTATTATTTTATTTTTTCTGCCATCATTCGCTGTCACCTATTTTTTTTTAAAAAAACGTTGCCACGTGGCAACGTTTGATTGGTTCAATTATTATTATTTAATTTTTTTTTTCTGTCACATATCACTGTCATCTGTCAATTGTCAATTTTTTTTAAAAGACGCTGCCACGTGGCAGCGTCTGATTGGTTAACTTATTTAATTAATTTATTTTTTCTGTAAAGTCACTGTCACATGTCAGTTTTTTTTAAAAGATGCTGCCACGTGGCAACGTCTTATTGGTTAATTTTTTTTTAATTATAAATCAAAAACCGGCGGTTTAACCGAAACCGCCGGTTTTGGCCGGTTTTCACCCACCCTAAACCGAAACCGAAACCGAAACCGAAACCGTACGGTCCAGTTTCCAACCGGTTTTCAAACCGCCGGTTTCAGTTTTTGATTTTCGGTCCGGTTTTATCCGTACGGTTCTGGTTTAACAGCGGACAAAACCGTCGGTTAACCGAAACCGTGGCCACCACTAGCCCTATATGAAATAATGTTACTAGTAACCTAAGTGGCCTAGTATACCAGTGAATGCTGCCACTATCCATTGTAAAAACCTAACAAATTTCGGCCAATTGCAAATTATAAATCTTTGTTTCAAAAAGAATTTGGGAGGTAGATTCCAATTGATTAACAAAAAAAATAAATAAAAAGATTTCAATGAGAGAAACAAGTATGTTGTTGGTATATCATATCATTCAAAATCTCATATTTTAAGCATTTCAACGACCATCATAATTAATAGTTGTTCTAAAATATACATCATATTTTGTTCTAAAGTATTGGTAATTCCTATTAGATTCACGATTTTATTCTAGTGGTGAATAATATAATCACTTGTATTCATCAACATTTGTGTTACTAGTTACTTGAGTTTGTTTATTTGTTTATGTATTTATTTTTTTAATTTATTGTTGTTATATAGTATGGATCCTTATGACATATATTAGAATCAAATCCGAAAATCTATTCAATTTTGTTTTTATCTAATTATCTAACATTAAACATTGATTTATTTAAAAAAAAAAAAAATTTAAATTTAACACCGAACGAGACAGAGGTTGGTTGGAACCGGTCGAGATCAAACAATACGTATGTAGTTTAGATATCTACTTCCACAACATCAAATAAAAATTTACCTACATATATTTATAAAATACATAGAGTAAGACTCGAACTCAAACCACTAACGATAAACAATGTAGTACATTAACACTATCCATACAATATAATATTAATAACAACAAAACAAAGGAGTATAAATGGTTTCATGAATCAAAACTATGCTACAAAATAGGAGAAATCAGGAAGACCAAAGAATCAAGTAAAAGTCAGTTGTCACTGGTTCAGCTTGAAGTTCCTGCTGATATGATGCATGTCTCATATCTTAGTTAGTCAAATGTCACAAGTCACTCCATCTCTATAAAAGGAAATTTATTATACATTTAAAAAAAAAAAAAAAAATCCAAGCCTTTTCAAAGTGAGATAGTTATTAGGTTTTTGGTTTTTGAAGACGTGATAACAGAGAAATATGAGTTAGTGAAATAAGATATGATAATTGATATTCATATCTTAATCAAAAAGCAATTAAAGAGAAGAAGTTTCATCCAAAATTAAATTATTGCATAGGCCCCACCTTTGATTATTCCTGCTTAACTCTTTTGATAAAGCCCTAACACCATTTTATTATTATTATTAATTTAATTATTATTATTTTTTGTATTTTAATACCAAATTTACCCACGATTGTTTTTTTTTTAAAATTCACATCATGCAACCTCACCTAAACATTGTTCGGTGAGTTGAAAGACGACAATCTAAAAAGCTATTGTCTCTTTTGAGAACCAATTCTATCTTGTAACAACCCTATCCTTGTTTTGACTTGCATTTTTTTATTCATCGAATTTGGGTACCGGATATATGAGAATATCTTTGTAATTTTGTATGTAGAAAAAGAACAACTTGTTTCGAATAAACTTATAATTAAACAAAAGTGGCTGAAAACGATTTTACATAGTGATAGAAGTTGAAGTGGCTGAATAGTAAGTAATTAATTTATACCATATCAATGAAATCGGTTAATTCAGGTCATGTCATTCTTTTTTTTGGTTTACACCATCCGGTTTCCGGGTGGGGCAGATCCACCATACGGAGCAATCAGCCCAGACCACACCCCGACTAATCCGGACTCCCACCGGGTCGGCCCACTAAGGGGTACAGTGCTCCCAATATGTGTAGCTCCGTTCACAAGGGGAGTTGAACCCACGACCTTGCTTAAGGGATGAGAGCGCCGAACCACTCACACCAACACATGATTGGTGGTCATGTCATTCTTTCTTTAACTCTAATATTACAATTTATAAGTATATATATATATATATATATTCGAATTCTCCAATAAAAAATATATATATATATATATATATATATATTCAAATTCAAAAGCCAAGATATGTTACCACTGAAAAATCGAATAAGTTTTTTAACCAAAGTATTATATATATATATATATATATATATATATATATATATATATATATATATATATATTATCAAAGTTTGATGCAATTGCTTTCTTACTTGACTTAATTCACTAAAAAATGGTATTAAAAGCATTTTTAGAATACATCTTAATCCGGCACATTCACTCTTACTTCAAGTGGTGTGCATATCCTCGTTCACATTAGTTGTGAGGGTTTAAGTCTCACCATTTGCATTTATAAGTACCTGTGAAGAGTTTTCTCTGTAGATTGTGGGAGTAGATGTCACCCGATTGTAAACCTAGATATTTATGGAGAAATTTCTCCCTATATTGTGGGAGTAAAGTAGTCTCCTGATTGTGAGAATAGATATCCAAATCGCATATATAGTGTTTGATCTCTATTGGTTTCGGCATACATCTGATCCATTTGGTATAAAAATTAAATTTTAAAAAAAAATAATATCTTAATTCCTAAAGATGCATTTGACATATATTTTTTTTTTAATTCATTAAGAATTTGTTATTATATAAAACAATTAAAGATGCATGCCAATCAAGTTGCTCATGCTTTAGTTAAGATGGGTTTGTCACTTTGTCTACTATAAATGAGTTATAGAATATAGCTTGTATAGTTGTATGGAAGAAGTTTCAAGTTTCTCCATGATAAAATAGTTTTGGAAGATATCAAAGTGATGTTTGTTTAGTTTAATATATTATCTATTTTATTTTCTTCAAAAACAATAATACCTTAAATACTTTTAATTATATAAATAATTATATAGTAGTAATCTTAAATATTTAGTAGATAATGGTGATATTAACATCAATAATGAGTAGAGATTAGGGAAAATTGTGAGGAGGGTGGCGGCGATAATTGTGTGTGTTTAAATGAGCTGTGATTGTGAAGTTGTAGGGTGGAGAGTCGTGAGTGGAGTAAAAGGGAGGGTACCCTTTTTAATTTTTATTTATTTATTCAAAATAAAAGGCATAAAAAACTAAAAAATAAATAAAAATTAAATGAATCGATGATGATAAATAATACAATATATGTGACAAGTGGAGCCCAGTGCCCATATCAACCCCTCTATCACGCCTTTATTCTTCGAATTGAAGTGAATGATTTGATCATCGCCAAATGGGTTCCACATCTGATATTGTACATGCCAACGGACATGATTGATGACCACCATCTTTATCACTATCTCTCTTCTCTTAATTTCCAATTCCACCATTTATATAATTATATTATATATTTAATTAATTTAAACAAAATCAGTGGTTATTATTGTTAATGGCAGCATGCTTTGCTCCTAATTAATATTTTCCTTTTGGTGGAGTATTAATGGACCATTTTTCATTAACCACGTACATATAAGGAATTATGTTAACATCAACGAGTTCAAGTTTTAAGAGCGGGAAAATCTCTTGTACGTGTATCATTCATACATCAATGTGGTGTAAGGTACATTGAAGACTCTCTCTCTAAAACCATATATTAAAAATCGAAAGAGCAAACGAATTTCAAGATACATGAATCGGTTGGATTGTTTTCAATAAACGGACATACACGCGCACGAATATATAATGTTGTTGGTGTAGTGGTGTCAAAACGGGCCAGGCCTTGGTAATAATTTTCAAATGAAGAGCAATTCATGTCACCAACCCAAAAGAAAGTCGTAAAAATTTCTATATATCTCTCATGTTTTTATTTATTTATTTATTTATTTATTTTTACAAGAATTCTATATATTTATTACCTAAGTATACATTTATAAGATATTTAGAGTTCTAGGATTCCTTAATGGTAATTATCTTTCTATCATATGAGAGTGAAAATAAAAAGATGACATGTCAAAAACAAATAATAATAATAATAATAATAATAAGATGATTTTATATGACTTTATGATGAAAGAAGTCCGTTCGCCCCGATAATGTCACAAGTTCGAATCATCACCATTATATACTACATAAAAAAATAATTTTATTCAACAGTTTGTAATTTTGTTACCCAAAATTATCCAAGAATTTATGTCATGTTCTAGTCTCTAGAGGCAAACAGACTACAAAAACATCATCACCTTAATATATATACAGTTTTTCCCACTTCATGATCGAGCTGAACTTTTAAGATTAGGATAGGACTTGTGAGTCATTAATTAAGTTTAAGAAGACATTAACTAAGATGAAGTATATGAATCTATTGATTGATATGGAAAATTGATATAAGTTGAAATTTGAAAATTTAATTTATTGATATTGAATTTACAAATTTTTTTTTTTTTTTTTAACTATTACAATAGCTCAGGATTAGAGGGAAAAGGGGTTGGACATTTTTTTTACCCACCCCCCCCGAAGGTCACTAACGGCTCCTGGATAATTACAAAAACCACCCCTCAATTCAAAATTTAAAAAAAATATATATATATTTGTTTTGAAAATTTGAATTCTAACGGGCCCTAATAGGCCGGCCCATGGGCCGGTCTGTTAGGGCCCGTTAAGGCCTTAACGGGCCGGCTCGCCTTGGCACGCCCATGCACATGCCACGTACCCAGGCCAAGCCCACCCTCCCCCCCAAATAGGTCGGCCCGGCCCGACCTATCTCCCTAACAGGCCGGGTCGGCTTGTTTTGACACCACTATGTCGGTGTATCATAAATTCCATAAATGTCTTAAATATTATAGTTGGATCTTTACTTATCAATTTAAGTATTTGAGTTTAACGGTTATTGACATGACATCACATCAGAGTTAGGAGGTCGTCTTCGGTTTCAATCCCCTTTCCTTCTTATTTTATTTTATTCGTTACATACATTATACTGTAAAATTAGATTTCTAACGATATTTGTTATTTATTATAAACTTCGTCAATCTATATCTTAAATATTATAGTCGATTACACATCAGTATTTATTTTTTTATTTTTTTTAAAAACATGAATTCATAGAAGAAAAAAAAAAGGAAAGATCAAAAGCGATGACAACCTCGATCACCACCCGTGTAGCATTATATATATTTGAGACCTGTCAATCATTGTTGATTTGTTGGACTGCCGATCATGCATATATATATAATATAGAGAGAGAGGGGATAGTTCTCCTATTAGACCGTCCTGAAATTATAATTTCAGGACGACCAACCACAGACATATGTTTTAATAAGTTGAAGGATATTTCTCCTATTAGGTTGTCATGTTTGTTAAAAAAAATCAGCTTTTTATTTAAATATATGACTGTGGTTGGTCATCTTGAGATTATAGTTTCAGGATGACCTAATAGAAGAACTACCCTCTGTATATGTATTTATATAAATTTTTTTGATGGGAGTTGATGGTCGGTGTATGATGTTATTGAATTGATGATAATTAATTAAAATGGAAAAGGAGGGCCCTATTGTCTAGGGTTGATGGATGGTGGTTTAGAGTATCTTTCCATTAGAATAACATTGCCCTTAACGGCTCAACCTCAACGAATGTATATCTGTTGTTGTTAGAGAGACTTATATGGGGTTTATAAGGTTGGTTCACACTAGTGGGTACCTTCTCGCTAAAGCTGGTATCTTGTCTTTTTAAATACAACCCCACTTTTGATTCTTTAGTTATATGAGTAGGTGAGATATTATTTGACCAATACATAAAATTGATTTTTTAATTTTTTTAATTTTTAATTTTTTTATTTTAAATCCAACACCAAATGGGTCAAAGTGTTACTAAGATTCAACACTACAGCGTGGCTAGGATGTTGCCACTTTCATAATGGGAAGAAATTGGCTCCCAACACGAGAGAGATGATCTCTCCACATTTATTGTGGTTTTATGAACAATAATGAGATCGATCATATATATATATATATATAAAAGGTGGATTGCGAAGTCTCCCGCCACCAAATCAAAATGCATTTTAATACATAAAATTGATTTTGGTTTATCAAAATCAACAACAGCAAAAAACGAAGAAGAAGAAGGATAGTCAAAAGAATATAAGTATACATTTATGGGCTAATTTGACCTGATATGAGATTGGTGTATAAAGTCAATCAAAAATTAAGTGGGTTGTGTCTAAATATAATGTTGTGATAACTGAGTGTGAACCCATTGCCACGGTATCGGATAAGAGATTTACACACTCCATCAACCTACCAAGGTTCAAACATTGACATGTTGTATACATTGTCCCACTATTGTCTATAAAATCTCAGTAAGTAGGAAATTTCTTCCGGTATTGGAAGATGGCTTCTTCCGATTATGAAATAGACATCCAAGCCGTATCCGTTTATAATTAGACCTCATATTCACAAACACAAACACAACATTCTCTCCTAAAAAATTACCTGATTTTTTTGCCATTTTTTGTTAGCAATATATCGACTACTATTCCACCATTTATCCCAAAAAAAAAAAAAAAAAAAAAAAAAATCACAAGCAAAGCGATTAGGTTCATGTCCAAAGACACAATTGGACTATCAATTATTTGGGCCTCTATGCAGCTTTAGAATCCTGTGAACTTTAATATGGGATTAATGGGCCTAATGGGCCGAGCTTAGCTGATAAATAAAACAGTTGCAAGGGTAAATCTGTAATTATGTTAAAATCTAACGAGCAATTGGTAGCTGCTTTTACAGATAAGCGTAACTAACTCCACACACCATCGTGATTCTTCCCGCCAAAAATAACTGCCAACGGACCCCGAACCAATCAAAGACGACCACGCGTCCGTCCCTTATTGGACATCCACCTCTATTTATAAGACCCACCCGAGGATCTCAGAATCACACTACTACTCTGCACAAAGTCTGAACAGCTTTTCCCGCCATTTGCACGCATTCTAGATTCTAGAGAGAGAGGAGAGCTTTCTTGGCGACTATGGAGTCGATTGTTGTGGTTGTTTCGGAGAGCGCCGACTTCAAGCAAGAGGAAGCCCAGAACAAAAGCAACAACAACAGTGGAGAGGCGGTTGTTGTCACTGCTGCTGCTGCGGTCGACGTCGTCGATGATTCCGGTCATCACGGCGAGACCAATCTCACTGATACTGCTGATTCTTCGTCTCAGAAGAAGAAGAAGGGGACCGAAAAGAAGAAGAGCAACCGGATTCAAGTCTCCAACACCAAGAAACCCTTTGTATTCTATCTCAGTCTTGCTAAGGTATTATATATTTCTATTTTCTTTTCTGGTTAAGGTTCTTGTCGACGGTTGTGACTTTCTTGTGTTATTATGGTTTGTATGGGTGGTGAGAAAATTTGTGTGTAAAAGAAAATGACAAGGAGTTTATGGAAAGTTGGGATTCTTTAGAATCGACTGGTTCTTTATGCTTTGTTGTATGTGTTTCTTGAGAATCTGGATGGGTTAGTTTTTGCTTCTATCTCGGGTGTCACTTTCTTGGTTCAATTGATGATCTGTTTGGTTGCTGAGAAATTAAAGGAGAAAGAAAATAGCACTATAGTGTTCTAAATGATTCTTTAGAGTTTGATTTCTTTAATCAAGATTTGGTTTTTCTTTATGTCTCTGCATATTTGTTTATTGAAAGATCTCCCCCTTAATATTCTTTATTCCTTTTTGATTGATCTGAAATCATGAGAAAGAAAATCGGTCAATGCGTTGTTGGTTTTAGGGGTTTTTTTTTCTTTTCATATGTGTGCTCTTTAATGGGTTTGTTTAATGTGAATTATGTGTATTTGCAGAGGTACATAAAGCAGTACAATGATATCGAGCTCTCTGCCTTGGGCATGGGTAAAATCCCCTAAATCCCTTTTACAATCTGTTAATTTTTCTGCTGACTTCTAACCTTATTTAATCCTCCAGCTATTCCAACTGTTGTTACAATTGCTGAGATTCTGAAACGAGATGGAGTAGCTAAAAGTAAAGGTAGGAGGAGACACACACACACACTGTTGTTAAATGTCAACTAAACATTTTCTGTTATTGCAAAATGATGAGAATTGCGTGTTTGGGAAATTCAATAGAGGTCAAGATATCTACAGTGGACTCCAAGGAAGACCGTAAAGGTCACTTCATTCAGAAAGCTAAGGTTGGAATATTGATTGAATTTTCTATTGGGTTTGATCCATTTTTTACTTTTTTCAGTTCTAGTTAATTCATTCCATATCTCTCAGATTCAAATTGTGATGGGGAAGGCTGAGAAACTCGACAAGATCACTAATGCTGCTGCTGCTACGAAGGCCTGACAGAGTCAGCTACATAAGAGTTTCATTTCTGCAGCCTGCTGTTTGTTGATGTTCTTTTCATTCCAAGTTTTTCGTAGCTAGGGATAACAAAGCAGTTTACATAGGAGTTTCATTTCTGCAGTCTGCTGTTGTTGATGTTCTTTTTCAACCTCACAAGTTTTCGGTAGCTAGGTATACCAAAAAAGTTTTACATAGGAGTTTCATTTCTAATGTGGTATGCCACGTCCAGTTAGCAACTCTGCTAACATGACTTTGTGACTGACAGCTGAGTGGGAGAATATCTAGTGTAACCTGAGCATCTATGTGTTTTGCTTTGTTCTGTTTTCATTCAATTTACAGTGCTGTTGTCTCATGTAGAAAAGTGTAAATGTGTAACGTTTCATTTCGCTGTGTAATCATAGGAATAAAACTTCAGAGGTTTTTACTCTCTCTCTCTCTCTGACTATGCAGACATACACAAGAATATTAATTGCTTGAGTGAATTACCACATCCAAAAAAGCAAGCATTCCAAGTTAAAGAGTAATGTGGAATTTCCAACATGACTTCCTCAACTAAAAATCTTATATAATTGAAATTCACATGGAGGGAGCTTATATCAAGCCATTTATGGAAGATAATGCATACAATTGTCCTATGGCACAAAGAAGAACCTACATGCTAACTTTTAGCTACTTAACAAGAATTACAGACAATAATCAGTTCAGGGACAACTTGGCAAGCGCAAGTGCTAGGACCTTGACCCCATTTGTTATGTCTTCTCTGGAGGAAAATTCCTCAGGCTTGTGGCTGTACCCTGTAAAAGCAATGAATTTGAAATATGTAGTTAGCTCATTTTCATCATATAGTGACAACTGACAAGTTAATATCAACTCACTAGAGATCCCTACTGCATAAAGACCATTCATGACTGGATATTTACAGTTGCACTACACTACTATGAGCTTGTATATTCTACTTCCTATTTTTGCTCGAAAGTTGAGGGTTATGGTGTCTTGATTTATTGCAGTACATAATTAGGAAAGAAAATGGAGTTCTGTATCCAAATCAGAAGATAATTCTTTTGGTGGCAATCAAGATGCTTCCCTTGAAATCACTAACCGATGAAATCTAACTTGTTATTTCAATTTTATGCTCTCAGCTGATTAAGAAAAATAAGAGAAAGGTGATCATACCTTTGTAACAAGGAATGAATATCATGCCCATTGGAGATATCCTGAGAGAATGTGAAAATACATATTAAGAAGCAGTTTGCAGTTATGAAAAACAAAAGAGCAGTGAAAGTGTTATCAAATATAGTGTTCGCTTGGCCCTGGTAGGAATTCAATACACTAAACGATTGAAAAACACCTGAAGTTGTGTAAATTTTATCCGACTCTCTATTGTATTGTGTGTGAAGAGGGTTAATAGGAAGAGTGGGGGAGAGAAAGCATATTGTATGCGGGTCAGTCCCTCAATATAATAATCCCAGAAACTTTATAAATGACTATGTACATTATTTAGCATGGTATCCAACACTAGATGTCGCTGCCCGGGAGAATTTATAACAGTTTTCACCATGTTTCAATGTATTAGATCATTACACCTAATCACTTCTCTAAGCATGATACTTGGATGTTCCAATATAAAGGTTCTGAGATTAACTCTCTCTCTCTCTCTCTCTCTCTCTCCATACCTGGCCATAAAAAGTGAATCATGGTAAGCTCTGCTTATCATCTTCTTATATGTTAGATTTAGCTCCTTTGATGCTGCTTCGGCTGCCTCAATTATCAATTTATCAGAAAGGGCTGGTGGATCCTGATTTATGATTTTGAATTCTGATAGCTTGACCCTCCTTTTATTAGCTATTGTAGTTGCAGATTGATGGGTTTTCTCAATCACAGTATTTCTTCGCTTTTCATCGATGTCTCGTGTGTCTGCCAAAGATAGACAAAAGAATATTAAAAAAGAGAGTAGAAAATCAAATAAATCAAAGTCTAATGTAGCTGAATTTTTTACTGGTAAAGACAGCATGCAAGCTTGCTAAGACTCAACACATGAAGGATTTAATACAAGCTTCATGGAATTTGATACTCAACTCAGAGAAACAATGTCAATACATATCTCATAAACTGCATGGTCACCTAAAAACTCAAACTACCATCAGTAACTTACCAATTTCTAGGTGTGATCTGCTTGGGATGCTATTGATTGCACCGGGATGTAGCTCCAGGATACCTTACAAAAAAGGAACTGTTAAGTTAAATTATAGCTCTATAGAAAGCAAAGATGGTCAAAGTTAAATATCACATGATGAAAGATGACTTCCACATACAATATATACATATATGATGCAAGATGGACTGCCAAATACAATAAATTTCTTTGTTTAGGCAGTAGAAAAGGGATATGACATACCAACTGTACCAACGGTATCAATCGATCCAGATTCTAAGACATGTTTTTCAACAGCTAGCGCTAACTCAGCAGCTGCCAGACCAGCATCATTTCTGTCTCAAATGATGCAAACAAATATTATGGGCCATGAACGAACAAGCTTAATAAAATAAGGGAAATATGAAAGTGATCACATTTTCTAGAGATTCAATCAAAGCAGGTATAAGTGTACTGTCTGCATAAGAAAAGATTTACTTGTCATGTACAATTTTCATTTGTTAGAACTAGTCATCCTACTGGAAGGATCTTCAAGGGTTGGAAAATACTCAAAACATGTCTTGTTCAGACAATTGCAATGATGCAGGAACTTATCACATAGATGATGAAAAATACATAAGATATAACTGCATATATATGATTAGGGAACTCTTAAAAAATGTAGGTGCATAGTTGATATAAATGTTATTCAAGAAAGCTGAAAAACATTTACCTATTTGGCATCAAGGCTGCACCTGCATGGCCTCCATTGCCTTCGAAATCTACTGTTATGCTTGCAGGTGCTGCAATGGCAGTAACTACACCAATAGATATACCTGGATTGAAATATAAAGTGGATTAGTAGGAACTTAGAAATTGAGGCCACTAGGTAAAATTAGCAGTAAAAAGCAGCAAACCTTCCTCCTCGAGAATTGGCCCCTGCTCTATATGCAATTCAATAAAGGCGGAGTAACTTCCTTTCTTCAGAAACACACTGGATAAGTCGTCTTGGTCGTTTGCATAACCAGCAGATCTGGCAGCATCTAAAAAGGAAATATTTTGACCATCAACTGTTGACTTCAGATTGTTTGCAAGTGTCTCAATCCCTGCCAACAGACGGCTGCACAATGAAAATAACACAAAAGGAACCTCATATTATAGAGTTACGATTTTCAAAAACCCATTCACAGTCAACAAATGAAAGACACGAACTGTTGAATTAATCCTAGTACAAGTGATGAACTGCTAACCTTCCCAAACAACTGATCCCAAAGCGTGTAGGCTCTTCTGAGGTAAACATGATAACCTCCAGTGACCTTTTAGGCTTGAACCCAGACCTGTTACAGTTCCAGTCAGCATAGCATAGACCAAATGTAGTGGGTACTATACTACTGTACACTGATATGAAACAAACTGAGATGACATAAGCAAGCTTTTCTTATTTTTGAAAATCAGAACATTTTGTATGGTTCAAAATGTTAAAAGGACAGCAAATCATTCGAAATTTTAGCTTGTGATTATAATTTAACTGGGAACAGAAAGAATAACGCAAGAAAAACATAACAATTTTATGATATCCATGTCGTTATGATCCAATTTCTAAGAGGACCATAGTGTCTTTGATACAATATTTAAGATGAAAAATGTTTCATATCTCTTGCTGGGTAGCTTGGGACCAGTAAGGCATGCTTAGGAACCCCACTTGTTCGAAGCTGACAAAAACATACTCAAAATCGAAGGATTTACCCATTCATGCATTGAAATTATGCATATGAATTACATTTATAGTCAATGATATGCACTGAAAGAAATTTTTAGAGCTAATTCAGGCATGCTAACCAACTCATAAGAAACACCGTATAATGGTAATTAACATCCACATCCCTTTGACTTTATTAAAGATCAGCATTCATATCAATCAAGAAGTCTTTACCTTTTTAGTACATTAATGGCTTCTATTGCACCCAGAACACCAATGACTCCGTCATACTTGCCCGAGTACGGAATAGCATCAATATGGGAACCCGTTGCAACTGGAGGCAGCTCTGGTTCATCGCCAATCCTGCATAATAGAAAGCAAGACTGAGAACATAGTGAAAAGTGGTTTGATGAAACGAATGAACTGGATAATACTGATGCAAACATGGTCAAAACTCTCCAACTGACAATACCAATAAGCCTATAGATAAGAAGGAAGGAAATCTCAACATATGAGGGGTGGAATTCTGTAGCATGCTAAGATTCAATCATTAATGTTGTTATATAATGTAATGAGTCAAAGAACATATAGAAATAATTCAGCACCAACTAAAATTATATAAATCCAAATAATACCTGTTTTATTGATCCTTGATGGTTTTATACGTGGTTCGGACTATATTCCTTAATAATAATGTTAATAACATAATAATTTTTCTTCAAGAAAAAAACTAATAAGTAAGGAGCAGTTCACTTATTCAACTTGGTAAAATGTTGAAATTTGAGAATAGACACTGTCACATATGATTGGTTAAAGGATACAGATTTAGATACAGCATAACAGCAATTTTGTAGCTGACACCAAATTAGGGGACTTATGGCATGCTTTTTTGATATGAATGGGATGAAGGAATGCAATCTCAACCCATGTTTGACTTACAATCATTCACTGATTAAACGAAACAGAGAAAAGGAATGATATGTATTTTTCATTTCTAATAACATATCAACCAGGCATGGACTTGGGAATGGAATCTCCTGAACAATAACAGATGTAACTGGGAACGCCTGTCCCGGGCAACTAGCAAGGCCTTGGGGTTTTCATGAGTTAAATTGAGTTTATTTAAAGAGCTCAACAAGTTATGACTTGTTGTGACAAGCAAACTCTTAATGAAAATGACATCTCACCATCTACCAAATATGTTACCAACTGCATCCTCTCGAACAGAAAGACCAGCGAGCCCCATCAAGTTTTTGATGTACCTGCAATTAAAATAGTTAATAGTTAATAACTTAATATGGATAGAAGAGAAGTTTGGAAAGAAACAGCATATATAAGAATTTAACATTATATTTCTCCACAAATATTTTCTTTTGAAAATAAATAGAAAACACGAGAGAAGCCAATAACAGAATCACATAGACATCAGGACTCTTTATGATATAAGCAGCCACACCAAGGACATATTATTCCGAATATTCATCGAAGGTCCTATAATTATTCTTCTTTCAGTCTTTTACACACATAGTTATGCAAATGGAACAGTCTTGAGAACAAGCCAACGTCAGTACCGGAGCCATTAAGTCATCAGTTGCGAATATGCATAGCTTTATACATTTGTATTATCACATAGAAAATGTTAATCCACTTGTGTGTGTGTATATATATATATATACATGTAACTATGTGTGTGACAAACAAATATCCTTACTCGTATAATCTGAATCCATGGGGTTAAATAGCACTCCAAGTTGACAAATTAAGTCATCAAAAACAAATTAAAAATTGGAACTTCTATCAACAGTAGAGAAAATTAAAACATAATCAAGAACTGCAACTTCAAATAGATTATTACCTGCGCCCCAATACATCCTTCTCGGTGTACAGAATCCTAGTAACTGATGGGGCAGGTGCATCCGAGAAAGTTGAAAGCTCATCAATCTAATAATAAAAAAAATAAAAGATAAAAGCACATACACAAATAAATAAAAAAACCCATATAATTTTAACTCTCCATGAAAAAACAAATCTGGTCAGTACCTGATTTTGGAGAGTTTGGGTTTCAACAGAGAATGAAGAAACAAAGTCTGAGATAAGAGAGTTGGATTCATGGATTGGGTAGCCAGAGAAGGCCTCCATGGTTTTGATAGTTGGGTCTTCATTTTCATGAGCTAAGATTGCAGAGATGGAACCGAAAATGAAGAGACCAATCAGAAGATGCAAAGAGGAACAGTGACAGAATCTTGACGACATGATTTTTTTTGCTGGGAATGTCCCGATAATGCTGTGGTTAATGCAGTACTGTAGTAGAAGAGCAGCATCCAGTAGTAGTCCACTATAGGAGAAAAACTTCAGTGGGACGGTCCCAATGACGTGGATATGGGACCGTCCAATTAGAGCACACCACATATACATTGGGACCGTCCCACCGAAGTTTTTCTCCAACTATAGTCTATAGATTATAGTGTGATTGGGTTTGCACGTGGCCTCTGACACATTTTTTTTTTTTTTTTTTTTTTTTTTGTAGTTTTGTTAAGTGTGGAACTACTGTTGCCGTATGATTATTATTATTTTTTGACAGTAGTGTTGTCCTATGATATTTATAAGATTTTGCAATAATTATTTAACAAAAAATTAAAATGCATTTTAAACCAGGTTAATTATACATGAGTCATAATTATCAAATTTATGTAACATGACAATACAGATTTATGTATTTGTTGACCAATAACCACAGTACAAATTAAATATTTAAAACAAAAAAATAAAATCCTAGTGGAATTCCAAAATTATTTTAGTTTTTTACTTTATACACTATATTATAGTCTATAGGAGTAATTGTACAAATGTCCCCCGATTTTAAGGCCTAATTATACAAATATGGACTTTTTACCAAATATTACACAAATATCCCCTACCGTCAGTTGACTTCCTTCCAAACTAACTGTTGACCAGTTTTTTAGTATTAATAGTCCAAAATACCCTTAGTTACCTATTTATATTTTATTTTGTTCCCCTTAAAATAAAATAAATTATATAAAAAAATAAAAAAAAATAACTTTTAATTATATATTTTTCAAACAAATTTTAAAAGACAAAAATATATAAAACAAAAAATTTAGACTTTAAAAAAATTAGAAAAAGGAATAAAAGAAATTTTTTAAAAAAAGAAATGGAGAACAGATCTCAAATACACCATTGCTGGGACTTAGATCCACAATCATGTAAAACAAACTAGATTTTAAGTTTTTGATATTATAATACAATCATTATTAATGATTGAAAATTGAATAAAATTGTGGAATCCCATTTATTGCTAAAAATCATGTGGCTTGAATGAAATCTTATTGATGATTGAAAATTGAATATAATTGTGGTTTGTTGGTTTATGAATCATCAATAATGATTGTATTTTAATGTTAAACTTAAAATCTATTTTTATTTTCCATGATTGTGGATCCAAGTCCCATTAATGGCGTATTTGAGATATGTTCTCCATTTCTTTTCTTAAAAATTTTCTTTTATTCTTTTTTCTAATTTTTTTTAAAGTCTTAAATTTTTGTTTTATATATTTTGTATTTTAAAATCTGTTTGAAAAAAATATAATTACAAGTATTTTATTTGTATTTTTATATAATTTATTTTATTTTAAGGGGAACAAATAAAGTATTTATATGGAATCTTTATAAAGTTTGCCTTTATAGACGGTTGGGGATGTTTGTGTAATATTTGATAAAGATTCCATATGTGTGTAATTAAACCTAAACTTGGGGGAGGTTTGTGCAATTACTCCTAATCTATAAAGGCAAACACTAAAGGGCCGTTTGGTAACGTTTTCGTTTTTCAGTTTTTGTTTTCTTATAATCTGATGTTTTCGAAAAACTAATTTTTGGATTTTTTGGATTCAAAAACGCATTTGGTAACAATGGTTGAAAACGATATTCGGAGAATCAAAACATAAAAAACGCGTTTGGTATAATATTAACTTTTAAAAGATTAATATTATAAATAATGAAAAACTGAAATTAAAATAATTAAACATTAAAACTAAAAAGCTTAAAATTAAATAATAAATAATTAATTTTCATCATCAAACATTCAAACCAATCGAAATCATTATAATCTTTTGACCTAGCCACCATAACATCTCATCATCATCATCTTCATCAAACCTAGTCACCACCACCATAACCCATCAAAATCACCAGCCACCACCACCTTAACCCACCGAAATCACCAGCCACCACCCTACGATGCGCCGATCGTCTCCAGTCGAGGAGATCGAACCCAACCAAAGCAGCTCCTCCCACCACCGATCTCTCTCTCTCTCTCTCTCTCTCTCTCTCTCTCTCCTCATCTATCTCTATTTCATTCGACGGCTGGCGGAGATGGTCTTGGAGATCTAGGTTTGGTTTCGATCTCTCTCTCTCTCTCTCTCTCTCTCTCTCTCTCTCTCTTTCTCTCTCTCCTCATCTATCTCTATTTCATGCGGTCGGCGAATGATGTTTGAAGATGATGGTTTCGATCTGGGTCTTGGTGATGGTGTGGGTGGTGACGGTGATGGGTTCGACAGCGGCAGGTGATGGTGCCGGCAGCTGGTGATGGTACCATCGGCTGGGTTCTGTTAGGGATTTGTAGTGATTTGGAATCTTAATTGCTATTTTATATTTGGTAACTTGTTATTTGATTTTGCTTTAATGAGAATAATTGAGAGACATTAGTGGAACAAGTCAATAGAGTGATTTTAGGAACCCAGATTCTATTTAGAGAAATGATTTTGATGTGAATGGTAAATTTTCTTGACAAATTGATATTCCTCTTCCCTGTTTCTTATCAGGTTCTTCATGAAGATCAACGATGGATCCAGATTTTTAAAATTTTTTTTTTTTTTTTTTTGGTTTTTGGATTAGTACCATTTACATGAGAACAAGAATACTGAGAACGATAAATTGTTGTTCTCATAATTCTCACTTTTTGTTCATTGGAAGTGAAAACTGTTCTCAGAGTTTTCTAATTTTGTTTTTTGGAAAAATTCCACCAAACAAGTTCTCACTGTTTTTTGAACTCAAAAAACAAAAAACACGTTTTGAAAATGTTAACAAACACACCCTAAGCCACTTGCATCACTGTTGCATCCATTTCTTAATGGTAAAGTTAAGTGGAGAAATCAAGTGGGGAGAGGCGGTGGAAAATCCACACCAATGGCCAATTACAACACCCTTTTGGATTTCCACCACTTGTATTGTTATTTTATGAGAAAAATCCAATGGGATAAAACCTAGGTAAAATATATATAATGATCTTCAGGATCTAGTGGGGTTGTACATTCTCAAAACTGTCTTATTAAAACCTTTTCGGAAAAACCCAGTGGTACAAAACACCGAAGAAGGAAAAAGAGTACGATGTATAGATATGCATTTAAAATTTTGCTCGCCCTGTTGTACGCTTGCTTTATCTTCTCTGAGTACGTTTGGAAGAGCTTCTCAAATAGATCTTTTTGCAGTAGATCTTTTAGAAGTAGATCTTTTAGAGGTAGAGTTTTTAAATGAAAGTCGTTGGTTGTTTGGTTGTCAATTAAAAAAGAGCTTTTTTAATAAGAGAATTACCAAAATACTCTAGTAAATATTAAATGATAGGGATATATCAGAGATTTTAGTGTTATTAAAAAAACTCCAAAAGATCTACTTGAAAAGGCTTTAAATTTGGGCTTCTCCAAGTAGATGTAAAACAACTTTTTTAATTATCTAAAAGCTCTACTGAGTGACAACCAAACGATACAAAAAAAATTGAAAATAAATTTTTTAATTAAATAAGCTATTTTAGCCAGTAGACAAGCTCTCCCAAACAGACACTCTGTCTACCGGACATATATCTTCTGCTTGTAGCTTTTCAATAACCCTCAATTTATTGTTTAGATTCATTTGGTATGTTTCATAAAAAAAAATAAAAAATGCATATTAGATTAAGGGCGCGTTTACTAATCAGGAATGGAGGGAATCGAAATCAAGTTTCACTGGAAAGAGAATGAAGAGGAATCAAAATTAAGTTACTAAATTCCATTCCAATGTTTACTAACAATTTAGGAATCAGAAATGGAATCAAATTTATTCCCTTTCTAGTGTTTACTTCAACTAAGGAATCGGAATCATATATAGTTGATTACAAAAATACCCTTGTGTATATAATATGTTGAAATAATTTTATTTTTTTTTATTATGAAAAACTATTTTTTATACTGCTCATAACACTATAACCAATAATTAACATTTTTATATCGAAAACTTTGAACTAATTAGTCAATATTCAATAATAATTAAAAATTGAGGAGATAATAATTAAAAATTGAGGAGTAATTCAGATTTGAAAGCATAATTAATTTGATGTCGAATTATTTCTCACATTAAGGTGTTTTTTTCCCTTCTCTCGAAAATTAAAACACAAAATAACTGGATATATGCAACCATTAGCTTACACAGTACTTGATTCATTATTAACTGTATAAAAGAAAACAAAAAAATTTATATATAAATTATAAACTATGTCTCAAAAAATTGTCAAACAAAACATATATATATATATATATATATATATATATATATGTATGTAATGCTTTATACTGCTTTAGTAAAAAGGAGAAAAAAAAAAACCTTAAACAAACAAAATATATAATAGCTTCACGTAAAAAGGATAAAAAAAAAAAAAAAAATTAAACAAACAGCCATCGTAGATTTGACAAAAAGAGAAAAAAAAAAACACCAATGGTCAAAGATTTCTATGTATATTCAAGAAATTAAAGATTAAAAAAAAAAAAAAACGTACCTGTAGCAAGATTCGGAGGAAAACGATGAACAAAAAAGAATGATAGAAAACAATCCTTAAAACAAAACGATACAGTGGAAATACAGTTTTTTATTTTTATTTTTATAATTATTATAAGTGAGGATATTTTAGTAAAAGTATATGAATTCTCTTTTTTAATTCGGAAAGGGAACTTGATTTTTAAGGTGGGTGGGGGGAATCAAATTCCTTTTCCATCAGTAACTTAATTACTGATTTGAGAGTGGGGTCCACGTAACTTAATTTCTTAAAAATTTAGTAAACACTGGAATTCACAAATCAGTAACTTAATTCTCTTTTCTGAGTTTGATTACTGATCAGTAAACGCGCGGTAAGTGATAAAAACTAAAAAGTATATATTGTATTGAAATATATTTTACATAAACATAATCACAAAGCAACACTACTGTAGATGGTATTTAGACGTATTTTATATACTAACAAAATAATACACCGTAAACAGTATTTAATTGGTATGAACATATTCATCCCCATTGAAGTAGTCTGTTTATCTTTTGGATCATCAAAGAAACCTGAAACTCATTTCATTAAACATGGAGATGTGTGAATCTTCAATGAAATGAGTTTCAGGTTTCTTTGATGACTCGAAAGACAAGCTGACTGCTATCTGTAACTAAAATGGAGACGACAACAAGAAAACATACATGTCTAAAGCTGGAGATCCCCAACAGTCCCGCACCCATCTTCGTGAAGGGCACTTGGTTCAATTCCCACTTTGACCTCTCCATCTCCGACGGCCTCAACGCTTGGCTCTGCAACGGTAATACCCCCAAACTTCATTTTCATGCTTCTTTCTTTTCTCAAAAATTAGTTTTTGTTTTTCAGCGACTGAAGAGGAGGTGAGCGATAGAGCAGCGCAGTGGGACCAACCAGTCACCGAATACATCAATTTGGCCGAGCGATATTTAGGGTTTCAAATGCCTGGCTCCATTTACACTTTCACTGATGCTGGTGATGCCTACAAAAGATTTAGTTTTTCTTTTCAATAATTGAAATTTTCAATTGGGTTTTCTCGTTTTAATATAATATGTGATTATGTGATGGTTTGATGTATTGCAGTTGTCATGGACTTTTGAGAAGGAAGGGACCAAGCTCGAATGGCGGTGGAAATGCAGACCGGCCCCTAATAGCAAGAGATCACTGCCGGACTTTTGGACTTCCTTATGGATGAAAACATTAAGCTCAGTGTAAGCTTCTCCCAATTTTTATGCCATTTACATTCCAATTTAAAGTTTTTATTTTAGTATTAACTTTGAATTGAAGGTTGTCACTTTAAACAATTATACTCTGGATTAGATGTGTAAATGATGTGCATTAGATTTCAACAATTCTAATTGCCACACCAGTATCACTTAAGAATGATCAGGTGGGATCAACAATTCTAGATAACTCATATTGATTAATCA
This sequence comes from Acer saccharum, assembly GCA_030490815.1. Classification (NCBI taxonomy): domain Eukaryota; kingdom Viridiplantae; phylum Streptophyta; class Magnoliopsida; order Sapindales; family Sapindaceae; genus Acer; species Acer saccharum. Next base: position 10,321,948 of record CM059869.1, read on the forward strand.
TACGACTAGTAGTTGCTGAACTAGAATAACAACTAGCACAAGCCACCAGTGTCTAGTATACTTTTTAGAGGAGGCATTTCTATTGTTTCCAGAAGCTGTTAAGTTAGTTGAGGTAATCTGAACTTGATTACGAGATTGACAATGAGCTGTTGGGAGCATATCCTTCACATTTATAAGTAAAAATTACTGCAATATAATGAAATATATATACCCTTGATATTAATTATTGACAAAGAGAAACTGTGCTGATAAAGTTGTGCTCTTTTCATACTTCATAGATAGATGGGAAACTAGAATCTGTGCTCCTTGTGAAGTTAAAAACAAAAACAAAAAGAAGAAAATCAACAAAGCATTTGAATAAAACATAGTAGAGTAAGTGGAACAATTAGGACTTGACCCAATCAACAAAATTCATGAAATTACAATAGGACTCCCCACCTTTGATACTATTCATCACCTTTTCCTTGAGATTCAAAGCATTTGCTTTGTACTTACTATTTTCCAGCAGCAGTTGTTCTACTTTAGCTTTAATTTCGTCTCGAGTAATTATCCCTCTTTCGTCTCGGTTGAATACCAATCCAACCTTCCAAACATCACAAAGGTAGCTCTTGTTGTGGAACTGATCAGCAAAATAAGGCCAGCACAGGAACGGGATTCCATTGCTTACACCTTCCATGGTGGAGTTCCAACCACAGTGACTTACAAAGCAAGCAACCGACTGATGTTCCAAAACCTTTTGTTGAGGTGCCCAACTGACTATAAGATCATTAGCACCCACTCTGTCTTGAAATCCTGCTGGGTAGGCATCAGGACGCACCACCCAGAGGAACGGTCTATTTCAGAGTTCAAGCCCCATTGCCAATTCTTGGAATTGGGTTTGGTCAAAACTAGCTGTACTGCCAAAGGCAACATACATGAATGATTGTGATTGTTGTTGATCAAGCCATTTCAGACAAGTTGAATCTTCTGGCCAAAAGCTTCCTGTTGTATCTCCAAATCGGTTGCTTGCCAGAAGTGGGCCTATTGGTCGGATCATTGGGTTCGTGTCAAATGCTGCAGGTTCCAGGCTATAAGATGAATTGCAGAGCACCCAATCTGTCAATTTCCTTGATATGTTGTTTCTGACCATATTTCCAAAAAGCAATTAACTTCCTTTCTTTAGAAACACACTGGATAAGTCGTCTTGGTCGTTTGCATAACCAGCAGATCTGGCAGCACCTAAAAAGGAAATATTTTGACCATCAACTGTTGACTTCAGATTGTTTGCAAGTGTCTCAATCCCTGCCAATAGACGGCTGCACAATGAAAATAACACAAAAGGAACCTCGTATTATAGAGTAACGATTTTCAAAAACCCGTTCACCATCAACAAATGAAAGACACGAACTGTTGAATTAATCCTATTACAAGTGATAAAGTGCTAACCTTCCCAAACAACTGATCCCAAAGCGTGTAGGCTCTTCTGAGGTAAACATGATAACCTCCAGTGACCGTTTAGGCTTGAACCCAGACCTGTTACAGTCAAAGTCAGCATAGCATAGACCAAAAGTAGTGAGTACTATACTACTGTACACTGATAAGAAACAAATTGAGATGACATAAGCAAGCTTTTCTTATTTTTGAAAATCAGAACACATTTTGTATGGTTCAAAATGTTAAAAGGACATAGCAAATCATTCGAAATTTTAGTTTGTGATTATAATTTAACTGGGAACAGAAAGAATAATGCAAGAAAAACGTAACAAATTTATGATATCCATGTTGCTATGATCCAATTTCTAAGAGGACCATAGTGTCTTTGATACAATATTTAAGATGAAAAGGATACAAATGTTTCATATCTCTTGCTGGGTAGCTTGGGACCAGTAAGGCATGCTTAGGAACCCCACTTGTTCGAAGCTGAGTAAAACATACTCAGAATCGATAGATATGAGCAGTTCACTTATTCAACTTGAGTGTTCCATAAAATGTTGAAATTTGAGAATAGACTCGGCCACATATGATCTGTTAAAGGATACCGGTTTAGATATAGCAAACCAGCAATTTTGTAGCTGAAACCAAGTTAAGGGACTTATGGCATGCTTTTTTGATATGAATGGGATGAAGGAATGCAATCTCAACCCATGTTTGACTTACAATCATTCACTGATTAAACGAAACAGAGAAAAGGAATAATATGTATTTTTCATTTCAAATAACATATCAACCAGGCATGGACTTGGGAGTGGAATCTCCTGAACAATAACAGATGCAACTGGGAACGCCTGTCCCGGCCCCCGGGCAACTAGCAAGGCCCTGGGTTTTCATGAGTTAAATTGAATTTATTTAAAGAGCCCAACGAGTTACGACTTGTGACAAGCAAACTCTTAATGAAAATTTCATGACATCTCACCATCTCGAACAGAAAGACCAGCGAGCCCCATCAAGTTTTTGAAGTACCTGCAATTAAAATAGTTAATATGAATAGAAGTGAAGTTTGGAAAGAAATAGCATATAAAAGAATTTAACATTATATTTCTCCACAACTATTTTCTTTTGAAAATAAATAGAAAACACGAGAGAAGACTATAACAGAATCACATAGACATCGGAACTCTTTATGATACAAGCAGCCACACCAAGGACATATTATTCCTATAATTATTCTTCTTTCAGTCTTTTACACACATAGTTATGCAAATGGAACAGTCTTGAGAACAAGTCAATATCAGTACCGGAGCCATTAAGTCATTAATTGCGAAAATGCATAATTTTATACATTTGTATTATCACATAGAAAATGTTAATCCACTTGTGTGTGTGCATATATATGTGTGACAAACAAATATCCTTACTCATATAATCTGAATCCATGGGGTTAAATAGCACTCCAAGTTGACTTCTACAGAAATGGCCAAAAACATTTTACAACTCTAGGTTACTTAGAACTTAAAAGCATGAATTCATCTATCATAAACCTGAAAAAGAAACAGAACTTGTTCTAGATACATATCTACATATTAAAGGACCGTTACATAATAAAGAGCCACATATATCTCAGCAGACAGCTACACTCTAAATTTTCCAAGTCTTAACCCAAATGATTCATAATTCAACAACACTAAACATATACTCTGCTGTGCCATAAAATTAACTAGGTACAAGTTTCTAAATTGATAAAAGGAAATCGTTGACTTTAGCATGTAAATGAGTGAATGTACATAAATGTATACGTATATTTATATATACCGTGCAAGTATGTATAGAAGTATGACCGAATTTGACTGGGAGAGAAAGTTGTCCTATCACCCGAGGAAGGAAATGAGGAATGTGCAAAGAAAATCGTCCTAGGATTATCCAAGTACGAGTCCGGAGGAATTTGTTACATGCCCGAGTTCAAGGTCATGCTCCAAGACCCACGAGCTCGACTTGAGGACGACTACCAAAAGTCGCCCGAGCACCGTTTTACACAAGAGGGAGGAGCTAGCCCTATGACCAAGATCATTCCCAGTGGGGAATCTATCCAAGTCCGAGTTCAATCAGAATTTGTCCTAAGTCCGAGTTCAATCAGAGTTTAACCTAAGTCCGAGCTCAGTCGACACCTGGAATACGACACGAATCCAGACACGTGTTTTAAGGGCCCCACAAAGAGTATTATAAAAGGTGAAACTCACCAAGAAAAAGGGGCATGGGCAAAAAAAAAAAAAAAAAAAGAGAAAAAAGAAAAGAAAAGTGTATTAATACATAAATTGTAATCTCTCAGTTTTAAAGTTCAATAAGAAAAGTCATTTAATTCAATTTGCTGCTGGTCAATTTTCATGCATCAACATACTCATTTCATTTTCATGTGGGTACTAACTGACTTAGCTGGTAAGTTTTCTTGTCATTGTATATAAGGGCATGACTTAAAAGCCTACTTGCACAGGGGTGGGAACTGGGAAGGGATTTGGTTTATATTTAATAATAATAATAATAAAAAAGAATAAAAAAACTCATTGCCTTGAGTCTACATAAACATCACCAAAATCAAATATCGTAAAATCTGACTATACAAGAGACAAATTAAGCCATCAAAAACAAATTAAAAATTGGAACTTCTATCAACAGCAGAGACAATTAAAACATAATCAAGTACTGTAACTTCAAATAGATTATTACCTGCGCGTAGACCTGGCACTGTTTCGGTTAGAACTGGAGAACCGAACCGGAACCGGAACCGGAACCGAAACCGAAAAAACCGGAACCGAAAAAATCGGAACCGGAACTAGAAGTTCCGGTTCTAAGGTTTAAGGAACCGGGCGGTTCGAATAATTTATTTATTTTTTCTTTTTTTTGGGTTACCGTTGGAGGCCCAACGGTCTGTTGACGTCAGCAGGCCGTTGGGCCTCCAACGGCTACTTATGGTTTTATTTTTTCTTTTTTTTGGGTTACCGTTGGAGGCCCAACGGTCTGTTGACGTCAGCAGGCCGTTGGGCCTCCAACGGCTACTTATGGCTACCCCTTTTTTTTTGGAGAGAAAACCATAAGTAGCCATCCAACTTATCATACTTTTGTTTTTAACCACTTTTGAATTTTTAATTGTTAATAACCACTTTTTTTTAAAAAATTCAGTTTAGTACCATGAATTACCAGAGTACCCCTAAAAATAGTGTTCTTTAAACCTCGAAACAAACTTGAAATCACGACTAAATTGAAATACACAAACTTGAAATCATGCCTAAATGGAAATATCCAAACTTGAAATCATGCCTAAAATAGAAATATTCAAACTTGAAATTAGGATAAGTTTTTTTTTTTCCCCTCTTTCTTCTTCCTCTTCTTCTTCCCCAAATTCAAATTAGGTTTAGGTTTTTTGTTTGTTTTGCAGATCTATTCGCCAGCGATCGCGAAGCACATCGAGCCGCCGGACGTCGTCGACCAAGCGCAATCCCGTCGCCGGCGAAGCAGCAGCTGTCGCACGACCAAGTGCCATCGCACGAACCAATAGTCCCGTCGACAACGCAGCGCCATCCCGTCACACGAAGTATCGCTGGACGTGGCCCAGAAGGTCACCGGCGCTCGGCGACACCTTCGTCGACGCTCGGCGACCCTCAAAAGCTTGCCGGCGAGGGAGATCGTGGGGAGAGAGAGAGAGATCACGAGAGAGAGACCAGAAGAGAGAGAGAGAGACCAGAAGAGAAAAGAGAGAGAGGGTGTTTGGGGACTCTATTTATATGAGGGCTTTCCAGTAATTTCTCAAAAAAGTGGTTAAAAACAATTAAAAGTATAGATGTGGTTAAAAAAGAAAATCCCATAATTAGATGGGTCAGTTTTGGCAATTTCCACTTTTTTTTTTTTTTCTATAAATACCACCTCACCACCCCCCCCCCCCCCCCCCCCCCCCCATTTTTCCTCACACCAATTTCTTCTCTATTCTCTCTATTCTCTCCAACACTCTCAAGTCTCTCAATCTCCAACTCTCCAAGTTTCCAAGGTTTTTAATATTTATTTCATTTTGTAATTGTTTTATTTGAAATTAATTTTATTTGCAATTTGCAATTTATTTTATTTACAATTTATTTTATTTCGAATTTATTTTATCTCCAATTTATTTTATTTGCAATATATTTTATTTCCAATTTATTTAATTTCCAATTAGTCAATTACTAACTTTCCAATTTCATTTTCATTTATTTGCAATTACTAGTTTACTACTTTGGTACTTTACTACATAGTACCTACTATTCTACATTTCTACTAATAGTCTAATACCATTATTCTTCTAAGTTCTAAGTTCTAAGTTTCCAATTCTCTCCCAAATTTATTTTTAAATGGCAAGTGGAAGTGGAAATGGAAGTGGAAGGGGTCACGGCCGTGACGGTCCTAGGCGTTCGATTTCGATGAAAGGTAAGGGTCCTATGATCGATAATCTCGGTCGTAACGACTCTATCTATCATGACTATCTGCAACGCCGGGCCTATGCTGAAGACCTAGGCCTAAACTGTCCTACTCCCCCTCTAATAATTTCTGAATCCGATCCCAATGACACCACCCCCAATTTGACAAGCCAGTCAGAAAATATGCTTGATATTGATACATCTCCGGATTTTGGTTATGATCCACCGGAAGTGGAACTACAAGAGGAGGAAGATCTGATACAGAAGTGGAACAAATCTGATCTCTTCGCCAAACGTATAAAGAAAGTTAGGAAAGAAGATGGAGACTATGTAGCGGCTTGCAATTACTGCACCAAAACATATAAGTGGAGCAAACCCGGAGGATATGACACTTATTGGAAGCATATTGAAACCAAACATCCAGACGCAATGACCAGAACGAGGTCACAATCACAAATTCCCAGGTACGCTACTCCTAACCAACAATTATTTCGTTATACTGATGAACAAAATAGAGAAGAATTAGCTAGGATGGTAGCAGTAGAACACTTATCATTCAGTTTTGGTGAAAGGGTTGGTTTTGTTAACTATTGTCGACGAGCATTAAACTCTACTGCATGCCGTGTCCCTAGAGCCACGCTCACACAAACACTTGAAAAGATTTATTCGAGAGAGAAAATAAAGTTAGAAAAATATTTAGAAAAATATAATGGCCGTGTTAGCGTATGTGCCGATATATGGACTGACCATTGGCAATCGCATTCATACTTGGGTGTCACTTGCCATTATATGGATAATGCATGGACTATCCAAAAAAGAATTCTTGCATTTAGAGTTTTTGATGATGCACACACTACTCAGAATATTTATAGACAGCTTAGAATTATTTTTTCAGAGTATAATATTGAAAACAAAATTTTTGCAATTGGTTTTGATAATGCTTCTGCCAATACTACTGCTATTCCATCTTTAATTGATTTATGCAAACCCTTTCTTGGTGGTATATTTTTTCATCAAAGGTGTGCATGCCATGTTTTAAATATATGTGTTCAAAAAGGATTAGAAACTCTTGGAGATTTTATTGTACCTATTAGAAAAGCCCTAATGTTTTTATGGAGACAGCCTTTTACAATGAAAGCATGGGCAAGATAGTGTAAACAAAATGGTAGACGTGTCGTTAAATTTGCTCGTGATGTTCCAACACGTTGGAATTCTACTTATAAAATGCTTGCTCAAAGTTATGAATATAGGGATTTATTAGTTTCTTTTATTCAATTTCATGTTCCTACCATTGAACTTTTTGAAACTCATTGGGGTGCTTGTTACAATGTTTTCAATTTGTTAAAAATTTTTCATAATGCTACAAATAATTTATCTAGTATTTATTTTTCTACAACACATTTATTTATTATTGAGAGTATTAATATTGTTGGTGCATTTTTTTATTGTGAATCTAACCCAGCAATAGCGGAAGCCGTTAGTGCTATGAAGGCAAAATGGTTAAATTATTATGAGGAGTTTCCACATATTTATTTGATTGCTATAGTTTTTGATCCACATTGTAAATTACAATCTTTGTCTTATTATCTAGATGGTTATTATGGCAAAGAAGGTTTAAATATGCAATATGATGTTGAGGCGTGTTGTGGTAGAGTTAAGAAATTATTGTATAGTTTATATGATGAATATGTTACATTGTATGGATCCTCACCGAACATAGATGTTACACGAACACAAACTGCATCTCAGCCTCCATCATCCTCCTCTGGATTTTTGAATTTAGGGTATAGTATGTTATTAAAAAAAACCAAAAAACCAAGATGTTCTTCATCAAGCTTCGGGTTGTATTCCGAGCTTGAATCTTATCTAGCTTCTTCTTGTGAGTTTACAGAAGCATTTGATATTTTAAAATATTGGAATGAAGCTACAGATACTATCCAATCATGGCTATGATAGCTAAAAATATTTTTTCAACACCAGTTTCTATTGTGGCGGTGGAATAAGAGTTCAGCGCCGGGGGGAATATCCTAGATGAAAGACGTTCGTGCTTGACACCGAAAGCACTTCAGATACAGGTTTGTGTTGATGATTGGACAAAGGCGGAAAACAGACAACAAGAAATCGATCAGGAGCCAACATACGATTTCTTTAAAGATGATGAACCTGAAGGCTCTGGAGCAGTGGAGCCGAAATAGCAAACCTGTAATAAAAATTAGTCCACGACTCCATCGTCTCCACGTCATCACCAAACCTGTAATAAAAGGTAAGAGAATTACGTGGCCTTTGATTCCTCTAAACCCCCCACCCCCCCCAAGAGGATACGTAGGCAACTTAATTGTGGTAAAAATTAAGTGCAAGGCTAATAAGTTTACATATTATTTATTTTTGTTTTTTTTTTTTAATTTAATTTTGTAATTTGTCATTTATTTATTTTATGTTATTTTTAAAATTTGGGTGACTCAATTTCCAAATACCCAATGAAATGTAAATTGTAATTTGTCATTTTGTTTAGTTTTATTTTAATTTAATTTTGTAATTTGTCATTTGTTTATTTTATTCAAATAATAACCCAATGAATTTAATTTAATTTTGTAATTTGTCATTTGTTTATTTTATTCAAATAATAACCCAATGAATTTAATTTAATTTTGTAATTTGTCATTTATATATTTTATTTTATTCAATTACAAATTTACAATCTACAACTTATAAGTTACAAGTTGTCAAGTTAGAACTTAGAAGTCTTTTTTTTTTTTTTTTTTTTTTTTTTTAAATAAAAAAAAATAAATAAAAAATAAAAAAAGGTTTAAAACCGTCGATTCCTATGGAACCGGAATCGGAACCGGCATATAGCGGTTCCGGTTCCGGTTCCACCAAACCATGGAACCGGAACCGGAACCGGAACCGGACCGGAACCGTGCCAGGTCTACCGGCTGCGCGCCAATACATCCTTCTCAGTGTACAGAATCCTAGTAACTGATGGGGCAGGTGCGTCCGAGAAAGTTGAAAGCTCATCAATCTAATAATAAAAAAAATTAATTAAAAGCACATACACAAATGAAAAAAACCCCATATAATTTGAACTCTCCATGAAAAAACAAGTCTGGTCAGTACCTGATTTTGGAGAGTTTGAGTTTCAACAGAGAGCGAAGAAACAAAGTCTGAGACAAGAGAGTTGGATTCATGGATTGGGTAGCCAGAGAAGGCCTCCATGGTTTTGATAGTTGGGTCTTCATTTTCATGAGCTAAGATTGCAGAGATGGAACCGAAAATGAAGAGACCAATCAGAAGATGCAGAGAGGAACACTGACAGAATCTTGACGACATTATTTTTTTTTACAGTAGTGTTGTCACTTGTCATATGATATTTATAAGCCTTTTTCTCTCTTAACTCTTTTACAAATTCAAGGAAGAGAAGCCTGATATTCGCGAAGAATATCAGGAACACCAAAAACAGACACAGAGAAAAGTAATCAGAGAATATAGCAGAATCCTAAAAATTAGAATAATGATTTCTCTCTCCATCGCTTCACATTAAATAATTAATTAATTAACGATTTTGTGATATGAATTAATTAATTAATTATTCCAGCATAATTGTGACATCCCACCATTTTTTTTATTTTTTTATTTTTTATATAAAATATTGTTATAATTATTCGAGTATATACAAGGAATAAAATATCGATATCGGTATCCATATCGGGCTTCTAAATTTATAGATATATCGGGAATATTATCGATATCGGTGGATATTCGGTAAAAAATTAACAAAATGATGGATATTTACATCTAATGTTTAGAATTTTTTTGTGAAACTTTAGGACAAGCTTAAACAAATAATTATACATCAAATGAATGATATTTCAATAATAAATTAGCACAGTTATGAATTTATTATAAATTATAACATATATAGAGTCTGTATATAATTTTTAAAATTGAGTATTTAACAGAATAATATTTTGTTTCACTTTTACAATATTATATACAATATAAAGATATTAAATATTTAATAAACAAAATTATCAATAAAATATATATAGTTTCATACTTGCAAGATTCTATCATAAATCATAATTCATACATAATAATACATTGTATGTCTAAAATTTAAAACCAAAATGAATTCCTTGCTGGTTCAAATACATAAGATACATTTCTATCTTGATTTGAACAATAATTTTCCCAAGAAAACGTGCTAGCATAGTTTTCAAGGTAGTTATTAATATGCTACACGTATATTACTTGATCTCTTCCAACTGATTCATGAATTGGGTAGTTTGGATTTACCCAACTTGGTGGATATTGTTGATCTGCATGAATAGATATTGCATATGGCATTTGTGGAGAAGGATAATCAAATATACTGTAGCTACCATAACTACCATAATATGGTACATTAGAACCTGACCTTGTCTGCGAATCACTCAAAGAACTATTTTCGGTGCCCATACTCATTGAGGAGAGAGACATATTCAAGGAATCTTCATCAATTTGACTTGTTCCTCCATGTTGTCTACCACGATTTTGATCAAAATTAGCATGAACATCCCAATCTGTTGCACTAGCATTCTCCAATCTGTTGCACTAGCATTCTAACCTGTTGCACCAGCATCCTAACCTCCGACACGAACATCCCAACTTGTTGCACCAGCATCCCAACCTCTTGCGCTAGAATCCCAACCTCCATCATCTCCATCATCTCCATCATTTTATCCTCCACTATTTCCATAAGAGGTATGTTGGTTATCGGAAGAGTTGCTAACAGTAACTCCACGGTCTACACCAACTTCTTCTCTAATCACTTGTTCAACATTTATTCCCATGTCTCAAGCATGAGAAGCAATTTGTGGATTAGGATTTCCCTCATCATCATCCAAATAGGCAGGTCTAACCTAGTCAAAAAAAGGATTCTCATTGTCGTCCCCTGCTTCAGCAGCTACTTGAAGTAGATCCATGAAATCAGTTTCATCTACTTTATCTTTTTCAGCTGCCATATCCCTAATTTTCAACTTCATATTATAATAACAATAAACAAGTTGTCCAAGCTTAGAATAGGCAAGACAGTTTCTTTGTTTTGTGTGGATTAAAGCAAATATAGACCAATTTCTTTCGCATGCAGAAGATGATGCTGTTTGTGACAATATGCGAACTTCTATTGCACGCAATGATGGAGCACAATCTCCATACATTACCCACTAATCAGCTGCAATTAAAATTATTAAGTATTATAAGTATGAATATCATTTCAATGATATTATTATTTATTATTATTACATAGATTTTTGTAATAAAACTTATATACATGGTTGCATTTTGCTTCTAGCTGCTATGACTGCTCGTTCACTAAAACTTTTTTTTCCATCCTTAAAATATATGAGCTACATTTATGACTCATAAGATCAGTATGTAAATAATATATATAAATATGAGTAAATGACACAATACTCTCATGCAAAGAAGTTATAATATTGGGATTATAAAATTAATTGTAAGTTGTAACTTTTTACCTCATTTCCAAAATTAGCAATCTCTGCAGCTTCAGGGTCTAATTGCGAATAGAAAATATGTACGGCTTTCAAAAGATCTGAATTATCCCCAATATTATCTCTATATTGGTACTTGGGGTTCAAATAGTAAGCTAGAAGAATAAAAAAAATATTAATTTTAGTATAAATAATTAAATACTATACTAAATATTAATTATAAATGATAAACAATCCAAAATAAAATTTACCTGCAGCATGTAGTTAGTGATTAAACATTTTATCCCACCGATTTTGTATAATGTTTAGAATCCATTTAGTATTCCCTCTTTGATGTTTTACTACATCTTTCATCACATGCATTAACTCATATAAGATAGGTATAGTGGGTACAACTTCGGTATCAACCAATCTCAAAACGTGGTATAGTGGCTCATATATTTTAACTACAAAAGCCACAATATCCCAAAACTCTGAATCTAAAATACGCCGTTCTATTCTTTTTCCATTTGCGGTTCAACTCAATCGATTTGTAGCTCATGCATCACTGGTAAATAGATGTTTCAAACTTGTCTTTTTTTAAAGAAAGACTATCAAGGGCAATATGATTAGTCGCAAATCGAGTTGCACCAGGTCGCACTATCTCCCCTTTACAAACCTCCCTCATTTGCGATAGTAACCATCCATGATTATATATAAAGTTTGCTACATCCCTAGCATTATGAATGACACGTGCAACAATATTCTTCTTTCCAATATCCTCAAAAATCAAATCTATACAATTTGCTGCACAAGGAGTCCAAAATAAAGAATATTTTTTCATCAATTTTTTACCTGTTTTCACAAATGTAGAGCTATTGTCGGTGACAATTTGCACGACGTTCTTCTCACCAACCTTTTTCACCACATATTTTTTAATAAAAATCATGGGTTTTAGTGTTTTACTCGTTTTACACAAGAAAATTAGATTGCTTTCACAATCTTTGCCAAATTCTACTTCAGTAATTATACTATTGACTATTGTGTTTGAAAATTTTATAAATTTGTTAATGCTTCTTTCAAAATAATTTTCAATATAGATTATTTGAACAATAATTTCAGTATTTAAGATTAATTTAAATTTTTTTTTTTTTGTTGCAAAATATCCCTGGATTTCAGGATGAAACTCACAATATTTTAGGAATATCGGGAGATTTTTATAGATATTTTGATATCGACCGGATATTTGCTAGATATTGGATATTACCCCTGTTTCGATATCGGTCCCTCCAAAATATGGATATATCGGTGGATATATCAGTGGATATGTCGATTTTACAAACTCTGAGTATATATACATTTATAATTTATTAACAATTGATTTAATTTGCAGACATTCAATGCGAAAGTGATGTTCTCTCGCAATGCCTTTCTTGTCGATATTGTAAACACTGAATATTTGGCTATCTTGCTTGTAAAGTCATTAAATAATGTGAAGCGATGGAGAGGGAAATCATTATTCTGATTTCTAGAGTTTTGTTATATTCTCTGATTACTTTTCTCTGTATCTGTTCTTGGTGTTCCTGATATTCTTCGCGAATATTAGGCTTCTGTTCCTTGAATTTAATGTGAAGCGATGGAGAGAGAAATCATTATTCTGATTTCTAGAGTTTTGTTATATTCTCTGATTACTTTTCTCTGTATTTGTTCTTAGTGTTCCTGATATTCTTTGTGAATATCAGGCTTCTCTTCCTTGAATTTAATGTGAAGCGATGGAGAGAGAAATCATTATTCTGATTTCTAGAGTTTTGTTATATTCTCTGATTACTTTTCTATGTGTCTGTTCTTGGTGTTCCTGTTCTTCGCGAATATCAGGCTTCTCTTCCTTGAATTTGTAAAAAAGTTAAAGAGAGAAAAAGGCTTATAAATATCAGGCTTATAAATATCATATGACAAGTGACAACACTACTGTAAAAAAAAAATAATGTCGTCAAGATTCTGTCAGTGTTCCTCTCTGCATCTTCTGATTGGTCTCTTCATTTTCAGTTCCATCTCCGCAATCTCAGCTCATGAAAATGAAGACCCAACTATCAAAACCATGGAGGCCTTCTCTGGCTACCCAATCCATGAATCCAACTCTCTTGTCTCAGACTTTGTTTCTTCGCTCTCTGTTGAAACTCAAACTCTCCAAAATCAGGTACTGACCAGACTTGTTTTTTCATGGAGAGTTCAAATTGTATGGGGTTTTTTTTATTTGTGTATGCGCTTTTATTTAATTTTTTTTATTATTAGATTGATGAGCTTTCAACTTTCTCGGACGCACCTGCCCTCATCAGTTACTAGGATTCTGTACACTGAGAAGGATGTATTGGCGCGCAGGTAATAATCTATTTGAAGTTACAGTTCTTGATTATGTTTTAATTGTCTCTGGGGTTGATAGAAGTACCAATTTTTAAATTGTTTTTGATGGCTTAATTTGTCTCTTGTATAGTCAGATTTTACGATATTTGATTTTGGTGATGTTTATGTAGACTCAAGAGTCATCATTTGTGCTTTGCAATGAGTTTTTTTTATCCTTTTATTATTATTATTATAATAAAGTGGATTATTATATTTTGAGTTTCAACAGAGAGGGAAGATTGGAAGAAACAAAGTCTGAGACAAGAGAGTTGGATTCATGGATTGGGTAGCCAGAGAAGGCCTCCATGGTTTTGATAGTTGGGTCTTCATTTTCATGAGCTGAGATTGCAGAGATGGAACCGAAAATGGAGAGACCAATCAGACGATGCAGACAGGAATAGTGACAGAATCTTGACGACATGATTTTTTTTCCCGAAAATGCTGTGGTTAATGCAGTACTGTAGTAGTAGCCTAGTAGAGCAGTATCCAGTAGTAGTGTGATTGGGGATGAACGTGGCCTTGAAATGCTAATCTGACACTTTTTTTTTTGTGTAGTTTTGTTATGTGTGGAACCACTGTTGTCGTATGATTATTATATATATATATATATATATATATATTTTTGATATTTATAAGATTTTGCAATCATTATTTAACAAAAAATTAAAAAGCATTTTAAACCAGGTTAATTACATGACAATACAAATTTATGGAAAATTTAGTTAAAATTCAAATAATCTTCCGAGTTTTAACACAATAATAAAATAAAATTCAAAGTTCCACCACAAAAATAAAATTAAAATCCAAATAAACCTCCAAATTCATCCGTCATCACAATACAAATTAAAATCCAAAAATCCATATAATCATTCAAGTTAACCAATAACCACGGTATCTTCTATAAACTAGTAAAAATTAAATATTTTTTTTTAAAAAAAAATCTTAGTAGAATTCAAAGTTATGATAAAATGGCTTTTGCCCAACTTGTCTAATACTTAGCCATTAAGTAAAGGGGTAATTACCCTAGTGGCCACTGACTTTTGCCACCACTATCAAAATGGCCACCGGATGGAGAATTGGTTTAGAAATGGTCATTTTTGGCAAATAATGTTACATCAATGGCCATTCCGTTATAACACCGTTAACTTGTTCAAAGAATGTTACACTAATGGCCATTAATTTGTTCACTTAGTATCAAAATGGCCATTATAATCAATTTTCTCCAAAATTACTTTAGTGGCCATCCATTTGATCAATTGGTATCAAAATGACCATTATAATT
The DNA here is from genome assembly GCA_030490815.1 of Acer saccharum. NCBI lineage: Eukaryota > Viridiplantae > Streptophyta > Magnoliopsida > Sapindales > Sapindaceae > Acer > Acer saccharum. The sequence continues at coordinate 10,336,953 of CM059869.1, forward strand.
GTCCAACTTTTTGTAGAAAATGTGTATTGACCATCAATTTAGTTAATTGGTATCAAAACAATCATTATATATACAACTATATTCTATTAGAAAAATAGAGTAAGCAATCATTAAAACTAAAATTTCATTCAATAGAGAAAATGAAGAATTCATTTGATTCAATATAAGTTTAGTCTTATACACATCAAATACTACTTGTCAAACTGCACGAAAATGAAAAATTTCGTTTGAAAAAAGAATCTGGTTCTCAAAACTGATCTCCATCGGTATTAAATTAAGTCTAAGACTGGAGGATTTGATTTTCCTGTAAAAACTATGACAAAACTCACTTTACATGTTGGTTTTCTGTCTTTGTTGGAGAACCTTGAAATCACACTAATAGCGGTTTTTTTATACTAAAAAAAAAAAAAAAAAAGTAGACTTTTGGTGGACTTCATTCCAAGCCAGGTCTGGATTAGATTTTTAATTAAGTAAAGATGGTTACAAATAATTTTGAAATATAATTAAATAATGTAAATTCTTTGTACTTTATATGTTTTAAATTATTTAATATTTTTGTTTTAGAATAAAACTATGTAAACGTGCTTCATGGTAAGAAGTTAGCTAGAGATATGATGCTGAAAAGTGCTTCACTCTCCGTGGTTAATATCAGAGTTATGAGTTGTCATACGAAACATTTTGGAGCTGAAAAATTTTCATCGTGTTTCTGATTTTTGTTTTGTTCAAACTTCAAAGGCAGGGCTAGCTGCGGGCAAGCTAACCAAGTTGCCCATGTTTGAGTTAATTTCGTGTTATCTATTTTATTAGCAAATTAGCTCATTCATTCTGATGTTGTTATTGTAATTTGTAAACAACTAAACATATACTTTAATCTTTAGGTTTGAAACTTCAAGTAGTATTTGATGTGTATAAGACTAAACTTATATTGAATCAAATGAATTCTTCATTTTCTCTATTGAATGAAATTTTATTTTTAATGATTGCTTACTCTATTTTTCTAATAGAATATAGTTGTATATATAATTATTGTTTTGATACCAATTAACTAAATTGATGGTCAATACACATGTTCTACAAAAAGTTGGACAATTATAATGGTCATTTTGATACCAATTGATCAAATGGATGGCCACTAAAGTAATTTTGAAGAAAATTGATTATAATAACCATTTTGATACCAAGTGAACAAATTAATGGCCATTAGTGTAACATTCTTTGAATAAGTTAACGGTGTTATAACGGAATGGCCATTGATGTAACATTGTTTGCCAAAAATGACCATTTCTAAACCAACTTCCCATCCGGTGGCCATTTTGATAGTGGTGGCAAAAGTCAATGGCCACTAGGGTAATTACCCCTTAAGGAAACCAAATATGCAAGTGGGACACATGTCTCTAATATGTGTGATAGTGGCAATTAAGTGAGGTGGCAATGTAGTGTGATTGAACTTGAAACAACAATACATACATAGAAAAATAACAATAAGGACCTTTATGCTTTTTTTTTTTTTTTTGATTGGAATACAACAACAGGATTACAACAACTAGAATACAGATCCAGGACATGATTACAACAATAATTGGGACCCATTGAGAATCGACTTCCAAGCGTAGCCCAGACTGAAGCTCCCACAGATGGCGAGAGAGAACCCACACGAAGGAGGGACAACCACTCACACAAAGTGGGACAACACCCATGTTTTTAAATGGGCCAAGGAAAATTTGCATAATTCTATGCACACACTAGGTCTTGAACCTTGGTGGTGGGGGGTTTCTAAAGGAAGGCCCACCACTATGGCAAGAGACCATGTGTAGGACCTCTATGCTTACTTACCTATAAATAAGCCATTTCTATTGTAAATTGTTGTTGATCAGCTAATGCTCTCACTTGAAATAAAATACAAGGAAATATGTTCTCTCTCGTGTTTCTCTCCTCTCATCTGATGTCTCTCATCTAATCTTTTATTTTATTTATTTGTTATCTCATTTATTTATAACACGTTATCAGCACGATCGTATGTAAGTAAAAAGTATCTTCAGGTGAGTGATTTACTTACAGCTTAATATTTGTGTATACGAGTAAAAAGGATCCCATGATGGGTGATTTACTTACATCTCAATATTCTGGATCTATTTATAGTCCCGTGTACTAGATGGCTTATGCCGTTAACGGATCCTCTATATATAGTTCTGGATTTATTTATATTGTTTAAATATTTGCATATGTTTTTATACACATAACAGGTGAGCTCCACCTCTTGGAATTATTTAAATATTCAACATTTATTTTTATAAACTTGGTTTGTGATATGTACAACGAGGAGTTTGATCTGAAAACTACTGAGTTGAAAATAACAACATGCTAATCAATACGAAATGTATACAAGGTGAATCACACACCCTAAATGCTCAGTTTCTCAGATTAAGTGCCAGAGTGCATAGATACAATTCGCTTTGACTCTAATCCTTACCAGATTTTTAGTCGATTTTTCTCTCAGAATCCTAGGTTTACTCTCAATCTATATATGCGAGTTTGAGTATATGAGAGTGAGATCATATATAGATATTATCATAAAAGCAAATTTTACATGGATCTCTCGAAAGAGTTGAAAAACCAAGAACGTGGAGAGAGCATGCATCAATTAGTATTCCCCTACTAGACTTCTCAAGAATCAATTAGGACTCCTCTTAATTGCTATAGGTGATGTGTATATTTTGGTGTATGGTGTAGCATTTTGCACATTGATCCTACTAAGCATTGTCATCAACTACAAATAACATAGAATTTTCAATCTAAGCGTATAGGCTATATCTTCTCATTTTCTTGTGCTAGGATGTCACTTGTATTTTATAAGACATTGATATATGAAGAACAAGGGTTTCAAGTGATTGATTTTTAACACTTCATTCTTTTCTTTTTCTTTTTCTTTTTGGAAACCCCCCTTTTTGCACAATTGCATTATATGCCTAACTACACGCTATCATGTGTTCTCAACTTTCTTTCCTTGAGTTTTCTATTATTTGCACACTACTCATGGTCAATGGCTATTGTGTGGATTGTGTTTAGGGTGAGATATTTATGGAGTGGGTGGTTTTTGTTTGCCCTTACAATCCTTCTTTGGAGACATGTGTTTGGCTTGATTTAGAAATTAAGATCACACACTGCCTAAAATCATATTCAAAATTCTATCTAACAAGGGAATACATCTTTTAGTAAGCAGACCACATGTATGTTCAATGGTATTCAACAATTGCATGCTTAATGAGATCAAATTAAGTATGAAATTTTTCAACGTGTTTGGAAGAGTAGAAACACATACTCTCAACAATGTAAACATTAAGGTACAAATCTCACATGGTAGTCTCCACTATTGATCCTAGCACCTTTGCACAAAATCTCATTCACTAAGCCTAAAGAGAAAGGGACTAATTCACCATGTGTGATCAATCATAGATTGATACAAAGATACCAAAAACTCAAAAGCTAGTGCATGCATCAATTCTCCTCAAAAACACAAAGCAACAATTTGAAATTTTTTCATGAAAATTCAAAAGCTCAATTCGCAACACTTAGGTGTTAACATGCCCATACCCCCAAGCCTAAACTCAACATTGCCCCTAATGTTTAATATTTTAAGAACAAGGGCATGAGTTCAAAGGTTTGGTTGTTTGGCCAACAAACACCTAACAAACATCCTAAATTTCTATTCACGTATATATAATCCTACAAATCCACCATTAGCACAACAAAATTACCCTATCCACTACTCAAAATTCAACCACATTCTTAACTAAATAATATACATAAACTAAAATATTTAAATAACTAGATACAAAGGTAGAGTGTACCTAGGTGGGTTGCCTCCCACCAAGCGCGGTAGTTAACGTCTCAGCAAGACGTATGGGAGCACTCGGCTCCGTAAGTTCAACTTGCTCTATCAATCTTGCTTCCTCAATTCCTTGCAAATGTGGCTTGACCCGATGGCGTTCACCTTGAAAGTATCCCTACTTCTTAAATCTTCTAACATAATCACTTCATAAAGGAAAACTTCCTTAATCCGATAGGGACCGTACTATCTTGACTTCAATTTTTCGGGAAACATCCTTAGCTGTGAATTGAAAAGTATGGCTAACATTTCCGGACGCAAATCCTTGTGGATGATCATCTTATCGTGAACTCTCTTCTGCCTCTGCTTGTAGAGCTTTGCATTCTCATAAGCTTCATCCCGAAGTTCTTCAACTTCATTCAATTGTAGCTTCCGTTGCTCTCCTGCTTGATCCAAATCAAAGTTTAGCGACTTAATTGCCTAATATGCATGATGCTCCAATTCCACCGGAAGGTGGCTTGCTTTCCAAAATATCAACCGAAAAGGTGTCACGCCAATTGAGTCTTGAAAGTCGTCCTATAAGCCCAAAGCACATCATTCAATTTGGAAGACCAATCCCGTCGGTTTGGCTTGACTGTCTTTTCTAAAATCATCTTGATGTGCCTATTGCTAACTTCTACTTGGCCCGAGGTTTGAGGATGATATGGAGTTGCAATTTTGTGCCTCACACTATATCTTTTCAACAATGTGGCAAATATCCTATTGCAAAAGTGGCTACCTCTATCATTGATTATGCACCGAGGAGTCCCGAATCTTATGAAAATAAAATCCTTCACAAATTTCACAACAACTTTGCTATCATTGGTTTTGGTGGCCTTTGCTTTTACCCACTTGGACACATAGTCCACTGCCACAAAAATGTAGATATTACCTTCCGAAGGTGGGAACGGTCCCATAAAATATATTCCTTATAATCGAAGATCTCAATTGCCATATCCTTTGATTGTGGCATCTCATTCCTCTTTATTGTTCTTGCACTAAAATGGCCTCCACAACTTAGCTCATGGCAAAACTTCAAAATGTTTTGTTGCTCACCTTCCAGAATGCATCTTTAGATAATTTGATCCGCTCCATGCTTGAACAAATAAGGATCACTCCACAAGTATTGCCTAGCTTGCCATCTATTATAGGTAAAAATTAGTGGTGAAGGACACGTCATCAGCACGAAAGGCCAGGAAAGCAGGAGTCAAGATAAGTCAACTTATGGAACAGAAACCCCCCACGATAACCTACTCAGAAAAAAGAGTAAGTAGTCCGACCACAAACGAAGACGATCAGCTCGGACAGTAAATCCCACTCGGGCACACTCGGGCACACTCGGGCATACATACTCGGGGATACTCGGGAATCAATGAGACAGTCACCAACATTCATATGCCAAACATAATCAGCGACCAGCACATCCACGATAAGCAACGATGTGGACCACTAGAGTTCAACAAGGAAACAAGCGGTTCTCCCGCGAATAAAGGAGAGAGAATATCGTGTAGAACTAGACTCAGCCAAAAGAGGAAACATAATTTAATTAGGACTAGGAAACCGCTTGAGACGTGGGCGCCTGATAACTCTTATTTCTACACGTTGTGTAGCCCCTTACTTTTATCTTTTATGCTTGTTTTCCGGGTAAAACCGGGTATTTAACGTTTTAAATAAGTGTTTCAGGTAATTTTCCAGAACAGGGGCTAAAGTGCAAAAATAGAGAAATATTGGGGCAAAAGTGCAATTTTTGAAAGTTGGTTTTGCGCCCTTGTTCTGCGTTAAGGGGCAGCAAAAATGGGCGCAGAAAGGGACCAGAACCTCATTTTTTTGTAATTCTGCGCCCTAGGGCGCAGAATAGGGCGCAAAAGTCAAGGCGGAAAATTTGACGAAAGTTTCCTACAGAATGCTCAACTTGCGGGGGCCATATCTCTCTCCTCCGATCGAACTGGGTTTCGTGCTACATATGGTTGGAAAGCTCCAGAAGTTTTCTTTCCAACGGTTCATCAAGAACGCGATTCCGATGTTTGTGGAGAAAGTTATGCTTGTTTCCGTAACAGTGCATGCTGCTGGAAAGTCATCCGCGAGACCCCCCAAAAATCTGCCACTTGAGGGCATTTTTGTCTTTTCCCCTCAATTCTGACCTAAACCCTTCTCCCCACTATAAATACCCCCTTTTCTCTTCAGTTTTGACAGAATCCACACTCTCCCTCTCTCTCTCTTCCGCCCCACTCTCTCTCTCTTCCATTTTCTTCACATTCTCCACCAAATAAGGAGGATCCAAGCTCCCATGGAGGTTTTTCCTCCATGGGAGCACCCATACATCTCCACAACCCTATTTTACACTTCCTCCATCCATTTTAGGGCAGATTGCAAGGAATAGGAGTGGTCTTTGGACCAATTTCGAGCTAGGAAGGTTTGGAGCATCTTTGGAGGACTTGTCTTCAAGGGTTTGCTCTTATTTGCTCATTTCTTTGTATTTTCTGTTTCTTTGATGTGTAACCCAGATTTGGGGAATTTTGTAAACCTACACTTGTGTAATATATGTTGTTTGTGCTTAAATTTGGTTGGGTTTTGTTTCACTCTTTGCCAATTACATGAATTTAGCTTTAATTGCAATATCCATGTGTGTGGAGGCCTGAGATTGATATGTGTCCATGATTGGGATTAGGAGTAGAGTAATTTAATGTAGGAGTAGTGTAATTTAACTTCCCATGATTGTTGATTGATTGATGGATGACCAAAATGCCATGTTTAGAGTAATTGGAGTGTTAGAGATTTAGCTCCAAAGAGTAGGAAAGGTTTCAGTTCAGGCAAGTTAGTTGCTAAATTGGCCTTGGTTCAAATCCTTATGCTTAATGGGTCTTTTTAAGACACAATTGCCCTTCCTTGGCCGGATTGGGTGATGAATTGATTTTGGGAGAATTCCCAAATCAAGAGGATGAACCCTTAACCTATATTGAATGGTCTTAATGAATAACAACCAACTTATTGCACATTGTTGTTTGGTAAACTTGTTTCCCATTTTTAGCCATCCTAGGGAGATTGATAAAACCGAATCCGTATCTAGAGTAAAGACAAACTGAATTCCTCTTGTGCTTGTGTAATTATATGGTATTTCATTGCTTAATGCTTTCACTCGGTTAGCCACCTTGTGGATGATATTTAGGCTATGTGTTATATATTGCGTGGATCACATTAACATGTCCAGCGTGATATCCTCTACATTTGACCAGACAGTGAGAGATACACTAGGCTGGCGTGTAGAGCTCGTGTGTGTGTCCCACGGTCCATAATGAATCCAAGCATTTATGCATGGATGTAATCTCTAAGACATCGAGAGAGATTAGAGATTAATTAAGGGGACACGAGCATATAACATACGTGTTGTATGGGTATCTCGTATTCTTAATGCTTTCACTTGGTTGCCATCCCGTATTTGGTTAGCCATTGTGAATGAATTATTGGCTGTAGTATGGCCCACGTGGTTGCGCATTAAATGCCCAACGAAATAACCACTGTATATGACCAGACAGTGAGAGATACACTAGGCTGGCATACAGGGCTCTTGTGTGTGTGCCACGGCACTTAATGAATTCATGTGTACTTTGTATGTGTGGATGTGATTTCTAAGACTCGAGAGAGATTAGAGATCAATTAAGGGGACACGAGCCTATGATATACTTGCATATTGAGGGACTAAGTGAGTCTAGCACTTAATTAGGAGGATTGTTACAGTTGAATCGTTTCTCTAGTGTACACCACATTTCATGCATCTCTCCATTCCATCCTATCCATGTACATATTATAGTATATAGTTTATTTATTTATATTATCATTTACACTTTTCCGCACCCGCAACACACGAGTTCTCTCGGAGTGTTGTAATAATAGCTAGAACCGGTGACGGTTGGCGAATCCCACCTCCCTGCGGAACGATACCCTCACTTGCCGCTGTGCTAGTCCCTGTGACTCGCGCGCTAGCGAGGTTGAACTTAAATGTTCATCTTTTGACCGACATCGCAACGATGTGTCGTCAACGCCACAACACCAAACCCTAGCGGCCACCTTAAAACCCTAAACACAACATGTATAAATACCCCCACTATACACAAACAGGGGGTACGTGAAAAACAGAGAGAGAGAGAGAGATAAAAAGTGTAATATTCTTGTAACCATTCTTGATAGTGAATTTGGCTTTGTTGCTAAGGCAACAATCCGTGGATGTTTCTCCAACCATTGGAGTTTTACCACGTAATTGCTTGTTATTTCTTCTCAAATTTAAATCGTTCTCGTTCATAAATTGTAGTAATTCGAAAGCAAATCATTGACTTGGTGACCATCAAAAATCACCGTCAACACCATCTAAACCTCTTCTTTCCTTGATAAGACAAATTCGGAGGTATGATGTCGTTTGTCAAGAAGTTGACAATATCCGCATACCAAGACTCTTCACTTGCAATAACTAATAACCACTTATCCGAAAAGTCTTCTCTTAATGGACGTGTATCCTCTTCAATCTCGAATTCATGCATCAACCTTCTCAAGTGGTCAGCTACCACATTCTCACTCCCTTTTTTGTCTCGGATTTCGAGATCGAATTCTTGTAGCAAAAGGATCCAACGGATAAGCCGTGGTTTGTCATCCTTCTTTTGTAGGAGGTACCGTAATGCCGAATGATCCAAAAACACCACAATCTTTGCCCCTATCAAATATGACCTAAACTTCTCTAAGGCAAAGATTACTGCTAGTAATTCTTTTTCAGTGGTTGAGTAGTTGAGTTGAGCGGCGTTCAACGTTTGTGATGCATAGTAGATGACATGTGGAATCCTATCCACACATTACCTAAGCATTGCTCCTATTGCATAGTTTGAGGCATTGCACTTGAGTTCAAAGGGTATATTCCAATCTGGTGGTCTCATAATCAGTGCCGAGGTCAACATCTCCTTGAGCTTCTCAAATGCCTCCAAGCACTTATCATCAAAATCAAACTCGATGTCCTTTTGCAACAATTGACACAAGGGTCTCGAAATCTTTGAGAAATCTTTGATGAACCTTCTATAAAAGTCGGCATGCCCTAGGAATGAACGAATTTCCCTTACTGTCCTAGGAGGTTGTAAACTCTTCATCACATCGATCTTAGCCTTATCCACCCCTATACCCCTTTCTGAAATTATATGCCCTAAAACTATTCCATGACGCACCATGAAATGACTCTTCTCCCAATTCAACACTAGGTTGGCTTCGTTACATCTCCTCAAAACTGAAATGAGGTTGAGAATACAATCATCGAATGAGCTTCCTACAACTGAAAAGTCATCCATGAAGACTTCTATAATCACTTTTACCATGTTTGAAAAGATCAACGTCATACACCATTGAAAAGTCCCGGGTGCATTACACAAGCCGAAAGGCATACATCGATAGACAAATGTCCCAAATGGACATGTGAAGGTAGTCTTTTCTTGATCTTTTGGGTCTATCACTATTTGGTTGTATCCGGAGTATCCATCCAATAAATAATAATGACTATGTCCCGCAAGGCGCTCCAACATTTGATCTATAAACGGCAAGGGGTAATGATCCTTGCGAGTTGCGTTGTTAAGCTTTCGATAGTCTATACAAACTCTCCATCCGGTTTGAGTTCTTTAAGGTACCAATTCTTTGTCCTCATTCTTAACAACCGTCACACCGGACTTCTTTGGCACCACATGTATTGGACTTACCCACTTGCTATTCGATATTGGATAGATGATACCTTTCTTTAATAGCTTAAGGACCTCCTTCTTGACAACTTCTTTCATGATCGGGTTGAGTCTACGTTGAGCTTCTATTAATGGCTTAGACCCCTCTTTAAGAAGAATCTTTTGCATGCAAGTAGTGGGACTAATTCCCATTAGGTCATCCAAACTCCATCCAATAGCTCCCTTGAAATGTCTCAACACACCAAGGAGTTTCTCTTCTTCTTGTGGACTCAAATCCGAAGCTATTATCACCGGTTGTGATTTGTCTTGCTTAAGAAAAGCATACTTCAAGTTAGATGGTAGTGGTTTCAATTCTAACTTAGGTGTGGAGCTAGAGCTCGGAATTGATCCCTTGTTGGGCATCTTTTCACTCTCTTCCTCCATATGACCCTCGCCACTAGCCCATACTAGCATATTAATCACATCATCCTCCGGTTCTTCCTTTGTTCCAATTTCCATGGTTGCATGATCAATCAACCATCCTAGTTGTTCGAAATCAGTCATTCTTTCTTCAATGAATTCTTCCATTTCTCTTACAAAACAAGTTGATAGAATCACAAAAAAAGGTATACACAACTAAATATATAAAACGTAAATTTATTAAACTACTAAGGTAAGTACTTGCACAGGTTATAGAGTCATAACGCATTCACAATTGACACATGTATCTCAAAGATTCAATCTTTCTCTACATTCTATATCATGATTTGGACAATAAGAATATCTCAAGATAAATTATTTCATCTCTCTAATGTTAGTTCTTAAAAACATGGCATATCATCTCTCGCAAAGATTAAACATTCATTTTAATACTTCCTTGTTATATCACATGACAAGATTAGGAGTAGAGAAGAAGTTTATCAATAAAGGTTATAGAGAGGAAGTTAGAGAGTACTTTGAGTGATGAACTAGATATTATTCAGAAAGAGAAAGATATGAATACCAAAGTTGATTTTTAGTTGAAAAGACCTGGTTCCCTCTTTTCTCTGCGATTTTTGGTCAATCTGCGAGTTCGTCCTCACACATTCATCTCGTAGATGCTTACGTGGCCAGATATTTTTCCAAAATATCTTGTCTTGGGAACTGTGCTAGGGTTTTTTATGAGTTCCTTCGCGCAGTCCCAAGTCGCAAATTGTGTTTATAGCATACTGCTAGTTACTTATGCGACATCATACTTGTAGCGTCATCTTGCAGTGAAGCTTTCACAAACTTTCTACTACTTCTTTCTCGCAGCTCAATGTCACAGATCTTCTCTAGGGGAGTCTACGACTTCATACTTTCTTTTCTGCGAGTTCGATCTAGCAATTCCTTCTTGCAGTGTGCATTTCAAATCTGACTGCTAACTCTTAAGTCCACAACTGGGAGTTCATTTTCACAGTCTCATCTCGCAGATCTTTCTTAGAGTAGTCTAGTAGTTAATTCTGCCTATTCTGCGACATTGTCCTCACATATGTATCTTAAAGGATACTGCTACATACTTTTGCAAGTTCCAATCAGCAGATTTCGTTACGTTAATTCACAGATCTTAGTTAGAGCAGATTGTGACTTTATGCCTTAAAAATCTACGAGCACCATCTCGCAATTCTTTCTCGCAATTATGCCTCAAAGCCTGCTATGACTTTGGTCTTCAACATTGTTCTCGCAACAGTTTTTCTGCCTTGGCCAACTGATTTTTTTCCTCTTTAACCTGCACGAAACTTTCACTTGGATGGATCCCAACCTAAGCTTAAATCCATCATCAAAACATATATACATTGCAAAAGAATCCCAACCCCCAAACCTATGTTCTTTATGCATAAGAATTTTCATTGATTCTCAATTTGCAAAGAACATCAAATTAGTTGATTAAGAGATTAGAAATATCAAAATTAGAAATAGTCATACTAGAATGTACAAGAAACATGGCTATGTTAGCCATAACCATTCTGATTGTTCATTCTTACATTCCAAAATTGCGCTTCCTTTCCAAGCATTTTCCTTCACACAAACAAAATTAGTCAAAAGGTTCATGCAATCAATAGTGGAGTAACTCCACTTGTGCTACCATTATGAATAACTTGGGGTTTTGGAGACAAATCAAGAGTCTCCTTTCTTTTTAAGATGTACACCTTTAGAAAAGGTGTGGCTCTTGCTTTCTTTAAAGACGTCCCCATGTTTTGGTCACTCTAGTCCTTTCAGACCCAAATTTGAGTGACCCTTCTATTTGGTATCTCACCTACATGTATATTCCTACTCTCTATGTATTGAGTGCATTGGGTCTTTTTGTGACCCTTCACATGGCAAAAATAGCCTCTATGTGGGAAGTAAGGAATACTACCTTTCATCTTCTTTGGATGAGGTCTCTTGTGGCTTTCTTTAGTGGTCTTGGACGATGATCCTTCCTTCTTCTTAGTTGGACCTTTTGTGAGGACCTCGATTGTACGTTCGGCTTGATCAAGCTTCACTATTAAATTGCATTCCTTGACCTTGGAGATCTTGAATGCATTTTCTTTCCTCAACAAGTCCTCCTCAAGAGCTTGGTATTTCTTGTCTTTCCTCTCCACTTCCATAAGGACCTTCCTCATCCTCCTATTGAATTCCTCTTCATAGCTTACGACAATCCTTGTCAACTCTTCCCCCACCTTGAGGGCTTCATCCCTTTCTTTTTCAAGGGCATCAATCCTCATGATAAGGTTGATGTCATTCTCAATAATAATCTCATCTCCCTTGACGATTTCTATCTTTATTCTTCCTTCTTTCTCCTCCTCAAGGAGTCTCACTTCTTCTTCAAAAACTTGAAGGAAATCTTCCAACTCATTATCCGGTTCATTAGGGGTTGCTTTTGTTTCAATGGGTACTTCATCGGTCTTAATGTTGAAACATGTGTTCAACTCCACTTTCTCATTCTTTCCCGTAAAAACATCAAACTCTACCATTTCTCCTAACACAGTCATTGTCAACTTTTCGTGGAGCACAACAACGGTAGTCCTAGCTATCGCCATGAATGGCCTCCTTAGAAGTATGAGTTGTTCCTTGATTGTGTGTTTCTCCTCGATGTCTAGGACTATGAAGTCCATTGGGATAAGTAGCTTGTCAACTTGTAGGAGAACATCTTCCACTATCCCGAGAGGGTGTCGTGAAGATTGATCCGTTAAGACCAACGACATAGATGTGTGCTTCAGATTGCTCAACCCTAATCGCTTGTAGATGGAGAACGACATCAAGTTGATACCCGACCCCAAATCTAGCATGGCCTTTTCCTTAGAAGTGCCTCCCACTGATATGTCCACTGTAAAACTTCCCGGATCCTTGAGCTTCGGTGGTAGACCTTCTTTTTATCACTGTACTAACATTACCTCCAAGCCTCTCTAGGTGGTTTGGTCCCATCTCCAGCTATATCTTGCTCAGTTCTTCATTCATCTTGTCATGGTTGATTGGTGGCCTATATGGGTTCTTTGCTTTGTGAAGGCTTAGTTGCTCATTTCCTTTTGCAACCTCCTTACCTCTTTGCCTTGCACCTCTTACCACGGTCACCATATTGATCCATTCCATGTGATCGTTCGATGCTTTCCTTTTTTCTTGCCTTCTAGTGCTCTCATGCAATTGTCCTAATTGCGTTGAGAGTTTCTTTATAGAGGCCTCGATGCTCACCATCCGTTGATCTTCATCCAGATTGTAGACCTTTCGTGATTGATTGTTCTGACTTGATTGGCCATTGTTTTGATGTCCCCACTAGTTTCCACCATACCCTTGGTTGCCCTGATTGTTCCAATACCGCTATTTTCCTCCTTGGTAATGCCCTTGGTTATAATTACCACCCCCATTGATTATTCCTCCAATTAGGGTTGTAATTGTTTCCACTTTAGTTATTCCTTTGGCGGTTTTGATTGTATTGGTAGAATGCTTGAGCCTTATCCTCTTAAGGTGCCAAGCCTTGACCGGGACACATGTCTACTCCATGGCCATTTTGCCCACATGATTGGCAAACCATCACTTGTACTTGTTGTTGTTGTTGTTGTTGTTGTTGTTTCTTCTCAGAATTGCTTGCAAACCCTCTCTTGTGAGATTCTCTAATTGCTTAGCCATTTCTAAATGTCTCTTCCCTTCTTTCTCTTGGCCCTTTGAGCTACGTTGTTGGGAATTTTGCCCCAACATCTCATATCTCTCAAAACTTCTTCCGTCGTTTTCTCTCTCATAGCTCTCCCGTAAGCATTGTCGACTATTGCTTGGGTGAGTCCCAAGAGTCCATCATAGAATGACTGAACCCGACTGACTAGCGTGAACTCATGATGAGGGCATTGGGCTAGGAGCAACTTAAATCTCTCACATGCCTCATGGAAAGGCTTTCCCTCCTTTTCTACAAAAGTGGCGATCTTTCCTCAGATGTCTTTGGTCTTCCACGTCGGAAAGAACTTGTCAAAGAATTTCCGCTCCACCTCTTGCCAAGTGGTGAGCGATCTAGGCATCAAAGCCATAAGCCACTTTTTGGCGTGATCCTTCATGCAATAAGAGAAGCATCACATCCTCAGTTGATCTTTCGACAACGCACCTAACCGTATGGTTGTCATCACATAATAATTTTTTTTCATGAATTGAAGAGCATCCTTATTTGTTTTACCGAAGTAAACCGGGAGAGTATTATAGTGTTGGTTCTTCAATTCATAGTTTCTCTATGCCGAATTCAACAATATTGCCGACGGTTGATCCCCGACGATTGGCAAAGAGAAATCCTTCATAAACCTACGTAAGTCACCTTGTTGAGGTCTAGCCGGTGATGTATGCCTTGCTCTATCCTGAGATGGAGAGGGTGATGTATCGTGACTTCCCATCGTAAGTGGTATTGATGCAATAAAATCTATGTTCAATTTACTTAGAAAGTTCGTTCATTGAGATCGGTGATTCTATTGGTTGAATGCCAATTAATCTAGCAAGGTTACTCTAAATGCGAAAAGACTAAATTGCATACTGCTATTCTTTGGAAGTTTGTTTAATCCTAAAATTAACCTAAATTATGACTACTTGAACTAAAGACTAAAATCAAATCAAATCAAATCAAAGATCACACAAGGGATGAATATATGGAGAGAAATACTAGGGAATCGATGCACCTTTCTTAGACACTCAATGCTCACAATCAATCTCATTAAACATTTCAATCTAGTTTACGGGCTTGTTTTCAAGATAAATAAATTAAGTTCAAAGATCTTTTCCAATACTCGCACATGGTCATGCAACGAATACGAAATAATGATCTAGGGTTCTTCCTATTACTCACACACGGTCATGTAATGAGCAATTGTCAAAACCCATATTTTACACAAAACTCTAAGCCAAATTAACATAGCACGGTCATGCATATATCAATTTTCTTGTTTTATTAAGCTTTCGATTAAGACTTAAATGGAATGGTCATCCACATCTAAACCCTAATCTCATGGATAAATTAAGCCACAAACTCAAATCACTTGTGGTCACAACTTAATCAAAGAAAGTAGAATAGAGCAATTAATTCAATAAACAAAACGAAAACCCAATTGATTAACAAAAGATAGACTAATTGTTCAATTGTTCATATAGAGTTATCCAAAATCGGTTATATCAATCCCTTAATTAGAGGTTTAGTTACACATCAATGGAGAAAACGAAAACATATAAGAGATGTAGAGAAAACCCGATATGTGGTGGTCGAAGTGATAGGGGATGGCCCCTTTCTGTGGCTTGGAACCTCCCTTGGCTGTCTCCCTTTGAATTGAAAAGAATAGGAAATATTTATAGGTGACTTTTCCTTGTGAACCCCCAATTCTTCTTTGGTTTAGGAAATCCACCAAGTGGGAAAGTAAAATGAAACAAGGAATGAGAATCCTTTTCTAACTTGGATTTCCTATCTTGATGATTGACTCCTAATTTGAGTTTAGAAAGTTTCCCAAATATATATGTCTTGATCTTCTAAAATTATTAGGATTTGATATGGGAAGTTTTGGAACAGTTCTGGACCAATTCGGAGTTGAAATCTGCCAAAAATATGTACTACCGCTCCGTAGGTCGCTCCCTAGACAAGTTGCCTTTGTAGCTGCATAGCAAGCACAATTGTTCTATTTTGGGTTGCTACCCAGGTCGCTCCCTAGGCAAGTTGCACGGGGGGCGGTCTTGGCCCACGGTAATTCTTTTCAGCTCCGACCTTCAGTTACTAAATCAGTCATAACTTCTTCTAGGAATATCAGAATTGTGATTCGAAAAGTGTGCTAGAAACTAGACTTCCGGGGCTTTCAATTCATGGGTGGTAGGACACACAATTCAGTCGGGGTTGAGAGATATGGCCCCCGCAACTTTTCCATTCTGCACTAGCCAAAAATCATCTTTTCATTGCTTCTTCCAATTTGCTCATTTTCTCTATCTTTTGATTCCTTTTTTTCCAAAATAAGATTTAACACCACTTGAATGGAATGGACCTACACATGCTCAACAAACACATTAAACAACCTAATTTACTCAAGAACAAAGCATAAATAATAGGAAATAGGGCCTAAAACATGTATAGAAATGAACCGATCAAAAACTTGAAAATTTATCAAAGTAAACTAATCAAGAATCAATCTAACAGTTTTAACTAACACTAAAATTACAAATGATAAGATATTCTAAAAGATAACGCGCTACGGTAATCCTCGGCAGCAGCCCCAAGATTTTGACGCACTCCGAGCATACCTCTAAAAACTAATGGTACAAAGATGTCTAATTACTAGACCACCTAGCCTAGTGAAATGGAGTGCGCGAGTCTAAATGACCAAAATTGTCTCACATATTTCTATGTCGAGAACAATTATACTCATTCAATTGAAAAGTAATTAAGACTACCTATAGTCCTATAGCACAATCTTAATTAATAAATTATCAAAACCCTAGACTAGCATCAATTAATTTCCATAGATCAACACAAGTCAAGAATAAGGACATATAATGAATTGAACAAATCTAAACTTGAATTGATTAATAAAAATAGAATTAAATCAAAACAAGAGCATCACATAGGTCCACATCGATTCCCTATTATGGAATTAATTACACATGAAAAGATTAAAAGAAAAGGAGAAAGAGTTGATAAAACCCATGAATGTCTTCTTCAAGCTTCCAAGTGCAACAATGGTGTTGGTGTGATGGGGGATGGCCCCCTTGGTGGCTTGGGACCTCCCTTGGCTTCTCTCTCGAAATTAGGGATTCAAAGGGGTTTAAATAGGTGTAAATGCTAGGTTATGTCCTTAAACAACATGGAAATCAATTCCCTTTTGGAACTCTACCTTTTTGGGATTCTATTTCTTTCCTAATCTATCCAAATTGATTCTTATTCATACAGGACAAGGATTAGGTATCTACTTGTTGCCCAAGACTCTCCACACACATCCAAGAAGGTAAAATTTCCCATTCCGATAACTTGCAAAACAAATCCTATAATCCTTCAGGTACAAATATGGGCATAACTTCTTCTAGAAAATCGGATTGACGAACCGTAATTTGGGTTGGAAACTATACTTCCAGGGCTTCAATTCCATAGGTAACAAGACACACAATTTAACTGGAGCTAAAAGATATGGCCCTTATAACACGAAAGACTTGCACTATCTCGGGAAACTGTTGTGCCTACCGTTGTGCAAGGCACAACAGTTTGCATAGCGAAAATCACTGATTTTGAAGTGCTATGTGTATTTGGACAGCTATGGGGAGCACTTGAGCTAGCGGTTTAGACCTTGGATCATCATATTTTTGCTTATTTTCTCCAAAATAACATTCAACACCACTTCTATGGAATGTGATCTACTGATTAAGCCATTTCATACATCAAAATAGAACCCCCATTTCCTATGCTTATGTTCGGATTTTCGAGTAAACTTGTGTATTTTATGGCTTGATTTAGATTATGTAGGTACTTTTGTGAAATAGGGCTAGTTAAAGGAGACTCTTTGATTTTGGGCTAAAAGCGAAGGAAGGAGAGCTTACGGGGGCAAAAAGGTCAAATTACTGAAGAATAAGCATTTGATGATTGAGATTGGTGGCCCTAGCCACAAATCCAAACCATCGTTTATCTCCATAGGATACAAGAAGCATTCAATGATTGCAAACGGTGACCTCGACTGCCGAACCAAACTACAGACCAATTCTAGAGAGTTCCCAGATCAATTCGGCGGCCTTGGTTGCCGAATCCAACCACCGTTCTATGCCACATCAGCATACCGAGACTTCAAACTTATCTTTTGAGATTCCCCTATAAAAATCCCTTTTTCATATCCTCTAAAGACACCACCTACCATTCTTAGAATCCCTAATCACTGTCTAAAACCTCCATTACCCAAATCCCTACCATAATCACAAAGACTTTAACTTTCCCACTCACCTCACTTCAAACCACCAAAAACCCATCTACATCTTGGGAATTAATTGAATGGAGAAGAAGAGTTTCACCAAGGCAAAGGGTAATCTCAAGCAATTAAAGCATCAAGAAGACTTTTTGAGGGCTTCATAGGTTTATTCTTTATCTTAACTTCCTTTGTTTATATTTCTAGTATGTGTAACTGAACCCTTCCCATTGGGGAGTTGATGAGACAAGCTATGTGAAAATCCTATGTATTTGAACTAGTCACATTTTATAATCAATCATCTCTTGTACATTCCATATTTATGAGATTTGAAGTTGCCATTTTACCTTACCAAACTAATATTGGGGTTCAATTTAGTTTTGTTTGTAGAATGGTTCACATGTGTTGGTTGTGGTTTAGAGTTTGAAGGGTTTTCAACTCACTCTCCAACCTTTAGCATTAATGAATTGGAATGTATGTTTTTAATGTTTTATTTAATTGGAGATTTCAAGATTGTTCTTGAGAATCTTGTTTGGGTGAATACTCATAGTGGGGCTCACTTGAGTAGGAGCTTGAAATTATATTCCTACTAAGACTCATTATAGGGTTTACTTGAGTTAAAGTTGGAATTTGTATATGAAACGAGTTAAATCAATTTGAGAACAAACCTTGAGTTGGATTAAAGCACTTACCCAGACTAGTTTAATGCATTAGGAAATCTTATGGTTTTTGATTCAATTCCCCAATGTTCATCATCATACATACACACATATCACCTTGATTAATTGCTCTTTAATTATTGCTTTAGTTTAATTTAGTTTAAGTTTGAAAATCATTTTCAACAAATCCCAAAAACCAAACATGCATTTTACTTTCTTTGCATATAGTTTAATTTAGTGTAAATATAATGTACATAGCCAAATACCCCTCCTTTCCCTGTGGAACGAACCCACTTGCCATTATACATTTCATGCGACTTGTGCACTAGCAAGTGTGGAATTTTGGTACTTGTAAAAGTTGAATCACCTACACATGCTCAACAAACACAAAAAATATCTAATTTCACCTGAAAACAAAGCACAAATAATAGGTTATGGGGACCTAAAACATGTATAGAAATAAACCGATCAAATACCCCCAAACCTATCTTTTGCTAGTCCTCGAGCAAAACTAAAATAAAAACAAAAACTAAAAACAAACAAAAATCTAAAAATAAAACCTAAGAACCTAAAAACAAAAATTTTAAACTAAGCCATTTTCGTAGGGAACACGATAGTAGTGAGCGTATGCTACAAGCTTTTAAACCTCTAGGTGTCCTTAGTAGGAGGAGTGTTGTCTCTTGAGGGTTTACATCTATGCTACCCACAAACATATTTCTACGAAAATCCAAATAATCAAGGTGCAAACTCACATGTAACATTCAAAGCCAATGCATGCTAGAGTCACTGAATAAAGACTAAAGTTATGCCTCAAATTTGAATGCACTACTTAGTTTAAATGAAAAGCCCATACTTAAGACACTCTAGCTTCAAAAATGCATTGTCAAACGCCATAGATATAATTCGTCTCGACTCTAATTCTCATATGATGTCACTCATTAATGTCACACAGAACCTCGGCAAATACACTCATCAATCATATGCGAATGGAATTTATGCACAAGAAATTTCAAGATATTATCGCATATGAATACATAATAAAAAGAACGCTTAATTTAATGAAAGGATCTCATGAACAGAATTAGACATTAAGAACAAGATAGAGCACATGTTTACCTTTACTCTCGAGCTAGCATTCCCAAAAGATCAATTAGGTCTTTTCTTTGGTTGTAACGGGGCCGTTGGGAGAAGGTTAAGAAAGAACGGGAAAAAGATAGCAAACAAACCTAGGATCATATCGAGAAATTCTTTGGCAATCTTCAAACTCGGCCGAATTTCTTCGAATTCTTCATTCACGTACATCCAGGCTTCTTGAATAATTTTTGGTCATCTTCCTTCTTGAGTTGACTTTGATTTCTCATCACTTCATTGTAAAGCTCTATTCCTTTTCTAGACCACTATTTCTTTTTTTCTTTTCTTTTTAACTTGTTGTTTTAGCTTCTTTTTTTTTCAACAATTTTTCAGTTCATTTTTTTTTTCTCGACACCTTTTTCGTGTTTGTCTTCTTGCTTTTTCCTTGGTACATGCACAAACGATTCACCCATTTAGAACTCTCTTCAATCATCTTCATCACTTTGATCCCAAGCTATAAGGTATGGCTAAATTATGGCTTATTGGGGTTAAGTTAATGTGGGTGATGAAAGAAAAAAGCTCATCGTGTTTGGTTTCAAACAGAGCTATGGAGCACACACATAAGGATAGGAAATATTTAAGGCCTTTTAAGTGAGTTAAAGCACACATTGCCTATATCACTTCTAATGGTTCAACTAA
The DNA here is from genome assembly GCA_030490815.1 of Acer saccharum. Classification (NCBI taxonomy): domain Eukaryota; kingdom Viridiplantae; phylum Streptophyta; class Magnoliopsida; order Sapindales; family Sapindaceae; genus Acer; species Acer saccharum. Next base: position 10,357,315 of record CM059869.1, read on the forward strand.
AACAAGAGCAAAGTCCACATGTGATATCTTTTTATGATGAATGTTCTTTAATATCCAATGCATAACCTATTGAGATCAATTTCTAATGCTAAGAACCTAACAAGTGTTTAGGAGTAAAAACAAACAAAACCCTCTATAATGATATTTATGTATGCTTTTTGGCTTAGTGAACTCACAAGGGTAGTCTCCACTATTAATCATAGCAATTCAACCAAGCATCCTATCCACTATCACATCAAGATCATGTTGTAATTTTTGAAAAATGCAGTGCACTACTCTAAGTGGCAAGACGTTAGTCTAAACTTAGTGAATAAAGCATACATTACAGCTCTTAAAGCACACAAAAGAAGCATCTTAATATGGAGGACAAAAATTCCAAAAAACTGGGACTTTCGAAAACGACCTATGTCCATTATTTAATGCATATCTCTCAAATAACTCAATAAAAGTTAACTAGATTTTAGCACAAGAAAATAGACATGCAAATTCACACATTTAATCTAGAAAATATTTCAAAATTTCAATTGTAAAAGTGAGAAAACAAATGTCGAAAATAGTGTACGTGCAGAATTGCAAAAACATGGCATCGCCCTTGACCTTTGATCAAAGAAACAATCATAACTTTTAAACAACCGCCCAAACTTTTACGTTCTTTATACTGTTGGATTTGTATCGAAAAACCAAAGAACAGAACAAGGACGAAAAAATTAATTTCCTCACCAATCAATACATTTTCAATGAAACTTTGCCTTAAAAATTTCAAAATAGGGCATTTTTTCACATATTTGACAAAGAATAAAACAAACACGAATTCACACCCACAAACCTAATCTAAACATTGTCCTCAATGTTTGTATGACATTAAAAGCATGGACAAAGAATAAAGAAAAATCATGGAAGGTAAGAACTCGAAACACAAAAACGAAAGTAAGAAAACTAAAAACTAAAAACTAAAAACTAAAATAAAATTAAAAAGAAATTACCTAGGTATATTGCCTCCTACCAAGTGCTTAATTTAACGTCTCGGCAAGACGGGTGCAAGGACAACTCAACCAAATTCCAATGTCTCAAATTTACACTTGCGTATGATCATATCTTGGAAAAAAAATTCGCGCGACGGCATGTTCCTACACACAATAAGCAAAGGCAAGTAAATATTCATTATAAAGTGTCGTGAAGTAAGTTCAAAAAACCATTTATTCCATTTGCTTTTGTGTAGGTGGCTCGAAAAAGTAATGGGAGGGATATAAGGCTTGAGTTCCTTGTATAGGAGCGGTGCCTCGAAAGGGACATCATCCACGTCCTTCAGTTTTTCTTCCGTCTCCTCCTTTTCTACATCTTCACCTGCAACACTAGAAAAATTATTAGAAAGTTCATGGATAACTTTTGTATTGACAATCTTACCATTAGAAGGGATGGTGATAGCATCTTCTTGCTCTGGTTGGCTCAGGAATTTTTCGAGCTCCTTATGAAAAGCTTTAGCCAATTGCCCAACTTTCACCTCCGTCTTCCTCATTGAAGCCTCAATGTTTTGAATTTGTACATTGGTTTCTTTGAAAGCTTGTTGAGTAGATTGCATGAAGCTATTCAACGTTTCCTCAAGTGATGGTGAGACCAGTTGCTCATAGGTATTGACTTCATTGTAGTTCCATGAGAAGTCTTGATGATTCCTCCAATCCAAGTTGTAAGTAATGTCATATGGTTCATAACTCAACCACTGAATGTGGGAATTTTCATATGGTTCATTGATAGGCCATGGATTGTAGGAATGTTCAAAAGGTTCATGCACATGCCACGGATTGTAGGAATTCATTGCTTGGGCTTGTTCTCTTGCTGAAACTGAAGACAATCTCTCAATTTGTTACTGTAAAACACTCAGTTGCATAGCAAATTCATGATTCACTTCACTTTCCTCATCATAAGCATGTTGCCCGTGGAAGTCCATTGTACCTAAAAAAAAAAAAAAACAAAATCTAAATAAAAATAAAAATAAATTATTAACTAATGACATGACTACTAAAAAAAATTAAACTAAAACTATAAATAACCAATAAATTCAATTAATCCCCGGCAGCGGTGCCAAAAACTTGATGTGTAAAATCGTGTTATAAAATACTCACTTGCAAGTGCACAAATAATGAGATAAGTACAACAGAAAGTAGAGATCGTTCCCACGAAGAAAAGTGAATTATTAATTGAAAACTAATTTTAATAAAGGGAGAATTGCCTTTTAGTCCCCATAGTTTGCCTTAATCCGCGTTTAGTCCACGGTTTTTTGGAATTGTAATTTTTAGTCCTTTTGTGACAAAATCCGTCAAAAATCACTATTCTGACATGTCAGAAGGTAAAATGACCTTAATGCCCCTGATGTGTGCTGATCCCAATGAAAATACTATTTTACCCTTGTCTTTTGTGTGACCATTTAACCCTCTACATATTTATTAAATAAAAAATATATTGAAAGAAAAAATGAAAAAAAATTAAAAATTGGATAAATTTATATTATATAAAAACATAACTGAAAAAAAAATCGGTTTTATTTTTTATTAAATTTTGAAAACATAAATTTTTAAAAAAGGAATTTAAAGACAAAAATAATAATTGTAAATATGGTGTAGAACAAAAAAAAAAATAAAAAAAAAAATAAAAATTGTTGATATGCAGATGAGATGCATATCTTTATAAAAAAAAAAATTAAAAAAAAAAATTTGTGAATCTGGCATATCTTTTATCAAGGAAACAAAATCAATCAGATGCCAAAATCAACCAAAATCAATTTAAAATTAAACCAAAATCAAACCAAAATCAAACCAAAATCAATTCAAAATCAAACCTAATCCAATTAAAATCAAACCTAAATCAAATTAAAATCATACAGAAATCAAGAACTGAAAAAATATCATCACCCAGACCCAACCCAATTCGAATTCAATCAAAATCAAACCTAAAAAACCCAGCAACCGAATTCATCAAAACCAAATTCAATCAAACCTAAACCAAAATCAAACCGAAATCATCAAACCAAAATCAAAATCAAACCGAATTCAATCAAAATCAAACCTAAAAAACATACCACCACACTGCAGCCGTGTCCCACCACACATTGCCGCTCGAACTTCTTCCTTAACCCCACCATCATCAAAATCGTTGACTTCTTCTTTTTCCCACCCGAACACCATTGATTCCCAAACCTTCCAACGCAATAACTCAAAATGATGGAGACGAATTTAAAAAATTGTGTTGACCGATCTCATCTCTCTCTCTTGATTTGGGTGTTGGGTTTTTATGATTTGTGTGGGATTCGAGAAAGAAGAAGAAGAAAAGAGAGAAAGAGATCGGTGTGGAGTTGAGAGATGAGAGAGATGAGATATCAAATTACCTTTTTATCCTTCAGCCCTAATTACCCTTCATGTCCCCACTGATGAATTTACCTATTTACCCTCGTTGACCCTCATTGACTTGACGGAACCCTAACAGAATTGGACGATAGGGATTACAATCTCTATTGTCAGAATAATGATGGACTAAAAATTACAATTCCAAAAAAAACGTGGACTCGTAAACTACTAGGACTAAAATACGAATTTTCTCTTTAATAAAAGCTAAATTAAAAGTAACTGATAGGTTGATGATGGATTGATTTAAACTAAAAATAAATTAAATTAAACTAAAGAAAGCAAATAAGAAGAATGTAGGGTTGTGATCAAGATAGAAAAGACTAAGTAACAGATGCTCCCCATATGTAATACTTAATGTTCATCAATTAATTCCATTAACAAGATTCAATTCAAATTCATGGTTCATTCTCATATTAATTATGGTATTACTATTATTCCTACTTGGGTTTAACCACCCTCTCAATCACTACTCACCTTCGTCGAAGGTGTGAGCAATAAACCAAAAACCCATTACATGCAAGAATTTGTGAACCAAAATTGTTTCGCATATTTCTATGTCAAGAACAATTATACTCATTCAATTAAAAAGTAATTAAGACTACCTATAGTCCTATAGCGCAATCTTAATTAATAAATTATCAAAACCTTAGACTAGTATCGATTAATTTCCATAGATCAACATAAGTCAAGAATAAGGACATATAATGAATTAAACAAATCTAAACTTGAATTGATTAATAAAAATATAATTAAATCAAAACAAGAGCATCACATAGGTCCACATTGATTCCCTAGTATGGAATTATTTACACATGAAAAGATTAAAAAAAGAGGAGAAAGAGTTAATAAAACCCATGAATGTCTTCTTCAAGCTTCCAATTGTAACAATGGTGTTAGTGTGATGGGGGATGTCCCCCTTGGTGGCTTGGGACCTCCCTTGGCTTCTCTCCTGAAATTAGAGATTCAAAGAGGTTTAAATAGGTGTAGATGTTATGCCATGTCCTTAAACAACAGGGAAATTGATTGGTCATTTATTGTATATATTTTTGGTCCCTATTCCTCCAATCAATTGCTTGTTTATTGAGTTATTTAGGGTTTTAATTTGTGTGTTTGAGCATTTTTAGGTTGTTGGATCCAAGTGATGTGTTTGAAGTATTTCAGAGGGAATGAGCAATTTTAGATGATTCAAGGGACTTTCATGCAATTTGCCATCAACCATCATGAAAACCATTGTGGGTTCCCACAGTGGCACCCAAAGCGCTCTCAAGAACAGTGAAGACCGCTGTGGCTTTCATAGCGGTAGTCACAGCTGTATCATGTGATAGTGCAGTTGTGCCGTGTTACGAGGGCCATATCTCTCAGCTTCGATTGAACTGTGTGTTCTGCCACCTATGGATTTAAGGCCCCGAAGGTCTAGTTTCCAACTCAATTTACAGCTTGTCAATCCGAATTTTCTAGAAGAAGTTATGCTTGTTTTAGTGCCCAAAGGTCAGATCAGTCAGTCATAAAATCCGTGAATACTTACGGGATTTGTTTTACAAATTGTCGGATTGGGAAATACTACCTTCTTGGACATGTGTTAGAGTCTTGGGAAGCAAGTAGACATCTAATCCTTATCTTCCTTCAATAAGTAATCAATTTGGTTGGATGGATTAGGAAAGAAATAGAATTCCAAATAGGCTTGTATTCTCAAAGGGAATAGATTTCCTTGTTATTTAAGGACATGGCTTTACATCTACACCTATTTAATCCCTTTGTGAACCCTAATTTCGAGGGCAGGCTCTAATAGCCAAAGACCACTTTACATTACTATTCTCCTACACCACAACTCTCGCTTACTCTCGGATCAGATATTGTTTCCTACCACATCACCTCACTCAATTCTCCCATCCATCTTACACATAAAAGGTTTGAAGACTAAGAAGAATTCATCATCGAAGACTTGAAGAATTCATTAAAGGCCTCAATGGGTTTTATCTTCTTTATCTCTTGTCTTAATATTTTCATCATGTGTAACTAATCCCATAACTAGAGAATCAATGTGAACCTCTTGTGAATACTCGTGTATGGATTAATTATTATTTTATCTATCTGATTCATGATTTGTTCATTATGCTTAATTCTTAACCTTCATTAGTTTTAATTGTTTTTCACACCATAGACCAATGGTGGATGATTATTTGGCATTATTTTAGGGTTAATACCATCTGAGAATTAGGGTTAGAGTACATACCAAACCTAACCCTGATTAACGCTCACTTGAACGAATGAATTTTATCTCTAGCATATGCTAAGCAGGGTATAGAATTTGGTTCTTATTTCTTGTGTTTAACGGGTTTCCAATCATTGTTCACACCATATGCCAAGGATGAATGGTGGTTGGGAATACGTGACTCATCTTATGGCTATACGGTAATAGTCATAATTGAGATTAAGAATGAATCCTTGAATTGGTTGAATTCGTTTACAGGTTAATTCCATACATTGAGTGTTCATAATTGGGGATCATTGATGACCTAGTTCTGTCACCTCTTGATCACATTCACATATTCTTGTTAATTGCTTTCTTAGTTTAATTTAGTTTTAATCCAATCAATCATCAAACAAAATCTATTGGTTACTTTTAATTGCTTAGCTTTAATTAGAATTAGTTTATAATCGATAAATCATTTTTCCTTGTGGGAACGATCCCTACTTGTCGTTGTACTTATCTCATGATTCGTGCACTTACGAGTTAGGTTTTTATAACACGATTTTACACATCAGAAATCAATTCTCTTTTGGAACTCTACCTTTTTTGGATTCTATTTCTTTTATAATCCATCCAAATTGATTAACAAGGATTAGGTGGTTACTTGTTGCACGTTCATTCAAAAACTTGATGTGTAAAATCATGTAATAAAAAACTCACTCGCAAGTGCATAAATTGTTAGATAAGTACAGTAGCAAATAGAGGTCGTTCCCACGAGGAAAAGAGAATTATTGATTGAAAACTAATTTTAATTCTAATTAAACTAAAAGTAACCAAAGAGTTTTTTGATTGATTGATTAAAATAAAAACTAAGTTAAATTAAACTAAGAGAGCAATTGAAAGAGAGTTGAGTTGTGATCAATGGAGAGAAAGCACTAGGTCATCAATGATCCCCAATTATGAATACTCAATGTATAGAATTAACTTTGTAACTAAATTCAATTAATTCAAGGGTTCATTCTTTTTCTTGATTATGACTATTACCGTACGATCGCGGGATGAGTCACGTGTTCCCAATAACTATTCACCATTTGATCTATGGTGTGAATAATAATCAGAAACCCATTAAGTATAAGAATAAAGAACCAAAATCTAAACTTTGCTTTGATCTATGCTAAAGATAAATTTTATTTATTCAAGTGAGCATTAATTAGGATTAGGTTTTGATCTATACTCTAACCCTAATTCTCAGATAATCTTAACCCTAAAATCATGCAAAATAATCATCCACCATTTGATCTATGGTGTGAATGAAAATTAGAACTAATGAGGAGTCAAGCAATGAAGAACAATGAATAAATCGAGAATTAAATTGAGAAAAGAATAATTAATCCATATACAAGCATTCACAAAAGGTTCACATTGATTCCCTAGTTATGGGATTAGTTACACATGATGAAAATAGTAAGACAAGAGATAGAAAAGATAGAACCCATGGAGGCCTCCAACAAATTCTTCAAGTCTTCAATGTTGAATTCTTCTTAGTCTTTGAATCTTCGATGTGTAAAGATGGAAGTTGTAAGGTGATGAATGATTGTGTAAAGAATAGGTGTTTGGTCCGAGAGTGAATGAGAGAGACTTGATAAGAGAACAAGAAGTATTTATATGTTTTCCCACAAATAGGGTGGGGTTCCAAGATTTCCTTAGAAAACAAGGATTGGGAAATCTTTCCTAAATTGGATTTCCTCTTTTGATTATTGACTCATAATTTGAGTTTAGGAACTTTCCCAAACGTGTCTTGGTCTTCTATAGTCATTAGAATTTGATTTTGGAAGTTTTGGAATAAGTCTGGAACAATTCGGAATGGTTTTCTGCCAAAAATCCATCAAACCACGGCCTTGGTCACTCCTTAGGTAACTTGCGGTCCAAAACATAGAATTCTTCTATTGTTTTCCGCCCCTCAAGTTGTTGGGTAGGTTGTTATGCCCGAACCACGGTCTAGGCTGCGGTTGACTTTTCTAACTCTAACCTTTAGTTACTAAATTTGTCATAACTTCCTATAGAAAACTTGGATTGACGAACAGTAAAGTTTTTCGAAAACTAGACTTCTGGGGCTTTCTAAAAATATGTAGATCTCAACCTAGTTTGATCTGAGGAGGGATATATAGTCTCACAAGTTGGATGTGCTACAGAGGCATTTCTACAAACTTTCTCTAAAATCACATTTTTCCTCTGAAATACTTCAAACACATTATTTGGAATCAACGACCTGAAAAATGCTCAAATACACAAATTAAATACTTAAAAGGCTTGAGAAGCAAGCAATTGATTGGAGGAATGAGGATTAAAAACATATACAAATATGACCAATCACTCCCTTGGTGGCTTGGGACCTCCCTTGGCTTCTCTCCCAAAATCAGGGATTCAAAGGGATTTAAATAGGTTTAGATACTAGGTCATGTCCTTAAACAACAAGGAAATCAATTCCCTTTTGGAACTCTACCTTTTTTGGATTATATTTCTTTCCTAATCCATCCAAATTGATTCTTATTCATATAGGACAAGAATTAGGTGGCTGCTTGTTGCCTAAGACTCTCCACACACATCCAAGAAGGTAATATTTCCCGTTCCGATAACTTGCAAAACAAATCACGTAATCATTAGCGGATTTATGACTAACTGATTAGACCTTCGGGGTACTAAAATGGGCATAACTTCTTTTAGAAAATTTGGCTCAACAATCCATAATTTGGGTTGGAAACTAGATTTCAGGGCTTTAAATCCATAGGTGGCAGGACACATAGTTCAACTGGAGCTAAGAGATATGGCCCTCGCAACACGATTGACTTGCATTGTCTCGGGAAACCGTTGTGCCTACCGCGGTGCCTAGTTTGCACAACGAAAATCACTGATTTTGAAGCGCTGTGTGTATTTAGACAGCAATGGGGAGTAGGGATGGCAATGGATCGGATTGGGTATGGATACCCCAATATCCATCTCCGTATCCGTTTGAGATATATATCTCCATCCCCATTTCTAAGTGAGCAGGGCGGATTCGGATAACCCGTTAATTAAGATAGGGATATCATTCTCTGTTCCGTTTATATCCGTATCCGATGAAAAAACTTTAAATTTATATAGTTTGCAATAGAAAAATATAACTAGCATATGTAATGGTGCATTTTATCCTATTTAAAGAGAAACAAATACATCCAATAAAGTTTAAATATAAAAATTAATAATAACTTATACAATTAGAATTAATAATTACATAATATATTTTTATATTTTTAAAATATTAAAATCTCTATAATGGATTCGGATGGGGATGGATATTCATAGACAATATCCATCCCCATCCCTAAAAATAAAATGGATATTAGGATGACATCCATCCCCGTTATGTTCCCGAAATAATAGTATCTATCCCTATTTTAGATGGAACGGATTCTTACGGATATTCGTGGATACTTTTGCCATCCCTAAAATTGGGGAGCTCTTGAGGTAGCAGTTTGGACCGCGGATCATCATCTTTTTGCTCATTTTCTTCAAAATAACATCTAACACCTCTTCTATAGAATGTGACCTACACATATTCAACAAACACATAAAATATCTAATTTCACCCGAGAATAAAACACAAATAATAGGAAATGGGGATCTAAACCATGTATAGAAATAGACCCATCACCGTTCACCCATTCAGCGTTCGATTTTTTTTTAAAGAAAAAATAGACATTTAAAAAAAAAATTAAAAAATTTCTTAACACTTTCAAAATTGCCTTGTAACCATTTAGGACCTCCTATGTCTTATGCAATAAAGAATTAGATTACATTAAAATGGTTCCTAAATAGGGTCATATACTACTCATTTATATTCATATATATCAAGAAACAATAGTTGAAAAGGCGGGAAGAATTGTCGGTAGCAAGCTTGTTAAAGAAGAAAGTCAACAAAAATGGAGACGATGACAAGAAGAAGACATACATGTCTAAAAGCTGGAGATCCTCAACAGTCCCGCACCCATCTTCGTGAAGGGCACTTGGTTCAATTCCCACTTTGACCTCTCCATCTCCGACGGCCTCAACGCTTGGCTCTGCAACGGTAATACCCCCAAACTTAATTTTCATGCTTCTTTCTTTCTTTTAAATTCTCAAAATTCAGTTTTCTTTTTTCAGCGACTGAAGAGGAGGCGAGCGATAGAGCGGCGCAGTGGGACCAACCGGTCTCTGAATACATCAATTTGGCCGAGCGATATTTAGGGTTTCAAATGCCTGGCTCCATTTACACTTTCACTGATGCCGGTGATGCCTACAAAAGAGTTAGTTTTTTCTTTTCAATAATTGAAATTTTCAATTGGGTTTTCTCGTTTTAATATAATATGTGATTATGTGATGGTTTGATGTATTGCAGTTGTCATGGACTTTTGAGAAGGAAGGGACCAAGCTCGAATGGCAGTGGAAATGCAGACCGGCCCCTAATAGCAAAGAGATCACTGCCGGACTTTTGGACTTCCTTATGGATGAAAACATTAAGCTCAGTGTAAGCTTCTCCCAATTTTTATGCCATTTACATTCCAATTTAAAGTTTTTATTTTAGTATTAACTTTGAATTGAAGGTTGTCACTTTAAACAATTATACTCTGGATTAGATGTGTAAATGATGTGCATTAGATTTCAACAATTCTAATTGCCACACCAGTATCACTTAAGAATGATCAGGTGGGATCAACAATTCTAGATAACTCATATTGATTAATCATACGACTAGTAGTTGCTGAACTAGAATAACAACTAGCACAAGCCACCAGTGTCTAGTATACTTTTTAGAGGAGGCATTTCTATTGTTTCCAGAAGCTGTTAAGTTAGTTGAGGTAATCTGAACTTGATTACGAGATTGACAATGAGCTGTTGGGAGCATATCCTTCACATTTATAAGTAAAAATTACTGCAATATAATGAAATATATATACCCTTGATATTAATTATTGACAAAGAGAAACTGTGCTGATAAAGTTGTGCTCTTTTCATACTTCATAGATAGATGGGAAACTAGAATCTGTGCTCCTTGTGAAGTTAAAAACAAAAACAAAAAGAAGAAAATCAACAAAGCATTTGAATAAAACATAGTAGAGTAAGTGGAACAATTAGGACTTGACCCAATCAACAAAATTCATGAAATTACAATAGGACTCCCCACCTTTGATACTATTCATCACCTTTTCCTTGAGATTCAAAGCATTTGCTTTGTACTTACTATTTTCCAGCAGCAGTTGTTCTACTTTAGCTTTAATTTCGTCTCGAGTAATTATCCCTCTTTCGTCTCGGTTGAATACCAATCCAACCTTCCAAACATCACAAAGGTAGCTCTTGTTGTGGAACTGATCAGCAAAATAAGGCCAGCACAAGAACGGGATTCCATTGCTTACACCTTCCATGGTGGAGTTCCAACCACAGTGACTTACAAAGCAAGCAACCGACTGATGTTCCAAAACCTTTTGTTGAGGCGCCCAACTGACTATAAGACCATTAGCACCCACTCTGTCTTGAAATCCTGCTGGGTAGGCATCAGGACGCACCACCCAGAGGAACGGTCTATTGCAGAGTTCAAGCCCCATTGCCAATTCCTGGAATTGGGTTTGGTCAAATCTAGCTGTACTGCCAAATGCAACATACATGACTGATTGTGATTGCTGTTGATCAAGCCATTTCAGACAAGTTGAATCTTCTGGCCAAAAGCTTCCTGTTGTATCTCCAAATCGGTTGCTTGCCAAAAGTGGGCCTATTGGTCGGATCATTGGGTCCGTGTCAAATGCTGCAGGTTCCAGGCTATAAGATGAATTGCAGAGCACCCAATCTGTCAATTTCCTTGATATGTTGTTTCTGACCATATTTCCAAAAAGCAATTTCTGATCTTTCTCGTTGCCAACGCAGGTCCACCCAAAGTGTGCTGTGTTCATTGCAGGAATGGCTGGTGTCAACTGAAACATCTGTTTCTTTGTTGGAATTCCTGCAAAGAAAATTTCAGATAAAATATTAGATCATACAGTAGTAGGGTTTAGTGGTAGATGATCGTAATTAATTACCATCATTATCAATAATCCCTTGATCAATCAACTTGGGGACGCTTGAACTTAAGACCAACAGTGTGGCTGCAGCAGCAGAGAAAGCAGCTCGCTTGATTCCCTTCTCAGCTGCAATTTCAAAGGCCCATCCGAGAAGGTTATCTGCTACAACACAAGTGATCTTATCACTGTCCGATGCATTAATTTGTTCAATGAGCTCCTTTACTTTCTCTGGCATAAACCTGTAGATTTGTTCAATATGTTGCTCCATTCTATCCGTGTTATCTTGAAATTCCGGTCCATCTGGGATCGAAACCAGACCAACTTGATCACCTGTACCATCCTCCTTTGCCGCCATGGAATTCATGACCCGCTTATGATTATGCTCCGTATTCACAAAAGTGATCCGTATGCCATGTTTGACTAAGCTTTGTGAAAGCTCCATTATAGGAATCACATGTCCTTGAGCCGGATAAGGTACAACCAGAACATGTGGATTTCCCATTTTATGATGCTCTGTTTTGCTTTGCAGATTGTTTTTTCTTCAATTCTGGCCACATTTAAGAAGCCAATGTGAAAGGCCACTTAATAATAAACGATAAACCATGTCATACTCATAGTAGGTTTCACTAATGGGCCAAAAACAATGTATAAATACAAGGTTTTTGTAGATAAAGCCAATTCTAACAGCTCCTCTTTACAATTTTAAATTATTCCATGATTATCAATCCACCAACTGGAAACCATGATTATCTTACCATTCTTTTATATGTACAATAATTAACCAAAAGCATACAAATTGATGCTGTGGGGTGCAGCACTTGTCTTTTCCTCCTTTAAAAATTAGTTTCAACATTTAAAGTGCTTCATTTTTCATGCTTCTTTGGGCTCATCACCATATTTGTCAAGACCAAGCCCAAGACTAGCTCAAGCCTGAAAATGTTATGTAATCTGAGTTACAATTCAGGCTGATGAGCCAATGTCAATCCTTTTACTAATTACAAATGGAAATACTGAAGATGAAAAGATCGAGAACAACTATTGTTATACTATAACTAAAAGTTAGAGCTGCTAATCTGCTATGACAAGTAGTAGAATTAAATATTAAATATTAAACTTCCAAAATTAAATATTAAAAACAAAAATAAAATAAAATCCTACTAGAATTCCAAAATTATTTTAGTTTAGGTTTGTAGTTTTTCATTTTATCTCAAAAACAACGACGTGGATAAGGTATGTATATGAAATTAATATTCCTACCCCATACCGCTATACCCACATCGTAGCAGGTATTAGTTTTGACATCCATACCGGTGCACGTACCCGAATAATAATATTAATGCATATGCGGGTAAGATTGTTATCCCTACCCTTGACCTATTCAACGTTCGGTTTTCTTTTTTTAAATAAACATTGAAAAAAAAAATCTTAACACTTTCAAAATTGCCTTAGGACCTCCTATAGAATGGAAAAATTAGATTATATTAAAATGGTTCCTAAATAGCCAAATAGGGTCTTATTATTATTATTATTATTATTATTATTATTATTATTATTTGTAAATAAAATAGGGTCATGAGTCATGACTTATGAATATTCAGAAATTCTATTATCAGTTCGAATTGACAAAAGTTATATTAGTTCCTTACATGTGGGCCACTGGATTTAAATACTTTTACTTGGTTGTATGCACTTGTCAGTCAAAATATTTAAATCCAGTGGCCCACATACAAGGAACTGATATAACTTTTGTTAGTTCAAACTGATAATAGAAAGACTGTATGAATATTCATATATAAGGAACTGATATAACTTTTATCGGTTCGAACTGATAATAGAATTTATGTATATATATATTTATATACCAAGAAACAATAGTTGAAAAGGCGGGAAGAATTGTTTAGTAGCAAGCTTGTTAGAGAAGAAAGTGAACAAAAATGGAGACGACAACGACGACGACAAGACATACGTGTCTAAAGCTGGAGATCCCCAACAGTCCCGCACCCATCTTTGTGAAGGGCACTTGGTTCAATTCCCACTTTGATCTCTCCATCTCCGACGGCCTCAACGCTTGGCTCTGCAACGGTAATACCCCCAAACTTCATTTTCATGCTTCCTTCTTTTCTCAAAAATCAGTTTTTGTTTTTCAGCGACTGAAGAGGAGGTGAGCGATAGAGCAGCGCAGTGGGACCAACCAGTCACCGAATACATCAATTTGGCCGAGCGATATTTAGGGTTTCAAATGCCTGGCTCCATTTACACTTTCACTGATGCTGGTGATGCCTACAAAAGAGTTAGTTTTTCTTTTCAATAATTGAAAATTTCAATTGGGTTTTCTCGTTTTAATATAATATGTGATTATGTGATGGTTTGATGTATTGCAGTTGTCATGGACTTTTGAGAAGGAAGGGATCAAGCTCGAATGGCGGTGGAAATGCAGACCGGCCCCTAATAGCAAAGAGATCACTGCAGGACTTTTGGACTTCCTTATGGATGAAAACATTAAGCTCAGTGTAAGCTTCTTCCAATTTTTATGACATTTAAAGTTTTTATTTTAGGATTAACTTTGAATTGAAGGTTGTCACTTTAAACAATTTTACTCTGGATTAGATGTGTAAATGATGTGCATTAGACTTCAACTGCTTTTATATGTTTTAATTAATGTTGAAAGGGCAATACAAATGAAAGAAACGAATGGAATTGTTTAAATCATACCAATCAATGGTTGTGCTTTAGATTGGTTTTTGTTTATGTATCCTGTAAAATGTCTCGTAAAAATGGTTTCATGTGGAATAAATTGAATATCTTTTATAGTTCTCTTCCTCTGAAGGTGGTCTAAGACTTTTTGGAGTATTATTACAATTATGATTGTTATTATTTATGTTTTATCATGGAATGTTTCGAGACAAGTAACAAGTTTTAGAGTTCTTAGAGGTTCATAAAAAGCAGTGTCACTTTCAATTATTTTGGTGAAAGGTCGTACTGTTTGGGCAAGTTCTAACAAGCCTGGCTTTCGCTGCTTGAGTTCCATCCATACTTTTTGTACAAGTACAGATTTGGTCAATTGTTTTAGGAAATTTTGCGTGATCATATCTATTAGTTTAACCATCTTTTCACTGATGAACTATGTATAAATGGTATACATCTTTGGTGAGAATCAAATAAAACTTTTTTCCCTTCATCTTCTTGTTGTTTTGACTGACAGTGATGAACAGATTTATTGTACATATCTATTGGTTTGGCACTGGAATTCTGTATGAAATTATAACTTATTTATTTATTTATAATAATATGTGTTATAGGATGAAGTTGTGAGAAAAGATCAATCTTATAAGAGGCTGCAAGTGGAGGCTGAGAAGTGTTTAGCGCAGAGTGAGAGATTTAGTAATGAGAAGGTGGAGTTCGAATCTGCAATCTATTCAAAGGTGAGTAGTTGACTATTAATTTCTGATGGGCTTGCAGATTAGGTTTTGGAAACCTGCATATTCTACACTGTAACTGTTATATTTTAATTTTATAGGGTTCATGGTGATTTGCTGTCCTGTTACCTGAATCTTTTACAGAAGAAGTTCTATAATAAATACTGTGTAGTTGGTGTAATGCATGGTTTTGGGCAAGCCATTCAAGAAGGTTATGTAGGAGTAAAAGATAAATGAGACAGTTTCCTAATTTTCTGCATCCCTTTTTTCTTTTTTAACAATTTACTATGTAACTAGGGATATAGTGGAAAACCAAAAGATGAAAATCTATTTTTATAGGAAACCACAATGACTAGGGAGATCGGATGATCGTGAGGAAACTTCTTTTTCAAAATTTGTTTTTGCTTAACTATATCATTGCTGAGTTCTAAAAGAATTTCTTTAAGTTTCTCTATTTTTTGTTTACAAGTATTCATTTGGTTTAGTTAAATTATTTCATAATTCTTAGTGCGTTAAGTATGAAGATGAAGGGATGAGTAGGATCTATGAAGCATCATACCATATGTAATTTCGACTCCTTGGTGTCTTGAACTAGACTAATTTGGATTGACTTTTTATTTTTAGTTCATTGGTGTCTTGAATTCAAAGAAAGCAAAACTTAGAGAGCTTCGAGAACAACTTTCAAACAAGAAATCTGTTGGGAATTTGCCAGAAGAAGAGGAAGAGTCCACAGACAAAACTGACAGCTTTGATGAAGGGAGTGATGATGAGAAGTGTGACAAAGAAGCCGTGAAAGATGTTGCATGCTCTTCAAAGGGTGCTCTAGCCAGCGATGCTCGTGGACGAAAGAGGATTACACACAAATAGCATCTAACTAGTCAATGAGCTGTTTAAATCAGACTCTTTTCCATCATCTTGCTCATTATGTTATTTTCTTCTTAATTAACTTTTAATGTAAATTTTGCAACACATTTGCAGAGTTTTATAGAGAAGTGTTAACAAAGAGAGATTTGCTAACTGGAACAGCTATCCAGTGCACTCGTTTATGATTTACCTATGTGATTCTGAATAATGAGTACTGACAGGCAGATGATCATGACATTTTGCTTTGTTTATGGTAAAACTTGATTTACCAGTTTGAACTCAAGGAGCCTGTTATAGATTCAGCAGAGGTTATTCCTTTGATTCTTCAGAAGATGCTAGTCGGAAAATTTATAGTCGTTTGAACAGTTTTCTCAGTTTGGTTTTCTTGGTAAATAGACTGCACATAGAAAAAATCTAGCCAGAGAACATAACATTCTATTCCTCTCATGGTGGTTGGTATACAAATTTAAACATTTTTACAAGAACATTAAGAGGAAAAAGGAATTTGAACTTCGTGTCATTGATGAAAATAATGTCAACTCAGATGAAAAATAATTGTACATAATTAACATCTATCTTCTCTCATGGAGAACACTGGGAAGTGACTCAAGGGCTGCATGAAATCGAGCATCAACCAGGACTAGGTGCAGGAGCATAGAAGTGACTGCTTCATTGGGTGAGAAGTTCCTCTTCCGCGTTTTTTCAAGAAGCTGCATTGCTCGATTGATGTCATTTTCTCGGAGAAAACCTTGAATGATGGTACTGAATGAAATAGAGTCTGGTATACATCCCTTTTCTTCCATTTGGACAAGCAACTCGTCTGCCTCGACTAACATCCCTTTCTTACAGAGGCCATTGATCATTATGTTATATGTTACGACATCAGGAACTAATCCTTTCTCTGAAATTTCATTGAATTTTTTTCTTGCTTCTTCTAACTTACCTACTCTACACATCCCTTCAATAAGCACACTGTAAACCTCAACATTTGGTTCATATTTAGAACTCTCGAGGGACTTGAACAGATCCATTGCCTCCTCAATATGACCATTTTTGCAGAGACCATTTAACATGACTATGTATGTGGATAAAATTGGTGATAGACCAACGGTAGGCATCTCGTGAAACAGCTTTTTCGCAGTTCTTACTTTCCCAGCCTCGCCAAGTCCTGCTATAAGTGTGTTGTAAGTTACTGTATTGGGCTTCAATCCCTTACGAAGCATTTTTTGATATAGGTGAATTGCTTCATCAATCTTCCAACTCCTGCAATAGCCATGAATCATTACATTGTAGCTAAACACATTGACCTGAAGACCTCTATCCACTATCAACTTAAACAGCTTTTCAGCATCATTCAATTGACCTTCCAAGCAAAATCCACTTAACAGCGAATTATAAGTGAATAAGTCAGGCTCCTTCCCTTGCCTAATCATCAAATCAAAAACCTCCCTTGCCTTTCCCGCCTTTCCCGTCTTGCATAAACAATCTATCAAAATTGTGAATGTTACAACATCAGGCGAAATCCCTTGTTCCAACATTCTATCGAAAATCCTTGTGGCTTCCTTCCACAATCCCATTTGGCAAAAACCATGAATCAATGAGTTATAAGTGACTAAATCTGCAGAAATTCCTCTACCGACCATCTCATCAAAAAAATCAACAGCTTCCTTCAATCTATTCGAACCGCACAACCCATTAATCAATGAACCATAAACAACAACATCAGGGCAAATTCCCTTTCCAATCATTTCAAAGAACATTTTTATTGCCTCATCAACAGACCCATCTTTGCAGAGAGCATGAATAATCACACTGTAAGTGATCACATTTGCTTCACATATCATCCTCCTATGTAACTCTATAGCAAAATCGATCTCGCGAATCTTACAAAGGCCATTAATAAGAATCCCGCATATAGACTCATTACTTTGAAATCTTATCTCAGTCATTTTATCAAACACTTCAACTGCAATAAAAACACTACCGTCTAAGCACAACCCTCTTAGCAAAGTACTAACTGTAACCAAATCAGGCTCAAAACCCATCTTAATAATCTCACCAAACACACCAAACCCATAATTTATTTCCCTCATTTGACAACAACAATTGATCAAAATGTTCAATGTATACATATCAGGCTTAATTTCTCTGCAATTCAACTCTCTATACAATGAAAACACTGCATGATAACACTTGAGCTTGGAAAGTGAAGTGAATAAATGATTAAATGTATCAATCAGAGGAATGGGTTTGGTTTGGATGAGTTGATGAAAGTATTCTTGCGCTTGTTTAAGGTTGATTGTACCTGATCTACACTGGTGCCTGACGTGATACTGGAACTGGTTTGGATGCAACAAATGGCTGTTTTCAGTGTTTTTGCCATTGGATTTTGATTTTGGTGAAGAAATTTGAAGTGGGTTTGTAAATGGAGAGGAGAGAGCATTCGCTGTTTTGATGCTTTGAATTGCATATTCTGCCTTGGCGCTCTTCAGTGACATGAATGAACATTTCAAAGATTTTGTGTGCTCCGGCCTCCGGGTGTCTTACAAGTTACAACAGTTAACATGAAGTGTTGCTTAATTTTTTTGGGATTTTTTTTTATCAATTTAATAAATAAATAATAATAATTCGATTTAAAGTAATCATTTTAAGAAATCACAAAGTGTGATTACCAAATTTAGCCATTACTCTTATTTCAGTGGTTTCTTACCTTTTTTTTTTTTTTGTTGTTGTTGTTGTTGTTGTTGTTGTTTGTTGAATTTATACTTGACATGAATAAATTAAGGTACATTTTAAAGTTTTTACTGAACTTTTATTAGAAAAGTTTTATAGCAAATATGTAAAAACGATTATATCTAATGCACTTGCGGAAGATCAGGATTTAATTGAGAGTTTTTCTCCAATTCAAATTCAAGCAGCTGAACAATTTCCTAATCAAGATGTGGGAATTAATGTTAATATCTCCGATGATTTGAATACCAAGTATTTAAATCAGATAGATAATAATGAGAATCATCAATGTTCTCTAGAGAATATTTGCATTAATAACAAAGTGATTCTTGACAATCCAAATATTTCAAACTTCTAGAATTTTGATCAGCAAGTTTTGGATGAGGTTTCAGGAGATAAAAGAGGAAAAATTAATTTGGAGCATATATCAGAAGACCAAGATATTAATACTTCAAATTCTAATCATGGTCCAATAGATCCTGTGTTTGACAATAATTGGATTCCCGTGGTGACAAAATTAAAAAGAAAAGTGAAGCCAACTTATAAGATTTTATCTAGTTCCAAGTCTCAAGTGAGTAAGAGAAGTTCTGCAGCTTTACGCATTGTTGCTAATTGGGCCACACATGATGAGACAGAATAATTAAGCTCATGTTTTTTTTTAAGATTTGCGTGCCTTTTTAGATTAGCGTGTTTTAGGACATGCGTGCCTTTTTTTTGTTTTTTTTTTTTCCACCTTATTTATTTATTATTATTATTAATAAAATAGCTCTATAGAGCTTGTTGTTTTTTTAAAAAAAAAAAAATGTAAAAACGATTATATCGAAATCAGTTTATATTGTTTTTAAATTTTGAATTAACTTTTATATACAATTCAACCCTTTTTTTTTTTTTTTGTCAAAATTGTTATATTTATTATTATTATTATTTTAAAAAAAAGAATTATATTTGGGTTGGAAATCAAATGAATTACGAATTAAATTGGGAAACAGACGTCAAAAATCAAAATAAATGAATCGTACAACTTGTCATTTGATTTTCTAATTGAACAACAAATGTTGGTGATGGGACAGGCACAGTATAATATGCAGCAACTCAGTGTAAGACCATCTCCAACCCATTGCACCTAACTTTGCAACAAATTGCATTAACCTTTTCTTTTCCATCTCCAATTCATTGCTCCAAATTTTACTCTAAAATAAATATTCCACTCAATATTCCCTTTCAACCAATCAAAACCAATCAAACAATTTAAAAAAAAAAAAAAAAAAAGAAGCACAAGAGCTGCACTACTTCTACAAGGTGCGCTAGATCTGGCGCTGCTCCACCTCCATCAACAAAGTAGCACACTTGATTGACAACAAAGTAACACCTGATTGACGTTGGGTTGGAGAAGATTTTGCTGTGGCAATTTGGAGATTGGCGTTGGGTTGGAGATGCCCTAAGGTCATTAGCACCGTGTAGGGTTTCAATTTTTTCATTCAGTCAATCAAATAAAAATTTGACTTCTGACTAACACGAGACCTATTCTGTGAGATAAAAGTGAAAAATGGAATAATATTTGAATACTGATTAATCAATACCCAAAATATCCTACTAGTTAGTACTTAAAATTCAGATTCTACCAATGGGAATATACCGTGTGGTCCTTTTTATTTTACTTTTTATATTTATTTCGTAAATCGTATCACATGCTATACTCCATTAGTTGGTCAATATTTTAAGTAATTATTTTAAAAATTAGAAGATAGGTCACATGCTATCCTTAGACATTCAGTATTTTAAGTAATTGGATGGGTTTTAAACTTATAATTTTTTCATTCAGACATTCAGTCAATCAAATATAAATTTGACTATTGACTAGCAAGCTGCAAGCCATGTGGGTGGGTCCATATCACCCAAAGTTTCTTCACCAAAAATGGGTTAATTGTACAAACATAAAAACCCCATTTGTCAGACCGGTGAGATCGTCACTAATGATTTTCTCAATAGTGAAGATTTTCTCAATAGTACTCTCGGGTAAAAGTAATCATTTCCTTTTGTTTTATAGTCTTCCATGTCTGAAGACTCTGAACCAACAGATTTTCATTTATGAAATTACCTTCAATATAATTTTTTACCATTATACCATTGATGCTGGGACAGTTAATTTTTTTTTTTTTTTTTTTTTTTTGGCACAGATAATAAATATGAATCTTCAAGCATAATAATGTATCCTGAACTTAAAATATCAATCAACCCATATTAAACAAATCAAAACATCATCGAACTATAACTACAACAATCATGGTATTTATATATGAAATAACCATTAAAATCCAAGCAAATAATCAAGTATGTAGACCATTGTATACAAATTTTTTCTAACAATCATGGCATTGTTGTATATGAAGTAACCATTGAAACCCAGACAAATAATCAAGTATGCAGAGACCCTCACGTTGTCACGGGGATAGAAAGGTTCCCTTCCCATGAGGCTCACGGGCCTCCGCGGGAGAAAAGGGTAATGTGGCAATTTGCCACTCCTTTCTTCCCTTGAAGCTCCTCTCGCGTTCTTCGACCTCTGAACTCCGATTTCGGATCATACAATTTTTATTTATTTTTCATCAAACCATTATATACAATGACTTAACTGTTGTCATTAACCATTTAATATGCATTATAATGTACAACTATAAAATATATATATATATTTAAAAAGCATGAATGCAAATAAACAAGTGATGTTATATTGTGTTTATAAAATTACAGACATGAAGATTAACATTACATATCTGCATAATAAAACCCTAAACCATATAATACATTATACATATTATTTAATCAGAAAAGGATACAAACCTTATAGTTTATACAATAATGAAAATCATATAAAAGAATCTCTCAACATATATCTAGCAATAAAAGACTTCAATTTAATCATTTTATAAATCCAGTGATTATAAAAGAATTTTATGTTCAAAACTCAACCAGAAACAAACAAAAATTATATATATAAAAAAGGACTGGATAGAAATAAAGGAGATATTTCAGATCTGAATTCACTAGATAATATCATACTCTTAAAATAAAAAAAATAAAAAAATAAAATAAAAAAAGAGATAAAATCTAGAAAAATGAAGACGGAGGTTGACTTACGCGCTTGCTTGAGTTGAGTGAAAGAAGAAGAAGAAGAAGAAGATGCATGAGTTCGAGAATCCAGTGATTCAGTTTGGACAGACAAACACAGTTAGATGAAGAGACTGCAACGCAGAGAAACTCGAAATCATGACCGTGATTGTTCTGTCCAAGCAAAATCAAAGGATTAAAAATCAATAAGGCTAGCTTCTTCGTGCGGCCAAACAAGTTAGAAAATTCATCTATTTATATAGGCACATAACAATACCAATTGCTGTCTCCCACAAAACCCTAGCTGACTTGTTAGGTGGAGTTCAATAAAATAACTTATTTTATTAATTGGACACCTGTGTCTGTCTCCACCAAACCTTTCTTTTTATTTGTACCGGAATAATGCTTGAGTACTGTTCGATCAGAATCCCTATCAATAAGAGTGTAACACGTGATCTTTTTTATTTATTTTACTTTTTACATTTACCTCATAAATTAGACCACATGTTATACTCCCATTGATGGATCAATATTTTAAATAATGACTAGTCAGTACACAAACATTAATCTTTGTACCGTGACTTTTGAATAGGGATGGACGTTTCCCATGGCCCACCCTAATAGGACCCATTGGGTTTTGGGATGAATTTTACCTCCAAATTGGTTGCGGGGATGGGGATAGGGATAGGACAAACTTAGCCCCATGTTATAAAATGGGGAAGGTGATGGGCCCACCACCTTCCCCTAATATTTTCTCTCTTTATATATATATATATATATATATATAGAGTAATACTAAACGTCTTAATTTTTTTTTTTTAATTTTTAAATTATGTTCCAAATGATATGGTACGTGAAGAGTGAGTAGTCAGCATCTTCTAATTCACCCCCATGGGCCCCATGTCCGTCCCTACTTTTGTACTCAAATTATTCTTAGATGGGAACTATTTTTCCATTGTTTCTCCGTTTTTTCCATTTTTTAATGTTCTAACTTTTTTTAAAAAAATAAATAAATAAATAAATAAAACAGTTTCCAAATTCGAAAACTTAAAAAATCTTTTCCATATATTCTCCATGCAAAAGATCTCATATTCCGATGTAGATATTTCGTCTGGGACACAAGATAATTTGCACTAAAAAATTCCATCCTTTATTTTTTTTATTTTTTATTTTCATTTTTCTTGCATTTTAATTTGAGTTTAATTAAGTCACCAAAATAGGCAAATAAGGTTTGGATTTCTAAAAATAATATGCCAAAAATGTTTTATTCTAAAATCTAAACTTCGTATAGAAAAACAGTTTAGAAAGAGTAATAATATGTAAAAAAAGAAGATGAAATTTTAAACAAACTTTTGTAATTCTATTTATAAAAAGTAATATAGTAATTAATTTTAGAACAAAGAAGAAGAAAAAAAAGGTTTAACATGCAATATATATTAAATACAAATTGATTAGGCCTCGTGTGTTAACTACTAATACAGACCTTCCTCTATGTAATCAGATGCTACACCAAAAGTCCAAAACTAAAAAAAATTCAGAACCAAACTCTATACACTAACTAAAATGTGAATCATACACAGTGCTACCTTGAATCAATTCGAAGCACACTTCTTGCCTGCAGTCGTTGCCGAACGTTTATCTGCATCACAAATGATGGCCAGGCTATATATGATAAAGAAAATATCCAGAATGGTGTGTAAATCACATTCTAGTCGAGTTGCTTTGTCCAGTCAAATGGTTCCCAATCTCGAACAAATTTTGCCACTGCCTGCTTTTGTGCCTCCACGGACTCGTGTCTCCGACGGCGGTGCATGTCCTCCTCTGCTAACTCTAGCATGCCTCTTATGACATTAAGGCCAAGGCTGCTTTTAAACTGTTTCTCATCATCAATCACGTGGACAAAACCCTTATTTAAACCAAATTCAACATGGAAGTATGGAAAGTCCTTTGGGATTGAGCCCCGCAAACCTTTCACGCTTGTGTCAATGAGTTTTTTGGCATTGTGCTGGCTCCACTCGTCTTCAGCTTCATCAATTGCCTGCAGCAAAACTTCTGTCAAAATCTTGTATTTATAGATCCACAAAGAGCTTGTCGTACGAGAAAATGTACAAAGCTCTAAGTGGGTGGCTGTGTCAGTTTAGAAACATAATCAAATAACCTCATTCTTATAGACAAGCAAGCCTATCAGACATTTGCAAATTGCAATACAGTGAAGCATTCTAAATTCCTAATTAACAAACAAGCAGAACATAAAGTACTATGAAGTGAGAATAAATGAGGAAATCTAACCTTCTTAAAATAGAGAGGGGCCTGTTTTGCAATTTCTTGCGGCAAAGGGATGCACTCAATCAAACAATGACGTCGTTGTTGGGCCAAACCCATCACTGTTTCAAGAAACACTAATTCCTTCTCTTGTTTTGCAAACATCATAATGAGACATTTTTTGAAATTACGTATTTCATCCCACACACTATTGTCAACGGTTCTTGTGGCTGACTCATGCTGCAAAGGCAAAAAAATTTCATTCAAATTTAATTCCTCAGTGCAAGAATCTACTAATGTGATAAGAAATAAATTCCTCCCTTTGTTCCAAAAAATTATAATCATTCTACTATTTGGCTTCCTGAAGCTTCTAAGCAATTCCATATTTTGATAAAAAATTATTTAGAATTTCATCATTTAAAAAGTGTCCCAGTTTCACAATATCGTTCTGGGATTACTCAAATTTCAGAAATGCTCCAGTTTTTAAACCATCATAGCAGGTAAATTTTTGCCCGAGGTGCTATGATATAAATGGAATGGCTCCACTTTGCTCCAAGTTATGAGTTGAAAATTTCCTCCAAGTTATGAGTTGGAAGTTTAATGTAAGAGCAACCCCAAGAGATAAACAAACCCATATGAAGATGCAACAATGTATTAAAAGCAACTAGATTAAGATTACCTGCATGGGCAAGATGCAGCAATGACCAGGCACAACAGGCTCCGATTGTGGCAACATCAAGTATGTAAAATTTGCAATAGCCACAACAAGATGTCTTGGCCGGTTTGGATTCTCAAAGCAAAAAAGGCATCGCTCCTGCTGAGTCCAGATACGCTTTGCAATAGCTTTTTCTGAAGCCTTATTATCATTTCCTCCCTTCTTTTTCCGAGACTTTCCGCTTGGACCATCTTCAAAATCATATTCATCATCAGCCCGACCAGATAAAGTATATCGCTTGTTCTGCATTATCTTTCCAGCTAGATGCAAATCACCGTCATCATCCTTCTTTTTGCGGACAGATGGATCATGAACCACATATCTAGAAAATTGAAAAAAAAAAAGTTAAAAAAGAATCATATAAATATTAAGACAACACCTTCTACAACTTAAATCTTTGCAGCATGAAAAGATAATAGAAATTGAAGAGCGGTCAGTGTATACTGAATCAAGGTCAAATAGACTTTTTCTTCTATTATCTTAAAAATTTTTGACAAAAAAATAAAGCACATTTTTTGGAACTGCGAAGAGACATATAAGAGTTGGCATTTATTTGGACAAAACATATATCCAAACAGAGAACTATTATCTTAAAAAAAAATCAATGTAAAGGGAGAAAAAAGGAAAGAAAAAAAAAAACAAAATCACAAGATGCAAAATTACCTGTTTGAGCTTCCAACATCTTGCCGTTTAGTTGAATCAGCTGCACCCTGCTTTGCCTTCATGTTCTCAACTTCTTGCTAAAAGAAGGGAAAAAAAGTGAACAACAACAATTAACTATTGAAGAAAATGCTTATGCTCTTAATGGACTGACAGCAAGTGCAGGAATTTTATTTACAATATAAGAGCTTTTTCATGCATATCCGTTGAAGGCACTGTATTTGATAATCAACAATGGGACAAAAAATAATAAATGTATTGCAGGGTTGAACTAAGAAGCCACTGCTCCAATTCTATATTTTCCCATTCTCAATAAGGGCTTGTTTGATGTGCAGGACAGAAACGGATTGGACTGGACTGTTATTTGGAATAGTCTAATCCAATCCTGTGCATCAAATGTGGCCCAAGGGAAAAGTCAAAATCAACCAAATTTTTATCGCAAGTCTTGTACTAAACAATCTCAATCTCCTAAGTATATTTAATCACTTGAAGTGAATGGAAGCAACGGAGGGGAGAGAACTTCAGAGAAACATTGACATACCAAAAGTTTATCAGCTTCTTCTAGCTTTCCTTTCATGCGGAGTTGCATCGCTTTAGCTGCTAACTTGTTGGCGCTCAATCCCTCATTAACCCCTGCAGTACTTTCACTAGAGACATTTGGCTTTAGAGTTACCAATTCTGATTCCTCATTTCCATTACCATCTGGATATGAACCATCAGGATCGTTACCCTGCCGGTGATTAACATTCTGCAAGAAGCTTCCATCATTTGAAAACTTATTTAAGCTGGAGACTGCAGAAGAGATAAGCTCAGAATCCTTGGTTGACATCTTTTGATTTCTTCGCTTTCCCCAGGACAAAGAATCGTGAACTTTTGGGGCTTTCATTTCAGGATGTCTCAGAGATACATCCCGCAAGTAATCTCGACCAGTGTTCTGAACATCACAACCATAACAGTGTAGTATGTCAGCAGAAGTTTCCTTTTCAATCGCAAAAGTTAAATTTTGAACCTATATTTCACAAAAATTGCAAAAAAAGAAAAGAAAATGCTCTCACTGGTTGCAGTTACCTTTCCATAATCTTTTTCCTTTTTATTGTCTGAAACCATTTGGTGCTCCTCAGTGTGCCCTCTTTTTCTATTGTTTATGGCATGCAAATGAGCACGAGATGGGGCTGCTGTATGAGAAGCTGCAGAGACAGCCAGCTGACCAAGAGAACCCCAGCGTTCTTCCACAACCTGTATAATATCAGTGAAAAACAAATCAGATCTATAAATGCTGATCCTTGATAAAACATGAAAGGCAAGGCAGCATACTTCATCAAATTTCCGCCCTTCTCGAGCTGCTTGCTCTTTTGAACGCTTCAAAGCTTTAAGTCTCCAGCTGGCACCTCCATCCCCAACAAGTGAAGAAGAAAAAAGTGGGTTTCCACCAGATTCTTTCCCATCTGCATCTTCTGGATAACCACTTCCCTTATCCAGATAAGGATTCAATTCCCTGGGATTCGCCTTTGGGGTCTGGTAGAAAAGCGAATAATGTGCAGTTATGTTACAATAATACACACTTAACCACAGCAAGCAAAAGATTTTCCAAACGAAGAAGACACACACGTGTGTGTGTGTGGGACCACAAAACCCCACCCTCTCAAACAAAGAAGGCATGCATACATACATGCTACCATCTAGAACATGATTGAGCACAAAGCACACTTCATACAACAATGCAAAATTTTAAAAAGATGAGGGGAAACCAAATAAGCCAATACACATTATTATTAATTGCTGGACACCCAATATTTTAAAAAATAAAAACAATTTAACTTTTTCTTCATAAACAATGTCAATAAAAAGTGTTCCTAAAAGTAATGTTATGCACCACGTTTACATAATGATAGCATACCTCCTCAGCAGGAGTTTCCTCTGGCTGGTTGTCTACACTCACTAGAGGTCTCCTATCTGCCCTCTCTGCAGGTCTCAACATCCACTCCAACCCCATTTCTTTCCTCACAACCTCTTTCTCCTTGAAGGAGTTGGATTTTGTACCATCATCTACATATTAACATACAAAATATGGATTAAACAGCATTATAAAATGGAGAAAGCTAGACATACAAACACAAAATCACCAAGAACAATAAAACATACCAGACAAGTTGTCACTCATAGGGTCCTCTTCATTCTGTCTCTTCTTTCCCTTTTTCCTTTCCTCTTTCCTACTTCCTTTTTGGCGTTCATATTCAGAACCAGATGAAGAATAATCCTCAGAAGAATAAGATTTCTTGCTGCTACTAGATTTCTTCTTTGACCTACTGCGGAACTCATCCCCTGAACTATCATCGTTACTTTTTTTACTCTTCCTTTTTCGACTTCTTTGTTTCTTTCCATCTTGTTTAGAACTTCCCCCACTCTCACTAGATGAATACTCATCAGATGAGTACCACTTCTTGTTTTTTCTTGATCCTTTCTTTATTCTCTCAAGACCATCATCCGAACTACTATCATTATAACTGTTCTTCTTTTTCCTGTGTTTTTCCTTCCTACTACTAGATTTCTTTCTTTTTGCATCCAACTTTTCATCTTCTGCCTAGTAACAGTAGACATATTAGCAATAGTGTAAATAAAATGCAAAAAAAAAAAAAAAAACATAAATTTCTTGTAAGTGGGTACATTAAAAATAATAACAATAAAGAAACAAATTCAAAGAGAATTATAAGATAAACTTTACCGAATCAACTTGATCACGGGGTATGAATTTGACTCCGGATAGCATTTTTTTAACTTCCGAATTTCCTAACAACCTGATTTAAAAAAAAAAAAAAAAGTTACAGAATTAAGAATTTAATACATGGAACATAAATGCAAATAAATATTTTGATGAATTTGGAAAAGCTAAAAAAGTATATAATTATAAATTGGATGAGAAATTGAGCCTAGTAAGAACAGTAACACAACTAAATTGCCATATAAAATCAATATAACAAAAATTCACACACAAAAAAAGAAGAGAATCAAACATATATACTCTACAGAATACTATGAAGAGCCAATTCGATAACTAACATAATTTCTTAGCTAAAAGCAGAAATTAATTCAACTAATCAATCATGAAAATTAAGTGTATGAGTGTATGACAGGGAAACTGTGTCGGTTCTAATAAGCACTTCCAGAGAAGCAAATTATTGCATATATATAAATTCATGTACTCTAAGCTGACATGAAACAGATTTTACGATTAATAGTGTTTATCTTTGGTTAAAATGCAATTCGGTTTTGTAGTTATTTGTTTGAAAAATTCATTGTCTTTCATTACCAATTAGACGGTCGCACAGTTTTTGAATAATCGGATCATCCTTGATCCTCACGAAATAACAAAACGGCTTGTGAAAGACGACGAGGATTCGACATTATAAAATTTCATGAATCTACCTAAAAAGAAAGAGAAAAAAAAAAAAAAAAAAAACTCGTCTGCAAACTATAATTCCTATTCTAGTGTGACTGATCTCCACCCTTAAATAGATATAGAGACACCGAGAAACAGCACCATTTGAGAATACGAAATTGTAAAACAAACATGCATATTTATAGAATTCATGGAAAAAAAGTACCTTTAGAGAGGAAGATGGGAAGTGAGAGAACACAGCGACGTAGGAGTCCGGTGGTGACGGGAGGCGGATTGTGTCGACGGCAGCGACCGGAAGCAGAGACGATGAGAACAGATATGAGAAGCTGAGAGATGCTGTGATGAGATTTTTTTTTTTTTTTTCAAACCCTAGATTTTATTTTGATCCATAACTAATCCCTACTTGATTCGGCATGACTGAACCTTTGGAGATTGTATCCCTAACAATACTAAAAACAATAATTTGAAAGAATGATGGTTAAAAATAATAGTTGTTTCTTTCAAATGATTAAAAATGAAAATTCCCCGTAAAAATAAATGAAAGACTTGAAATGAGTTAAAAGTTTTCACTCACACGATTGTTTTTAATCTTTAAAATATCAACAAAAAAAAAATTAGCGGATTTGCAGGTGTGACCCATGGACCCGCTTAGTTTCATGGGTTCATGGGTAGGTGCGGGTGTCCTCAAAACACGCAACCTGAACCTGTTTATTTTCACTGGTTCACGGGTGACATGGGTAATGAAAATTTTCATAGGTATGGATTTGGATTTTATAAAACCCACCTAAACCCGGCCATTACTATCCCCACTGTTGAGTGTGTATTTAGAGTTTATGATATCTGAAGCGGTGTATTTTGTTAGAGAATATTAGAATAACGACATCATTTGGCCATAGAGAGGGGAAGAAAAGTTGGAAAAATCTCAGCCATTAATTTCTTACTTGCCACATGTCGCGATCCTACTATAGGTCAAGAAAAAGTTCAAGTAAATAGAGGATCCCAATCTTTTCCGAAAAATACTTGCCACCTGTCGCAATCCTATTATAGGTAAAAAAACGTTCAGGTAAGTAGAGGATTCCAATCTTTCCCGAAAACTCCAAATTAATTGTAAATGTTGTAATAGATTAGAAAAAGAGAAAATAAAAAACCTAATACAAATTTTGTAATGTTCCCGGCCAAAGAAAATTATTACATGTTTATGTGAAGTAGGCCCAAAAATCAAAAGATTTCACAATTCATTGAGCCCAACCCAATTTTTATTTTATCATTTAAAAAACATTTTTCATCAAACAACAAGCCCAATATTATTCTTGTTTAAGGAAGCCCAATACCCAAGTCTCTCTCTCTCTCTCTCTCAGATCCGGGTCAAACGGATACAAATATTTATGTTGACTGATAATCCTAATAGGCCACGGCTATTATTTATTAAGGACAAGACAAATGATAAATCAACTATGTCAATCTGTCAATTCAACTGGACGAATGCTGAGAATCGAAATTGTTTTTGGGTAGCATTGAGCTAAAAAAAATAAATTGTATTTGTGGAAAAAGTAGTACAATATTGAATGAACAACAAATAATTGACTTCAAACTTCCAAGACTTTTCTTATTTTATTTCACGTTATCCCTTAGGATTTTCTTATTATACAAGTGGAGGATATACATGATCTTGAAATAGTCAACGAGACGAGGTTGGTTCGATGGTATGTCCATCAAACCTATATCAAGAGGTTATAAGTTCGAGTCTCTCCCCCTCCCAAAAACCCGAATGATTGTAATATTTATTTAATGTGTTTATAAAAAAATGATTTTGAAATAGTCAAAAGCCTTCTCTACTACAGTTTTGATAAATTCTGATACAAGATTGATGAAACTCATGAGAAATTTCCAATGTAATTTTGTCACTTACTAAAAAGTTTTGAGTAATTTTGAAATTGCACGAATCCATATATATGTACATTATTGTCATTTAAAAAAAAAATGTAGAGCAATTGTCACAAATGTTCCTCACATTCTCGTGAAGGACAATTAATGATGCTCTCCCTCATCTAATTAGATATTGTGCCAAACATGAACTTTGAAAAAGTTGAGGTGAAACTTAAATGAAAAATATATCCTTATCTAAGTTCCGAGATCCCTTGAACAATAAATAATTGACTTCAAACTTGAAGATATTTTTTATTCTACTTAATGTTATCTTTTATACTGTTTATGACTTTGGTGCTTCAAATCCTTATATGATATAATATATATGAAAATTTCCAGATGCAGGATTTTTCATACGAAATCTTCAATATCTACCGGTATTAATCCAATAAATAGTACCGGAGCTATTTGTAATATTTTGTATGAAAAATTCCGTACCAGAAAGTTACTATGTATGTATATATTCATATTCCGAGTTCATGAATTTGATCAATATTGCATGACAATTGTAACACATGACTGAGACTTTTCTCTTTTCCTACGTAAAGTTAATTGCATTTTTTCTAGATCTGGAGGCGAGAAATCCTTATTTAGTACAATATATAATTGATCATATATTATTTCAACATAATCAAAACACCCGGTTATGAATCATATATATACCGATTCATGAATAGTAATCAAGGTGGCACAGTCAAGTTTTAACCAATCATAGGAACCTCTACACAAATGCCATTGGTGTTAACCCGAACATAAACCCTAGTGCATAAAAACATTGGAAGGACTATTGATCCTTCCAGAAGAATCAAAGCAGAAACGGTTGGATTCTCCCACTCAATTGTCGCTGCTGGCATGCTTCCTCCCTTTGAACTCCTACTAGCTCCGGCCAAGAATCCTTACCTGAAAAATATATGAAATTAACTATAAGTTAATAGAGAACACAATTTATCATGTGGGAATCTGTGGTCAATTAACTTTTAGCATTACGGTCTTTAACAGTTATATAAGACATTTTGAGATCGAATCCTACTCAAATAACGGTATAGATGAACATTTTTGTTTATATTTGAAGTATATTATCTTCTTAAAAAAAAAAAAAAAAAAAAAAAAAAAAAGGTTCAAAATTTTTTTGTCACTATTTGGGGCAGTTCTTGTAAGAATATCACCACTTTACTAATTTAAGACAAAAATACCCTTATTTTGTCAGTTTGTGTCTTTTCAAACCTAAAGAGAAAACAGTTGACAGAGAGAGAAAACATTGGTTGCAAGAAATACGCTTGAAAACTTCACGGCGAACTCACCGGTAAACTCACGGCGAACAACAAAAATCACATCAAAACAACATCCTTAAACTGGTTGTGTGAATTTTGAATCTAATTGAAAATGCTCGGATACTATTTACAAAGTCTCGGAGATTATTTACAAAGTCTCGGACAGTATATGAAAAGTCTCGGAGAACTGTTGAAAAGGCTCGAATACAATGTTAAAAGTCTCGGAGATTCAAAAAGTCTCGAACAAAGACTTTTAACATTGTATTCGAGCCTTTTCAACAGTTCTTCGAGACTTTTCATACACTGTCTGAGACTTTGTAAATAGTCTTCGAGCCTTTTTAACCATTAGTTTTTTTTGTTGTTGTTAATTTTGTATCTCCGAGACTTTGTAAATAGTCTTCGAGCCTTTTTCGAGCCTTTTAACACTGGCTCCAAGTCTTTGTAAATAGTCTCCGAGCCTTTTAACTATGGCTCCGAGACTTTGTAAATAGTCTCCAAGCCTTTTCAATTTGTCTCCGAGCCTTTTCAATTAGTTCAAAATTCCCAAATTATCATCGTCTCCTGCACAAATTTTCATAAATTAAAACCCTAACCATACCCACAACCATACTCACATCGACAAATCAAACCAAAACCAAAACCATAGTCTCCGAGCTCGACCCCCGAATGCGTCTGCGTAGTGCCATATATGACCAAAATCAATATTGTCTGCGTTTTTTTTTTACCGGATGATCACAAGAGCAAACCTTATCACCTGTATGGTTTATGAGATGCTATAAAGCTCTTTTAATATATTTTTAGAAATTAATTGTAAGGACAAAGCCTATATACTAGAATGAAAAACGAACTAATTATTACTTGTAAAATGAAAGAAACAGACGCAACACAAAATCTATTTGTATAATAATTGATCTTATTATTTTAATTTTATTATTGCTTAAACATTCAACACGGGGAATAGAATTTCCTTATTTCATTCAAGAGGGAAAACACTATGATGCATACTGATCCACAACATTATTAGGAAGATCAATGCTGATCAACGTACATAATCCCTAACCAATCCTAGGAATCTCTATGATGATGCCGTTTGTGTTAACCCAAACACGAACCCTAGTGCATGAGATATCCCTAGTGACCGGTGTTCCTTCCAACAATATTATAGCAGAGACATTAGGATTCTCCCTCTCAATCGTCGCTGCTGCGTCCACACCTTGAGCTCCTACTAGCTCTGGCCATGAAGCCTTACCTACAAAGTAACAAAAAGTTGTATTAGCTTGAAACATAGAGGACAAGGTTATGACATAAGTTTAAGAAATTTGGTAATTTATATTTTTTTTGAAACAGCAAATTAATTAAGCCACCAGGGCAAGAAGAGCAGGCACAACCAAAGCACACAAAGCAAAAACAGGGGACACAGCCCACACCAACAGAAACAGCGGAAAAACACAACAGCAAAGCACCCCCCAAAACAGAAAAAAAGGAAGAAAAAAAATGCAAAAGCACCAAAACAACGATCCCACCAAAATCAGCAGCACCTGGACTGCCACATGCGGAACCGACAACAACACAACAAGCAACAGCAGCACCAGCCAAAGCAACGAAAGACAGCATTTGGTAATTTATATTTGAAATAGATAAATATTATCTATGAATTATTATATATCATGTGTTTGTAATGTTACCGAGTTAAGATTCCAAACAAAAAAAAATGTACAGAATTCCGCATTTGATATTATATATATATATATATATATATATAAAACTAATTCATTACGTACCTTCATAATCTCCACAGATGTCTGACATACTTCTATTTTTTTTTTTTTTTCGTTTCTTGTTTTGTGCTATTGTGTTACAAGTTTTTGTTTGTGAGTATAGATTATTGATATGAGATAGGAATTTATAGAGTAGCATTTCCATAGCTTGCGGCCGGTGATTTCTGACTTTTTAGCGGTTGCTTCAAGTTTTTTTTTATTTTTTATTTTTATTTTTTATTTTTATAAAAAAAAAAACACGTTAGAATTCAAACCTAGATATTTATATTATATTTATAAATATGCTGAGAAGCTAGCAAATATTGAATGGTCTTTGAATATATACTTTACACACAAACCTAAAAATTGATTTAAGTAAAGTTTATACTTCTAAATATCATTGTTCCAAAAAACGCGCTTAGGTGGTCGCCAAGGTGCTAGGCAGACTCCGGCCATCCCGATTAGGATAAAATCGGCCGTATTAGGCGGTGGGTAAAAAAACGGGTGATTTGGCCAATTTGTCGGTCGATTTTGCCGATAAATCAGTTTAGACGGAATTAAAGTCTTTTTTATATCATAGTTACACTCTTTAAAATTTGAATATTTAATTTTTTTGAACACATTGAATATTTGTTTTGTATGTAGGAAAAATAATTAAAATAAATAAATAACTTTCCGGCCGCCTAGGTGCTAGGCGCTGCTCTACGGCCCGATTAGCGCCTAGCGTTTACTAGAACACTGCTAAATATACATTTTTTCTATTGTCAGTTTGTCCTGATATAAAATATATCAGGACGAAGAATGTGGACCACAAATTATGGAAAAGTTTTGATAAGTGCATACACTTTGAATCAAAGTATGTAAATTTAATGATCTACATTTTTCGTCTTGATATATTTTATATTATGACCAATTGACAATAGAAAAACTGTCTAAATATATATCACCGGATGATGAAACGTTTTTTATATTGCGGCCTGGCACACGTACAACTTTTAATTGTCTAGTATATTGATATTCACAAATAGCCCAATTGTCTCTCTCTTAAAATAAATGAAACAACTCTCAGATCTGAGTCAAACTGTTTATGTTGAATTTCTTAGTTTCAGATCTCTCCCTCATTGATAATCCTAAAGAGGAATGATGAATCAGTTATGTCATCTGACTATACAACTTGACGAATGCTGAAAATCGAAATTGTTTATGGTAAGCATTGACATTGAGCCAATATATATATACGGTCCCGTTCCTATCAGTGCATCCTGATATAACTTTATCAGGATATTGAATGTGAGCCACTCATTTATAACAGTGATTTGACAAGTGCATACATATCAAGTCAAAGTATGTAAAAGAAGTGGCTCACATTCAATATCCTTATATAATTCTATCAGTGCGCACTGATAGGATAATTTCCGTATATATATATATATATATATATATATATATATATATATATATTATAAAAATAATGTATTTGTGGAAAAACTAGTGCATTGAACAGCAAATAATTGATTTCAAACTTTGAAGATTTTTCATATTTTATTTTGGATAATCTTTCATGACTTGTATATGTTCTTCAAATTTATACAAAATATTTATATCCGAGTTCATATTTGTGAATCGAGGGAGAATGATTAGAACTTGGGCTATCAACATTTGTTTAGAACCATAGTAAACACTAGGTTATGCATGTGACCACTATCTGAGTTCATACTTACACTATTACACACTCGAAATATTAATTTGCACTCAATACATCATTCAGACTTTTACGGTTAATTAGATTTTTTATTGTTATTCTAGTAAGGTTTTTTTTTCTTTTTTTCTTATTAATTTCTAAAAATATATTCAAAGAGATTATAGAATCTCATATCATATATATATATATATATATATATATATATATTTTGGAACTGCTAGATTATTATAAAAAGCCACAACGGGCAACCAAAGTCCAACTTTCAACAAAAGCCACAAGGCAACGAGCCCCCTATATAAACCATATATCTTGGTGATAAGGTTTGCTCTTGTGGCGGTGCATGTGCAAGAAAACGCAGACAATATTGATTTGGCCGGCATATACAGATTAAATATTTAAGTATATATATCCTAGTGTTTGACCATTAATTAATATTTCTGGTATGAGTAAATGCTACTCTATAAATACGTACTCATCTCATCTCAATAATCTCAACTCATCACAAACAAAAGTACAAGCATGTCTTGCCAAGGTAATGAGTTCTAATTAGTTTCACGTCACAAGTACTACAAGTTATATATATCTTTAAATAATTTTTTGTTTGAAAGGTTTTTTGTTTTTTGTCAGAAGATAATACTTCAACTATAAACCAATTTTTTTTCTTTCTAAACCTTGACTGGTAGGATTCGATCCCAAAATCTCATAATTTTAAGAGATCTAAATGCTAAAAGTTGGCCATATATATATTAGATTCTCACATTATAAATAATGGTGTTCTCTATTAACTTATAGTTTATACTTTTCAGGTAAAGATTTGTGGCCGGAGCTGGTAGGAGTTCGAGGGGAGGAGGCAGCAGCGACAATTGAGCGAGAGAATCCAACCGTTTCCGCTGAGATTATTCTAGATGGAAAAATAGTCCTTGGGTTGTTCTTATGCACTAGGGTTTATGTTTGGGTTAACACCAGTGGCATTTGTGTAAAGGTTCCTATGATTGGTTAGGTCTCGAATGTGCGCGTCTTTATTTACCGTTGAATGTTGATGTTCTTAAATAATGTCATGAATCACTGTATATGATTCATCACTGGGTGTTTTTTTTAATAATAAAAATTATGAAATAATACAAGATCAATTTTTGTACTATACAAGTATTTCTCACATTCAGTTTACGATTTTCAGTTAAGTTAAAATCATTGAAATTGTGTTCAACTTTATATATATTATTATTATTAATTAGCATAATTTAAAGAAAAATCTACACTGCCAAAAAGAAAAATACTAAGAGAATGTTCCTTTACTTATTTTCTCTATATTATGAAGTAAATACATGTGACTTTTAGTCTGTACATAGATTATAATCTCGAAGGTAACTAAAGTCTAAAGCCGATAATAACTATTCAATTGTTCAGTTTCAAAATATATATGAGTATGTTACTTTGCCCACGGACTAAAGCCGGACGGATTTAATATTGGTTTTGTGAAGGTCAATTGAGATGTTATAGAAGGAGATTTTATGAAGTTTCTCGAGGAGTTTCATTCCGATAGTGCGGTGGTGAATGATGTTAACAAGATGTTTATTGCTTTGATTCCCAAGTGTGACAAACCGGAGGTTATGGCGAATTTCAGACCAATAAGCCTAGTTGGGTGTTTGTATAAAATTCTGGCTAAAATCCTTGCAAATCGAATGAAAAGAGTGATTAGTTCGGTGATAGGGGAAACTCAAATGGCGTTCGTTAGGAATAGACAAATTCTGGACAGTTTCATCATAGCGGATGAAATAATTCACGAATGGAGGTTTAAGAAAGGAGAAGGGGGTCTATTGGTTAAGTTCGATTTTGAGAAGGCCCATGACATGTTGGATCACAACTTCCTTGATGATATGCTTCAGAAAATGGGGTTTGGCGAGAAATGGAGACAGTGGGTTTGGAATTGTATTTCGTCTCCTAGGCTTTCGGTCTTGGTTAATGGGAATCCGACTAGAGAGTTTGGCTTGGAAAAGGGCCTTCGGCAAGGCGACCACTCTCTCCGCTCCTTTTTATAGTGATGGTGGAAGGTTTAAATGCTTTGTTTAGAAGAGCTTCAGAGTTAAATATGATTAAAGGGGCTATCATCGGTAATGGGGAGGAGCAGATTTCTTATCTTCAGTTCGCCGACGACACCATACTTTTCTTGTAACCAAAGGAAGCATTTCTTACGAATGTAAGAAGGATTTTGAGATGTTATGAACTGATTTCTGGGCTGCATCTAAATTTTCAGAAAACCGGCATAGTCAAAGTGGGAAAGAATAGAGATCAGTCGGTATGTTGGGCCAGCATTTTTCGGTGTGCGAAGGCTGATCTGCCCATGCAATATTTGGGTTTGACTCTCAGGGGTCGCCCGAGTTCGAAGATTATTTGGGCTGAGATGGTTTGGCGTGTGGAACGTCGTCTGGCGCCTTGGAAGAAACATTTTCTCAACAAAGGGGGACACCTAGTGCTTATAAAATATGTGATGTCTTGTTTACCAACTTATTTTATGTCTGTCTTCAGAATTCCTATTGGCATTGCTCAAAAAATTGAAAGGTTACAAAGGGATTTTTTTTTTGTGGTGGGAGAAAAAGAAAGATTCATGCCATTACGTGGGATATGTTGTGCAAGAACAAAAAGGAGGGAGGTCTAGGAATTGGTTTGATTACCAGTAAGAATAAAGCTCTTTTAGCTAAATGGGTGTGGAGGTTTGGGGTGGAAACAGAGTCGTTATAGAAGCGTGTAATTTGTGTGAAATATGGGATTCAAAGAGACAGATTAAGATGGGATTGGGCGTGTGGATCTAACAGCTCGGAGTTTACTAAAGCTCGGAGTTTACTAAAGCAATCGCCAACCTTTATAAAGATGGCTCGATCTCGGAGAAGATTCTTAGGAAGGGGCTGAGAGTGGCAGTTAGAAAAGGGGATAGAGTTAGGTTGTGGTCTGATATTATGGTGTAAGGATCTTCGCTTAAGGATGCTTTCCCTAGAATATTTGCTCTTGCGGAGGATAAAAAGGGATGTCTTAGAAACTATGGGAAAAGGGTAGGTTTGGAATGGAATTGGGAAGTGAAGTTAAGAAGGAACTTGTTTGATTGGGAGATTAATCAATGGAATTGTTTTGTTGGGTGTTTGACTTCTATTATTGTGATGGATGCTGTCAGTGACTCGATCAGTTGGGCATATGCTTCATGTGGGCAGTTTTCAATTAAATCCTTTCGAATTTGCATGGAGGAGGAACAAGGTCAGGGTAGGACTCTCTTCAAGGATGTTTGGTTGGGAATTTGTCCTCCGAAGATCGAAATTTTTGTTTGGCAATTACTTCATGGTAGAACATTAGTGAAGGATGTTCTAAGTTGTTTCGGTTTGCTTTCTGATTCTAGTTTGGAGTGTCAGCTTTGTCAGGGCAATAGAGAGACTATTGATCATCTTTTCTTACAATGTAAATGGACTTGGAGAGTTTGGCAGAAATGTATTGGTTGGTGGGGTATTTCTTGTTGCGTTCCTTCTTCCCTGATTGATTGGTGGAAAGGATGACCTGATTTGTGTACTCTCTCGAAGACGACTAGAGCTTGGAATTCTTTGTTTTTTGCTGTGGTTTGGTCTGTTTGGGAAGTGCGGAATGATTTGGTTTTCAAGAATACGTCTGTGGATTTCATTCGGGTGGTAGATTTGGTGAGATTTAGAGTTGGATGGTGGTTTAAATATTTTGGAGGAGGGTCTTCAGAACTTATTACTATAATTCTGTTGAATATTGTTGAATGTTGTTCGGAGGCCCCTAAAAAGAAGTTATCTAAAATTTCTGAAATGGTCTCCCTCGATTACTAATAACCTTTTGTTTAATGTTGATGCTTCGGTTAGGGGATCTCTAGGATATGCTGGAATAGGAGGTGTTTTAAGGGATCACCTTGGAAAGGTATGGTGTTTTTTCTCTTCTTTCGTAGGGATACAAGAATCCATAGCAGCTAAAATTTTAGCCATTGCTAAAGCTTGTGATTTGGTGAGATCAAGACCTAATTTTGTTAGGAGGAGCCTCACCATTGTGAGTGACTGCAAAACTGCGGTGGATTGGGTGAAGAATAGGGGGCTTGGTTGCACTAGTTATGAGCAGCTTATTCAGTATATTTGTAATAGTTTGGATAGCTTTTCTCAAGCCTCGATGGTCTACTGTCATCGGTCTTCTAATTCCTATGCTAACAATCTTGCAAAGAAGGGTGCTGCCGGTTGTGAGGAGGTGTGTTGGAGTGATGGTGTGGATGGTTGATCCAATTCTTGTTGTTGCTTTTGTCTTTTGTGCTTTGATTGGGGCTGCTTTGAGGGAGTGTGTGTTGTTTGTTGGGGTTTTTGTTTCGTGGGGGTGGGTTTTGGGGGGTCTATTTCCCCTGTTTTGTTGTTGTTCTGTTGATTGGTTTTTGGCTGGTTGCCTTTCAATAAATTTTGCCTTTAAAAAAAAAAAAAAAATGTTACTTTGCCCACCAAATTTGCAGCCCAAATGGTATGGCATGACTAAAATCAAATGATTTCAATAATCTAATTCTAATATAGAAAAATCAAGGATTCACATCATTTGAATATCAAACTTGGACAAAGTAACATTATTGAATATATACCATCCTATTAGGGTTGAGAATCCTCTATGGGTTAGGATTCTAGTAAGTTATACTATTTATAAGGGGTCTCTACTCTCGCTCATGTATCACACAGTGATTCAGAATAAAAGTAGCCTCCTCATTAGGTTATCTGAAGTAAGGTGAGAAGAGAGTAGAAGACTTTCTATTGTTTTCTTTTGTTTTCTTTTCAGGTTATTGTACTTGTGCAATCATGGATTCTAGTTTCCGCTGTACTTCCAGGTACGCGTCTATTCATACTTATGCATGCAATACGAGATCTAATTATATTTATATATACTGCTTACAAATGGGTCATTGTGTTGGCAACTCTAGAAAAATAACAAATTTCTACAAAAGCAAAAGGAATGTAGTAGATGAATAATATCTAAAATCACAAAACCAATCTCATGAGTGACAGGAGGATACTTAGAATTAATCAAATTAACCATAGTCAGATGCAAATCAAATTAACAATAGTAACAACATCTGATATAAACCCAGCCACTTCCACCGCAAGATGACTAATAACTAAATTTAAATTTAAAACTAGGTTATGGGCGTCAACTCACATATTGGGCATTTTACTGGGTCGAATTGGAGGAAAAAAATATCTAAATTTAAATCTAAATAATTTTGTACCTTGTCTTTTCTCATTTTTAGATGTTTATTTAAATTCTGGTACGTTTGGGCTGTTTTTCTGA
Organism: Acer saccharum; assembly: GCA_030490815.1. NCBI lineage: Eukaryota > Viridiplantae > Streptophyta > Magnoliopsida > Sapindales > Sapindaceae > Acer > Acer saccharum. The sequence goes on from CM059869.1 coordinate 10,398,090, forward strand.
TATGTTGTGTTCTCTCTTGGGTGTTGTTGCATTTTGGGTTTTTGGGCAGCAGTTTGTGGTGGGTTTTGCTTTGTTTGTTGTAGCTTGCTTGGGCCGCGTGGTCGGCTCCGTTTTGTTCCTTGCGTTCTGCCTTCGTTGGCTTTCCTCAATAAATTGCCGTTCAAAAAAAAAGATATCTGTTTATTTAAATTCGATTATTGAAACTCAAATGATAATCTCTTCATCTACTCTTCACCTAACTTTCAAGGATAATATTGTGCCAACTATGTCCATGCATGATCATGATCTTTGAAAAAATCATAAGAAAAATTTCGGGGGAGAAAACCTTATCCGAGTTTTGAGAAATCCCTTACTTGAACAATAAATAATTGACTTCAACCTTTGAATATATATATATATATATATATATAGATATATATATATTTGTTATTCTTTCTGACTTTAGAGCTTCAAATCCTTGCATATATAGTTGCATAATATTCACAACCGAGTTCACACTAGCTAGACACAGTTGATTCTGACTTTTCACTTTTCTTATATATTTTCAACTTCCATATTTATCACAATTTTTGTTGTTCATACATGATTATTTGACTTACCAAAAAAAAAAAAATCTTAAATTCACAGAAAATAGATATTGCTATATATATATTTTTAAAAGGCAATCAGATTAACCACAAAGGCAGCAAGCCAGTCGGTCCCACCCCAACAAGGAAAAGGCCACAGAACACAAAACAACAAAAAGAAAACAGGGGACGCAACCCCACCAGCAAAGCAGGCAAGAACAACCAAAGAACAGACAACAAAACAAAACGAAAACCATAACAACAGATCCCTCAAAAAACACTCCACCACAGGTCATTGACACCAGCCTTCAGACCTTTCTTCGCGAGAAGAAAGGTCTTATATATACCCATCTAGAATAAAGCTAAATTCAATAAATAAAAAAACAAAAAAAAAAACAAGTATAAATATAAATCTGAACCCCTCCTAAACTAGCTAGCTAGTTTTTTTTTTTTTTTTTTTTTTTTCACGGAAAAAAAGAAGAAGAAAATATATGATAAAAATAATTAAATCAAGCATAAAACAATTATATGGTTTAGTTGCGAAAAGCATCTACTTCATTTAATAATGGACACCTACTTCATATATATTTTGTAAGAATACCATATCTATATAGAATAAAGGGTACAAACTATGTATTATTGTTAATACTTGTAAGGCTTTGACCTCATTAACTTAAAAAAAAAAATCTTCAAATAGCTATAAATCGTGTTCATCGGCAAACAGCGCACTGTACAGCAGACAATATTGATTTTTTCCATATAAAAAACATATGTCTTAATGAGCAGTAGATATAAGAAATATAAATGTAGTTAATTAAATTTATGGTTTGTATGTAAGGTATTTATATTCAACGATGGATCATTCAATATCTGCGAGTTTCTCAGCAGCACCTCTATTGCGTGTCAAAGCATTCAGCTAGGTTTGGGTTAGCATATTTATTAAAAAAGCTTTAATTAAAGCTTATGCAAGCTAATGAAATGCTACTCTATAAATACCCATCTCATCTCACAATAATCTCACCACATCACAAACAAAAGTTAGTAACTCAAAAGCGAGGAAAAGGAAAAAGGAAAATAAACACAAGCATGTCAGACGATTGCAGAGGTAATGAATTAGTTTTAATGCTCAAAATATCATTTATACATCATAAATGGTGTTCTTTTATATATATACAATTCAAATATAAACCAAATCTTTTTAACCTATGAAGATGGTGTTCTCTAATACAATTTTTTTTTTGGGTCTTTTTGCAGGTAAGGCATCATGGCCGGAGCTGGTTGGAGCCCGAGGGGTGGATGCAGCATCGACGATTGAGAGGGAGAATCCTTTCGTCTCTGCTGTGATTGTGTTGGAAGGATCAGTAGTCGACGCGCAGTTCTTATGTACTAGGGTTCGTGTTTGGGTTAACACAAGCGGTGATGTTGTAGATATTCCTAAGATTGGTTAGGACTTGACCATGCCAATATGCCATATTGATTACTGTTGAGCTTGCTCTTCCTAATAATGTTATGGATTACTATGTATGTATCATCACTGTGTGTAATTTTCTCCAGAATGAAATAAGGGAATTCTATCCCCCCTGTTTAATGTTTTAAACAAAATAATAAGATCAATTATTTTATAAATAGTTTTGTTGCGTATGAAATTATATAGAAGGATTCACTCTCCAATTTTCGAATTTTTTGTCAAGTTCATATGATCATAACATATGATTTTGAAATGATTAATTTTCATACTTGTCATAGTTTTTGTATGTAAGAGCATGCAATGACATATATAATGGTGGATTGGTGGATAGTTTACAACCCAAAAAACTAATTTAATATGACACACACACACGCTGTTTAAATATATATATATATATATATATATATATATAGAGAGAGAGAGAGAGAGAGAGAGAGAGAGAGAGAGAGAGAGGTTCTAACTTAAAGCCGTAAACAAAATTTGAAATTTTTTCAAGCAATACTATAATTATTTTTTCCTGATTTTGTTAAATATTAAGCATCAAAAAATAAGGCGAAAAATAGGAAAAATGAAAATAATAGTTGTAGTTCTTGCAAAAAATTTAAATTTTGTTTACAAGTATATTTCATTGAATTTATTGCCCACAAAAAATCGGATCTCTAACTTGATCCACTGATATTCCCTGGGTTCACTTCCTAGATATTCCCTTGGATCTCTCCCTAGATATTCCCTAGGGGTCTCCCCCGGATCTCACCCACTCTCTTTGATGTTACATAGTGTTCTTTTTGCTCCACACAAATAACCTAATTACAAGGTTCTATTTATACTAGTTACATGAAGTTTAAGATAAAAGGAAATCCTACTCCTAAACATACAAGACTTACTTGTTTCACATAAATACTATTTCCTTTTATGACAAGTTTTCTTGTAAAGAGTATTCATTTTCCTTCAAGCACAAGAACTTCCCAAAAGAACACTTTCCTTTTACGCCAAAGAGTTCCCGTTCCACGCATGCTTATGATTGACTAAGGTTCGGGTAATATGCTGGCTAGCCGCACCCTACACCGTTATAGTCACTGGAAATTACATCGCTCAAAACTGCGATCCATACGCTAAAATGAACCCGAAACCACTGTCAAACCCACAACACTATCCACAACAATATCCACAACAATATCCACAACAATTATCTCTTTTTTCAGTTCTTCATGGTCTTCAAACCTCTATCAAACAACACCATTCCAACTTCGTTTGGTTTAATTGGGTTCATTCGAGAATACGAGTAAAACCTAACAAATATAACAACATGGGACAGATTGGAATATACTAGAGATTTGAAAGTTGAGTGCCAGATAGAGATGGGCATTTTACCCCAAATCCCCACATCTCCATTCCCATTTGGGGGAAAAATTCATCCCCAAATGGGGAAATGGGGAGGGATGGGGATGAAAATTCATTACACACACGCATGCACGCACGCATGCACGCACGCGCGCCCACACACACACATTTAATATTTTTCTTATTTTCCCACTATAAACCTTAACTATAAATACTTTATTAACTTCACATTCAAATTACTATTATGAACTTATGAATTATGATTAATTTTTACTTAAGTTTGTAATGATTTTTTTTTTTTTTGAAGGGAAAATTCATTAAAAGAGAAACTAGGCATTACACATTTAATATTTTTCTTATTTTCCCACTTTAAACCTTAACTATAAATACTTTATTAACTTCCACATTCAAATTACTATTATGGACTTATGAATTATGATTAGTTTTTATTTGAGTTTGTAATGAATTTTTTTTTGAAGGGAAAATTCATTAAAAGAAAAACTAGGCATTACAATCATTCCTGATAATCAACTCTAGGTAAGGAAGGCAAGATTACTGCCCAGCAATCATCATTAGAAAGAAAAGCCATTTTAGCCAAGGCATGGGCAACCTCATTGGCTTTCCTGGGGACAAAGGAAATAGAAATCTCTTCCTACAACCATGTTTTAATGAAATTTTTTTTATTTCTAAAATACCCTTACATTTAATTACTTAAAATACATTGCTTTATAATTGAAAGTTAAATTTATTTTCTACACCCATAAGTTGAACACTCAATCTATCATAAATTAATAATATATACTTAATCAAACCCAACATCAATCAGGAAATATAATTATTTTTCACATATAGTAAATGAATGGGATGAACAAAGAATTTATTTTATGGATTCTGAATGCATTCATATATGTTTACTTTAATTATTATTATTATTTTGTGATTGAATAAAAAGTTTTTACAATTGTAGTCTTGTAGAACTTTTATTATTTATTTATTTATTTATTTATTTTTTTAAGAAGTTGTAGAACTCGATCAAGTCTACACAGATCTCAAACACGTCTCACTCGCTCACTTTAATTCAACTACAAATTCTTATTAATTTAATTGGTTTTTAAACCGAAAATCTTGGTCGATAGAGTTTAAAAAAATCAAATTTTTAAATGAAAAAAATTGGTTTGTTTGGTGATTGAAAAAATATTTTTTTTTGTAAATTTTTTTTATTTTTTTATTTTTTAGACAAAAGAAGCTACATATGTAGAGTGGTACAAGAATTATTTTAATTATTTTATTTTTTATTTTTACAGTGGTGGAAGCAAATGAAGAGAAATAGTGCAGCCAATATAACTAATTAACTTCAATTGTGGATGTATTTGGAAGAGTTTGTGCAAGAGGACTGTTAGGTTTTGACTTGTATTCCTAAGCAAACAAATGTGAACCAAACAAGACTCAACTGATGTGGTACTTCCTAGAAGACCGTTTGGAAGTTGAAGGCAGTGTTTGAGGGAGGTTGAAGAACAGAAGGAACGAAGAACCATCACGACCGCTGTCACAGCGGCTCTGGCTTTGGCAGCGGTCATGGCAGCGGTATAGAGCTATGAAGAACGCTGTGGGTTTCGGCAGCGGTAATAGCAGCGGTCCATGTCTAGTGGAGAGCGCTGCAAAAGCCGCTGCGGTGGCGGCAGCAATCGTGGTGGCAGCGGCCAGATTTGTTTCAGCGTATGGATCGCGGTTTTCTGAGCGATATAATTTAAGGTGATTTGTAATGGTTTAGGAAGCGGGTGTACAACCGTGACCCGAATCGTAGTAAATAATAAGCATACGTGAAATGGGAAATTTTCAGCGGAAAAGGAAGTAGTTTGTTTCTAGAAGTTCTTGTGCTTGAAGGAAAATGATTTATTCCTTACAAGAATACTTGTCATAAAGGAAATAGTAATTATATGGAATAAGTAAGTCTTGTACATTTAGGAGTAGGATTTCCTTTTATATTATACTCCCTGTAACTAGTACAAATAGAACCTTGTAATTAGGTTGAATGTGTGAGTTGAACATCATGTAACATCAGAGAGTGTGAGTGAGATCCGGGGAGACCCATAGGAATATCCGAGGAGGGATCCAAGGGAATATCAGTGGATCAAGTTAGAGATCCATGGGTGATACTTATTGGAGACCTAGGGGATATTGGGGGGGTTCTTGGTGAGGATCTTGTGAGTGTGGTTTGGGGTTAGGTGTGAGAGAGAATCCTGGAGTATATAGTTGTAACAATTTATCATATAGTGGAACTCTCTCTATCGTCCTGACAGCTCGTGATTTTTTACTCGATTTGGGTTTTTCACGTATATCTTGTGTTATGATTTTTTATTCTCTCTCATCTATTTTTCTGCTTATTGACATTATTAATTGCTATGAGTTATGGGCGAGTATTAGACACGACGTTTCCGTGTTCATCGGTTCAGAATTATCCCCAACAATTGGTATCAGAGCCATATGGTTTGGTGATGGCGGTGATAAGTCTTTATGGAAGATTGTATATAGGACTTGGTGGCATTGGGATAATGATGATCATGGTTGCCTAATATGGTTTAGCAAAAGAGATACGTTTTGAAGGCGATATTTGAACTCATTAGGGTTTGATGAAAGGAAGAATTTGATGGAGGAGAATTTTGGCTTATGGTGACAGGTATAAGTCATGGAGATTCAATATGGGTTACACAAGGAGCTTATTGACTATAAAAAAAAAAAAAAAAAAAAAAAAAAAAAAAAAAAACTCTTGACTACCAAAAAAAAAAATCTCTCTGTGGTATGGTGTGGCTTATCCGGCAAAGCACTCCCAGTTTCTAGTAGCAAGTCTTTCACCAGGTATGTGATGCAAGGACAGAAGGTCTTTCACATGGTTGGGTGATGTAAGGACATGCTTATCTTTTTGGTAGTTTTCCCCACTGGCCATGGAAGAGGATATGTTGTTGCTAGTGGTCCATAATTGTACACAAGGCATTGGTCAGAAAGTGATGCAAGGTGTGTGGTGGACAAAGATGTCGATAGTTGACGAACTCCCTGGAAATCTGACTTGAGGAGTTGCACCACAATTTTAGTAGGTTATTTCGACATGGTGCCGAAACAACAACACAAAAAAAAATGGTTGTGTGAAGGAAAATCTTAGGGATGGTTCGTTCCTAAGTGGTTATACATTGTGGTGGGGTATGGTGATTCTCGGTGATTTGAATTGTGGCTGTGGACAAAGGTCTTGAGAATTCAAGTCAAAGGGGATAATTGTTAGGTTTTGACTTGTATTCCTAAGTAAACAAATGTGAACCAAACAAGACTCAACTGATGTGGTACTTCCTGGAAGACATAGGATAACGTTTGGAAGTTGAAGGCGATATTTGAGGGAGGTTGAAGAACAGAAGGAACGAAAAACCGTCATGACCGCTGTCATAGCCGCTCTGGCTTTGGCAGCGGTCATGGCAACGATATAGGGCTATGAAGAACGCTGTGGGTTTCGGCAATGGTAATAGCAGCGGTCCTTGTCCAGTGGAGAGCGCTGCGAGTGGCGCTACAAAAGCCACAGCGGTGGCGGCAGCGATCATGGTGGCAGCAGCCAGATTTGTTTCAGCGTATGGATCACAGTTTTCTGAGCGATATAATTTAAGGTGACTTGTAACGGTTTAGGAAGCGGGTGTACAACCGTGACTTGAATCGTAGTCAATAATATGCATACGTGAAACGGGAAATCTTCAGTGGAAAAGGAAGTAGTTTGTTTCTAGAAGTTCTTGTGCTTGAAGGAAAATGATTTACTCCTTACAAGGAGACTTGTCATAAAAGGAAATAGTAATTTTGTGAAACAAGTAAGTCTTGTACGTTTAAGAGTAGGATTTCCTTTTATATTATACTCTTTGTAACTAGTACAAATAGAACCTTGTAATTAGGTTGAATGTGTGAGTTGAACACCATGTAACATCAGAGAGTGTGAGTGAGATCCGAGGAGACCCATAGGAATATCCGAGGAGGGATCTAAGGGAATATCGGTGGATTAAGTTAAAGATCCGTGGGTGATACTTAAGGGAGACCTAGGGGATATTGGGGGGTTCTTGGTGAGGATCTTGTGAGTGTGGTTTGGGGTTAGGTGTGAGAGAGAATCCTGGAGTATAGGGTTGTAACAATTTATCATATAGTGGAACTTTCTCTATCGTCCTGACGGCCCGTGGTTTTTTACCCGATTTGGGTTTTCCACATATATCTTGTGTTATGATTGTTTATTCTCTGTCATCTATTTTTCTGCTTATTGATGTTATTAATTGCTATGAGTTATGGGCGAGTATTAGGCACGACGTTTCCATGTTCATCGGTTCAGAATTATCCCCAACAAGGACCAAGAAGCCAAGAAGGTTTTGTTGTAGTGAACGTGCTTCTGCAACTAATAACTTACAAGGCCTCTCCAATTTTCTTAAAAATTAAAAGCACATTTTTTTCATTGTTTGATTATATGATTTTTTTTAATGTTGAATCTCATGCTTTAAATAATGTTGAACCAAAATAATAGTAAGATCATCATACAAAATCTGAAACTTGTTCTTACAAATTCTGAAACTATGAGTATAGTGTGAAAAATTTGTGTAAGGAGAAAAAATATATGTTTAAAGTTTAAAAACAAAATACTTAAAGGATAATTTGGTATTTTAATGGGTGTATGAAGTAAAATTAATAATTTTAATTTATTAGTATGGGTGCAGAAGCATAAATGTGCGTATGAAGATATTTTGTGGGTGGCAATAGAGCCACCCTAATATAAATCATGATTTATATTTATATTTATATTTTAAATATTTAAGTTTTAGTCAAACATGGTCAAATGGGGAAACGGGGAAACAAGGAAAATAGAAAAATGGGGAAAAATAGGGAAACGGGGAAAATGGGAAAAACGGGAAAAACGGGAAATTAGGGATCCTCCACCTAAACTCTCCCATTTCCATTTTCTCGAGATTGGGAATATGAGACCTATATCCATCCCTATTTCCCCAATACCCATCCCCTAGTGCATCTAGTGGATCAAATTGCTTATTATTATTATTATTATTATTATTATTATTTTTTGAAAAGGCAATTTATTAAGGAGAAAAAAACAGCCCAGCACAAGGGCAACAACACCAGAAAAAACAGAAAACAGCAGAGGAAAGCAGCATAAAACAACAGCTGTAACCAACCCCCCGCCAGCAAAAGACAGCTAAAACACCCTAAACATCACTCCAATCAACAAAATCCCCCCTATCATTCGACCCCATCTTCGCCAAACTATCTGCAAACGAATTGAACACTCTTGAATCAAACACAACCTTCGTTCCACTGAGCATCTCTAAGGAACTCCTAATATCGTATATTATGTTAACATGCTCAATGCTTCCAAAGTCCTGCGAGTTGACCCAAGAGACAGCCACTTTGGAGTCACTAACCACCGTGATCTCCCAGTGCCAAAGATACTGGTTAGAGACACATAAATCAACAGCTTTCTTAATGGCCCAAATTTCAGCGGTATTAGAATCTAGAATTCCCAGATACGCCGAGAAGATACAGAGCACCTTGCCGTTGTAATCCCTTAGAACCCCTCCCATCCCAGCTGGCCATGGTTTTCCTTTGGAGGAGCCATCAACATTAAACTTTAAGCAATCCTTGACAGGCGGAATCCAATCAGCCACTCTGTTGCACTTCCATTTCTTGGTCTCAACGCACAAATCTTGCAAGTTTCGAAACAGAGTATCAACTGGATCCTTGGAACCTCTTCCCAGATATTTGAACCACCAAGCAATTCGAAATCTCACCAAATCAGCTGCCTTCTCAACACTAGGCTCCTTCCCTTCAAAAACAAGAAGATTTCTATTCTCCCAAATCGTCCACACCGTCGCCATAAAAAGAGAGCACCAAGCTCTGAAAGACTTCCCATTCGGGCAGAGCCCAACCCAACCTCCTAGCCAACTTCTAACATTAGAGTTAATACAATAATTGACCTCCCACCAAGACAAGCCCCTTGACCATAGAGAATTCGACCAGGCACAGTTTAAAAAAAGGTGGTCTACTATTTCCTCCTTTTCTTTGCAAAAAGGGCATCTCAAGTCTCCTCCTAAATTCACCCTATGCCTTTGTAAAACCTCCTTCACTGGAACCTTTCCTTTCCACAGCTGCCAAGTAAAAATCTCTATCTTTCCAGGGCAGAAACCTTGCCATAAACAATGAGGATTAATCACTTCAGCCTGTAAATTCTCCTCCAACAATTTCCAAAAAGCCCCAACCTTGAAGAGACCAGAAGGGCTGTGAGACCAAGCGATTTGATCCGAAATGTGTCTTTGAATTTTTAGGCAGTCCAAAAACGTGAACATGCAACGCTCTTGATCTTTTTCCCAATCAAAGAATGGACGTCTGAATTCAATCTCCACTCCCATCCATCATTTGTCCACTTCCCATAATCCTGAACCACACTAACTTTCTTCTCAGCCAGAGTAAAGCAGCGAGGAAAAGCCAATTTCAGAGATTTGCCTTCAACGCCAATGTCAGTCCAGAAGACAGCTCTATTCCCATTACCTAAGATCGACTTGAAGCCCTCCTTGATGATTTTCTCGATTGCCGAACCTGGCTTCAGCAGACTTTCGATAGACTTGACAAAAAAGGAACCCTTCGCTCTCGAGTTCCAATCCCAAAACAGTGAATTATCTTGAATCTTGTAGTTAGAGCATATGACACGTCTCCAAAGCGCTTTATCTTCACGCCTAAATCTCCATATCCACTTAGTGAGCAAGGCCTTATTTTTATCCAACATTTTCCCAATTCCTAGTCCTCCAGCAGCCTTACTTTTGCAAATCTCATCCCAATTTACAGCATGCATCTTTCTTTTGTTCCCATCATCACCCCACAAAAATCTTCTTTGCAGCTTTTCTATCTTTTTAGCTACTCCCACCGGCATCTTGAACACCGAAAGGAAATATGTGGGTATGCTTGATAACACTGATTTGATAAGAATAAGCCTCCCACCTCTAGATAAAAGTTTTCTCTTCCAAGTTGCTAGACGTTTCTCAACTTTGTCAATTATCGGATTCCAAAAACTCTTCAATCCCGGTCTACCTCCAAGAGGAAATCCAAGGTATGTGATAGGTAGGGCAACTTCCTTACATCTGAAAATCGCTGCCCAATGAGCTGCCTCCCTAGCCCTCCCAATGCCCACTCTAACCGTACACGATTTGTGAAAGTTAATTTTGAGACCCGATGCTAACTCAAAACACCTTAGGACCTTTTTTGCATTAAGAACATATTCTTTCTTGGCCTTAATAAATAGAATCGTATCATCCGCAAACTTAAATGCGTAATCTGGATCCTATTCTCACCAAAATTCTCCCCTCTGATCAAATCCAACTCTTTCTCCTTAGAGAACAAACCATTCAAACCTTCCACAACTATGTTAAAGAGGAAGGGCGATAAGGGATCGCCTTGCCTTAAACCCCTCTCCACATCGAACTCCGACGTTGGCTTCCCATTTACCAAAACTGACAACATTGGCGAAGATATGCACTCTTTAATCCACCCTCTCCAAATACTTCCAAACTCCATATCCTCCATCATAGCATCCAGAAATCCATGATCAACGCTATCATACGCCTTTTCAAAGTCAAGTTTCACAAGCAACCCCCCTTCCCTATCATGCTTCCACCTATTAATGATTTTTTATGCTATCACAAAACTATCAGAGATTTGGCGGTTTCTCACAAATGCCATTTGGGTCTCTCCAATAATTGTGTCCATCACTTTTCTAAGCCTGTTAGCTAGGACTTTGGCAAGAATCTTGTATAACGATCCCACTAGGCATATCGGCCTAAACTCCCTCAAGTTCTCTGGTTTGACTACTTTAGGAATCAAAGCAATGAACGTGTGGTTAATCTCCTTCACGACAGCCCCATCTTTGTGAAATTCATTCATGAAATTCATAAAGTCTGATTGAATGACCTTCCAATGAGTTTTTATGAAATTCAAGTTGAAGCCGTCTGGACCCGGTGCCTTATTGTCATCACAATTCAAAAGCGCCAATTCAACTTCCACTAAGCTGAATTTTGCTTCTAACACCTTTTTCTCTTCTTCTGTAATCTTTTTCAGGCTAATCCCTGACATTCTTGGATGCTGCCACAAGTCTTTTTGAAAATGCCTCTTGAAAAACTCAAAAACCCCTCTACTAATAAGACTAGGATCCGTAATTGTTTGACCGTCTATCGAAACTTCCACTAACTGATTTCTTCCTTGGTTGATTTGTTATTATTATTTTAAAATGATCAACTTGCTTTTTTTTTTCCTTGGTTGATTTGTTAGCGAACAAACCGTCACTATTACGCGCGGAAGCATTGCCGGATAGAACACAAAACAAACAATCGCAAAGAAAAGATAAGATGAAGAGAAATTTAAATCCAAACACACACAACACAAGAATTTACGTGGAAACCCAAATCAGGGAAAAAACCATGGCTGTCAGGACGACAAGAGAAAGTTCCAATATGTAGTAAATTGTTACAACCACAAACTCAAGTTCTCTCTCTAAATAATACCCCAAACCCAATTACACCCAATGCTTACTTTGAGATCTCTCTAGTATTTTCTATTTTGCTCCACCACTCTCAGGTGTTTTTCACACACCAATAACCTAGTTATTATGGTCTATTTATAAGAATTACAGGGAGTTTAAACTAACAAGGAAATCTATCTCCTAGACATACAAGAATACTTATTCCACATAAATACTATTTCCTATTTAAGATAAGTCTTCTTTCAAGGAGAAATCCTTTTCCCATTAGAACTTCCAGAAGCAACATATTTCCTCTAGCCAAGAATATTTCCTGATTCGACGCATGCTTGTGATTAACTACGATTCAAGTTGCAGTTGGCCACTCGCTTCCTAAACCGTATTGAACTTGACCACTAAGAAAACCGTGATCACTATGCATCTCACTTCGTGGACCGCTGCCGGTACCGTTGCGATGACCACAGCGCTTTCCACAGCAATACACTTTGGAATCAGACCGCTACTGTAGCGCTGCCAAACAATTAGCAGCGGTGTCCTACCACTGCCATGACCGCTGCCAAAGCCACAGCGGCTTGGCAGCGGTTTTAGCTGGTGTCCGCTTCTTCAGTTCGTTTCGCCTCCAAGCCTCCTTCAAACATAACCTCATACTTTCAAACGTTCTCACGTCTCCAAGAAGTCTCCGTATTGGGTAAATTATTGTTTGGTATCGATTTGGTAATTCAAGCCATATCCAACAATTGGCACAAATAACGTAGTACGATATTGATTTTGTCATATAAAAAATTGTCATCGGCCAATGGATATTTTAAATATAAGGCCGAATTAATTTAATGGTTTGTGTGTGAATTATCCACCCACTATTCGTTATTTTCTGATCATCAGCGCCCTCTAAAAACATGCATCTGTTTGTCATTGTTGCGTGTCAAAGATTTGAGTTCTATATTAACATGTTTGTTAAAAAAATAAAAAATTGAAGCTTATTCAACCAATCAGAAGTCAAAAATCACCAATTGCTTTAGCTATGAAAGGTAATATAAATACGTACCCATCTCATTTCAATAATCTCAACACATCTTCATTTAAAAAAAAAAAAAAAAAAAAAAGTAAAAAACAAAGGGCTGGTAGCTCAAGTCTCGAAAGCACAGGAAAAAAAATACAAGAATGTCGGACAACTGCGGAGGTAATGAATTTTAGTTTTAATACTCAAAACACTGTTTATAAATCATAAATGGTGTTTGTTTTTCTTCTTATTCTTTTAATTAAAAAAATAATACAGTTCAAATATAAAACAAATCCCTTCAGCCTATGTCATAAATGGTGTTCTCTGATACACATTTTTGTTATTTGTAGGTAAAGGTTCATGGCCGGAGCTGTTAGGAGCTCAAGGGGTGGTTGCAGCAGCGACAATCGAGAGGGAGAATCCTTTAGTCTCAGTTGAGTTTGTGCCGGAAGGATCATTAGTCACCACGGATTTTGTATGCAATAGGGTTCGTGTTTGGGTTAATACCGACGGCATTGTTATACAGACTCCTAGGATTGGTTAGGGCTCGGCCGCGCCGCATTGATTACTGTTATATCACTTATATGCTGATTTTCTTAATAATGTTATGAATTCATAAATAAAATTGTATCCACTGTAATGTACGCAATAAGGGAATTCTTCTCTCAATAAAAAAGTAATCATAATTATTATTATATGAAATATCTGTTGCGTCTGAAATACTATAGAAGGATTTCTCAGTTTTCGTTTTCCATTTTTGTTAAGTTCAGATCATATGTACACATTATTTTAGGATTCGAAGAGAAAGATATAACTCAAATCTACTAGTGTTTCACTTCTTGTTACTTTCTTTATTCTCTCAATACCATCATCCGAACTACTATAATCAGAACTGTTCTTCTTTTCATGCGTTTTTCCTTCCTACTACCAGATTTCTTTCTTTTTGCATCCAACTTTTCATCTTCTGCCTAGCACCAGTAGACATATTAGCAAAAGTGTAAATAAAATCAATAAAGAAATTATAAATTTCTTGTAAGTGGGTATATTAAAAATAATAATAATAATAAAGAAACACAAATCCAAGGCAAATTATAAGATAAACTTTACCGAATCAACTTGATCACGGGGTATGAATTTGACTCCAGATAGCATTATTTTAACTTCCGAATTTCTTAACAGCCTGATTTTAAAAAAGTGAAAGAATTAAGAATTTAATACATGGAACATAAATGCAAATAAATGTTTTGATGAATTTGGAAAAGCCAAAACAGTATATAATTATAAATTGGATGAGAAATTGAGGCTAGTACGAACCAAAACACAACTAAATTGCCATATAAAATCAATATAAATTCGACAGAATACTATGTAAAGCCAATTCGATAACTAACATAATTTCTTAGCTAAATGCAAAAATTAATTCAACTAAACAGAATACTATGAAAAGCCAATTCGATAACTAACTTAATTTCTTAGCTAAATGCAAAAATTAATTCAACTAATCAATCATGAAAATTACGATGACAAATAAAAAACATAAAAATATTCTTCTCTTTTATATATTTTTACATGGTATCAGAGCATTGTTTGATCCCATAAACAAACTCTCTTTTTTTAAAACCATTTGAGTCGTTGTCTGCATTAATAGCAAATGACGGCATTGATCGTTTGTTTTTCATTGGCTTCCGCTAACCTTTCATCATTTCGAATCTTCTTCTGATTCAATCATTTATTCCATATCACCTCCAGAGTCCATCAATATCCTGGATCACATCCGGATTCATTTTCAACCCGGATCACCTCTGGCTCAATCAACATCCCGGATAACCTCCAGAGTCAATTTCAATATGGATCACCTCCATAGTCAATTAATGTCCCAGATCACCTCCTGCCTCATTTTCAACTCAGATCACCTCCGGTTCAATCAATATCCTGGATCACCTCCGGCTCATTTAACATCTCAGATCACCTCTGGTTCAATCAATATCCCAGACAGTGTTCTAGTAAGCGTTATGCGCTAGTCGGGCGGAGACCCAGGGCCTAGCGCCTAGGCCGATTAATCGGGGATTAATCGGGGATTAATCGGAAAACTCAATTACAAACAAATTCCACATATCAAATCCAAATAAAACCCACTAAGCCTAGGCCCAATGTTTCAATTGACCCAATAAGCCTCAATTGACCCAATTGACCCAATAAAAGTTGGAGTAATATTGGTTAATTAGGGGTATAAGTGTAATGATTGAATAAATATTGAAGATATTGTGATTTTATAAGATATCAGGGGGCGTTTCGTAAATTTCCATGCAAATCAGAGCTCCTACACTAATGATGAAACGCAGCGTTTCATTAAATAGGGGCAAGTGGGCAACCAGCTGCGAGGCCCAAACACAAGCCCAACGTTGGTCACCTTATTTCCTGCCTACACCCCAGCCCATTACTAAATGCACCCCACCTTCTCAACTTCACCTTCAACCTCTCGCTCGCCTCCATTGCCGACCGAGCTCCAGTTGTTTCAGTCACCGGAAACGGCGATCCCACGCCTTATTCCAGCTAATTTCCGGTGCAGAAGAACGGCGCCTAGCTCGATTACGCGGCCACGTGTCCGATTAAGCGGCCTCGTACCCGATTACGCGCCCAGCGAGGAAAAGGTCCGATTTCCACAAAATCGGGGCGTTTTCCGGCCGACTAGCCTTGGAGGACCGACTAATCGGCCTAGGCGGCCGCAAACTAGAACACTGATCCCAGATCACCTCCAGTTCCCCAGATCACCTCCGGTTCAATCAACATTCCGGTGATCCGGATTTAATTATATCGTTTCGGATCACCTCTGAACTTGTCATCATGCCTATAAGGCTTCATTTGCAAACTCAATTTGGCTTTGATTTGCCATTTTATTTATTTATTTATTTTTGAAATCTGCCTCTTTATTGAAAAACCAGGAACCAATACAAGCCACAACTTCCAACCAATTACCCCCCAAAAAACAGATCAACACAAACCCAATACAAAAGCAACCGAAACCAGGAAGCAAAACAAGAAGAAAACACAAACAAGAAAACTCAACCAGAATCTCCCCATTCTAATCTATCCCTATGACCACTAGAACCGTTTTTGCTAAACAATCCGCCAAAGAATTCATGTCCCTTGGTACAAAAATTATCTCTAAATTAACCCTCCCAAGAGAGAAGAAATTGTCTTATATCATGCACCAGATGAACCAAATTGAAATTTCCAAAGTCTTCACCATTACACCATACCATCGCAGATTTCGAATTGCTTAGAATAGTGATATTGCGATCAAAAAACACTTGTTTGTCGATCACTAATTGACATGCTCTGTGAATAGCATAAATTTCAGCATAAATAGCATCCGATTCCCCCACAAAATACGAAAATAGACAAAGAATCTTCCCACTATTATCCTGAAGCACCCCACCTATACCAGCGACTCTAGGATTGCCTCTAGATGATCCATCTACATAAAAACACAACTTCAAAGCAGCTGGAGGGAACCAGCGATTAGCCACTGCAGATTTGGCAGAACGCAAGTCCACATACCTTTCCTTTACATCCAAAACTAGCAAGGACAAGTCAACCACAGAACTGCATCCAAAATTCTTAAACCAAAGGGCCACACGAAATTTAATTGTGTCCAACACCTTTCCCATATTAGCGGCACTTCCATTGAATTCCACCTCATTTCTACATTCCCATATAGACCATACAACTGTAAAGAATAGGACACTCCATACTCTTTTCCTTGACTTAGAAGGACATAAGGCATGCCAACCTAAAACCCAATCCGTAACTGACGATGAAGAGCATACGTTAACACCCCACCAACCCAAACAAGTCCTCCACACCGCACTAGACCATTCACATAACAGAAAAACATGGTCGACTGACTCAACCCCATCGACACACAATGGACATCCAATACCGATCGATTGAAAAGCAACACCAAATTTGTGTAAAACCTCTCTAACCAAAATCCTTCCTTTCAATAATTGCCACACAGAAACCTCCACTTTTGGAGGACATATATTCTACCAAAGGAAGTCACAAAACAAATCAGCTGAACCTTTATTATCCTCTAAACATTTTCTAAAAGAGCTTACTGAGAATAAGCCATTAGTAGAGTAAGTCCATGACAGCACAACCGAGGAATTGCGACTTAACTGAATACTTTCCAAGGGAAACTTGAAACAATTCCACAGCTCGATCTCCTAGTCAAATAACAGACTTCTCAAAATCACATTCCACACCCATATAGAATTCAACCAGCTACCATATTCATTAACACATCCTACCTTGTTTACAGCCAATGCATATATTCTTGGGAACGCATACATAAAAGGCACTGAATCCTATTTCACATCCTGCCATAATCTCACCCTATCACCTATCCCAACTGCCACTTGAAAGCCGTTTTTCGCAATGGTAGCTGCACTATTATTGTCCGAGAAAAATCTGTTCAAGCCTTTAACAAAAGGCAACCCATTCCTCATTCTTGCAACATCCCACAACACCGGATTAGCCCCTAAATTATACTTTGCACATAGTACCAACTTCCATAATGAAAACTCCTCTCTCCCAAACCTCCACAATCACTTTGCCAACAAACTCAAACTCTTATCCCTCATTCTCCCACCCCCAAACCACCAAACTTCTTATGTTTGTATATTGTACCCCAATCCACCGAGTGAATTTTCTTTTTTTGTAATCCCCCATTCCAGAAAAAATTCCTCTACAACTTTTCCATCTTATTTGAAACCACCACCGGAATGGGAAATACGGACATGAAATATGAAGGAAGACTTGATAGTACTGCTTTTATGAGCACCAAATGGCGAGTTTTAGGGGGAATGTTGAATAATTGATTCTCCCAATTATTATCTACCATAAATAAAAGATTTTATATGGTTACCTTTTGTTTTGAATTTAAATTTGAATTGTTTTCATATTGTTTTATATTTTCATATAATGTAATATCCTATGCTTGTAAATAGACTTATTTTTAATAGAATTAGAATAAATAAATAATAATAATAATAAATGACAGTGACCGTGATATTATGGTTGTGAGTGATTTGAAGGTGGCAGTATCGTGGGTTAGTAATGGTGATTTTTTGTGAGTGATTTGAAGGTGGCAGTATCGTGGGTTAATAATGGTGATTTTGGGAACGTTGCTCAGGTGAATGCTATTTATGACATCCGGGAAATTCTTAATTCTTTTGGTCGTATAAAGGTGGTGTTCGACTCTAGAATTTTCAATTCATTTGCCGACAGTTTGGTAAAGATGGGAGCCAACTTGGATGGGGACTTTGTTGTGTGGGATGATTTTTGATGGTTTGGCTGGTGTGCGCTGCTGCAGTAGTGGTTGGCCTGGGGTTGCTCTGCTGGTTTGTTGTTGCGTTGTGGTCTGCTGTGTTTTTGTTGTTTCTTTCCCAGTTGGGCTATGTCAGGGGTTTGTGCTTTGTTTGCTCTTGTCTGCCTTGGCTTTGGCCTGGTTTAATAAATGCCTTTTCAAAAAATAATAATAATAAATGACAGGAAAACTGTGTGAGTTCTAATAAGCACTTCCAGATAAGCAAATTATTGCATTTATAAGTTCATGTACTCTAAGCAAATTATTGTAGTTATTTGTTTGAAAATTCACTATAACATTTAAAAAAATTATTGTAGTTTTTTTTTATTATTTTATTATTTTTTTTTCTGGGTTGTAGTTTGGATGCTGTTGTCTTGGTTGTTTCTTGCCCTTCTTGTTGGGTGGTTCGTTTTTGTTTGTAGTTTTCCTGGCTTGGTGCCTTTCTATTGAATTGTTTGTTGCTTTTAAAAATAATAATAATAATAATAATGGGATTTATATACAAAATTGGGTACACATATGGTTTTTTTTAGGGATTGAGATCCCCTACCCATTTCATTTGTGCTCACCTTCTCAACATCTAGTGACATGTGGCACTTAAGCAAATGAACGACTATGATTAATTGGTTTTTTTTTCTCTCTCCACTTATCAAACGACATTGTATCTGAATCCTATCACTCCAAACTTTTTTTTTTGCTTCTTGTTTGTTTCATAATACTTCATACTCTCTCTCTCCATTTCTCATATAGGTTATACTTTTAAGCGCATTTTAAAAATAAATTGATTGATCTCAA
This sequence comes from Acer saccharum, assembly GCA_030490815.1. Lineage (NCBI taxonomy): Eukaryota > Viridiplantae > Streptophyta > Magnoliopsida > Sapindales > Sapindaceae > Acer > Acer saccharum. The sequence goes on from CM059869.1 coordinate 10,417,176, forward strand.
TACAAATAATAATAATAATAATAATAATAAGGGGGACTTGCACAAACATCCCTCGAGGTTTGATAAAATTGCACAAATATGGCAGTTTTGGCCATATAAACACAAACTTCCCTCAACATTTGAAAATTGTTGCACAAACATCTCCTACCGTTAGATGGATCCGTTGGTCAATGGTCAAAAGTGTAAAAAGTCTAAAATACCCTTTATTTTTACTTTAAATAAAATAAAATAAAAAGATAAAAACTATTAAAAAAATATTTTAGAAAATATGAATGTATCTTAAATCTAAATCCTAGAAAAAAAATTCATCTTTACAAATAAAAAAATTAGTTTTTTAAAACAATTTAATAATAATTAAATTTTAAATTTATTTAAAATTATGGGGGATTGCACAAACATTTTTTTTTTTTTTTTTTGAAGATGAATTTTTTTTATAGGTTTCAGATTTAAGACATATTCATATTTTCTAAAACATTTTTAAATATTTTTTAATCTTATTTTTAAATTTTTTAGTTTATTTAAAATAAAAATATAGGATATTTTAGACTTTTTACACATTTAACCATTGACAAACGGATCCATCTAACGGTAGGGGATGTTTGTGCAACATTTTTCAAATGTTAAGGGAAGTTTGTGCTTATATGGCCAAAACTGCCATATCCGTGCAATTTTATTAAATCTCGGGGGATGTTTGTGCAATTCCCCCTAATAATAATAATAACAATACAAATTAAACAAAATTTAAAAAAAAAAAAAATGAACATCATCAATTTTCATTTTTCACAAACACAAATTGAATTTCAATACACAAACTAGAAAATAAAATATGTTTCTCTATTGATGAAGATATAAAGATCCATAAATGTTCTTCTTTTTTAATTTTTTTTTTTCAATTTTTTTTACTTGGATTTTGTTTATGGGTTTGTGAAATGGGTTTTTGTTTTGTTTGGTTGCTGATAAAATGAAGGAAAGAGAAGGAAAGAGAAGAGGTGATTCTCTCTTCTTTGACAACTTTGACAGACAATGGACAATGAGAATTATTATTGAGAATGTTTTGTTCACTGTAATGTTGATGATAGATGTAATTTTTGGTGGTGTAATGTTGATGATGATGGTGATGTATTTTTTTTTTAAATTTTTATTTATTATCTCCACTATTGTCAATTTGAGAAAAAAAAAAATCATTTTGTGGGTTGTTGTTTTTGTTTTTCTTAGAACAAGTGTCAAGAGAGGATTTTTGGATTAAGAAAAAAAAAAGTTGTTGTTATCTGTTTAAACGTGTTTGTTAGGAGAAAGAGAGGAGAAAAAATAAAGGAAATTAATCTCATCCATTGTTTTGCTTGTTTGCCATGTGTCAACTAATGTTTGAAAGTTGAGCACAAATAAGATGGGTAGGGGATCTCAATCCTTTTTTTAGGTGTAAATATGGTTGATCAGTATTTTTTGATTTTTTTTTCTTTTTAAAAAGGAAAATATGTTTCAGTTTTTTGAGCATAATTCATTGAGCCCAATCCAATTCTTTTTAAACATTTAAAAATAGAGTGACGATATTTGCACCCTTTAAAAATCGTATGTACACCCCAAATTTGTATGTTTTTAAAAAAATCCAATAATACCCCTAAGGACTACTTGTTTGTTAGTACACCCACCAATAATTATTAATTAGTTTCCTATTAATGGTTTGATATTAATATATATCATAAAAACTCTTTCCATTTTAATAAACCCTAGATTCTCTTTTAAATATATTTTCAATCTCTTTTAAGGAAATACAAATTGATTGCTAAGTATGGAAAATGAATCAAAATCATGAGACAAATTTGGGTGTGAAAAAGTAAAGTTTTAAATTAATTTTTATTAGAAGAACAAAATCATTATGTATATAAAATTATAAATAGACTTTTAAATTAACTATATTATCTATATTTTTTTATTTCTTTCAAACACACTTTAGACTTTTTTTAATTTATTTATCAATATTATATGTTCTTTCTTTTTAAAATTTTTTTTTATATGTTCTTCAATTTCATCGAACACCTATCTTTTTATTTTTATTTTTTTAATATCATTTAACACCTATCTACTTCCACATCAATTGGGACATGACAAAAATATTGCATTCCTACAACTCTGTCAAACACAAAGTGGTTGTCCAATATATATATAAAAATAATAATAATCTTAAAATAGATTTTTAATGAAAAATGGAGTTTGATTTTGAAAAAACCAAGAAGAGAAAAAAAAAAATAGGGAAGAGAAAGAATAGTTAGAGAATTAAAGGTAACAAATTTTTTTGAAATAATAATAAAGTTGATTAAATAAAATAATAATAGTCATAGGTGGTGTATACTTATAAAAATACAATAAGTATAATTAAAGAAAGGGTATTTTTGGCATTAATTGGGGTTTATTTACAAATTAGTGATTTTTTAAAAATTTTGATAGGTATGATTATGAAAGCAGTGCAGATACAGTTTTTGAGGGGTGCCATTACCGTCACTCTTAAAAATATTTCATCAAACAACAAGCCCAATTTATTTTTTGTTTAAAGAAGCCCATAACCCAAGTCACTATCTTTTTTATTCCATGAAACATTGAAACTCTCATATCTTTCAAAACGAAAAACTGTTGATGAGTCAAAACAAAAATCAAGTAATGCTAACATTCCACTTTCATGTCAAATAATATTGTGGCAATTGGTGAGGAAACGGTAAGTGAGATAAATCATCATTAATTTGTATCTATTGTTAATTGACACCTTACAAGTTGAGATATGAGTTAGGATGTCTAACATTACTCTATAAAATTTATTAGCCGTGTGAATCCCTTAAGTTTTTGAATTCGTGCAAGACTCCAATGGCTACCGGTGTCAATTGAATTTTTTTCAATAAATATGGGTGCCTGTTTGGAATCCCAAAAAAATATATGAGACCCATATTTGATCGAGTCTCTCGTGAGAGATCTCTTATTTTAATTTCGGTAAAGACTATGATGAAAACACATCGATTTTAATGAATTTTAATATAAATTTTTGTGTGAATGATAAGTTCAATGAAATCTATATAAGAATAAAATTTGAGAATATTTATGTGAATTAGAACTATTTATCCAAATTTTTGTTAAATATGAAGACATCGGAAAATAAATGAAATATAGGAAAATTCAAGAAAAATAATTCTAGTATTCGAAAAATTCTCAAATTTTGTTCACAGGTAGATATCAATGAACTTATCATCCATAACAAAATTTAGATCAAAATACATCGATTTTAATGAATTTTGATCTGAATTTTTGTGTGGATGATAAGTTTATTGAAATCTACATATGAATAAAGTTTGAGAATTTTTCAAGCACTATAAATATTTTTATTGAATTTTCTATTTTTTTTTTTTGAACAATAATTATATTAGGCCACAAGGGCAGCAAACAAAAACAACAGAGCACAGCAACAAGAAAGAAAGCCAGAAGAAAGACACCCCACACCCCAAACACCCAGACAAAAACCACAAGAAAGACACCCCCACAGGCACACACACAACCGAAACAGGGACAAAGAAAACACAAAAACCATCAGCCCCATTCACTCCACTCCACAAAATCTCCACTCAATCTGGCTCCCTGCTTAGCTAAAGTATCAGCGAAAGTATTAGTCGCTCTGTTGTGCTGAGACAAACTAATCCCACCCATCAACGACATATGGTTTCTGATTTCATAAATTTCTTTAACCAACTTAAGGTTCCCAAAGCCTCCATTGAGGATCCAAGACACCGCAGTTTTTGAGTCGCTTCGAATCTCGATCAATCGGCCCGAAAGTAGAGGATTGGAAGAGATAAGATCACAGGCTTTGAGGATAGCAAGGACCTCGGCAGCGTTAGAGTCATTCGAACCAATGCTGAGAGAAAAAAGACACAGGACCTTACCAGAAAAATCCCTCAAGACCCCTCCTATGCCTGCCGGACCAGGCTTGCCAAAGGCGGACCCATCAACATTGAAAGTCAAATTGTCACCCATCGGAGGTATCCAAGACTCTGCTTTTTTAATCTTAGCTGCAGCCTCATCAACACATAAGTCTTTAATGTTAAGGAGAATCATGGTTAGCGCTTCCTTCGAACCATTTCCGTGGTGTTTGAACCACCAAGCAATCCTGAATTTAACCATGTCAGAAGCTTGAGAGCCACTGACCTCTATGTTCCGAAACACTGCTTGATTTCTCACCTCCCAAATCGTCCAAGCGATAGCAAAAAACAAGCAATTCCAAGCTCTAGCTGCCTTAGCTGAAGAGGCTAACCCGTCCTATTCATCCCACCATTTAAAAATAGAACTAGAAATGCAAGAATGAACACCCCACCAACTCATGCAACTACCCCACAGCTTCCAAGACCAAGGACAGCTCAAAAACACATGAGATACGGATTCGACACTGTTATTACAGAATCTGCAGACCACATCCACCCCTATACCAAACTTTTGCAGCACTTCCCCCACCAAAACCCTTCCTCTAAGGAGTTGCCACATGAAGAACTCAACTTTAGGAGGACAAATTCCTTTCCACGGTAATTTACTAACCACCACCTCACCTCTTTGGGACTCCTCCAAAGCACGACAAAAGGAAGCCACCGAAAAAACACCATTATTAGAAAACCCCCAAGCAAGCTTGTCCTTAACCAACCTACTAATCCTCACACTGTTAACACATTTAGGAAAGCAGTTCCATTGATTCACCTCCCAATCAAACGGACATCTTCTCAACCTCACCTCCCACACCCAAACATTGTCACACCACTGCCCATAATCTGAAATGCGCCCATCTTTAAGAACAGACAGAGCATATATTATGGGGAAGGCAGTTGATAACATGACCGAGTCCAGAAGAATATCTTGCCAAAAATTAGCACTCTCCCCACTGCCAATAACCACTTTGAAGCCGGCCTTAATGATCATAGCCGAATGAGAACCTTGTTTGTGGAGATTAGCAATAGCTTTCACAAAGAAAGAGGGAGCAGAGTTGCACTGCCAATTCCATCTTAAAACACCTTCCTTTATGCCGTATTTAGCACAAATAACTCTCTTCCAGGGACACATCTTCAGAACCAAATCTCCAAATCCACTTAGCTAGCAATCCATCATTCTTGTCTCTAATTCTCCCTATGCCTAAACCTCCCCTTTTCTTGCTGTCACAAATAGACAACCAGTCAACCGCATGCAATTTCCTCTTTTCTATCCCATCGCCCCAGAGAAAACCACGCTGAATCTTCTCGATCTTCTGCGCAACCCCCACCGGCATTTTAAACATCGACATGAAAAAAGTCGGAATGCTACTCAAGACCGACTTAATCAAGACCAACCTCCCGGCTTTGGAGAGAAACTTTCTCTTCCACGGAGCCAACCGATTCTCAATAGCATTAAGAGTGATGTTATGGAATTTTTTAGGGAATTCTATAGAGATGGGTTCAAGATTAAGAGGTTTAACCATACTTTTTTGGCTCTTATCCTGAAGGTGGCGAAGCTGGATTCCTTGAAGGATTTTCGTCCGATAACTTATGGAAACGGTTGGGTAGGTATTCAAATTTTGAACCCCAAACTTCAGACCTAAGTGGTTTTCCAACCACTGGCTCTGCACCGGCTGGTTATCCACAACCACCATGGAAACAAAGGATGATCCTTCTACCTCAATCTCGATATTGTCCGGACAGTGATCTTTGAGTGGAACTGCAATCAGAACTCTTCCTCTATCCATTCTGATTTTTATACATGTTTCCTCCTCCACCATCAGAGCTTCACCAATGGTCTTTCCCATCCTTAAGAACAAATCATTTTGCCAACACTTCAGTGGCACACCCTAGAACTCCACCCACATTAGTCTCGACTTCGAAGCTAACCAAGGATACCCTAACTCCATGGAAGAGAAGCAATCATTCCAAAAAAACTTATTCTTGACCATCCTAATAGCTTCAATCTCTGAGTCAAACCTCCACAAGATTTTCTTCTCCCTTAAGTAGCTTGCTGTAAATGAAAACCCTCTATCCGTCAACCGTTTCACCACCGTAGCCACACTAGAGAAGTTTTTGAGGACACCAGTGGTACACGTAGAAATCCAGTTCTCAAAATCAGAATTTCTATTCCAGACAATTTTGGATGACTTCCATTTTTCCTTAAACTCTGCCTTCTTCTCCTCAGGATTGTTCTTCTTAACAATATCCGCGAAGGATACTCTGTCCTGCAATTCTGGCCTGTATTTACTGCCTAAACCTTTAGCTCCACCTCTCCGTTCACCACTAGGCATCATACCAGGCCCTTTTGACATATTTGACCGACGATTCGTCCATCCATAGTCTCCCACCTTCGTCCTAATCGGCCAGCTATAAACATGCATCCCATTAGTTAACTTAGCCACCTTCAATGCCTCTTCCGAAGTAGCAAATCGAATGAAAGCAAAAGCACTCCTCCTAGAGCTGGATCTTGAAGACAGAAAAACATCTCTGACCTTCCCGAAAACCTTGAAGATTCCCCACAGGCCACTAACATCTACTTTTGGACTCAAATTGTCCACGAAAATAGAAAACAAGTTGTCCCTATAGTCTCGCCGTCCATCCTTCTCCAGCCTCCCATAGTCTCTCTCTCTAGCCATTAAACCGGTTTAAGTTAATAATACCTTGATATTGAATTTTCTATATTTCACCCTTTTTTCCAATACCTTCATATTTAACAAAATCGGGAAAAATAGTTCTAATACTTTAAAAACTTTTTTAAATATTTTTTATAGGTATATTTCATTGAATTTATCATCCATGAAAAAAATTCAGATTAAAATTCGTAAAAATTGATATGATTTCCTCAAGGTCCTTACCGAAATTAAAATAAAAAATCCCGTATGAGAGACTCACTATATATATATTAGTGGAAAAAGTAGTACAATATTGAAAGTACTTATGAACAGCAAATAATTGACTTCAAACTTTGAAATATTTTTCTTATTTTATTTCACCTTATCTTTTACGACTTATGTGCTTCATATCCATACAAAATATTTATATCCGAGTTCATACTTGCAAACTGGAAATATTAATTTGCACTCAATTAATTAGTACATAATTCAGACCTTTTCGGTTAGATTTTTATTATTATAGTACTAGTATTTAAGTAAGGCAGTGTACCTCCCTTCCATAGTGCTGGTGAAGGGTTCAAATCCCATAATTGAGAGTATATATTCTTCCAATTTGTGGGACGTAGTTATCCGAATCGCACATATATTATTGGATCTTGACCGATCCTGACAGTTCTATTATAATATTTATAATACTTCAAAATTAAGCAACTATGATTGTTATATAAGTCAGGCTTTTTTATATACCTGTGTCTGACCATTATTTAATTTATTTCTGGTTTGAGTTGTAGCAACATGTTTGTTAAACAAATATTAAACCACATGCAACCGCCAAGAAGTCAAAAAACACCAACTCCAAGCTACGAAAATGCTGCTCTATAAATACTCATCTCATCTCAATAATCTCAACTCATCACAAACAAAAGTTGGCTAGTAACTCAAAAGGGTGTATAAGAAAAGGAAAAAAAATAAAATAATACAAGCATGTCATGCCAAGGTAATTAATTTTTTTAGGGCTCAAATACAAGTTATATACATTTGCTTTTTTTTTTTTTTTGTTTGTTAGAAGATGATTTATTTCAAAATATAAACCAATTTTTTCTTAAACTAAACACACAAAGTTTTTTTTTTGAACAATGCAATTTATTGAAGAAGAAGGAAGCTACACCAGGGCCAACAGCACAGCCACAACAGGGCCAAGAGCCAACAACAGAAACACGGAACCAGCCTGCACAAATGTTCCAGAAGTTTTTGCTACAAAAACGCACAGCCACAGCAAAAACCACCAGAACAGGAGGCAAGAGAACCACAGAAGAACAGACGCACAAGCAAAAGAAAGAAGAAGAAGAAAGAAAAACCACCGACAGCCCACACCCCAAACAAAGACAGAACCAGGCCCCAAAGATAACTCACTCCCCATTCCATTCTAATCTGTCCACCCCACCTCTCGAACTCACAAAGTTGCCATATATATAGATTCTCGCTTGATAAAGTGTTCTATGTTAACTTCTATTTATACTTTTTAGGTAAGGATTCGTGGCCGGAGTTGGTAGGAGTTCGAGGGGAGGAGGCCGCAGCGACAATTTTTTTTTAAACTGCAGGATTTATTCAAGAAGAGCCGCAAAAGGGCAGGCCTAAGAGCCAAAAAACAACCGATACAAAAGCATAAAGCATCCACCCAAAATACACTTACAATGCAAAGCCTGAAGACACCCCACTAAAGACCAAGGAGGAAAAATCACCAAACAAAAACAATCACTGCAGCAGAATTGAACCAGAAAAAGCCACTAGAAACAAAACTGAAAATAGACAGCCAAACAGCCCAGACAGAGCAACCTTAAAGAATCCCACCGTTTCTGCTGTGATTCTTCTAGATGGAACAATAGTCAATGCGCTGTTCTTATGCAATAGGGTTCGTGTTCGGGTTAACACTAGTGGCATTTGTGTAAGGGTTCCTAGGATTGGTTAGGGCTCGATTGTGTCGTCTTGATTACCGTTGAATGTTGATTTTCTTAAATAATTAATGTCATGAATCACTATGATTCATCACTTTGTGTGTTTTGAATATAATGAAATAAAGTAATGTTTTTTCTCATGCTTTAGCATTATAATTTTTTTTTTTTTTGAAGTAATTATAATAAAATCACATGATATCAATTATTGCACAAATAATTTTCACTACAAGAAAAAGTGATATTAATAAGCTTTAAAAAATGCCGCAAAAACCCTTTTACGGCATTTAATAAAATGTCATTACGAAGGGGGTCGCAAAAGAATATTAATCTATTATAACATGTAAAAAATGCCGTATAAGATATGTTTTAGAGCAGCCAAAAAATGCCGTAAAATAAATATTTTGGGACATCCAAAAAATGCCGCAAGAGAGACGATTTGGGGCAACAAAAAAAATGTCACGTAAGAGATGTTTTGGGATAGGAAAAAAAATGCTGTGTAAAAGACGTTTAGGGGCAGCCAAAAAATGCCGTGTAAATAAATGTTTAAACCAAAAAAATGCTGCAAATATAAAAATTATTACCTATGAAACACTATTTAAACTAATTAATAACAAATAAAATTGAATCATACGATTACAATTAAAAACTATTATAATATCAAATTGAATATTCAAAATGTAACATTAAATTGTCATAAAGCCTACTACCAATTTATTCAACTACCCTAAAATATACTAAAACCTAGTCAAAGATAACATAGCTTTTAGGCCATGCAATAAAACTTCCAATTGCATGACCAAGAACTTGAAATTCGGAGGTTGGACGGATCAACAATGTATCCTCCACAATCGAACGTGTCACCGCAATCTTCCAATAATCTGGGCCAAGAGGAATATGATGTACTTTTGACATAGGATCTTTTGAAGAAATCTTCCCTTCTCCAACAACTTTCCCGGTTCCCATCCAATCTAGTAACTTACAATTAACATTCTCCACATTTTGTATGTTGTATTTGCTAGTAATACTAGATTTTTGGGACTGCAATAAAAATATATAAAATAATTTATTATGCATTTCTATTGTAAAAGTTCATTAAACACTCACTTATAATTGTAATATTCTACCTTTGAAGTACATGCAGAATTTTGAGTCTCCGATCCAACATCTTGTTTTTGTGTATCTTCTTTACCACATTGTTCCTTCAAAAATTTATAGAAATATTTATCAAAGAGACAGCAAATCAGTGTTAAAAGCAACACTCCATGTCATCAATAAAAACTGAATTAAGCTTAAACTATAACATATATATATATTTTTGAACAGCTAGATTTTATTCAACTGCCAAGCGGCAGGAAAATGAAACAGAGCAACCAAGGCAGCCGGCAAAACAGCCAAAGCCACCGAAACCAGAAAACACACAGAAGAGAAACAGACCAACAAGGCCTCCAACACCCAAAAGCAAACAGCCAAACAGCCAAAAACCTGGAGACTACTAAAAAAAAAACACCAGTAGCAAACACAACAGCAACGACCCTTAAAAAGCCCAAACAAACACCACTACTGCCCAGAAAAAGACAGCAAAAAAGGAAAGGAAAACCAATCAACACCAACGAGAGTAAACTATAACATATATGTCATATATTTTCAGGCAATAGATCTCGAAGGATTTGCAAGAGTTCAGAAAAACTCTTGTCAGACAAACCGTTTGCAGTTTTATGATTAAATAAAACTACAATTGCTGACAATCTTGTATACTTTGTACAACCCGGATATAATGGAGACTCGGCATCTTCTAGTTTTTGTGTGAAATCTTCCTCTTTCCTATTTTGGGATGTTCCTCCATCATTGTCACCATAATCATACATATCCCGAAACATCCTATATGTATCTAACATGTCTACATGTTCATCATGTACATGTTCATCATGGTATTCGTCCATACTTGGGCTCTCTCCGTGAAAGACCCATGTGGTGTATGTAGGACTCATCCCTATTATAATCAAGTGCTCATAAACAATATCAACATGTTCGTGACGAAGGTTTCGACAATTAGTGCAGGGGCATATGATATAATCATCATTCCCTGAGCATATTTGAGCCATGTTGACAAATTTTCGAGCACCGTCTCTATATTCTGTAGAAAGTCTACAAACAAATGACACTTAAAACTATAAGCAACTTACTATATAACACCTAATCATAATTTTTATTTTAAACTAAAAAATTTTACAATTGATCGGTGATTACTAACCTTGAAAGATGAACCCATGTTTTATCCATTACGAGTATTTGATTTTGATAACATACAACACTGAATAAACCTATAAAAACAATAATATTCTTGATGCAATTTAGTTCTTAATTATAAACTATAAATAGTAGGAAAACAGAAAAAAACCATAACATACCAAAAAGAAAAATAGTCTGGCAACATGAACACAAAGCAAACCAAAACATAAAATAAACCAAGTTGAGCTCTAAGAGCCTACTTAAAACAAAAATACAGACATAATTTCCTAGAATTTGAACAAACCAAGGATTGAAAAACCTGAAATCAAATCCAAATTTCTTCTTCTCCCCGGTTTTAGGCCATTGAATAAAAAGATATCCACCAAAATTCACAAATAAATAGCAGACAACAATGCAAAACAGGGAAAATTTAAAAAAATATAAGTATACCTGTCAAATTAGCAAGCCCTTTATCACCAATATTACAGGAATCCAAGTTCAAACTCTATAAATTTGGTTAAATCTGCAAGAAACAAGTGTACAAACAAACAACCATGTTTACAAGCTTTATACCACAAATATGTGAATAGGCAAAAAAGTAAGCAAGCACCAGATCTTGCACCAAATTAATACAAAGCAAAAGGGAATCGTGTCCAAAACACGAAAACAGACAACCAATGCATACAGAGAATTAATCGATGTCAAGAAAATGGACAAAAAAAGAAGTCGAAGTCATTAGAATCAGAAACAGTTAAGAAACAAATAATACAGAGAATTAACCACAAAAAGTGAATTTCAGGGAATAATCAGAAGACAAAATAAGAAAAATGACAAGTCAATCTACTGAGCAAAACAAAAAACACACACACACACAAGAAACAAAAGAGAAAGAGATGAAGAGGAGAGAAATACCTGATTTCAAAGAGCGATTCATCAAATGGAAACATGTTCACGAGATCTAAACCAAAATTGAACGCAATATCAACACGAACAGATTTTGATACCTGATTTGGACATGATTTGTAAAATATTGAACGCATATATAATCTGAGTTTAGAAATCTTAAAAAAATTAGTATAATTGAGATTAAAAAATCTGAGATTGAGAGAACTAACCTCTGAAATTATTGAGAGAATCAGAGATTGAATGCATTTGAAGAAGGTAGATCAGCTAATTATCAAGAGAATAAGAGATTGAGTTTGGGAAATTTGGCGGCTGCTCAGACGATAAAATTTTGGGGGAAATGTCTTAAAATTTGAATAAATGTTTTATCGCTGTTAGGAGTTTTTGAAAAATGGAATCAGAGATTTAATGTTTTATAAAATATTATCATTAAATGTTTTTCATTTTTTTTAAAAAGAAATTATTAAATGTTTTAATAAAAAAATCTGGATGACGAGTCACCTTTTAAAAAGGTGGAAGTTGAAGGAAATAAAAAATGTTGTTAATCTATTAAAGGATTTTAAAAATGCCGTTAAAGTAACTAATAAGAGCATTTTTTAAATCTTGTAAAAAATCACATGGACATACATTTTACAGCTTTTTTCATTACAAATGCTGTAATTGAAATCAATTACAACTTTTTTTTAAAAATGCTGTAAAATGAATGTTGTAAAAGCTATAATTTCTTGTAGTGTTTGTTTTATCTTAAGGATTTATAACTTTCCATTTTCGATTTACTGTTAAGTTCAAATCATAGAAATTGCGTTTTAACTTAACATTTGTAGATTAATCAATATAACTAGCTAATTAAAGGAAAATCCGCACAAGTAAAAGGATATATTCTCAACATAACATCTTTAATCCACACTACAAAAAAGAAAATTAAGAGAACGTTCCTTGACTTAATTATCTCTCCATATTATAGAGTAAATACTTGTGACTTAGGCTGTATATATATATAGATTGCAATCGCTTCAACTATCAAGGTTACTTCTAACTAAAGCAGATAAAAACAATTCAATTGTTCAACAGTTGAAAATCATGTACGGTTAATTGTTTAAGTCATTAAGTGTTATTTGACTATACATTTAGTCAAACTAGTTAGTAGTTACTTTCCATTTCGTGAGATGCATGCATTGATATAGTATGTCATCCTACAAGTAGAGATATACTCATATACATGATTTTGAATTAGTCAAAAGCCTTCTCTACTACATTTTTTATAAATTTTGATAAAAGATTGATGAAATTCATGATAAATTTCCAACGTATTTTGATACAAGATTGATGAAATTCATGACATATATATATATAAATATATATATATATATAGATGTAGGGCTAATGTCACAAATGTTCTTACATTTTCGTGAAATCACTACAAGAAAAGTTGGCTTCCATCACAGATTATCTAACACGGGCTTGAGAGGCCTATGATAAAAAAGCAATATTTATCGCGGGCTTTTAAAAACCCGTGGTTGATGTACAGTTTAACACAGGCCTTTATATGTATGTTGTAGATAACTTATTATTTATCACGGGCAACAAAGGGCTCATGTTAGAAGTGGTTAATTAACACGGGCAAATAACACCCGTATTAGATATGTCAATATATAAAGAAAAAAAAAATCCAAAAAATCTCATAACCCTAAAATTCAGAAATCACACTCGTAAAATTAGAAACTAGTCTACAGGGATGAGCGCAAATGACAGCAGCGGTGAAGGTAATGGATGCTAATCAAGTAGATTTTTTGTCGATTTTGAAATGGATCAACTACTCTGGTTGCAAGAAGAAGTTGATAAGGCTTCGAATCTAGAAGAATTTACAAAACTCTTCCTCTCAAGTCTCACCTTGCAACCAGTTTCGAAAGTGCATCGCTGATCAAGCCATTTCAATACTAGATTTTGGCCTCCGTTTCCGTTGCTTTTGTTCGATTCTCGGGTGAAATCGAGTATCTAATGGCTTGATTGAGGTTCTTTGCAGGATATTATGGTAAGCAAGGGTGTTTTGGTGCAAGAGAGAAGATTTGGGGCATAAAGTGCAAAATTTGGGAGTTTGGAGTGCTTTTGAAGATAGTGACGCGGTTGGAGTGATGTTTTCTCGAACCGCATCACTCAAGCAGCAGTAATCTACAAAATGTGCCGCGGTTTCGCTGCCGTCTTGTTCAACCGCGGCGCTCAAGAGACAGAAATCCTCCAAGCAACGTGCTGCCGCTGTGCTGTTGACCGCGTCAGGGAGCCAAAGTGTTGCCGCGGTTTCGCTGCCGTCTTGGCCAACCGTGGCACCCTTGCAACAACAATTTTCGTGGTCCGCCTGCCGTCTTCGCCAACCGCGGCAGTTCGTCAGCTGGTCTTCTAGAAGGAATCTTAACCTATTTTGGAACCCATATATAAGCCTCTCTTTCTTTCCTTTAGATCTATCCATCATCAACCACACAAATTTGACCTAAGCTGCTGCCTTTCCACACCATTTTCATCAACCCTTCACATATTTCCTTCTCCACTACCATTTCCATCCATCCTTGGAAGTTTTGCAAGCAAGAAGGCAAGGATTCTCAAGAGGAAGCTCTCATGTTTCATATGGGTTTTCTCTACTCCTTTCCTTTCTCTTTTCTTTCTCCATTGATGTGTAACTAATTCCATAGTTAGGGGATTGATGTAACCGTATTGGACTACTCTATGAATTAATTAGTCTATTTTCTTAATTCAATTCAATTTTAGTCTCTCTTACTTGATTAATTTGTGTTTGCCTATTACTCATATTATTTTGAGACCTCAATTGATGTGGGTGTGTAGTGTAGACTATCTATTAAATTGGGTTTTGGTGTGAAAGACCTTTCCACCTTAATACCAATTATGAGCATAGTAATTGAGAAAGATGATATATGCATGACCGTGCTATGTCGTTTTGGCCTTGAGTTTATACAATTATTAGGTGATGACCATTGCTTGGCACATGACCTTGTGGGAGCAATGGGAAGCACCTAGCTCTTAATGATAAACAAGCCCTAAAATTGGATTGAAGTGCCTAAACGAGACTAAGTAAGGACATAGAGTGGTCTAAGAAGGTTGCATCGATTCCCTAGTGTTTTTCTCCCATATATCCATTCATTGTGTGATTGTTGTTGTGTTTAGCTTAGTTCTTAGTCGCAAGATTGCTTTTTTATTTCTCAAGTTTGCATCTTTAGTTTTAAGTTTACATTTTTAGATTACAAGTTTGCATTTTTAAGCAATTTCTTTTTTTTTTTTGAAAGGCAAATTTATTCAGGGTCCAGAGACCACCCCCAAGCAGGGGACAACAGCAAAGACCAGCCCGCCACCATCAAAGAACAGCGACAGGGGCAGCCAAAACACAGCCCCTGTCGCTGGACTTTGACAGGCCAAAAGCATTATGCAATTTAACTTTCTTGCACTTAGAGTAGTTTTATTCTTCCTAGACTAAGTAGTTTCAACCATTTGAATCACCGATCCCAGTGAACGAACTTAAATTAAATTGAAAGTAATTTTTACTGCATCAATCGCCTTTTTTTGTTGTTGCTATAAACCCTAATTTGCAGATTTTATCGTGGTTAATGGTCAGGTCTCTCTCAATCGATTCTCGATTTTATCTGATTCTTGATTTCTCACCAACAACAAACAAATTTCAAGGTTTTAATTTTTAATTTTTAACCCTTTTGGTAATGTTTTGTTTGATTTCTTTTTAGTTTGCTTTACATTCATAAAAGTAGCTTCGCTGGGTGCATTTATGAATATTGTAGTTGGAGGAAATAATAATAATAAAAAAAACTGTTTGTTAAAGAACCGCTACTAAAGTTGCATTTGTATGTGTGGTTTGCATTTTCTTACTTGATATTAGTTATTATTGTAGGGGGTCGACCTACGGTCGATGTGGGTCGGGTCGGATGTGTGCTAGGCCCAAGGCAACTCGGTTGAACTTGTCGTATGAGGGAATGTCGTCTGCTCTGGAAACCTGCAAAAGATGTTAGTCTGTCGAATGAATGGAGGTCGTCTCCTCAAGAACCTGCAAGAAAAGTTATAACATAAACAGAACACAGTCAAAACAAAGGTGGTGGGTTTGGATCGTTTAGCCTTAGGTGTGCTTGGGCTGAGCAATCTATTGTGGATGTAGTAATAGTCTGGTGACCGCCGATGGTCGGAATCTTCTTAAGGACAGAATTTCAGTACGCTGTTTATAGGCTTTAGTTGAGAGAAAATCAGAGAGCTTTCAAGTGAATGAGCCCTTCTTTTTATAGGAGGAGGTATAGCTCCAACGTTCACTTTCAGAGACTTGATTGTGGGCGAGATTTGTGGAGCAATATCCTCTCCATAAGTGGACTGTTATCTGCGGTTACAAGTCAATTCGTAACTGATGCTTTGAACAAGTCTGATATTGTTGGCAGCTATGTTGGGTCGACGAAACATAATGGGCCTGGGATAGGCTAGTAAAGATTGGGCCTTGGCAGGTTGGGCCTATTGGACCATTTTTGGCTACTACAGTTTGTCCCCCACTCTCTAAATAAGAATCCATCGAATTTAGAGAGTGATTTCCGTTGAGTCGACTGGAGTCGAACGATTTTTTATCTTGAATTCGATAAATATCTTCATTGGTTTCAACCAATGTCGAACGATATTTTCCGTTTGAGTCGACTGGAGTCGAACGACTTTTTGTCTTGAATTCGATAAATATCTTTATTGGTTTCAACCAATGTCGAACGATATTCGTATCAGAACGGGATCAACATTGATCCTGGATGGAGTCGACCATTTGTCGAATGAACATACCTCAGCGATGTTTCTTTGGTTACTGTTTTTGGCCAACGTTCTCTGGGCGAACGACGTTGTATCGCTGATAAAGGCTTGACGTTTAATCGATCCTTTTTTTCGGTTTGTTGGTTGAGTATTTAATCTGAAATGATGGATTTAAAAGCAGAAGTGACAGGCGTTTGAGTTTCCAATGCTGGCGTCAGATGCATTTATTTCTTGCGCAGTTAACTAGAAAAGTTTTTTGAATTTAAAACTTTATCGAGTTTTTCACCCAGGTTAACCGGTGTGGTTTGATTAACCGGAGCAGTTGAATCGGCAGTTGGGAAGGTGTCGACACGTGGCAACTAGGGTTAGTGGGTTTTATAAAACCCAAACCGACCAACTCCTTCAACCAGTTGCTTTGCGTTGGAATTCTTTATTCTTCACTGAGAAAACTCCATTCCTTTCTTCGCGATCTTGTGCTTGAAGATTCCTTGTTCTCGAATCCTTTCCAGGTTGGTGAAATCTTTCCTTTGCATTTTATTTTTCATTCTTTCTGCGTAAAAAAACTCGTTAAACATTAGTTTAGAAAGTACCTTTCTTTGTTTTTGAATATCTCTGATGTTTGGATGAAGCTTTTTTGTTTTTATGAACTTTTCTGAAACTGAATCTGTGGATGTTCTTCAGAAGTTTTGCTAGATTTTGATGTTTGCATGATTGATCCATGTCAAGTTAGATTGTTTTGCAAAATGTTGTTTCTGTTTTCGTGTAGATGTCGTCTCGGTGAGAGTAGCTTTCTAGGGTAGACTCCTATCTCAGGATCTAGGTTGGCTTACCATTAGGAAGTTAGGAAACCCTAGGTTTTTGATCAAAAAGCCCTTTAGGTTGTGATTGTAGCGTATAGCTTTTGTCTGACTTGTGCATTTTCTGCATGTCAGATTTTGGGAATACGATATCGAGCGACCACACAACCTCTGACTTGGGTATTAGCTGGTCTAATGATGATGATGGAGGAGTCGATAGTATGACGCGAGATGTCGATAGACGGGTCACGGTTGAAAATCCGTCTACGTCTCTCTCTATTGATGCTAGGGGTCTCTTAGAACAAGGTGCCGTATACGCCATTGCGTCGGCTGTTGAATTCCCTGAGTATATAGACGTTGATGAGCCGTCGACATCTGGTCATTCGCTAGGTATATTAAAAGATAGTCCAGCCAGTGTGATTTCTGAGGACATGTTACCTGGCATTCGTGCGATGTATGGTATCCCTAACGACGTCGAACTACGTGCGCCGAAGGAATACGAGCGTGCCGACTGGGATATACCAGGATGGACGTGTCTCTATGAGTATACCTTCCGTTTAGGTTTTAGATTTCCCATCCCTCAGTTGGTCCGACGAATGTTGGTATACTACGATCTTGCTCCTGGTCAGCTGATGCCCAATACTTGGAGAATATTGTTGGGCTTAGGAATATTATGTGAGAGGAATAATATACAGTTCGGGCTCGGGTGCCTCCTTCACAATTATTATCTAAAGGAGCATCTGACCGACATTGGACGTTATTCGTTAGTGTCGCGAAATAAAAAGATGGATCTTATTATCGACACGAAGACGAATGATAGAAACTGGAAGGACACATTCTTTTTTGTAAAGGGTCCTCCAGTCGACGGCCCATGGCGGATGGGGAACGAGGTATATCAATACCCACGAGTTTGGAATCGTTATGGTAAGTTTTCTTGACTGTCGAATGGATTGTGGACACATGTTATTTAGATGATTATCTAAATATATTTTGTTTATAACTTTTGCAGAGGTTGGAGGGGCAGGCAAAGCACCGGAGTGTGGTGTCGCTGCCGAGCGTACTAGGATTTTGTTAGAAATCCCAGCAGCGCAGAGAAGTGTTAGCAATTTGCTAACGGAAGGTAATTTCAGGCCTAGTCGACTGTGGAGGTGGTCGACATTAAATAGATCGCGCGCCCCCTATCCTCACGTGAAGGATTTTTTAACGTGCCTATGGATCAGGAGGAGTTTTGAGATCCTTCAGTTCGACTTGCATTTTTTAAAGCCCCTAACTGATGTTGAACGTCGTTTCGCAGTGACGACGATGGCGAGCGCAGAGATAAACATACCTGACGAAGCCGAGACCTTGAGGCGCTACAGAGAGGAATTCACCAGGAAACGAGCGGCTGCACAGAGGAAAAGGCAGGCTGCTGAGGCGTCGGCTGGAGGTTCTCCGTCGGTGGTAGGGCCACCTCTGGAGTCTTCACCAGAGAAGACTCCACTAAAAAAGAAGCCAAGGAGGGCCCCTCCTGTCGAACGACAGAAGAAGGCTGCGTCCAGTTCGAAAGATAAGTCGACTGGATCAGACTTCGAGCCTGATTCTCCGATGAAGCTTCTTGCTTCGGGGCTATCATCCTTCAAGGACCCCACTGGGTTTTTGAAGAGGTCGGACGACTTCACTCTGGTCGATGACGATCTGCATTTAAAGAAAGTCAAGACAGAGGAGGTGTTCGACACGCTGCTGCTCTCGAACTTCCAGGTAAGAGTTATGGTCTTATCATTTTCTCGTTGTTGGTGAGGTTCTTTATTGATCGATATTTCCCTTATGTTGTAGGCCTACCAAGCGACGTTGCATCTGCATGGTCGATACAAGGCCATCAACGACAAGAGTGTGGCACTTCGTAAGGTGGGCGACGCTCTTAAGGCTGAAAATGCTACACTCTCCGCCGAAAAGAGCGCGGTCGAGCAGCAGAAGGCAACGCTGGAGGAAGAGCTGAAGAATGAGAGGGCTCGACACCAGGCCGAGGTGGCAAGGCTCAATGAAGCAGCTAGCCAACAAGACAAGACCATCGAGGCTTTGAGGGAGAGGGCCATATCGATAGCGGTAGAGGCTGTCTGCAAAACCAGGGCAGGACTTTTTAAGGAGTACCTGTCGGGTGACCATTTGAAGTGGGTTCCTCAGACGATGCAAGAAGAAATTGATATGTATGAAGAGATGCAGCGTCTTAAGTTAGAGGAATCCCAAGGGGCGGGCGTCGACGGAGAAGTTCCGCATGTCGATGAGAACCTTGGTGACGATGCGTCGCTCGACAAGGATGATGCTGCTACTATCGATGGTCCTCCGCTGAATGGCCTATAAACTTGTAATATTTTTGTATGATTTTGGTCGCCTTCGACCTATTTTTGTAATATTTCGAATGATTTGGTCGACTTCGACCTTTTTTTTCCTTTATTCAATAGTCATAATAGAATTTTGTCTTCAATTTTGCATTTGTGACGAATTCTTTCGTGTGATGATAACTTTAAATTTTTGCACGGAATGAGATGAGCCTGTAAACCCATGCTCAAACGTAAGGCGATCGACATTATATGAGACTTTACTTTGATTTTGTATATATACGATAAGCCTGTAAACTTATGCTGGTTATATAGATCGGTCGACATAAATTATATACGATAAGCCTGTAAACTTATGTTCGTTATATAGATTGGTCGACATAACTTATAAGGATGATTCAACTGAGAATAATTTTATCATTGATGTCGTATCATTCAATCGATAACTTTTATTGTGGGGTTTCGCTTGTAGGCGTTTAATGGTCGACACGACCTTTTACATTGAATTTCGCGTGCATGCGTTTGATGGTCGACATGACCTTTTACATTGAATTTCGCGTGCATGCGTTTGATGGTCGACATGACCTTTTACATTGAATTTCGCGTGCATGCGTTTGATGGTCGACACGACCTTTCACATTGAATTTCGCGTGCATGCGTTTGATTTTGCCACTTGTCTTGTTACTGTTGCCATTTGTCCCCAGTACTACTCCCTCACTCTCAATATGCGTTAGTCGACTGAAGTATATTGAGAGTGGTCATTTAGAGATTTGTCTGAAATAGAGAGTTTGCTTGTCGATGTCGACAGCTGGGTTAGCTGGAAGAATGTATGTTGAGCTCAGTTTTGTACTTAGTTGCACTAAGTTGTCATCATTGCTCTTGATCATAATTTGTTAGCAATGAAAAGATGAGAAGCAAAAATAAACAGTAATAATAAGTTTTAATAAAATGGGAGTTCAGAAATGGTACTGTTTCAGATGTATGGCGTTCCAACTATTGTGTAGTTCTCGACCGTCGAGTCCTCTTAGCTTGTATGCGCCTCGCCCGACAATATCCGTTACTTGGTATGGTCCTTCCCATGTTGGCCCCAGCTTTCCGGCGCCTTCTTCCCTGGTATTTTGGAACACTCGTCGTAGCACCCAGTCGTGCAGTCTAAAGATTCGGATATTGACCTTTTTATTGTAATGTCGAGCGACTTGTTGTTGGTACGACTGAGTTCTTAAGGCTGCACGATCTCGGCGTTCGTCAAGATGGTCCAGTTCAAAACTGAGTTCCAAGTTGTTCTGTTCTTCATTGGGATTTTCACTACGGGCGGTCGACAGCCTGGTTTCTATTGGGATGACTGCTTCTGATCCGTAGACGAGTGAGAAGGGAGTTTCTCCTGTCGATCGCCGTGGGGTAGTTCTGTATGACCATAAGATCTCTGGGAGTTTTTCTGCCCACTGGCTTTTTTCAGCTTCCAGTCGCTTCTTCAGTGTGTTGACGATTGTTTTGTTGGTCGACTCCACTTGTCCATTTGCTTGAGGATATCGCGGAGTTGAAAAGCTCAACTTGATTGCGTATTTGTCGCAGAAATTTTTGAAGTCGAATGAAATGAACTGGGATCCATTGTCGGTGACTATTTCCTTTGGGACCCCAAACCTGCATATGATATTTTTCCATATAAAGTCGCGTACCTCAATGTCGCGTACTTGTTGATATGCTCCGATTTCAACCCATTTGGTGAAGTAGTCTGTTAGGACTAACATATAAACGACACCGCCTGGCTCCGCTGGTAGCTTACCTACAATATCCATTCCCCATTTCATAAAAGGCCAAGGGGCCGAAATTGAATTCAACATACCTGGGGGGAGGTGTGACATCGGTGCGAAGCGTTGGCACTTGTCGCATGCTTTGACGTGATTTTGAGAGTCGACACGCATAGTTGGCCAGTAATACCCTGCTGTGATGGCTCTGTTCGACAAGCTACGGGCGCCGGAATGATTTCCGCATTCCTCCTGGTGCAAACTTTTCAGGACGTCGTACGCCTCTCGAGGGGTCACACATCTCAAATATGGGCCTGTGAATGATTTCTTGTACAGTTTACCGTATAGGATGCAGAACTTGGCTGCTTTGGCCTTGATTCTCCTTGCTTCTGCCCTGTCGCCTGGTAGAATGTCTGCTTGGAGATAATTGAAGATTGGCTCTATCCAACTTCTTCCGTTGTCGACCGGTGCCACTGTTTCTGATTCTTGAATTGATGGAGACATAAGATGGATTATTGGAACCGACTTTGAACTGTTCGTTGTTGTCGAACCAAGGCTTGCTAGTACGTCTGCTCGTGTATTCTCGGATCTGGGTATTTGCTCGATTGAAAATTCGTCGAAAGTCGACTGCAGCTGTTTAACTTTGTTCAGATAGGCCGACATTCTTTGATCTCTCGCCTCATATGTGCCATTTACTTGTCGAACGACTAATTGGGAATCGCTTCGTACTTTAATGATTTTCACGCTTAGGCTTTTTGCGAGGTCGAGCCCGGCGATTAATGCTTCGTATTCGGCTTCGTTGTTCGTTGCGTGAAATCCACAGTGGATTGATTGCTCTAGTATGTCCCCGTGTGGGGATTCGAGTACTAATCCTAACCCGCTTCCTTTGATGCTACTTGATCCGTCGACCGACAAGGTCCATATACCGGTTGTAATTGTTAGTGCAACTAGTTCCTGTTCAGCCTGCACACTTTCACCAGGGGTAAAATCCGCAATAAAATCGGCTAATACCTGTGACTTCATCGCTGATCGCGGGTGGAAACTGATGTCGTATTCGCTGAGTTCGACCGCCCACTTTGTCAATCGACCTGAAAGTTCAGGTTTATGAATTATATTTTTGAGGGGATAAGCAGTTAATACCTTAATTGAGTGGCATTGGAAGTATGGCCTGAGTTTGCGGGCTGCCATCACAAGGGCAAGAGCTAGTTTCTCTAGTCGACTGTATTTGGTTTCGGCGTCGAGCAGAGTCTTGCTTACATAGTAGACTGGATGCTGGATACTTTCCTCTTCTCTGACTAAAACTGCACTTACGGCTGTATTAGACACGGCCAGGTATATGAACAGTACTTCGTTGTCCTTTGGTTTCGACAGTAAGGGGGGTGACTTCAAGTAGGTTTTCAAATCTTGCAACGCTTTCTCACAGTCATCATTCCATTCGAACGCTTTGTTCTTCCTGAGGATATTGAAGAATGGGAGGCACTTTTCGGACGACTTCGATATGAATCGGTTCAGCGCTGCGACTCGACCGGTTAGTTTCTGAACATCCTTCATGCATTTAGGCGACTCGATATTTTTGATCGATCGTATTTGATCTGGATTAGCTTCGACGCCTCTTCGAGTGACTAGGTAGCCTAGGAATTTTCCTGAAGACACACCAAAAGAACACTTAGTAGGGTTCAGTTTCATACCATATTGGTCGAGTACGTCGAACGACTGCCGAAGATGATCGATATGTTGCTGGGCGACTAATGATTTGACAAGCATGTCGTCGATGTAGACTTCCATCGTTGATCCAAGCATCTTGGCGAGCATTTTGTTGACTAGCCTTTGATACGTTGCACCTGCATTTTTCAAACCAAAGGGCATTACTTTGTAACAAAAAATACCTCTTTCAGTGATGAAGGCTGTTTTTTCCTGGTCGTCTGGATGCATCAGAATCTGGTTGTAGCCGGAGTAAGCGTCCATGAAGCTCAATAATTCATGCCCTGCAGTCGCGTCGACCAGCATGTCGATGTGTGGAAGCGGAAATGAATCCTTGGGGCATGCCTTGTTGAGATCAGTGAAGTCGATGCAGACTCTCCACTTTCCGTTCTTCTTTTTTACCACGACGACGTTGGCCAGCCAGTCTGGATATTTTACTTCTTTCACTGAACCGATGTCGAACAACTTTTGTATTTCTTCGTTGATCACTTTGTTCCTTTCGGGAGCGACCTTTCTTCTCTTTTGTTTAACTGGCTGATGGTCTGGGTCGACTTGTAGTCGGTGAACCATTACTTCTGGGTCGATTCCGATCATATCTTCGTGCGACCAGGCAAAGCTGTTGCGGCGTTCCCTCAGGAACTCGACTAACTGCTTTCGGATGTCGTCTGGTAACCTCGACCCGATGAATACTTTACGATCTGGTTGGTCTGGGTCGATAGATACCTCGTCGAGTTCCTCCATTTTCTGCTTGGTTGGAGTCGACTCGACCGTGGCTTCCTGTAATTGCTATAATTCCTGTTTCTTCTTTTTTAAAGCGTTTTGGTAGCACTCCTTTACGGCTCGTTGCTCTCCTTTAATTTCTTTAACTCCCCACTTGGTTGGAAATTTGATCAGCTGATGATAGGTCGAGGGGATTGCTTTCAACTCGTGTATCCAGGGTCTGCCGAGTATGGCGTTATATGGGGATTGGCAGTCGAGCACTAGGAAGTTGATGTATAGGTTGACTCCTTCGGAGTAGACTGGTAGCACAATTTCGCCTAGAGTACTCTTCTGTTCTCCGCTGAACCCGGTCAACATCGTCGTTCGACGGTTGAGTTTCGATTCGTCGACCTGCATTTCTCTTAGAGCACTGTTAAACAAAATATTACATGAACTGCCGTTATCAATTAAGATGCGTTTAGTTAAACAATTGGCAATATGCAAAGAAATAACTAAGGCATCATGGTGGGGAGAGAACAAATCTGATTTATCTGTCGACCGAAAGGTAACGGTTTCGTCGACTTTGGATGGGTGTTCCCGGTTTGGTTGAATCTCTGCGTTCGACACTTGTCGAGTGTGCCTCTTAGCTGCTGAGTAACTCACGCCACTGACTTCAGATCCGCCAGAAATGCAATTGATTACTCGATCTTGCCTAGGAGGTTCTGGAGGACTGTCGACTGAACCGGTCTGTCTTTGGTCGTCGCGTCTTGCGTATGTTTGTTTACCCTTATCTGTCAGGAACTCTCGTAGATGCCCCTACTTCAGCAGTTCTGCTACTTCAAATTTTAGGGCGATGCAATCTTCCGTGCGATGGCCATGGTCGCCATGGAATTCGCATCGAAGTTTTGAATCCCTATGTTCAGGAAGGGCGTTCATTTTCCGCGGCCATTTGACCGACTTGCCCATTTCTCTCATGACGGAAACAAGGTCGACTGGTTCAATGCTCAGAAGGTATTCTGGTGCTTCCACCTTGGGTCGACTCGACCTCGGAATACCTCGCCCATAGGTGTTTCTCTCACGAGAGTTTTCATGCCGCGACTGGATGCCTCTTCTGTCGCCTGTCGGGTACGGTTCTGAACGTCTGTCGTTAGACTTTCTGTCGACTAGCTCGTTTCGACGACTTCCATAGTAACTGCCATTGGCTTTTCCAACGAAGTTCGCCTCATCCTCTTCCCACTTGATCTGAGCCCAAGCTTTGGCCAATACGTCTTCCATTGTCCTGCAAGGGTATTTGGTAAGTTCCTTATATAAATCAGAATCAAACCTGAGACCTTTCCTGAAGGCGTAGATGGCAGTCGCCTGGTTGCAGTGAGGGATTTGCACTTTTTCTCTGTTGAAACGCCCGACGTAGGCTCGCAGATTCTCGCCGGTTCTCTGCGTTATGGTATAGAGGTCGTCCGACAGCTTTTCCAACTTGCGGCTGCTTGCAAATTGCTCCACGAATGTGTCCGTCAGCTGTGCAAAAGAATCAATAGAGTTGTTAGGTAAATTTGTGTACCACTGAAGGGCAGGACCACTAAGGCTGGATCCGAAGGCCTTGCACATGCATGCTTCTCTAAGGTCGCGTGGGATTGCGGCCGTGAACATCCTTTGCTTGTATTGTGCTATATGGTCGTCCGGATCGGTCGTCCCTTCGTATTGCTTCATATTTGGGAAGTTGAACTTCTTTGGCATTTCCATGAGAGCTATTGCATCGACGAAGGGTGAGTCAGCGAAGCTATTTGCGGTGCTTTTCTTGATAGGAGCTGGAACTCCTGGCATTCTTTGAATGAGAGCTTCCATTTCTGCAAACCTGCGAGAAAAGTCTAGATTAGCAGATAGATTTAAGTCTGGCCCCGGTTTTACCAACCCGGGTGTCGACTGAAGAGACATAACCGCCTTTGGGATATTGGCCGGTTGTTGATCTACTGGCAGTTGGTATTCGTTCGCGGCATCGTTTCTGGCCAGTACGTCGTTGAG
Source organism: Acer saccharum (assembly GCA_030490815.1). Taxonomy (NCBI): domain Eukaryota; kingdom Viridiplantae; phylum Streptophyta; class Magnoliopsida; order Sapindales; family Sapindaceae; genus Acer; species Acer saccharum. Next base: position 10,442,931 of record CM059869.1, read on the forward strand.
GTAGATCTCAACCCTTGCTGTCTGAAGTGTTGGTCGATTCTGATGGTCGACCGGATTCACTTCTGGTGCGTTGGGGTTGTCTGGAACTCTCGGAATAGGTCGGTCGATGCCATGTTCGTCGTTCGACGTCGGGATTGGATGCTCCGAAGTGGCTGAATCTGGTACTACTCCGTCGACCAGCGTTCTCAATTCTTCGTTTGCCGCCCGGATTGCCGCATTTTCTGCTTCAAGCGCTTGCAGCCTTTCAGCACTGGCGGCCATTTGGGCGTTCAACATAGCGATCTGTTCTTCGACAGTTGGAGCGGATCCACTTCCTGCCATGTTCGATTGCAGTTGGAATAGAATGATTTGAATTTGAAGGAAGTTGCAATGGGCCCCACGGTGGGCGCCAAACTGTAGGGGGTCGACCTACGGTCGATGTGGGTCGGGTCGGATGTGTGCTAGGCCCAAGGCAACTCGGTTGAACTTGTCGTATGAGGGAATGTCGTCTGCTCTGGAAACCTGCAAAAGATGTTAGTCTGTCGAATGAATGGAGGTCGTCTCCTCAAGAACCTGCAAGAAAAGTTATAACATAAACAGAACACAGTCAAAACAAAGGTGGTGGGTTTGGATCGTTTAGCCTTAGGTGTGCTTGGGCTGAGCAATCTATTGTGGATGTAGTAATAGTCTGGTGACCGCCGATGGTCGGAATCTTCTTAAGGACAGAATTTCAGTACGCTGTTTATAGGCTTTAGTTGAGAGAAAATCAGAGAGCTTTCAAGTGAATGAGCCCTTCTTTTTATAGGAGGAGGTATAGCTCCAACGTTCACTTTCAGAGACTTGATTGTGGGCGAGATTTGTGGAGCAATATCCTCTCCATAAGTGGACTGTTATCTGCGGTTACAAGTCAATTCGTAACTGATGCTTTGAACAAGTCTGATATTGTTGGCAGCTATGTTGGGTCGACGAAACATAATGGGCCTGGGATAGGCTAGTAAAGATTGGGCCTTGGCAGGTTGGGCCTATTGGACCATTTTTGGCTACTACAATTATTGATTTTTACGATTTTTTTTTTTTTTTTTTTTTTTTTTTTTGTTAAATTTGATTTTCGTACCAGATAATTGTAGCTCTAGTACAAGCCAACTGTAGAATTTAAGTAAACTCAAGGTGGATTCATTTTTTCTTTATTTTTTTTTTAAAATTTGGTGAATATATATGGCATTTATCAGTACAGCTTGTGAAATTTTTAGTTTGTGTTTTTCTGTTGATGAAATTTATTTACAGGGCATAAGTAGACAAAAGGAGGTATCAAACTACATCGATTAATTTATCTAATAGTTAGCAAAAGATGTTTTTAGTTATATTTTATTGTTTTCTATGGGGTATAATGTTATGTGAATATTTGATGTTGTGCTATATTGTTTTGTTGTATGAAGGTGGAAACTACATTTTTTAGTTTGACAATTATTCAGATCTCAATATTTGCAGGTTTTTTTGTGTGTAAGTTCGGATTTTCCATCATCAAGTACATATGTACATGTACCTAGATGTTGTTGATTCAGCAAGTTTGTTAATCAAATTCATAACAAGTAGTCAATAAGAAGATTGCTGATTAGGTGAAGATGATAATTTCAATCTGGCGTGCTGTTGGGGCGTGCAGGGGGTTGCTGTTTTTCTGGGTGTTGTTTGGTGTTTTATCTGTTTTTTTTTCTTCTGTTGTCTTGTTGCTTGTTCTGTTGCTGTTGTTGGTGTTTGTGGGGTGGGGTGGTTTGTTTGTTTGTGGTTTGGCGCTTGTGTGTTACCTAGTTGTTGGGTTTTTGTTCTGCTGCTGGTTCGTTTCAGCTGGCTGTTTTTGCGTCCTGTTGTGTGTTGAGGGTTCCCTTGTTTGCCTTTGGGCTTTTATAAAGTTCCATTTTAAAAAAAAGATAATTTCAATCTGTTCAAATTTGGAAATCTTGATATTTGATATATGGTATATGTTTATAGGTAATAAAAAATACCACTTAATTATACTGATGCGGGGAGCAGGCAACTCTTTCTTCTGTGAGTTCCCCTCTTTCTGTTGTCAGTTAGGAGTAAGAAAAAGCAAGAAAAACAGTACATTTTGAGGTCTCACTTATTGTTTCCTCATACTTCTACACACATTTATCTTGGTGGAGAGTTATCTGCATTGCTTGACTAGCAGCCTATAAAGTTTTTAAAAGAGGAATCTGTCAGGTACTCAACTACTCTTCATTTGTTTCCTTATTCTTATCCGCTTTTCTTTCATTTATTTTTTCTCTTGTTTTTGGTGTCAAAGCCACATTTGACCTACCACTTAAAAGTATATGACAATTGATTGGTAGAGGACCAACAAATATGCTTGTGGTATAATCAAGTTAAAGCAAGTTATGCTAATTATGATACACATCAGGGTCAGGCAAACCAAACGTATCCATAAAAGTTTCATAAAATTCTGCTAACTAGAGGTTGTTTTTCATCATTCTATACAGGCTTGGTTGCATGCAAATGGATAAGGGCCAGAGAGTTTGTGTGAAGAAGATATTAGTTAGCAAGGTACCTTTGATGCGCCCTAGTGACATACAAATTCTTGAAGATGCTAGAGGCACTTATATTGTTTGGCTATCAAATACATCATTAATTATTAAGATTTAGGTGAATATATGTATGGGTGAACTTATTGTTAAGATTAGTAGACTTTTTAATTAAGTGAATGTTTGTGGGTGAATGTAATGTTAATACTTGAAGATTTTTAATTGAATGTTTATGGATTTATAAATTTTAACATATATATTGAATGTTTGTGGATTTTTATATTGAATGCTTTTGAGTTTAATCTTCCAATTATTTGCACTAAACATGCTACGTATAAAATCAATAAATTAAAATTTTTTTTTATTTTATAAAAAAAATACTCATCTATCACGGGCAATGCCCGTTGTCAGTAATGCATTGACCACGGACAATGCCCGTTGTTAGTAGCGTATCGACCACGAGCATTGCCCATTGTAGATGAACTTATTTATCACGGGCATTGTCTGTAGTCGAAACGCGCATTCACTACGGTAGATGTCCGTTGTAGATAAGCTTATTTATCACGGGGCATTGCCCGTATTCGAAACGCGCGATTTTCTATTACACCTTCACAGACGATGGATGTTATAACGGGCGATGCCCGTAGTGGATACACATCCACAATGGGCATCGCCCATAGTCGATGATAGAATTTCTTGTAGTGAATAGAATGACGCTCTCTCTCATCTAAGTTGTATCTACATTTTCAAAGATATTGTGCCAATGTTTCTCAAAAAAGAAAGATATTGTGCCAATCATAAACTTTAAAAAAGTTTAGGTGAAACTTAAATGAAAAAATAGATCCTTAATTATCTAAGTTATGAGAGATTCCTAGAACATTAAATAATTGACTTCAAACTTTGAATACATTTGTTATTCTACTTTATATATGTTATCTTTTATATATGACTTTGGTGCTTCAAATCCTTGCATAATATATATATTCACATTCAATTCTGAGTTCATACATGATAGTTTTAACACATGATTGGGACTTTTCTTTTTCCTATGTAAAGTTAATCGCTATTCCTTTTAACTTATAAGCTCCCTTCATCAATACCGACTCTACAATGTAAGGGCCTTCCCACTTGTCCCCCGGACTACCTGAGGAAGTTGTCTTTGTCGAGGATATTACTTTTTTCAGGACAAGGTCCCCCAGGCTAAATCTTCGGATTCGAGCCTGTTTATCATGATATTTGGCTATCCTTTGTTGATGGTGAGCGGTTCAGATCCTGGCTACATCCCTCCTCTCTTCCAACTCGTTGAGACATGCTCGGAGTTCGTTTTCATTGTCGCTCGAGGTGTAAGCAGACACTCTTCTTGTGGGAATATTTGTTTCAGTGGGTATAACCGCTTCAGTACCGAACGTTAGTGAATACGGGGTTTCCCCTGTCACCGAATGTGGTGTGGTACTAATTGCCCATAAAACCTCTGGGAGTTTTTCGACCCAGCACCCCTTTCGGGCCTGTGTTTCCTTTTTAGGAGAGTTTTTATGTTTTTGTTCACAGCTTCAACTTGACCGTTACTCTGAGGATGGGACGGCGAGGCTAACTTCAAGTTGATATTGTAATCAGAGCATACTTTTCGGAGCTTATGGTTATCGAATTGTGTTCCGTGATCGACCACTAGAGTATGAGGTACTCCGAACCTGAAAATTATGGAATGTTTGATGAAATTCGTCGTGTTGGCTTCGGTGATGTGTTTCAGGGCTTCCGCCTCGACCCACTTTGTGAGATAATCAATGGCCACGATAGCGTATCTTTTGTCAGCTGTTCCCCTAGGTAGAGGTCCGATGATATCAACACCGATTCTAGAAAATGGCCAGGGTGAAGACATAGGGGTCAATGCTTCGGCGGGTAAACGAGGAACCTGACCGGTCCTTTGGCATCGGTCGCATGATTCAGAATGTGCTTTTGATTCTTTGAAGAGTGTAGGCCAATAATACCCTTGTCTGGTTATCCGATGACCTAGATTCTTTCCGACAGAATGATTACCGTAGGATCCACTATGGACTTCTTGGAGGATTTGCTCCATCTGTGGGGGACTGACATATCTGAGATACGGCAGGGAAAATCCTAGCCGGAAGAGTGATCCGTTGATAATAAGATAACGGGGTGCCTGTCTTCTTATCTTCTGCGTTGTATTCTTATCTTGTGGGAGAGTGCCATCGCGGAGGTAATCCATGATCGGTGTCATCCAGGATTCACTTACGGGATCTGGGATCAATACACCGATTTCCTGATCTTCGGAAAGGCTAGATGTCGGTAGACGAAATATGGTTATGGTTCGGGGTAACTTCATATCCGAAGTTGATGCGAGCTTCGCAAGTGCATCGACTTATGAATTGTGGTCTCTTGAGATTTGGATAAGCTCACATCAAATGAATTTGGACATTAGAATTTTGACTTGTCTTAGGTACCTAATCATTTCGGGGTCTCTGGCTTTGTAATCCTGATTCACTTGATTGACAACCAGCTAAGAGTCACTGTACACAGTTAGATGTTCCGCACCCATGTTTAGGATGATTTTTAATCCGGTGATTAGGGCTTCGTATTCTGCGACATTGTTCGTCGCTTTGAAGTCAAATCGGAGGGCGGTTTGAGTCAGAGTGCCCTCAAGGGTTATGATAATTTTCCCTGCTCCGCTACCATGACGGTTGGAGGACCCGTCAACAAACATTTCCCACCGATATACGTGTCCAGTGGATAGATTGAGCACCTCAGGGTTCGAGTGCTCAGCAATGAAATCGACCACCGCTTGGCCTTTAATAGAGGTCATTGGTTTGAATTGAATGTCAAATTCGCTAATTTCCATCGCCCATTTAGTGAGTCTTCTAGCAAGCTCCGATTTCTGGAGGACTTGGCAAAGTGGTTGATTTGTCAGGACAATTATGGGGTGTGACTGAAAGTAGGGTCTGAGTTTCCGAGAAGCCACAATCAGGCTCAACGCCAACTTCTCCATATTAGGGTACCTAGTCTCCGGTTCGATCATACTCTTGCTTACATAATAGATTGCTCTTTGAATGAATCCTTCTTCCTTGACCAGAACCGAACTCACGGTTGCATCCGAAAAAGCTAGGTAAAGGAATAACGTCTCCCCCATGGTTGGCTTAGCTAGCATCGGTGGTTTCTGGAGATAGGTTTTCAGATCATCGAAAACTGCTTGACATTCGGATGTCCAACAAAAGTCTCCTTTGTGTTTCAGGGCTTTAAAGAACGGGAGACATCTATCTGTAAGTTTCAAAATGAATCTGGATAGGGCCACTATCATGCCGTTGAGTTTCTGTATGTCCTTAGCTTTTCTTGGTGGAAGGAGATCGATTACCGCTCGGATTTTATCGGGATTAGATTCAATCCTCCTTTGGTGGACCATAAAAGTGAGGAATTTCCCGGAGGAAACTCCGAATGCACACTTCGTGGGGTTAAGCCGCATCTGAAACTACCTCAGGAGTAGGAATGTGTTTCGAAGGTTTGGTACATGTTCTTCGGCAGTCACTAATTTGGTCAGTATGTCATCGACATATACTTCCATTGTTCTTCCGATTTCATTAGAGAATATCCGGTTGACCAACCTCTGGTAGGTCACTCCGGCATTCTTGAGGCCAAAAGGCATCACCCGATAACAGTATACACCGCGATTTGTGATGAAAGTGGTTTTGGCCTCATTCTTCTCATCCATTCGGATCTGGTTATATCCGAAATAGGCATCCATGAAGCTAAGTAATTCGTGTCCGGAGGTCGCGTCTACCAGTTGGTCAATCCTAGGTAGTGGGAAGCTGTCTTTCGGGCAAACTTTATTTAGATCGATGAAGTCGACGCACATTCTCCACCTCATATCTTTCTTCTTCACCAAGACTACATTTGACAACCATTCGTTATAATCTAGGTTCCGAATGAAACCTGCTTTCATGAGTTTGTTTATCTCGGTGGCTATCGCTTTATATCTTTCATTGTTGAAGGATCTTCTTTTCTGTGACACTGGTTTGAACATCGGGTCCACACTAAAGGAATGGGATATGATCGAAGTGTCTATGCCTGGCATGTCTGTATGGCTCCATGCAAAGACATCCGAGAATTCCTTCAAGAGCCTCACAAGTTCGATTCTGACCTGGGGTGCTAGGTTTGCTCCGATTAGGACGGTCTTTTCTAGGTCTTCTTCGCAGAGTATTACTTTCAATAACGGCTCAATGGGTTCCCCCGTTGGCTATGATCCAACCTCTCGGGGATCAAGGCTTGTGACATGGATTTCATCAAGCGGGGTCGTATTCGCATCTGTGTTTCGGCTATATCTCCGATTTGTTTCTTTTTTGGTCTCCGTTGTTTCGATGTGTTCCTTCTTGAAATGAGTGCCGCACTGTGATTCCCAATGGTGAGTACAGGATTGGATCCAATTTGAATACACCTTTTGTATTCCTCTTGATCTCCAGTCACCTCCCTCGGTCCTAGTTCGGTTGGGAACTTCATCTTCAGAGAATAAATGCTGGTCGCTACTCTTAGGGTATAAAGTGTTGGTTTTCCGATAAGGATATTGAAGGGGAAGGGGATGTCTATCACCTGAAAACTAACCCACACAGTGCATATTCGGGGTCTAGTTCCGAATCGGATAGGTAGGTCAATCTGTCCAACTAGTTTGGTACGGTGTCCGCCAATACCTCTAATGCAATATCTGGAGGCTTGAAGCTGTGGGATGGTATATCCAAGTTTCTGGAGTGGGTCCCAGTGGATGATGTCTAACGAGCTTCCATGGTCGATAAGAGTTCTCTTGACCGTCCGATTCCCTACCTTTACGGAGATGACTAGGGCGTCACAATGGGGATATCTAATTCCATAGGAATCTTCGGTAGAAAATGATAGCAGGACCCAATGTCTTGGCACATCCTACGAAGTGGTTGTGAGACAAACGGAAGCGGCTGCCTTCCCGGAAGAGGTAGATCCGAGGTCTCCCATTGTGGGAACGGCATCAATGAAGTTGATGGGTTCTTCATCGTCTAAACCTTGGGCATCTCTAGGATTTTGGTGACTCGGGTGTTGTTGAGCCTTAGTAGTCTTGTCATTTACTTCATGTGATTTGACGCAGTCTCTGAGTTTGCCACTTCGGACTAACTCCTCTACCTGATCCCTCAAATCACGGCACTTTCTCGTCTCATGGCCGTGGTCATTGTGGAACCTACAATGTACCCTCTGATCTCTCCTCTCGGGTGCTGAATATAGTGGTTCAAGCTTTCGCAGCAGCTTCTCTTTGTTTGCAATTTCAAGTATTTTATCTAGGGGGAACCTTAAAGGGGTATATTCTTTGAACTTGTTCCTCGGGGGGAATCGGGAATTTCGGGCAGTGTTCCTGGTGTTCACCTGCCTGGATACTTGGGGCTCTTTACCCTTATCCCTGGCTTGCCTGCCCCACCTCTTCGGTGCCTCATATGGTTCTGCGGAAGTTGCGTGGCTCTTCGAGTCACTAATGTCTTCGATTGTGGCGTATTTTTCTGCCCTTTCTATCAGTTCCCGATGGGTGGTTGGGTCTTTCTTTGAGAGGGACCAACTCAGATTTCCTTTTTGGAGTCCTTGTATGAAAGCCATGACTGCCCTGGCTTCGCTGAAGTCCTGGACCTGCTTGGCCGCATCTGTAAATCTCTTTAGGTAATCTCTGATTGTCTCGGTCTCAAGCTGTTTAATGGAGGTGAGATGGACCATGTGCCTCCATCTTCTTCTGCTTGCGGCGAATCCGCTGCGGAATTCTTTTGAAAGTTCATTGAACAAAGATATGCTCTGCCTTTTCAGACTCCCATACCATGTCTGCGCATCTCCAAAGAGTGTCACGGGAAAAACCCTACATTTCACAGCGTCGGATGCTCCTTGCATGTTCATCCAATCGAGGTAGGAGTCAAGGTGGTCATCCGGATCTCCTGTACCTCCAAATCCACACATATCTTTTCGTGGCATCTTAAAGTTAGTTGGAATTTGCGCGATGGTGATTCCTTCGACAAAAGGACTCTCTGTGTGAGTGACTGACCTACGGTGATCGTAGTGTATCTGGTCCTAAATATCCACAAGTTGGTCTTGTAGTTCACGGAAGGCCTTTGGATCCGCCAGAGTATTTCTTTCGGTATCTCCACGATGAGGATATGATGCCCCTACATTATCTTGTCGGTGTCGTGTCCTCTGAGGTATGTGCTCTTGGACCACGCCATCGCGCTCTTCCCGACTACGGGTCACCCCGGGGACTCTCTACGGAGCCTACTGATTCATGTGTTCTCCAGGTTCGGGTTCAACAAATTGAGCTGTATGCTGTTGTCTTCTTCTTCTCTCTCTCGATTGGTTCCCTGCCGGGCCACTTTTGGCTCGAGAGTTGGCTTCCTCTGAATCTCCTTGTTGTCCACCACCGTCCACAACGTTTATTACCAGAGTTACATTCTGGGCCAACGTGTCCAATCTGCTGATGATCCCACGGATGACCGGGTCTTCGGCCTGCGGGAGGAGCGGCTGTGGCTGTTGGGGTACGTACATTGATGGATAACCCTAAGGGTAGTATGCTTGATGCGGCATTTAAGGATAATACAGGTTTATCGGAACCTGGGGGTACTACTGCGGCGCTCCCTGATATCCGTAAAATTGACCCTGAAATGGGAACTGCGCCTAGTAAGGATAATACCCATAATTCGACTACTGAGGCAGCTGTTCCCCTGCAAGACCCTGATAGGGCGCTGAGGGAATGGTTGCTGTTGTTGCAGAGCTTGTGCATAATTCTGGGTCCCAGGCGGCCTTAGCTCAAGGTTTACATCCGGATACTGATCTTCCGGAATTGGGTTCATTGTTTCCGCGAAGGTGCTGATTTCGCACCTTCCTTCTAGCGCCAAATGTTAGGGTCAAAAATGAGCCTTCGGGATACAGTTTTTACTGAACTAAAATATGTGAGATTAGATGCGAGGTAAACTATGACTTTTTATTGAATGAGATGGAAGCAAATTGCCACTTCCAAAGGGGTTACAAATTGTGGTCATTTCTTAGGAAATTGTAAGTAAAAGTAAAAAAATTGCCCTTCATGGTAGAAATGAGGGCTTATATAGCCCACTTTCTGACGTCTCGGGGCACGTGTCAAGAGCTTAGTGGCTGGATCCGACAATTGTCTCTACGTGGTCAGGTACGATACGATCATGACTATTATCCTCAGAAAGTTACTTCGGTATGCCATTATCGATGGATACGAGGTCCGAGTGAAAACACTGTTCAGCTATAAACACCGAGTCATATTATCGGAGTTTCAATAATGGGGAGCGGGGTAATTATCGAAGTCCTGTAAGGTTCATAATCGGGTCCAACACCACCTATTAGATAAAACTTCTCAATAATGTCAAAAAATTTACCAAATTATAATAAAATTAAAAAATTTACATCCACTTATTAGATAAAACTTCTCAATAATGTCAAAACATTTACCAAATTATAATACAGTATTGTGTTTTTCTTTTAAGAAAAAATAAAATCATTTTCATTTAGGGTTGTATATTGGTTTGGGTTTCAAGTTTCACCCAATTGATTTTACAAGTATATATAATATATACAAGTTGCGGATGTAGTACCAACACGGTTGGTCAGTGTTGTTCATCGAATTAAAAAAAAAAAAAAATGGGTTAATCTTGAGATTTGAAAATTACCAAAAATAAAAATTTAATTAATTCAAAATGCTATGTTTAGAGAAAATACGCAATAAAATAAAATTTGGGGGGTTTCTGTTTAATGTCACTAGAACAATTTTGATCAGAGTGACTAAAAAAATAAAAGGGAGTCGATATTGGCACTTATAAATATGATAAGCACACCCATATTTTAATAAAAATTTTACTTACAAAAATATCACAATAGGAATTTACCAATAAGGATAAATTAGTTTAATTAAAAATAAACAAAGTACTATTTACACTCATTAATTACACCCATATCTGCAACTACAACACTTTATTTAAAAAAAAAACCCTAGCGCAACCTTAATTCTAATTTTATTTTATTTATTTATTTTTATTTTTTTAAAGAACGAGAAGAACATAAGCCTAACGGAGCCAAAATCTCCTATTATCATATAATAAGGTAATGGAATAAGAATTTTCAAAGATATTTAGGACTTCCCTATAGTGTTTGTTTGGTCTTGATATACTAACTATATATCCAAAGATTGAATTTATAGCATAATGTTTTCTGTTATATCTATAGGAACATTAAGTTCCAATCACATTTCTTCACTTCTTGCCCACACCATATATTATTACACAAATCCTATATGTCCTTGTAGCAAAACACTATCCGAAAGGGCAGGTAAAGCCGAAAAGGACGAGGCATTTGGGATTGTTCACGGAGTCAAGAGAGAGCTTCCTTCCTTGAAGAGCACAAACACACTGCCAGCATCCCCCCTCGATATACGAAGGTCTGCTTTCTTGGCACAAACACACTGCCACACTACATAAATCTGCTTTCTTGGCTAGAAATGGTCTTTGCAACAAATGAAGCTGTGTCTTGGACAGAAGTGACAAAATTTATCATTTGTAAAATTGGTGTGTTAATATCTTATGAGGGTTTATAAATAAATTGTATTAAAATGAAAACATTCATTTAAATAAGGGTACTATTGGCATTAAGATGAGTGTTTATAGTAATGTTTTAATTTTAAATTTTAAACATCGATATATTTATAAATATGGATGCACTTATCATATTTATAGGTGTCAATATCATATTCTATGGAATTATCTCAAAAAAATAAAATAAAATTAAAAAGTACATTAATCCTGTCACCAAACAAGACCCATGTCCGCAGAGCACAACGTTTTCTTCAAGCAGGAATATAGAAAGCGGACACCAGCACTACTGCCACACGGCTGGCCACCAAAAAGCGTCGTCCGTGATAGTGAGATAATGGTGAGACAATCTCAGACCAATTTCTAGTAAGTATCTGTCTAGCCGAAACAAATTTGTGTCGTCCGTGTTGTTTTCTTTGCTGATTTTGATTTTCTTTTTTTGATAATGAATTTAGCTGATACAGAACCAGTTTCTGTTTTCTATCATTTATCTGTACTCTGAAATTACATTTTATTAGTCATTGTCTAGGGCTTCTCTCACATACTAGTCTTTATCTCTGATAAGTGATAACAGAAGTAGAGAGCGGACACAATGTTGGGTATTTCATACGGAGAGCTCTTCCTCATAATTGGTGCAACTGCTGCTCTTGTTGGTATACACTCTCTCTGAAATATAACATATATCTTACTCTGTATATGTTTTACATGTGGGTTAGATAATTCAGTCTGTTTTATGAATATGTTTTGTGGGAACAGAAATTGAAATGGGTTTGTTGTTTTATGTGTTGTAGGACCTAAAGATCTTCCGATGATCGCGAGAACAGCTGGGAGATTAGCAGGTCGGGCCATTGGGTATGTTCAGTTGGCTCGTGGACAGTTCGATAATGTCATGCAACAATCTCAGGCTCGCCAGGTACTTTTATTCCAAGCTCCTCATGCTTATTAAAACAAGAATGATGATTGATGAAACCTAAATCAATGGACTCGGTTATCTTATCTGAAGAAAAAAGAAAGATAAAAATGTTGGTTTTTGCTTATTAAACTGGTTACTGTGTTTAATTTGTGGCAATGGGTAGTGATTTCTTGAGATGTTATATTAAAAACTGTTTTAGTAGAACATGAAATGAGTCTCTTTTTATTTCAGTTTGATGTTGAACTACACTATGTCTCAGTCTACATAGAAAAAAAAAGTATTGTGCCAGTTTATTCAAAACATAATGGAGTGACTTATGTCTTATGAGAGTAACGATAACAATTTAGCTGTGTTGAACAAGGTTCTCAGTTTTGGATTATCACTACACACACAAATACAGATGCTATGTTTGATAGGTGGAAAGCAAATAGGATTCGAATTTGGAATTTTTTTTTTATAAATCTTATGTCACTCATTGTATTTGTACCTTATAGGTACAAAAAGAACTTCAAGATGCAATGCAACAACTAGAGGCAATTCGTCATGAAATTAGAAGTGTATCTTTTATCAATCCTGGTCCTATGACTCGAAAGCTGATGGATAGTCCTCAAGAGCCCACAATCAACCTTACTGGTATTGTTTGAAGCCTAAACATTTAATTACTGCATTGCTTATGCTTGCTTTATTCTTCTCTTTATTACATTTTCTGTGCTCTCTTGTTAATAGATAACAGTTCTTCTGAGAAGTCTGAAGGAGAGCAGAAGTCAACAAATGCTGTGATGAAGGTTTCAAAATTTTATTGATTTAATAATTCCCATTTCTCAAAGCCTTTTTGAATCTTCTTAATTTCTTTCTTTGGACCTTTCTCAGGATTATACTTTGAAACCTTCTGGCTCAATAAATATACACAGTCAAGCGACTGTTTATGCGAAATTGGCTGAATCTGAAGCTGTGAGGTGTGGTTCTTCAAAGAGCGGTGTGGATGGAGAAAATTTTAATTTTGAAGACGGTCCTTTTACCATTCTTCCACTTTCAGCTGAAAGCACTGGAATGCTTCCAAATCGCAAAGGTAACAACAATTTTTTATAATTAAGTATTATTCTTATATCTTTTATTCTTTTTCGATATCCCTTTTTGGGCCAATTTTAGGTTGGTCAGTTTCATTGCTGCTTGATGAACCCAACCTGTGTGAAATATGGAGAGCCTTTGGCCCTGAAAATTTCCCTCTTCATTTTATGACAATAATAGACAAGTTTCTAATAAAAAAAAGGTTTTTTTTTTTTTTTTTTAATAATTCTTGGTAATGTGTGCCAAAACTCCAGCTTTTGGTGTATATGTTCAAATTATGGTTTTTGTCTCTTGTTGGGAAGATTAATAAACTTTTGTTGTAGTTGGTGAAAAGTATAAAAGTTGGCTTTACAAGATGAAAGTTATCTTCCGGATGTTTATAATGTTTTCTTTGATTTTTGAAATGCATCATTCTTGCAGCTTAATTGGTATTCAATATATTATCATTTGTTGCCTGCTAATCGGTCCTTTGTGCTACTTGCATAAGAAAATCACTACGAATAATAAGAGACCAAATATTGGTTGCCAGAAGCTAAAGTGAACAGTTATTCTTTGTACTCATATTGATCATGCCATTTATTAGGCGTAAAAGAAAAATTAGATATAACTGTTGCGCTAAATATGTCATTCCTACAATTGCTACAAGAAATCAAGTCATATAATATAGAATTTAATGATTGATGAACAGGATAATTAGGATGACAGCCAAGATGGTCAATTGATGCGGTTGAGTGTATTATGGAGATGCTGTTTTGTTTTTGTACATTAAAGTTTAGGAATTTCCTTAAGGAAATCTGTTATATTATGCTAGTGTTTACTTCTTTATAATCAATTTTTATCTCACAACCTAGTTTACCTGTTTTGTGGGAACTTTGGCTAAGGTCTACTAACAAAGATTTCCCTGAAATTGTCTAGATTCCTTGTTTGTTGACGCAAATTGTGTTTGCAAAGTTAGTAGATATTGGCAGTGTAGTCATGGCATTGAGGCAATTTAGTGGGGTGGCATTTTGGTTTGGTTCTTAATAGTGATGAAATATATAATAGCATTTGAGTTTCATCCTTCTCTATAAGACAACATCTCCTTACATGAGCTTTTCATCAAATAATGAATTGCAGGCTTTTTAAAGCATTTTGGTGCTATGCAGCTCAACTTCAAACTATTAAAAGATACTCTTTAGTGAAGCAGAGAATAGATTAATGACGAACAAATTTCATGAGAAGATTCCTTAAGACGAGGAAGAAGTTTTGGCCATTAAGTATTAAATGCTTGCTAAATGTATACATTTCTGTATTTTACTCTCAAACCTTTCTTACCAAGTTGCTATAATATCTTAGATATCTGTGTTTTTGTATATGACTTCCTCTGAAATATAATTCCATGGCTATGATAGCAATAGCTTTAGTAATGTTAATAAAAGTATGAGTTATTCCTTATATCTGTTTGGGGGTGAATCTATGATATCTATTTATTGTGCATAATTTTTTGGGATTCTTTGATGCCCTATTCTTACTTTTGGTCTTTGCATGAATGTGAATAAGATGAACAGTGTTATTAAAAAAAATGAAGTCACTAACTTTTCATCATCATTATGATATGTTTTTTTTTTTTTTCTAAGAAATATATATTTAAAGCATGGCCTGGATTTTTTTTTCCAGGAAATAGTTTGATGTTCGCCACATTGCATACTAGTGTTTTGATGTTTAACTGTGTGTTTGAACCTTTTATGGTATCTACAGTTGCTTGCGTACTTTCAGAGGATTAGCTGACATGCATGCACAGTAACTTCAAAAAAGAATTTGTCTATACTTTTCAGTTATGCATGTTAGTGCATATTCTTAACAATTAGCTTGTACATTTGGTGGCAGAGAGTGTTAAGGATCGGACATTTTGCTGGAAGCTGTAATTGAAGCAGAGGTAGCACATAATGCCAAAGATTTCTTTTCTCAGCCTCAAAATCAAATACAGTGATTTAAAAGGTAGTGGTTTCTACTTTCTAGTCTTTTCTCACATTGTTGGTTAAACTGGTATTTTGATTTTTTTTTCTCTGCAGAAACTGTGTTTTTGTTTTGCCTAAATGAACCTAATTTTGAATGATGTAGGTAATAGTAAATCAAGGCCTTTGATTCAGTCGGCTCAATCACACTTTGCATTTGTACTTGATTGGCTAGTGAATCTTCAACCTCATTCTGGAATTGACAAACAGCTTACCACATTATTGCTGGGAGTAATTTTTGTTATAACATGTCCATCTTTGTGGTTTATGTTGTGCTAAAACATTATATAAAGAAAAAGTTTTTGGCTGTATTTAACAAAGAAAGACAAGCTTTTATCAATATATTTCACAAAAGACTTGTTAGCTACTATTACTTTTCTGGCCATCTAGTATAGACAATCACATCTAGCATCCCGTGTCATTTCTGCCGTCACTCCAAGGCTTTCTGATAATCCTTGACAAGAGTTGCTACCGAGCAATCATTACTTTGTTCCTGTTGTTATATTATGTGTGTCCTTTCAAAGTAATCTTGATTTTCAGAGGTGATGATCTACTTCTTATAAATGATCTCCAAAATTTGGTCAGTCAGGCTGCACCCAGCGGTCCTCATGGTTTCTTACAGTCCCTTTATTCTCACTTTGGTGCCAGTTTGGTGGGACCTGGAAATGGTCCTTCAGGAAGTCAGATGGAATTGGTTCAGAATACTGATTTTCTAGTACTAGACTACTAGCCAGGTACAAGCAGGTAAACCAGATTAAGTTTCTAAGTCACTCTCCCTTCTTAGTGCTTGTTTCATACTAAGCAAGAAGAATTTTTGTTATAAATTCAAGTTCAGAATACTTTTGGAGGATACACTTAGAAATTCAAATTCAAATTATAAACATTTGGATAAGTGGTTATAAATTCAAATTCAAGATTGTCACCATTCTAGCATTTCAAATCTCCCTCTACCTGATCCTGATTCCCGCATGCATTTAATTGCTAGATTATGTTGGCAGGCTTTTGAGGCAGGTGTTAAATTAATTGGTGCAACAAGTCACTTTGTATCTGAAGAACTTATTGAACAGATGGTGATTATTTTCTATTTCTTACAGCTGTTTCAAATTTTGTTTCCATTTGCTATATGGCTGCCTTGTTAAACAGTGTTACTGATTCTGGTAATTTGGGTTGATGGCATTAATGGTCATCATTAACTTGCTTACTGTTGTTTAAATTACTTTGACTGAAGTCTTGTTTTTCGGATGCAGTTCTAACTTTTAGCCATAACCCATTATTGCTATTGTTAATTATATAATATTAAAAAAGTATTCATTTATTGCTTTTGTTAATTTGTAATTACTATATATATAAATGATCATAATGAAGTAAATGATGTGTTTTATAAATTTATAAGAGTAATAGTGGTTGCTCATTCGTAAGTTAATTGAGTTATTTCTCTCACGGGACCATGAGTTGGTCTGGATGGATGAGTTAATAGTTGTTGCATATTCATTACAGTTTACAGACAAAACTCTCTTTGAAATGATGTGGATTTTCAATTTAATTTTAATTTATGATATTTTCAATTTTAGAGTGCGTGTGTGTATATAACTTGTATGTCCATTTCGTTTTTCACCTTATGGAGGACTTGCATCTCATGCTCTCATGACTAATTACTAGTTAATTAGCATGAAGTTTTAGTGTGGTTGATTAATACTTTACTTACTCTAGTAGTTTATTCTTGTCCTGTAAATTGTGCATTTCCTTTATTTTGTTCTTTTGTAAAGTGGTTACCTATTTCATTTTTTTATGGGACAATATCATTTTCGTCCCTACTGTTTACCCTATTATCCATTTGGGTCCTCGTAGTTCCAGTATTGGTCCGTTTAGTCCTTCTGTAACGTTTTCTGTTAAAATCAGACCATTTTCAGATGGTCAAATGACCGTTATGCCCTTAGTAATAGTTGAGTTGGTTGCAAAGACAATATTACCCTTCTAATAATTAATTAATAATTATTATTATCAAAAAATTAAATAATAATTAAATTTTAAAATAATTAAATTTATAATTAATTAAATTTTAAAATAAAACTAATCAAAAATAAAATATTTTAAATCTCCACCATCCAAATCTTAGATGGATGGTGGGGATTTATTTATTTAAAAAATAAAAAATAATTATATAAAAAAATGAGAAAAAAATTTCCATCAAACTAAAATATTTAAAACAATTACCAAACAATTATCAACTTGTATGTCCGTTTCATTTTTCACCTTATGGAGGACTTGTCTAATCCTGTCTTGCTTCTTTTTGCACTCAAAGCGGTAGAGGTATCTCATGCTCTCACATGACTAATTACTATGGATTTTTTTTATTACTTATATGATAATATAACTCCTATATTAATTCTTTACTTACTCTAGTAGTCTAGTTTATTCTTGTCCTGTAAATTGTGCATTTCTTTTAATTTGTTCTTTTGTAAAGTGGTTACCTATTTCACTTTTTTTTTTTTTTCCATCTTGTTTGTTTTTGCTTGCAATTTCTTCTTTTTCTTTAGAGTAATTGGCACAAATCCCCCCTCGAGTGTATATAAATTTGCATGTTGCCCCCTAAACTTTTTTTTTAGGCATGTTGCCCCCTGAACTATCACTTTATTGGCAATCCTTTGGTTTTTTCCCCCCTGAGGGGGCATTTTTACTCTTGTTTTGCCAATAAAGTGATAGTTCAGGGGGCAACATGCCTAAAAAAAAAGTTTGGGGGGCAACATGCAAATTTATATACACTTGAGGGGGGATTTGTGCCAATTACTCTTTTCTTTAATATAGCAAAATGAACCCTTCGTTTATTTACACTTTTCTTTATTCTCTACTATGTTCTACTTTGTAGATTATATTCCATTGTTCTTTAATTAATTTGCAAGGTGTCTCATAAGTCGTAAAGTTTGTTCTTCCTCCAATGGAGTGCTTATTTATATATCGGTCTATCTTTACTAGTCGTCTGGGTTATTATATACTTCTTTCTCTGAATAGATTCTATTTGACGTACATGCATTGCATGGATCCTCAATTGTATGATGCTGCCGTTAAGGGTAATATCGAGCCCTTTAAAGATACCGCGATAGAGTTTGACTCTATCGTAACACCAAGCAAGAATACCATCTTGCATATCAACATTATGTGTCGAAATATATCATCAATGGAAACTGCATCAACCAAGTTCGTGGAAGATATACTTGACAGATGTCCATCGCTACTTCTTCAAGTTAATGTCAACGCTGAAACACCGCTACATGTTGCAGCAAAATGCGGGCATTCTGATATGGTGGAATTTCTTATCAAAAGTACTGCAAAAACTCAAGATGAAGAGCTAGAGAGCGGAATAGGAGCAGCCAAGCGGATGCTGAGAATGACTAACAATGAAGGAAACACCGCATTGCATGAGGCAGTGCACTACAAATATGGATGTGGTGAAAATTTTAACCAAAGAAGATCCAGATTTCACTTATTCTTCTAACAATCATGGCGAAACTCACTTTACATTGCTGCTGCAAAACATTCTTTAGAAATAGTGGTTGAAATATTAGAAACTTACACATCACCGGCCTATGAAGGCCCCAATCAGATGACGGCCTTGCATGCAACAGCTATGAACTTTCGACCAGGTAAGCTTATCATTTCAAGTTTTATTTGAATTAGGTCGACTAATAGGGCAACTTAATACTGTAGTCCAAGGGTGGTTAAGTGGTAAAATCATCTTTTTACACATAAAATAATTAAAAAAACCAAAGGAAGCCTAGATGTTTCTATATTTCTTATCCTTATCCTTTACATGGAGGAGGCATTACGCCTCATCCTCTTCAACTGGAGGTGCGACAAATCACACCTCCCTAATCCTTCTTATAGAGAAAGCTCGTGGCCTCCTCTCGGATCTGGGAGGAGGTTGCGAGCCTCCTCCAACTAGGTTTGCCGTCATTAGGCATCAATGGCGGCATAGAAGGAATAAGTTGAATAGTGGTTTGGGCTGAATTTGTATTTATTTAAATATTTTAGATTACAAGGAAAGGCATTAATAATGGTTAGCTAGCTATTTTCAATTCAATTTACATGACCAATTTGTATACCAATTAGTGATTAGGCATAAATATATACTTTGGTCTAATGATCACACAATAATACTTTATTATATATAATTTTATTTTAATTACATAAATGTAAACCAAACATTTATTGTTATATTTAATTTCCTTCAAAAATCAATCGAACAAGATAGGATTGGATGAGGTTGGCTCAGCACACCTACATCCAAGAAGGTGTGGATATATTTGAGTCATACCCTCTCTTCCAATCCTCAAATGTCGTAACAGTTAAAAAAAAAAAAATCAATTGAACAAAACTTAAGGTAAAGACATTCTGTATTCATGCATTCACACCAACCCTCGTTTAAAAAAGAAAGAGGAATTTTTTTCAAAAAGGACTAGAATCTAGATTCATCATAATTCATGGCAAGGTTCATACTGCAATAATATATAATAATAATTCATGGAATTATCCTCTATCCAATTAATTCAATTATCGAGTGATTTACATATTTATTCATTCATTTTGTTGGTTCTTTGTTTTTTCTGTTTTAGATATAACAAAAAAAATACTGGAGAAAAAGAAAAGTTTGATAAAAGAAATAGACCGATATGGATGGACTCCACTTCATTATGCTGCATATCTCAAACGGTCTGAAAGTATGAAAGCATTATTAGAGTGTGATGTATCTACTGTGTATAACGGTGATAAACATAGAAAGATGACGCCTCTTCATATAGCAATCGGCCGAGGCTACATACCACATGAAATTATTTCTTGTTGTCCAGATTGTTGTGCATTAGTTGACGAAAGAAGATGGAATGTTCTTCACTTTGCCATGCTAAGTTTAACTTATCAAGATCTGAAAATTCTCCTAAAACATCCGCTAATCAAAAATCTTATAAATGACAAAGATGTTGACGGAAACACTCCTCTCCACATACTTGCCACTTTCCGTTTAGGCTTATTATGGAGAATCGAACATGAGTATAAGGATGTAAAGTTGGACCTTGATGTCGTTAACAACCAAAATATGAGTGTTCGCGGAGTGATGGATTTTGGTTCTCGTCAGCTGGAGGTACGTAATAGCTCTGTTAACTCAGAGGTCTCCTTAATTAGACACTTCAAATATATCCAAAAGAGCAATGATTGGGTATTGACCAATCGGAAGTCTTCTTTTACTTTTTACATTTATCTCACAAGTTGGGCCATGTGCTACACTCACTCCAATTGGTGGTATCATTATTTTGGGTACTGACTGGTCAGTACCCAAGCATTGTTCTATCGAAAATAGGTTGGTTAGAAGCCATATATATATATAATTGTTGAGGGGATATATAGAATAGAAAGTACTGATCAGTTTAGTTTAATGGGTTAAATAAGCTTCTTTTACCACTCATTCACATTAATGGTTTGTAGATCGAGTTAGAAATTTTAAGCTGGTTGTTATTTCATTTTTATTATAAAAACTATAAAATATAATCTCCCTCTGCCCTAGTGTAAATAACACTTAAATCCAAGATATCTTATATTTATTTATTTGCTTTTGATATATTTCTCCCAATGACGTATCTCAGCAAGAATTCCAAAAATTGGAGGAGCCAGCTGCACCATATCTACATGGTGTTGTGAGAGTAAATAAAGAATTCCGTTTTAGATATAGGGATGAAGAAGAATTGAACAAACTATTGGAGAAAACAAAAGAATCACATTTGATAGTAGCTGGTCTCATATCGACCGTAACATTTACAGCAGCTTTTACATTACCAGGCGGTGTGATCCAAGACGGTGACAAAGAGGGCTCAGCAATTCTAAGTAAAAAATTTGCATTTCAAGCCTTTGTTATGACAGATGCCATTGCTATGGTACTCTCCTTATCTGCTGTCTTTGCACACTTCCTTATGTCACTGCCACTGTTGCCAGGTAATAAAACATCTGAGTTTTTGTTGTACTATGCTGGATTATCCACAGTGATGGCGATGGGAGCAATGGTGATTGCGTTTGTTACAGGCACATTTGCTGTCTTGACCACTTCCTTATGGCTTGCCATTCTCACCACTTTCATCGGTTTCAGTTTCTTTTTATTAATGTTTCTCATCATATGCGGAGTTAGGATGAGGGACAGGATGGACATATGGGTCATGCACTTATTCAGATTCGTCTCGTTTTTTTTTTATTAACCTTGAAAGGCTTCATCTTGTTAAACATATAATTAATTGATTTAGGCTTTATCTTTTGTTATGCTTCCTACATGTTAAATTTTATTTTGTGTCTCCAATTAACTGTTTCCTCATTTCTCAATAATTTATAAAATCAAATTTCTATATTTATATTTTTTTCATTTATTAATAAAATTTGTTGCGAATGATTTTAATCACATTAATTATATAGCTTTTTCAATATAGTTTTATATTTTCTTTATATATATTTTGGATCTATTTTTACTTTTTTTTTTATCTAATTTTTGAATACTATAAAAATAAAGGATATTGCAAAATAATTGACTTAAAATTAATTTGAAAAAATATATAAAAAAAATATTATATATTTTTTAAATGTTTCTATTTGTTTTTTGTTTTTTGAAACTAAAATTATACTTATTTTTTTCCATATATACTGTGCTTAAGAAATTTTAATGATAATATCAGCTCCATCTAACACTGCCAAATTGACTTGAAGATAAATGACTTTTATTTATTTGGTACTGTTGTCATCGGAGTTGATGGACCCATTTCAAAAAAAAAAAAAAACTTTGATGGACCAATAAATAGACTATACACGGGTGTTGATGCTAATTGGGCCTATAATTCATAGTTAATTGGGTTATGTGTTTTGGTATCAGTTCAATTCAGAATTTTTATTGGCACCCATGGGCCATGACCCACTGAATCCAACAATGGGATTATGGCAACATACCTTAGAGCTTGTTTAGTTGGGTTTTTGAAAAACCACTATTTGTAAAAGGTCTACTTGTAGTAGATCTAATTGAAATAGAGCTTTGGAAAAATAAAGGCTAATTGGTACATATGCCCCCTGAACTTTTCTTTTTTTGGTAGTAAACCCCCTAAACTAACGGAAGTTTGCAAAAGCTGATGGAATGGCAACGGAAGCCACATTCCATCTATTTTCAAGTTACGTGCGCCTCACGTGCGTCCAACAATACAAAATTTTGAAGAGTTTAGGGGGCATCGGTGTCAATTAAACTAAAAACTATTATATTAACAAAAGAAATTAATAAAATACATTAAAATAAAATTAAATATTATTAAATGTATTTAAATATTTGCAAACAGATGTACATTTACGAATAGACATTAAATATTAATTATTATTATCAAAAATATATATATATATTGAATAATAAAAAAATCTTATCATCCAAATCTCATCTTCAATCACCACCACCCAATTAAAATTAAAACTCTCTTCTCACAAACCCTAAATCATCATCATCCCACAAAAAAAAAAAAAAAAACTCTCTTCCACCCTCTGCTCCCACCACCACCACACCCTCCAACTCCTTCGTCACCGCCTTGCCGAGTCCCCCAACGAAGCCGGCTTCGCGTCGTCGTCGCTGCACATCCGCCACCACCTCCACCGCCGCCTCTCCGAGTCCTCGAATCTCTGCTCCACCTCCAGAAACTCCACCATCTCTTGTCGTCGCCATCGTCGCTTCTCTCGCTTTCTCTATTGTCTCAGGTAATTCAAATTTTTTATGTTGATTTTTTTGTTGTAAATTATTTAGCAAGATTGCTTTTGTGAATTGTGTATTGAATAAAAAAATTTATCAAGATTCCTATTTTGCATTAGAACCCAGTTCTCTTGCTTTCTCTCGCTTTCTCTACAATTTATTTTTGTACCAATATATTTGTGAATTGTGTAGGTAGATTACAGTGATTAGAATGAACTGGTTGTTGAATCTGGGTTGTAAGAACTGGGTTGTTGAGTGATCTGGGTTGTGTAATCTCTGGGTTGTTGAGTGATCTGGGTTGACAGTGCAATTTGTTGAATATGAGTTGTAAGAATGAAGATGGAGATATTAGAATTTTTTTTTCCAGATTACAAATTTGTGTAATTTGATCTCTATGAATTGATGGATTTTTTTTTGGATTATTAATTTTTGGATTTATTTTGGGATTATTGGTTTGTGGATTGAAGAAGAAAGGAGACTATATGAATTTATTGTGATGGCTAATATTAATTATTTATATTTTTATTAATTTTCTACTAATGCAATTTTTTTTTCCTATTTTTTATAATTATTTAATATTTTTTTGTTCTAGATAAAATTTTAGTTGTTTTTATTATTTAATTTAATTTAATTTATTAATTTAAATGCATTTAATCACATTTAATTTTATTTTAATGTATTTTATTAATTTCTTTTTATTTATATAATAGTTTTTAGGATAATTGGCACTGATGCCCCCTAAACTCTTAAATATTTTATACTATGGGACGCACGCGAGGCACACGTGACTTGAAAATAGACAGAATGTGGCTTCTGTTGCCATTCTGTCAGCTTTTACAAATTTCCATTAGTTTAGGGGGTTTACTGCCAAACAAAAAGTTCAGGAGGCAATGTGCAAATATTTGAAGAGTTCAGGAGGCATCTGTGCCAATTAGCCAAAAATAAATTATAGTTGTTTGGTTGGTAATTAAAAATGCACTTTTATAGCCATAGACCATTTGATTATAAAATCTCAAAAAGTCTACTGAAATATTAAATTACTAAAAATGACATATTATTTATTTACTCTATAAAAAAATTGAACTTGAAAGATTTTCAACATGTTAACTACATTTTCTATTGCACAATAATAATAAAATTCAAAACTTTCACCATATAAACTTAAAAGATTTTGTTGACGGTGATTTTTCGATAGTCAACCGGTCAACGATCTAGGTTGGTGAAACCTGAAGATAAACGTAATGAAAGTAGAAAAATAAAAGATGAGCAAGCATAACACATATTTTACGTGGTAAAACCCCAAGGCGGGGAAACATCCACGGTGCCGGTGACGGCGAGAAGTGATCCACTATGAATATAAGGATTACACACTCAATACTCGCTTTCTCTCAAATAATTGCTTATGATCATCCCCCCGATATAATGAATACATTGATGTATTTATAGGGTTTTATCTCGGGTTGCCCTAGTTTCTGTCGTATAAAAGGCGGACTCATTAATTAGAGTCTTTGTAGGATTCTTGTAGAGTAGATAAATTAGGACCCATTTCCTATTTGGTGTGTATCCTTCTAGAAGCTTACAGTTCTGTCTTGATTAGATTTCTCTAGTACTGGAGAGGAAATAGGGATATTTCCTTATTGGAATATTATCCTAAAATTCCGTATCTGTGCAGATCTCTTCTTGATATGGCCTATCTTGGTAAGGCTGTATTTCCCGTTTTTGGCTAAGTACTGATTTTTGGCCGAGCAGACTTGGCCGAGTAGAATCTTGTCCGAGCACACTTGGCCGAGCACACTTGGCCGAGTAGACTTCTAGCCGAGTGGAATGTTGGCCGAGTAGAATCTTGGCCGAGTGGAATCTTGGCCGAGTAGACTCTTGTCCGAGCACACTTGGCCGAGCACACTTGGCCGAGTAGACTTCTAGCCGAGTGGAATGTTGGCCGAGTAGAATCTTGTCTGAGCACACTTGGCCGAGCACACTTGGCCGAGTAGACTTCTAGCCGAGTGGAATGTTGGCCGAGTAGAATCTTGTCCGAGCACACTTGGCCGAGCAGACTTCTAGCCGAGTGGAATGTTGGCCGAGTAGAATCTTGTCTGAGCACACTTGGCCGAGCACACTTGGCCGAGTAGACTTCTAGCCGAGTGGAATGTTGGCCGAGTAGAATCTTGTCCGAGCACACTTGGCCGAGCACACTTGGCCGAGTAGACTTCTAGCCGAGTGGAATGTTGGCCGAGTAGACTTGGCTGATTGAAACCCTTGGCCGAACAGGTCTTTAGCCAACCATATTCCATCTACAGATGGCCCCTCATATGGTGATGTCATGCATTCATGTTGACCCTTTTGATAACGTGTCCCACATTTGACTTTTTATGACGTGGAATCACTATATTTCCGTATTACCCGCTATCTTTGCTGACGTGTCATGCTGACGAAAAACCCCTATAACAATACCCCCTCAAATCTGCAAGATGAGTTCTTGGTGACTTATCGAAGGGGATTTGAATAGTTCTCCTTTGATTTTTGTTGCTCGTCTTCAGCCTAAGTCCAAGTTACTACCCAGTTGATGTTTGAACAATTGTCGGACATTTGTTGAGCCTTTGGTTGCTCTTTAACTCCTCTTGTCATTTTTGCCTTGTATACTTCTGTGATGCCTCGGTGCGCACTTGCACTATATATATTTGGTATTTGGTATACTTTGCATTTGGTTCTGGTCGCGCTCGATAAACTTCCTTGTCTCCTCAAGCTTTGATTATTGAGATCTTTTTTCGCTCACTTGGGCGAATGTGAGTCCCCTTTATAACTTTGTTCGGCTTTCCTCGGATCCTTTTTGTACTGCTGCTGCATATCTGATCTTTCTGCTGTAATTCCTTTTAAATAGGTATGAATTAGGTCTCCTTTTAGTTCCATAATCAACCTCCAATAAGGCTAATTCAATGCGACTTAAAGTAGGAAGTATAATCCTTCTAACTTTAGGAATTTTAATCCAATCTCGACTAATCCCAACATGAAAAGTTTAGGATCAACTAAAATTGAATTAAAGTGACTTTTAGGCCTTTGTTAATCTTCCAAAACATGATAAATTCGTCTAGACCTTCATTCCCGAATAGGCAGCCCACAATGCTTTATTTCTAAAATCCCGTGTAGAAATTCTGGGCTGACCTTTGGGTAGTAAAATAGTCATAACTCCTTCCAGAAAACTCGAAATCACAAACCGTAAAATTCTATGGAAAGCTAACTTCCGTATCTTTCCAACCATATAAGGCTTGAAACCCAGTTCCTTCTGAGACGATACAGTTTAATTCTTTAAGTTGACCCATCAGCAGATGCTGCCCGCGTAGAAATTCTAGGCTGACCTTTGGGTAGTAAAATGGTCATAACTCCTTCTAGAAAACTCGAAATCACAAACCGTAAAATTCTACGGAAAGCTAACCTCTGTACCTTTCCAAATATATAAGGCTCAAAACCCAATTCCTTTTGAGATGATACAGTTTAATTCTTGAATTTGACCCATCAGCAGATGCTGCCCGAGTAGAAATTCTGGGCTGACCTTTGGGTAGTAAAATGGTCATAACTCCTTCTAGAAAACTCAAAATCACAAACCGTAAAATTCTACGGAAAGCTAACTTCTGTACCTTTCCAACCATATAAGGCTCGAAACCCAGTTCCTTCTGAGATGATACAGTTTAATTCTTGAAGTTGACCCATCAGCAGATGCTATTTTCACGGGTTTGCTCAAGAAATCTTCCAAATTGCTTCCAATTATCTTCTAGGACTTGAATAGCTGAGAATGCTTCTATCTGAAATATCTTTTCTTCTTGTCGTATCCTTTAAAGGCAAGTTCTGACGACCTTTTGAAGTTTTAGGGCTCAAGACAACTTGAAGATGTCGAGGTTGAAGATCATAAGAGGAACTCATTAAGGTTTCCCTGAGCCGTGTCTTTCCTCACAAGCTGAGAAGAATACAGTATATGTCGTCGCTCTTGGCAAGGTAAGATGTCGCTCTATAGAGATCGTGCTTCAAAGCATCCACCCCTTGAGACCACTGCCATATATATATACATGCTCATGGTGAGTTGGGGGCTTTTGTTCTCCAGGGGTTCATGTTGCTTGGAATCTACCCCCTAGCATCGTTGTTATTCTTGAGTTGATGCCGACGTGCAGGGTAGGAGCCACGCTTTTGGCACATTGTCTGGGTAGCCATTATTTTCTTCTTTGGTTGAGTCATTCCAAGCGTTTGGCCTGGATCTTTCTTGTCCATTTGAACTTTTTCTCGGCTTATCTTGTTTCGTAGGTTTGATTCTCCCTTTTGGCCGATCTTTCTTATAGACCGGTCTTCTTTTTGGCCGATCTTTCTTACAGATAGGTTATTTATTTATTTATTATTATTATTTTTTTAAATACCTTCTAGCTAATACTCCTGCAAAAAGAAAGCACTTTATGTATATAAATACAATTTTGACTTATAACTTACTTGCATTCGACTTTGTTCATTATTGTCTCTTTTGCAATTGCTCATTGGCTTTTGTACTTCTTGCAAATTGTTCCAGGTGTTCGCTTATGGCTCAGGGCAACTTGAGTATTTATTTTACACCACGGGGGGTCCTGACTCACTGTATCTAAGTTTCTACCCACTTTCGGGGTTTTTACTTGATTTTTAGCGAGCCAAGCCAACCTCAAGGCGTTTGGCCCAGGTGGCCTAGATCTTGCGTTTGAAAGCTTCCTGACTGTTTTTATGTGCACTTGCCCGTTGGAGCTTTGTACCTGCATATTTTAAACTTAACAGATGCAATATAAACGGAAAAATCTTTAACGGAAAAATCTTTACCCCTTTCCACAAGGCCGGATCGCTGACAGTGTTTTATTCACACCCAGTCAGTTTTTGAGCTGACAGCGCTTTATTTGCACCCAGTCAGTTTTTGAGCTGACAGTGCTTTATTTGCACCCAGTCAGTTATTCTTTTTGATCAATTTGGTATACCTGCACACTCGTAAACATGTAAATAATAAAAATATTTTAAAATATTTTGTTTTATTTTTACCCGAGTGTAACATTGGTTCTTTGTTTAAGCTGAGTAACTCATATAACCAAGTATCTCATTAACTGGCATTAAGTTTGAGTAATCCATTGGTTTTATTGGGTCAAGTTTTTGTTATACTTGATTGGTTTATCCAAGTATCTAGTTACCTTGGTCTGAACAAATATATTATCCTTAGTTTGGCTTTAAGAATGATCAAGTATCTCATTAAACTGGTCATCTTCAGACTGACCAAGTGTCTCATTAAATTGATCAATTTTTCTTCAAGAATGATCAAGTATCTCATTAAACTGGTCATCTTCAGACTGACCAAGTGTCTCATTAAACTGATCAGTTTTTCTTCAAGAATGATCAAGTATCTTATTAAACTGATCATTTCCAGACCGACCAAGTGTCTCATTAAACTGGTCAGTTTTACCCAGGTGTTACGTCGAGGCTCACCACGACCATACACTTAGGTCCCCTGCACAAGTCACCTAGGACGTCTCCTGGTTTTGTCTGCTACAGGGGTTTGCCGAATCGTTGGGGTAGTGTATACCGGCCAACACAGCTGTACATCTCACCAGACATATTCCGGCGGTGCCCCGAGCAGTTTTCCAGGTATCCTGTTTTTCAGGTATCCTAGTGCCTCGGGTTTGCCTTTTCACTAAGGATACGTTCGTATCTGATTAGCTCGGCGGGCATGCTATTTCAGCTTCTCCGCCCCTCGGACACTATCCACTCGCTCTTCGCGGTTTCATGGCGCCCGAGTACTATCTTCGGGCTTTACGCTCCAAAGATGACCCCTTCAGCCTATGTTAGTGAAGATTTTGGCCCCTTTGGCCTTTTCTTCGAATTTCTACATGCGCCGAGATAAAACTTGTTTTGCACGGATTGAGACTATCCTCGATTTCTGTACTCAAGTTTTCAGCTTGTCTCTCTGTCAGACACATGAGTAGCATTTGCACAAATATATATATTTTAATAATGCCGAACAAAAATAGTTGGATCCATGCACGTTATTGGTGATGGTTACTGTTCGGGATAGAATACCCATGGACTCTTGATGGATGTTTTGCATACAAAAACCATATAGCATGCTAATAAAACAAGTAGTATAAACAAGTAGTATATATTTTCGCAAGTATATACGTGAGTTGTATTTATTATGTATGAAAGAAACATACAGCGATAGCATGTGTAAGTGGGGTGTAATACTAGAATAAATATACAAGCTACTTGTGTTGTGCATCATGTAAAATACTAGGATAAGTACACAGGCTACATGTGTTGTGCATCATGCAAAAAGTGTAGCAAAGAACTTTGATAAGCAAGGGTGACAAAAGTGTATCCCCACATTTTACCTCCTCGTCATCAACATGCAGTTATGAAATCCAAGACGATTTGATTTATAGGCCGAATAAAAAGTGACTAAGCGATAATTTAGATTTTACCTCTAACTCCACTTGATGAGGTATCCGAAATTGGTTACCTTTTCATTCTGAGTCTCAAATCGCAAGTCGTTCTTTCCTTGTGCTTTTGTATAATACTATGTCTTATGTTTCCCTAGATCACTACAAGGAAAGACAATTCAATAATCAATACTAACCTGCGTAGTGGTCGCTAGTGTAGAGCTGTGATGTCTCGAATATCGTCAAACATTCCTTAGGGTGAACAATCCACTAGCTTTATTCTTGTACTCTGACTTTTGTTATGGTTCATCTTCTTTTCCATATATACATATTAGCCGAATCACCGGGATAGAGATGACTCCACTAAAACTACTTTTGCAACTGCAATTTTTTGTTTTTTTGTTTTTTTGTTTTTTTTTACTATGCTGTGCTATGTTGTGCTACCCCCTAGTCCCCCAGCAGTTGTTAAAGTATGTTTCATTCGAACATAGGTGCTTTCAACGCGTCTTTTTTTTTTTTTTTTAGTTTCCGCAGCAAGTGAAGAGGCTGTCTCCATGTAGGTTCTTTCTTATCTTTTATCATTGGATGCTTTCATCCTCAATATTTTCCTCAAGGTCTTCCTCCTAACATGTCCGCTCAAGAAGCTTTTCGGAAAGCAGCCTTATTTGAGTCACCGAGGGATAGTCAGTTGTTGGTTGAAGTTTGAAGTGCGCCGAGATGGAGTTTGTTCCTGCGCACAAGGGTAAAACTCGATTTCTAAACCAAGGTTTTTACCTTGACTTCTATACCAAGCATGCGAGTGAAATTTTCACATATAACAATAGTTACGTATATAAGAAGGCCAAATTAAATAAAAACAACTAACTCATATAAAACATTATTGATGATTAGTGTTTGAATTTTGGCATCCAAGAATATATGGTAGGGAAACATACAGAGGTAATATGTGAGTGCAATTTATTGAGAAGTACACAAAGGTTATACAATATGTACAGTGTACTCGCGTGAAAATAATATATGAAGAAGTGAGTGAATATCTCAACACATTGATCACAAAAACTCAACATTTCACACCTCACAATTTTGTTTTGATTTTGCTGTTTAGGCAAATCAAAATATTTGAGAGTGTTTAAACTTAACCAAATTCATGCTCATTTGATCTAAAGAACAAATTGGTCAACATGATTCGCACAACAATAAAAATTATGTGACGTACCTATTGCTGGCTGAATTTGCTCGGTGATGCGTTTCCAAATCAAGGTGATTTACGCACCGCTTTAACACGAGTATATATTTTGATAGAAAAGCATACAATGTGCAACTCATGATTTTAATAAATTAGCAGCAGGTTCTCAATATAAAAATAAGAACCACAATTTTCTACCAAGTTATTGACTGAGTAGCAAGATTATGTCAACAATAATAATTATTAATAATATAACATTTAAACAAAGATGTACCTTCAACTCCGACCGATTTCAACAATGTCGTTAAATGCTTTCGAAAGTGATTTTATCAAGATCACAGCCTTTGCCACTTACGAACCTGAAGTTTAGGCTTATTACTTTGGATCCTTTATTGTTGGACATGTCGGTAATGAAGAGCCGAGTGGACCCCTTTTTCTTTATTAAGATATGTTGGATTAATGAAAGTAGTTGGCAATGTGAGGCCAATGCTACTCTTCCCTCTCCGATCGGGTCACCAAGGCTATATGGTCTCTCTTTTTTGAAACCTTTAAGCGCGTTGAGATGAAATTCAATTCCCGCGCGCAGAGGCAAGACTAGATTCCTGAGCTGGCACTTTCAACTTGTTTTCTATACCAAGTATGTGAGTAAAGTTCGCACAAGTAATAATAATCATGTATTTTAATGAGACCAAATAATTGGAAGCGATCAACTCATACATGGTACTATTAATGATTAGTAATTAGTGTCGAAATTTGACACCTTTTTATCCGAACGCTTTCGGTACTGCTTAAATGCTTTTGGAAGCATTTCCCACCAAGATCAAAGTCTTGATCAATTTTATTAAATAACACTTGCTCGAAAGATATTAAAAAAAAGACTATAATTACTCTCAAACATCGTAATATAACAAATCACAACACTATTAATAGCATGGAGTCAGCTTTTCCACAACATTTAAATGAACAACCCATCACAAGTGAAAAAGCATTACACATGGAGGGTGCATATAACAACTAGTGCGATTGCATCTAGGCTCCAGCAGTGTTACTCGCCTCATTATTATTTAACGAGTTAAATTAATGACACTGACAACCATGTAGTATTCGTAATGTATTGTTTGCCCAAAACAATTATATGCTAAATAAGGTATGTATGTCATGAGCTTGGTAATTTTTATTAGACAATGAATATTCAATCGTTTTTTATTAAGATCAAAGTCTCAAATAAACTCAATCGAATTATTGTTTGGTTAATCAAAGTATCATAAATATTAAACATCAATTAGTATGTTTTACTCTTATTAATCTAGAATAATAATAATCATGTTACATACTTGCTGCCGACTAAATCTATTCTGCAATGCACCCCCAAGTCAAGGCAATCCATGCAAATATTTTAATAGAAAAGCACAATATGCAACTTCTAGTTTCAACAAATTAGGAGTGTATTCATAGTATAAGATTTAAGCATCCTGATATTCTATACAGTTATTGATGCAAGACGATATCAATAATAATAATAATTAAGTGAAAACATACCCCCGAATCCGAATGATTTTATCAAGATCGAAGTCCTGATTAAATCTTGAATAATCATTATTTGGTTAGTTTTCACTTTTATTTATGTAACTATGCATATATTCCTTGTTTGCACAATGTAGATGAAATCATAAAATTAGACTGCAAATTGACTAACCTCAGCCACTTACCGAACCTGGAGTAGTCTTTTACCATTGGATCATTGATGAAGGGCCGAGTGGGCTCAATTGAGAATTGACATTGGGTGTTTTATACCAAGAGGGGCTCGGTTTCTAACACGTCAAGGTAAACTTTATGCTGAACTGCAACGTTCCGGAAGTCGTCAAATATTTCTCGGGATGAATTGTGTTGAGACCCACATATCCTCAGAAAGATCTATACGTCTATTTTACAGCAAAATTCGCGGTTCATGATTCCATGCTCTCTGGAGAGAGTTGTCTCTGTTTTAGCGTCTGGTGGTCAAGTTGGAAAATCCTCCGCGAATCACTTCCTTCAATGTTTCGGGGATCATAAAATATTCCACAGGTTGAACCAGATTGCGAACCTTATATTTCTGAAAAGGTCCAGATGTCTAGTTTCTGATGGTTTTTACGGCTCGCGATTTCGACTTCTGTAGAGGGAGATATGCCTGTTTTAGTGTTCGATGGTCAGATCAGAAATCTGTGCGCGATCTGGTTTCTTCAATATTACGGGAGCCACCAAATATTGCTCAGATTGAACTAGGATACGAACCATATATTTTCGGAAAGCCTTGGATGTCTAGTTTCCAATGGTTTTTACAGTTCGTGAATCCGACTTCTGTAGAGGGAGATATGCCCATTTTAGTGCGTATTGGTCAGCAATTCCGTGATTCTGGACAGCTCTCCTCTTTTCTTTTGTAAGCTGTCGAAATGCGAAAGCAATTCCTCGGACGGATTCTTGATACTTTGAAGCTCTGAGTATTGCTTTCACAATATTCTTCCTTTGGAATTGGTCACGGCTGTGGCTCCTGTTACGGGTTCTGTAGTTAATCCACTCCCTAGCACTTCCAATAGTTGTTTGTTGGGTGCTTCAAGTGTTGGATCTACATCAGAGTTCCTTCTGTGGTCTGTTCATGAGGGTTTCTCGAAGTTGAGTTCTCCACCCCCTTCTTCTAGCGCCAATTGTTGACGGTGATTTTTCGATAGTCAACCGGTCAACGATCTAGGTTGGTGAAACCTGAAGATAAACGTAATGAAAGTAGAAAAATAAAAGATGAGCAAGCATAACACATATTTTACGTGGTAAAACCCCAAGGCGGGGAAACATCCACGGTGCCGGTGACGGCGAGAAGTGATCCACTATGAATATAAGGATTACACACTCAATACTCGCTTTCTCTCAAATAATTGCTTATGATCATCCCCCCGATATAATGAATACATTGATGTATTTATAGGGTTTTATCTCGGGTTGCCCTAGTTTCTGTCGTATAAAAGGCGGACTCATTAATTAGAGTCTTTGTAGGATTCTTGTAGAGTAGATAAATTAGGACCCATTTCCTATTTGGTGTGTATCCTTCTAGAAGCTTACAGTTCTTTCTTGATTAGATTTCTCTAGTACTGGAGAGGAAATAGGGATATTTCCTTATTGGAATATTATCCTAAAATTCCGTATCTGTGCAGATCTCTTCTTGATATGGCCTATCTTGGTAAGGCTGTATTTCCCGTTTTTGGCTAAGTACTGATTTTTGGCCGAGCAGACTTGGCCGAGTAGAATCTTGTCCGAGCACACTTGGCTGAGTAGACTTCTAGCCGAGTGGAATGTTGGCCGAGTAGAATCTTGGCCGAGTGGAATCTTGGCCGAGTAGACTCTTGTCCGAGCACACTTGGCCGAGCACACTTGGCCGAGTAGACTTCTAGCCGAGTGGAATGTTGGCCGAGTAGAATCTTGTCTGAGCACACTTGGCCGAGCACACTTGGCCGAGTAGACTTCTAGCCGAGTGGAATGTTGGCCGAGTAGAATCTTGTCCGAGCACACTTGGCCGAGCAGACTTCTAGCCGAGTGAAATGTTGGCCGAGTAGAATCTTGTCTGAGCACACTTGGCCGAGCACACTTGGCCGAGTAGACTTCTAGCCGAGTGGAATGTTGGCCGAGTAGAATCTTGTCCGAGCACACTTGGCCGAGCACACTTGGCCGAGTAGACTTCTAGCCGAGTGGAATGTTGGCCGAGTAGACTTGGCTGATTGAAACCCTTGGCCGAACAGGTCTTTAGCCAACCATATTCCATCTACAGATGGCCCCTCATATGGTGATGTCATGCATTCATGTTGACCCTTTTGATAACGTGTCCCACATTTGACTTTTTATGACGTGGAATCACTATATTTCCGTATTACCCGCTATCTTTGCTGACGTGTCATGCTGACGAAAAACCCCTATAACAGATTTAAAATTAAATTTTTATTGCACAAGTAAAAATGACATATTATTTATTTACTCTATAAAAAATTGAACTTGAAAGATTTTCTACATGTTAACTACATTTTCTATTGCACAATAATAATAAAATTCAAAACTTTCACCATATAAACTTAAAAGATTAAAAAAATTACAAGAAAATATTAAATTTTCAACAAAGTTTAAGCATTGTCAAAGATTAAACAAAAGGAAAATGATCAATATCTCATACATAAAGGTAAAAAATTAAATGGAAAAAATTCAAAATTAAATAAATTATCTTCGAAGCATGAATATTATCATGTTCTTTGTCCATTTCACGATTAGGATGTCGCTCCTTGTAAACATCTTAAGTAGCAGTCTCTTCTTCATCATCACTTGGTTTTAACTGTTAAACAACAAATATCTTTCATGGTTTAGAGAATATATGGTCATTACACGGAGGGAGAAGTGATTAATGCACTTCTCTATAGAACAGGTTTACATGAATGCTATATGAAAGATCAGTTGGATCCAATAACATCTAAGGTTATGATTAGTAGACAATAATAGATTACAGACCTAAAGGAAGATGACTACTGTAGCACTGTTACCTCTGTCCCGAACCAAGTAGAGTGTCAATGTCAATGTTTTCCGATCACACCCACACACCTGGAAGCACTAATGCTATCACTTCTCAAAAGGGCACGGCACTTGCCATTGGTAGATCCATTCTGCATACCTGAGGCATTTCTGTGAGCAGACTTTGATTCCCCGAACCCCTGCAAACTTGGAGGGCTCAGAAGAGTTGCACGAACAACAGGAGTAGACGTACGCTTTTTGGCTAGATCAATTTGGTCAATAGCCTCATCTTCGGAATCAGATCCATTGATTCTTTCCGTGTGGAGAAGAAAGGGCAGCAACCAATATAATGAAAATGACATCACCAAATAAACTGCATAGAATTTTCATTCTTTTACAACTTTACCTAGGCAATGAGGTATACTTTCTTCGGAGCAGATAGACTCTCTCTCTTTTAAAAATTATACAAACCATTCTTCCAGTATGTGTAGAGCAAAGAAATAGCCTATCTGTAGAGAGCAAAGAATAAAGAATATAAAAAGGTTCAAGGGTTTTATTTTAATAAGGGTATTCTATATCAATAATAATAAATTAGGGATATATAGGTTATATATATATATTTTTAAAAGGTCTATTTTGAAAAGCTCCTATGTGATGTAGCTGGTTAATTAGAATATAATATTGTAGTGTGCTACCTTTTGGCATGTTGTCATTTGGGTATTTTTGTCATTTTAGTTTGTTTTTATACGTGTCCTTTTGTTTGCCTTTAGCTGGGGTACATATATACTCAAAAGGCTGACTCTCTGTTTTGGATAACTTTTAGACATATTGAAATGAAATAGCTCCCCATTTTGGTTGAGTATTTTTCTGTTCTCTATTTCTGCTGCATCAAAATTGGTATCAGAGCACTCGGTAACTTTGGGTAGCGATGGCGAATGATGACGACGGTGGACTCCCGGCCGGTGGTGGAAATCACAGCTTGGAGGAATTACGAATTTCTCATACAATCTTAGAGCGAAAGGTTGACTCAATCTCAAATGATTTGTGTCGAACTATTGACACTGAGAGTTGTGACAGAGAATCTCAGAATTCGGGAAAACAGAGCCCACCTGTTCGTCGTGCTCATGTTTCTCCGATGGGTGTGCATGGTCAGAGGAGAGCCCGACGACATGTGCAACCAGCTCCGCCTGAGTTTTCTGAGTCCGATGAAGGAGGAATCCCAAATCGGAGGCATTACAATGAAGATTCACATACTGATAATGATGTTGAGGAGTGGGTAATGGGGGAACCCCGAGTTGCTCATCATCGAGGTTACAATCAGATGAAGATTGGCGTGGGAATCGTGGTTCTCAAGATTATCATATCAAGATTGATATTCCGTATTTTCACGGCCAACTGAATCTTGAAGAATTTCTAGACTGGATGCAAATTGTTGACTACTTCTTTGAGTATATGGATGTACCTAAAGATAAACAAGTTACTCTTGTTCAATACAAATTGAGGGGTGGTGCTTCGGCTTGGTGGGAACAGACTCAGATTCTGCGTCGCCGAGAAGGGAAGGGAAGAGTTCGTACATGGCACTAAATGAAACAGCTTTTGCAAGCTAGGTATCTACCAATCAATTATGAACAAGTACTCTTTAAACAATATCAGAATTGTAAGCAGCGAAACCGTAGTGTAGATGAATATGCTGAGGAATTTTATAGATTAAGTGCTTGTTAGGATTATGCTCAATAGCAAGAGTGTAATATTGTTTTTGACAATCTTTTCATATTAATAAAGTGATTTCTGATTTAAACAAATCTTATAGCATTTATAGATTGAATATTATAATTGTCAAAAGTAAATAATCATAAGGTCAAAAGACTATGAGAAAAGAAGAATTGTTCGTACATCTGGATATGTATGAGGTAGACACAATTCTTTAGTTAGTCTTGAATAATGTTCACAACTTAAGTTAAAGGTTAAGCACCTTTATCTTGTTAAAGTTGTAGAATTCTTTTACTAGCATTTGAGTGGGATCAAATGTGTTATGATGAGTCTAAAATCATCGAAGGGTCTTCAAGTAAAAGAATCTAGTGCACTGGGTGCATTGAACTGGATTACAATGAAATACTTTATCTAGAACCGTCAATAAATAATAGTCTTTTCATTATCAGGACAATCGGAGAGTCTATCTTAATCCTGAGATAAATGATGGACTTATGGTTGCAAGTGGTATCATTTGAGTTATCAATGAGTACGATTATATAGCATAGTCTATCCTCGATAGTTTGGTAATATTTATTTGTTAATCGATAGAGGACTTCATTTATAGATATGGACATCGTGGCTCCATTTTTTAAATGAGAGTAGAATATCATCATATGGATGTTTTGAGGTATTGGATATTGAATCTTAACGTTAAGTTTTCGATAGAGTCTATTGAAACATGGCTTCTGGACAAGTCAAAATATCCAAGTTCAAAATGTGGTCATATGAGTAAATATGGTAACTTGGAGAGCTATAGGCAGTCTATGAGCTCTTGGCGATTACTGATATTCTTCACGAGGATTCACTATCTCCTATAAGATTGTCTAGGTTATGAATGAGAATCATTTACTTATTCCATCTTTATTTAAGAGTGCAATTTTAGTTCTTTAGTGGAATGAACTAAAATTAATAGATTGAACCTAAGTGAATCATTTATTGATTGTGATTAGGTTATGTCTATTGGAGCTTAAATTTAGATAGGCCCGCTAAGATCCCCAATCCACACGGACTTGCACGAATCACTTGATATATTCTACCGGACTAATTTATGGGTCCATCTAGAATTGTATTAAGGCATGTGGACTTGTTTCTTTTAGTAAGAATGTGCCTAGTTCACATGTGGGCCTAGTTCACATGTGGGCCTTTTGTTAAGGTCCAATGGATTTAATAAAATAGAAAAACAATATATAGATATATTAATATATATGGCATATGGCCGAGATATATATAATATTATATTGTTTTATTTTTATTAATTGATTAAATGGAAATTAATTAATTGATTGATTGATTATTTAATTAAAAATCAAAATCTTTTTCTAACTAGGAAATATGTTTCTTAGTAGTATACTATTGTGGTAGTATAATAAATATTAAAGACTTTATTTGGTAAGTAGATAAATAAAGGGAATTTATTTATCTAGTCAAATTAGGAAGTTTTTGATATAGTCACAAATACACTAAAGAGTTGGATTAGGGTTTGGAATTCTAAGAAAATCTACCTAGGGTTAGGATTTAAGTCAAAAGACACAAATCCTACATGGTAAAGGATTTCGGCCACAATATATGGCACATGGCCGAGATATATATGTGGCAATTTTGGCCGGACTATATATATATTCATATAAAGCATGCATAATTGGGGATATATATATATATATATATATATTAATAGGCGTGCAGATTTTATGAAACACACACACATATATATATATATATATATATATTTTAATAGGATGCAGAATTTGTGCATAAGATATATATTTTAATAGGCATGCAGAATTTATACATATATTATTTATACACTATAGATATATGTGTAAAGATAATTCGGTGCATCCACATTATATATATTTTAATGTAAAGAGAATTCGGAGTATCATATTTTTTTTGGGCAAGAGGAATTTGATTAATCCTAATGTCTTGGCCTTGAGAGTTTTTTTCTTTTGCTAGAGAAAAAAAGAATCCAACTCTTAGACTAGTGTGATTTTCGGCCAAGAGGAATAGAGAGAAAAGTTTGTTCTTATTTCGATAGTGCACTAGTTACTTTTACATCAAAAGGTTTTGTGTACAATTTCGAATAAGGTTCACGCGAGTTTCGATCTAAAGATTGTGAGTTCAAAAGTGACCGGAACATTCTTTGTTGTCTCTTGGAACTTGTTGTGACTAACGAAAAAGAAAAAGTTTTGTTAATCCATCCTCAGGTACACAATTCAAAGAGAAGGGAGACCACACTCCTAAGTGATTCACGTTCATGATTGGATT
Source organism: Acer saccharum (assembly GCA_030490815.1). NCBI lineage: Eukaryota > Viridiplantae > Streptophyta > Magnoliopsida > Sapindales > Sapindaceae > Acer > Acer saccharum. Next base: position 10,481,915 of record CM059869.1, read on the forward strand.
GGAAGATCTTGCGGATTACCATCGACGCAATGTCAATTGGACCACGCGACAAAGGTATGATATCTTTAGTATTATATGTTAATTAATTGTGGAAATTGCCAAAACTGACCCATATAGTTATAGGATTTTCTTTTTTAACCACATCCATACTTTTAATTGTTTTTAACCAACTTTTTGAGCAATTACTGGAATGCCCCCATATAAAAACCCCCCTCAAAACACTCTCTCTCTCTTTTCTCTCTTTTCAGTCTCTCTCCTCTCCTCTCCTCTCTCTCACCGATCTCTCTCTCTCCCTCAAAGCACCGCCGGCGTGGCCGTGCAGCGTCGCCGAGGGCCGACGAAGGCGTCGCACGTCGCCGGCGACCTTCTAGGCTGCACGACAGCGTCGTCGTCGCAGCTGGCCGTCGTGGTCATGCTCCTTCGCGAACGAAGCTGGCCGTCGTCGTTGTGCCCCGTCGTCGTCGTGCAGCGCCGTCACCGTGCAGGTGGGCCGGCGTCGTCGCTGCTGCCGTCGTTGATGCTGTCGCCGGCGAAGAGACCTGCAATTAAAACAAAAACCCTAAACCTAATTTGAATTTGGGGAAGAAGAAGAGGAAGAAGAAAGAGGAAAAAAAAAAATAAAAAAACTTATCCTAATTTCAATTTAGTCCAGATTTCAAGTTTTAATATTTCTATTTTAGGCATGATTTCAAGTTTTAATATTTCCAGTTAGGCATGATTTCAAGTTTGTGTATTTCAATTTAGTCGTGATTTCAAGTTTGTTTCGAGGTTTAAAGAATACTATTTTCAGGGGTACTCTGGTAATTCATGGTACTAAAATGAATTTTTTTTAAAAAAGTGGTTATTAAACAATTAAAAATTCAAAAGTGGTTAAAAACAAAAGTATGATAAGTGTTATGGTTACAAATGAATTTCTCTCAATTAATTAGAGGGTTAAGGTTTAAATTATGGAAAAATTTTAAACTATACTAAAACTGATTTTAGTCTCGCTTTCGCTGCGTGCACGTATTTTTCCCTACAGTGCTTGAAATAACCTGGAAGAAAATGAATTGCAATTAGTTTTTCGATTTATTGGAGGATTAAAAGAAGTTATTCAAGAGAGGTTGGAAATGAAATCTATTTGGAATTTGATGGAAGCTGTTAACCTGGCTACTAGATTTGAACAACAACTTCTTCGTAGTGCCAATCGGAATTCTTCTTTCTGGCTATCTCGGGGTGGATCTAGTTCAGTTGCTAACCGTGTGACTCCCTCAAAATCAGCTGAGAGCTCTTTTCAAGCCCAAAAAGAACATGTTGTTAAGCATTTAACAATAGATAAAATAGGGAAACAAACTCAAGCCCCTCCACCACCCAGAAATAATTCGTATGCGAAACCCTTTCCTCAACATTGTTATCGTTGTCACCAGCCCGGGCATCGATCAAACGAGTGTCCTACTCGTCGTACAGTCAATTTGATCGAAGGTAATGATGATGGGACCTTCGATCAAGAGGATGATATGAGGAATGATGAATTCGATGGGGCAGAATTTGTTCAAGGAGATGATGGAGAGCAACTTGTGTGTATTTTACAGAAGATCTTATTGTCTAAACAGGAAAATAACTCTCAGCGTAATAGTATTTTCCGCACTCGCTGCACAATTAATCGGAAGGTTTGTGATCGGAGGTGACACTCTACCGCTGAGTTATATCCCTTCCCTGCCCCCACCAAGAAATAGAACTGACTAATCCTAAGGCAAAGGGTCAAGAAACTTAATGCCACTATTCTTGAACAACTTGGAACCGGGCCTTCCTTTCGCACTATTACGGATATGAAATGAATGGAATGGGAAAAATTGGATTCAATTGTCAACTGCTCCTAGAAATAGGATTGACTACGGATTCGAACCATAGCACATGCTTTCATAAAACCGTACGATTCTCCCAATCGAGGGGGTGCTCTTGGCCCAGTGAATATCGCTTATTCTGGTGTTTATCGGTGGTGGTATACAATCGGTTTACGTACTAATGAAGACCTTTATACTGGAGCTCTTTTTCTATTATTTCTTTCTGCCATATCCTTAATAGCGGGTTGGTTACACCTACAACCGAAATGGAAACCTAGCGTTTCGTGGTTCAAAAATGCGGAATCTCGTCTTAATCAGCATTTGTCAGGACTGTTCGGAGTAAGTTCCTTGGCTTGGACAGGGCATTTAGTCCATGTCACTATTCCTGCATCCAGGGGAGAATATGTTCGATGGAATAATTTCTTAGATGTATTACCACATCCCTAAGGGTTAGGCCCGCTTTTTACAGGTCAGTGGAATCTTTATGCTCAAAACCCTGATTCAAGTAGTCATTTATTTGGTACCTCCCAAGGATCAGGAACTGCCATTCTAACCCTTCTCAGAGGATTCCATCCACAAACGCAAAGTTTATGGCTGACCGATATTGCACACCATCATCTAGCTATTGCATTTATTTTTCTCATTGCTGGTCATATGTATAGAACAAATTTTGGGATTGGGCACAGTATAAAAGATCTTTTAGAAGCCCATATTCCTCCGGGAGGGCGATTGGGGCGCGGCCATAAGGGTCTTTATGACACAATCAATAATTCGCTTCATTTTCAATTAGGCCTTGCTCTAGCCTCTTTAGGGGTTATTACTTCCTTGGTAGCTCAACACATGTACTCTTTACCTGCTTATGCATTCATAGCACAAGACTTTACTACTCAAGCTGCGTTATATACTCATCACTAATACATCGCAGGATTCATCATGACAGGAGCTTTTGCTCATGGAGCTATTTTTTTTATTAGAGATTACAATCCGGAACAGAATGAGGAAAATGTATTGGCAAGAATGTTAGACCATAAAGAAGCTTTTTTTTTTTTTAAAAAGGCAAGCAAACAAACTATATTGAAAGGCACCAAGCCAGGAAACAAGCCACACAAAAGAACAACAAAACAGGGGAACCAACCCCAAAACCACATGCCCAAGAAACCAAAAAGAAGGAAAACGAGCCAAACCAACACCGCAACCAGCACACACCAGCACACCACTCCGACGCCAGCAGCACAGACCAAACCACCAGGGCACAGACCAAACAAAGAACTGCGATAAGGGGTACCAGAGACCGACCCCCTGTCGCCGAGCTTTGACAGCAGAACCCACACCGAGCAAAGAGAAACGAAGCTAGACACTCCATCGCATCACCTCACCCCCAGCAGCTCCCTTTTTAGCAAGGTTATCAGCGAACTGATTAGACACACGCGGGCAGAAGACCACTGAAGCTAGACCAAAAAGATCCAAAAAATCACATATAAACTGAATATTCTGGGCATGCCTATCACCACCCAAACCCCTATTCTTCACCCAGTCCACAACCGTTTTACAATCACTGGCTATAATGATGCTCCTCCTAGCCATATCGAGTCTCGAACCCAGAACCTCACAAGCCTTCGCAATTGCAAGAATCTCAGCTGTTGTTGCATCTTGGACACCCACAAAAGAATAGAAAAGACACAAAACTTTACCGCGATGATCCCGTAGAACCCCCCCTATCCCAGCATTTCCACTCGATCCCCCCGCAGAGCCGTCAACATTAAACAAAAGACTATTTGTATCAGGTGGTCTCCATTTCTCCAACCTGTCAGGATTCTTTTTAGGAGCCTCCGAACAACGATCAACAATATTCAGCAGAATTAGCGTAATGGGGTCCGAAGAACCTTTCCCAAAATGTTTAAACCACCACCCGACTCTGAATTTCACTAAATCCTCCACCCTGGTACTGTCAGCTTGAATATTCTTGAAGACCAAATTATTACGCATCTCCCAAACCGACCAAACCACCGCAAAAAACAACGAATTCCAAGCTCTGGAATTTTGCTTCCGAAAACAAAGATACTGCCACTCCTTCCACCACTCAATCAGGGAGGAAGGCACGCAGAAGTTACAACCCCACCAACTGGTGCATTTATGCCACACCTTCCATGTCCATTTACACAACAAAAAAAGATGATCGCTAGACTCTTCCTCTTCTTGACACAACGCACAAACAGAGTTAGAGGAAGAGAGCATTCCAAATTTAAACAACATCTCCTTCACCACAATCCTCCCATGAAGCAGCTGCCACACAAACATTTCAATCTTAGGAGGACACAACCCCAGCCAAACATCCTTAAACATCGTCCCTTCCTGATTACGACCTTCCTCCAAAATCCTACGAAAGGATTTAACCGTAAACTTCCCTGAGGAATCGTGAGTCCAACTAAGAGAGTCCTCAACCGAATCCATAATTTTGATTGACCTTAGACACTCAACAAAATTATTCCACTGGCTGATCTCCCAATCAAAAAGATTTCTTCTTAAAGCAACCTCCCATTTCCACTCCAAGCCTTCTCTCCTCCCAAACTCTCTGACTGTCCCCTTTTTATCTCTGGCAAGGACAAAAATTCTTGGAAATGCTTCCTGGAGGGGAGACCCCTCAACCAAAATATCAGACCAAAGTCTTGCCTTATCTCCTTTCCCAACTCCTACTCTCAAACCCTCCTTCAAAATAAGAGCCGAAAAAGCACCTACTTTAAACAAATTAGCGACAGATTTAACAAACCCCGAGCTGTTAGCACCGCTCACCCAATCCCATCTAAGCTTGTCTTCCTGGATGCCGTATTTCACACAAACAACCCTCTTCCATAACGACTCGGATTCCACCCCAAACCTCCACACCCATTTAGCTAACAAAGCTTTGTTTTTGCAGACCATGGATCCAATACCTAACCCCCCTTCCTTCTTGCTCTTCCGTAAAATTTCCCACTTAACTGGATGCAATTTTCTTTTACTAATACCATCTCCCCAGAAGAAGTCCCTTTGGATTCTTTCAATTTTGTTAGCAATGGACAATGGCATCCTAAAAACCGACATCATATAAACCGGAAGGCTGGACAAAACAGATTTTATAAGTACCAAGCGCCCCCCTTTATTAAGAAAAACTTTCTTCCAAGGCGCTAGACGGAGCTCCACCCTTCTAACCAATTCCGCCCAAAACAGCTTCGAGCTCGGTCTTCCCCCAAGCTGAATTCCCAGGTACTGAAGGGGCAAAGAAGCCTCTTTGCACCGAAAAATATTAGCCCAGTCAACCTGAAGATTATCTCCTTTACCCACTTTGACTATACTTGTTTTTCGAAAATTCAAACGCAACCCCGAAATAAGTTCGTAACACCTTAAAACCCTCCTCGCATTACCAAGATACTGCACCTTGGGCTGAAGAAAGAGAATGGTGTCGTCCGCGAATTGAAGGTGAGAGATTTGCACCGCCCCTTCCCCTAGAGTGGCCCCTTTAACCAAATTCAACTCTGAAGCTTTTCTAAACAGGGCATTCAATCCTTCCGCCGCCACAATAAACAAGAACGGAGAAAGAGGGTCACCCTGACGTAGACCCTTTTCCATACCAAACTCAAAAGTAGGCTTCCCATTAACAAGAACCGAAAGCCTAGGAGTCGAAATCAACATTCAACCCACCTTCTCCATTTTACTCCAAACCCCATCTCCTTAAGCATATCGTCAAGGAAAGAGTGATCCAAGGTATCATAGGCCTTCTCAAAGTCTAATTTCACCAGGAGACCACCTTTTCCTTTCCCCTTCCTCCACTCATGAATTATTTCATCCGCTATCACAAAACTGTCAAGAATTTGCCTATTCCTAACAAAAGCCATTTGTGACTCCCCTATCACAGAATTAATAACCCTCTTGATACGATTCGCAAGCATCTTTGCAAGAATTTTATAAAAACACCCTACCAAACTAATAGGTCTGAAATCCGCTACCACCTCCGGCTTATCACATTTGGGAATCAAAGCAATAAAAGTCCTATTAATATCTCTCACCACAGCTCCATCACTATGGAACTCCTCAAGAAACTTCAAAAAATCTTCCTCGATGACGTCCCAATGAGCCTTCACAAAACTCATATTAAAACCGTCCGGACCCGGCGCCTTATTCCCATCACAACTAGCTAAGGCATCCTTAACTTCACACAAACTGAATTTTTCTTCCAACCATTCCCTGTCCCTACCCGAAATTTTTTTGAGCAAATTGCCACCAATCTTCGGTCTTTGCCACATAACAGTCCTAAACTGCTTTTGAAAGTGATCTGCCACTCTATTACTGATTTCTTCCCTATCTGAAACACACCCATCCTCAAAAACTAATTTGTCTATGAAATTTCTTCTGCGACGACTACTCGCAACACAATGAAAATACCTAGTATTTCTGTCCCCATTTAACAACCACTTGACCCTCAATTTCTGAAGCCATTCTAGTTCCTCAGACCTAAGCGCTTTCCAAAAATCAGCCAAGGTTTTCATCCTAACCTGACGAAGATTCTCCGTCCATCCACTAGCAGCGGCTGTGTCATCAATAATCCCCAACTGTCTTTCCAAAGACTTAGTCTTAGACTTGCCTTGCTCACAACCCACCGCCCACCTTTTTATAAAGGCTTTGGAAGCTTTTAATTTGTGTTGTAACACAAAGCTACTCGACCCCACCACCTTGTTGACAACCCAACCTCTCTTAACTTCTGTCATTAAATTCTTGTCTTCAAGCCAAATATTATGAAAATGGAACGGAGCTGGCCCCCATATGTCCTCACAATTACCCAAAGAAATTGCACTATGATCAGAGATCGTCCTAGAATAACCAGTCTGAACCAAATTATTAAACCAAGATAGAATAACAGGAGAGACAAGAAAGCGGTCTAACCTTGCCCACACACCCTCGGACCTGTTATTAGACCAAGTGAACGCAGTCCCTCTCATCGGAATAACCTTCACCTTAGCTTGGAGGATGAAATGAAGGAAATTCCTGGCCGACCATTTGTCGAAGATACTACCTTTTCTCTCAGAGTCATTAAGAACCGTGTTGAAATCTCCCCCAAGGCACCACGGATGCGCAAAGTCCTGCTGAATACTAAGAAGGAAACCCCATAATTTCTTCCTATCCGCTTCAACATTCGGAGCATACACATTACACACAACCAACTCTTTACCTAACTTAATCAGCTTCCCAATCAAAACAATACACCATTGGTTGGAAACACAATGCGAGACCGAAAAAAGCTACTCGTTCCATAAGGTCATCAACCCACCAGCTGATCCGATAGACTCCACCCCCACACCTCTCGTCAAAAGATTCCCCCCAATACTTCTAATAAGGCTGTTATCAAAGACATCCCTTTTCGTTTCCTGAATAAACAGAATAGCAGGGTTGATATCCAACACCACCTTCTTAACCTTCCTTCTCTTCACCTCCTGACCAAGCCCTCTAACATTCCAAGAAAACATTAACATCAAAACACTAGAATCCCCAAGAAACTGACTCAAGCAGAGACAAACATTACTCATTTAATCTATCCTCATCCTCCTGCTCCCTCGAACTCAAATAAAGCATGACTTCTGCTTCCCTTCCGTTAAAGTCTATTCCTAACGCTACTCCTGTATCAATCACCTTCCTCACTTTCGCCTCCAAATCCCATCTACGATTGTTACCATTCCCCTCTCCACCCTCTGTAGTACCATGACAGGTTTTGGTCTTAAAATCAATCCCAAGTTCTGCACCTTTTTCATAAACTTTTGTAATCTCCTCATCAAGATTCCATATAACCTCTTTACATATCCCATTTAAGTTGGGCCAGCCTGTTTCTGGGGTTCCATACTTTGGGACTTTATGTTCATAATGATGTCATGCTTGCTTTTGGTACTTTGGAGAAACAAATCTTGATCGAACCGATATTTGCCCAATGGATACAATCCGCTCATGGTAAAACTTCATATGGATTCAACATACTTTTATCTTCAACGAATGGCCCAGCATTCAATGCGGGTCAAAGCATATGGTTGCCTAGCTGGTTAACTACTATTAATGAGAATAGTAATTCACTATTCTTAACAATAGGTCCTGGAGACTTCTTGGTTCATCATGCTATTGCTCTAGGTTTACATACAACTACATTGATCTTAGTAAAGGGTGCTTTAGATGCACGCGGTTCCAAGTTAATGCCAGATAAAAAGGATTTCGGTTATAGTTTTCCTTGCGACGGTCCGGGACGAGGCGGTACTTGTGATATTTCGGCTTGGGATGCATTTTATTTGGCAGTTTTCTGGATGTTAAATACCATTGGATGGGTTACTTTTTATTGGCATTGGAAGCACATCACCTTATGGCAGGGTAACGTTTCACAGTTTAATGAATCGTCCACTTATTTGATGGGATGGTTAAGAGATTATCTATGGTTAAACTCTTCACAACTTATTAATGGGTATAACCCGTTTGGTATGAATAGTTTATTAGTCTGGGTGTGGATGTTCTTATTTGGACATCTTGTTTGGGCTACTGGATTTATGTTCTTAATTTCCTGGCGCGGGTATTGGCAGGAATTGATTGAAACTTTAGCATGGGCTCACGAACGCACACCTTTGGCAAATTTGATTCGATGGAGAGATAAACCAGTGGCCCTTTCTATTATGCAAGCAAGATTGGTTGGATTAGCTCACTTTTCTGTAGGTTATATATTCACTTATGCCGCTTTCTTGATTGCCTCTACGTCGGGTAAATTTGGTTAATTCTTTCTTCTTTTTGTCTTGTATCTGCGCCATCGAAAGGGATATGCCTTCTTATATTTCTACAGCTCTATTTCTACATCTAGGATCCGACTTGTATCATTGATAATAATAGAAACTGAACCGTTATGGCAAAGAAAAGTTTGATTCATAGGGAGAAGAAAAGGCAACAATTAGAACAAAAATATCATTTGATTCGGCGATCCTCAAAAAAGAAATAAACAAAGCTCCGTTGTTGAGTGAAAAATGGAAAATTCATGGAAAGTTACAATTCCCACCGCGTAATAGTGCACCTATGCGTCTTCATCGACGTTGTTTTTCGACCGGAAAACCGAGAGCTAACTATTGAGACTTTGGACTATCCGGACACATACTTCGTGAAATGGTTCACGCATGTTTGTTGCCAGGGGCAACAAGATCAAGTTGGTAAGGATTAAAATATCCCTTCATTTTTCTATTTTTCTCTATGATCATAGATCATAGAGGAGCCCATTTACCATTCTATATAAATAGGCTATTCTATTTGTACAGATATGGAAGAGGGGCACATTCAATCCTCGGTTGTTCATTAGTTCCCAGTTCTTTTCTTCATCGCGGGGTAGAGCAGTTTGGTAGCTCGCAAGGCTCATAACCTTGAGGTCATGGGTTCAAATCCCCGTCTCCACAACATTTTCAATTTTTTTTAACAAAAAAAATTAGGTTTTATTTTGTTAACTAGTAATTAATTAACACTTTTCTTTTTCTGTTGGGTTGGAAAGATAGAACCACTATACTATCACGGTTAACTATAATGATTCTTTTATCTTATTAAATAAAATACTTTATCCTGGGCGGATAGCGAGAATTGAACCCGTGCCTTCTCCTTGGCAAAGAGAAATTTTACCATTCGACTATATCCGCATTTTTTTTGGTAAAATGCCCAGATAATGTTTATCCAAAGTTAGGCCAGATACTCTCTTCGGGGGGATTCCATCAAATTCCACCATCCAACCCAACCAATTAAAACAATTCAAAACCAATTTTATTTAATAAAAGCGAATAGCAAATTCAAATTCAATATTATTAAATATTGAAATAAGAATTTAAATTAATTAATTATAATTATTGATTTTTTTTGAATATCTTATTTCTATTCTATTTTATTTCTATTAAATCTATTAAAAATTATAGAATAGATTTCTTATTTGATTTCTATTTAATATATATCAAATTTCTTTAAAATTCAAATTTATATTCGAATTCTATTCTATTAGAATTCTATTATTTCGATTCTATTATTTAGATTAATATAAATATTATTATTATTATTATTTTTCATTCAAGTTCCAGAAGTTGGACCCCTCTCTATAATTTTTTCTTTTTCGGGTTGTGAGACGGATTCAAATTGACTATAAGTCTCCAAAATGCAAATAAAGTAAAAGAAAAAATTATAGGGAAGGGCCGGTTTATTGTTGGATCTGGAATGAATAGATTCAAGAGATGAGAGAATTAAGGATACCCACCAGAAAGACTAATCCAATCCATAATGATGTACCAGAAAATACAACATTTTTGTTACTCGACCAACCATCAGGAGAAGCAAATACAACGGGTACACTAATCAGTAAGATGGATGAAGTAACAATTAATGCAAAAACAGCCAATTGGAAAGCAATAGTCATGTTTCTAATCCTCCAAGCTAGCCCCAAAAATAACTATACCATTTGATCCCTCTATCAGCCAAAAATTTGAATAAAATGCATCATAGAAGGATTTTACTAACATGAATCTATTAATTCTATATAACGTATATACAACTTTTTAGCACTTTTTTATTTGGACATGGAGTCGAGAGTACCTTTTTTTGACTTAAAAAATGGAAGTGCTGGATCATGCATCCATCTATCTTCTAGATAATACGAATAGATAGATTGACCTAGAGATTCACACCTCATATCTTTCTATACATAGTGATGGTATCCACTCATATGGCCTTGTTCTATTCTGTAAAAGTAAAATAGAAATTGTCTTTCAGAGAGATGGCCGAGTGGTTGATAGCTCCGGTCTTGAAAACCGGTATAGTTCGGAACAAAGAACTATCGAGGGTTTGAATCCCTCTCTCTCCTTTTGCTCGGGGAATCTATTTTTTCTTTATTTATTTTGGTTTTGCCTGACTTTTTCGTCTCATAAAGGAGAATGACTCGGCTAGGTAGGCTAGCCAAGCCAGAAAAAATAGAAAATCGATTCGATATAAATGAGTTGAAAAGAAAGTAAAAAGGAGTCCTTTTTAAGTATGACCCACTTCCCTCAATATGTATGGTGAAATCAAATCAATTCCTATTTTAAGCATAAGCATTGGATCCCCTGTCTCAGTTAAGAGGAGTCATGGAAAGAACAGGTTCAAAATCGTGATCAATTCCTTTTTCAAATCCGGCTGCAGCTGCACGAGCCCTTCCCGCATGCCATAAATGACCTACAAATAGGAAGAATCCTAGAACAAAATGAGACGTAGCTAACCAACTTCGCGGAGAGACGTAATTAACTGCATTGATCTCAGTAGCTACACCACCCATAGAATTTACAGAACCTAAAGGGGCATGAGTCATATATTCCGCCGAATGTCGTTCTTGCCAAGGCTGTATGTCTTTTTTCAACCTACTCAAGTCTAAACCGTTGGGACCCCTTAGAGGTTCTAACAATGGAGCACGCAGATCCCAAAAGAACATAGTTTCTCCTCCAAAAATGACTTCTCCAGTTGGAGAGCACATTAGATATTTACCTAAACCAGTAGGTCCTTGAGCGGATCCGACGTTAGCCCCAAGACGTTGGTCTCTAACTAGAAAAGTAAATGCTTGAGCTTGAGAAGCTTCTGGTCCAGTGGGTCCATAAAACTCACTAGGATAAGCAGTATTATTGAACTAGACAAAGCAGCAAGCAATGAAACCAAAAACGGATAAAGCACATAAACTATAAGACAAGTAAGCCTCCCCAGATCATACAAGTGCACGACGAGCCCATCCAAAGGTTTGGTTAAGATATGCCAATGTGTATCATCTTACAAGAATAGAGTATGGGGTAGATCAACCGGAAGAAGTATGCATAAAAGTATTTGCTCCAAGGAATAATCCTAAAATTCCGTCCATTTTCTGGGTTTGGAAAAGTTAGAATTTTCAAGAATGAAAATCTTATGATATGTTAGGAATCTTTTATGATAATCATCCACGGCTTAAGCGTATCTTAATGCCTGAAAGTTGGATAGGATGGCCCTTACGTAAGGATTATATTGCCCCCAATTTTTATGAAATACAAGATGCTCATTGAATTATAAGAAACTAATCTTCATTTTTACAACTCCCGATATTCAAGAAATATTTGTACGTTCTTTTCTAGATCAAAGAGAGGAATTGAAGTCGCATTCGTATTATTATTATGAATGTGCTAAATCAATTAAATAGGAAAAAAAAAAAGACAATACAATTACAATTACAATTTTGAGATTTTCAAAATTGTAAGATGCTTGTTTTGGATGAGCCAAGCCAATAGGATGAACTAAAAAAAGAGTTTGGCATCATGAACTTTGTATCGCGCACATCGCTTAGATGGGCTCTAGAGGGTCACATAGGAGGGAAGGAAGAAACAGAAAAAAGAAAATAAAATACAAAATGAAAAGGGATCGAATTCTAATTCGTACTGTATCGGAGATGAATTTAGGCTATTCCCACCCTTCATTCAACTTCCTAGACTAGACTTTTGCTTGGGTCTTTCAACCAACCAATTTAACCCTTTCGAATATGTATGGTGTATTAACATTCTTTTTGAACAGGCGGAGACATAGTATGAACAAATCAAAAAGAAGAGGAAAAAGAATCTAATTAATTCTTTTATTAGATATACATTTTTTTATATACTCTTTCACTCATTTATATACTCTTTACTCATCTATAAAAGGGAAGAGGGAGGGGGGGGGGGGGGGGGGGGGGGGGCGCGGTTTGTGTTCCATTTCTGATGCAGCCGTCAAAGACAATATGGCAAACTAAGGTTTGGATTTCATGGAGTGGAGGAATCGACTCAAAGACGAAGGGTGCGAAAAGAAGAATGCAAAAACTCGGAATGGTTTTAACTGTCAGAATGGGCAAATTTCGGGGGCCTTTTCAGAGGGCAAACGAATTCCAAATTAACATTATAATATGTTTCCGGAAAGCCCAAGACGAGCCCTACATATGTTATGAAGACTTCGTCCTCCGTAACAGATCACAACAGGCCCAAATTTGGCCATTTAGATTATTGCGCGAAGACTTGAGCTGGACAACAGCTGGACACTGTGAGCTGGACGAGATGATCAGGTCTAAACTTCGTGGACCTCTACAGAGGGCATATGGGATCGGATCGTCTATTATAATATGTTTCCGGAAAGCCCAAGACGAGCCCTACAAATGTTATGAAGACTCTATCTTCTATAACGGGCTCCAGCATGTCCGAATTTGGCTGTTAAGTTTCGTGCGCGGCAAGACAATTGTTGCTTTAATTATTATTTCCAATTATCGTCATGATTTGATACGTTTATTTTATTTCCTTTTAGTTTATATGTAATTAGGTTATTAATTATTTCCCTTTTAGAAAGGTTTTTAATGTTTTAGAATTCTTTTGATTTTAGGAGATTTGATATCTTTTCCATTTAGGATTCTTTTCCATTTGTTTAGGATTTTCTTGTTAGTCAAGTTTTGCAATTCTATTTAAGTAGATTGTATTAGGGTTTGAAGGACAGCTTTTGATTAATAAAAAATACCAGAGAATTGTTTCTCAATTTCCAGTTACTATTCGTAATTGAAGCCTTTTAACAATCCTTCGTGCGCGAAGTTGAATGTTATCAGTAGCCTGATATCTGGCATCCGTGCGCGGATCAACAGATATTAGTAGGTTGTCTCTTATTTTGTTTTGCAGGTTTTTCTCGTAAGCTTCCGCTACATCAGTTGGTATCAGAGCCAGGTTCGTTCGGGACATTATCATGCCACCGAGAAGACGTCCAAACCAGGTTCCCGTAGAAGAAGCCATCGAATGTGACCGCATGGCACGATTGGGGCAACAGGTTTCGCGATTAACTGAGCAAATTGCTATGTTAATGGCCAACCAAAAAACCTTCCGTCCCCTAGACTCAAGTTCGGATGGAGACAAGGAAAGAAGTAATGAAGACTTGGTTCCGCAGCCACGTCGAAGAGCTCGAGCGTGTGAAGATAGCCAGCGGTGGAAGTTGGGTATGCAGACAAAGATTTCGAAATTTCATGGAGACCTTTCACCTGAAGAATTCCTTGATTGGCTAAGAGATGTGGAGGAGATCTTGGAGTTTAAAAAGGTGCCGACGAATGCAAGGGTAGCCTTGGTGGCAACTCGGCTTCGAGGACGGGCAGCTGCATGGTGGCAGCAACTGAAGCTCTCACGGACTCGAATGGGAAAACCAAAAATCACGGATTGGGAGAAGATGACTCAGAAATTGCGCGCTCAATTTTTGCCCCTCAATTTTCAGAAATTAAGCTATTGCGGTGGCCGTCGTTCACAAATCGTTGATGTGGTAAAACTCTTTGACCCAGGTACTGTATCTGAAGCCCACCGAAGAGCCTTGCAAGTGGAGAAGATTGTCACACATAGGGGAAGAGCTCCACGTCCGACCACCAATCAGTTCCAGCCGAGAACAGTGGCAGGAGGGGTGCGGTGTTTCAATTGTGGAGAAGTAGGACACCGTCAAACGGAGTGCCGAAAGATGGGAAAAAAACCAGTCTTTTTCAATGAGACGGATGACAGTGGAGAAGGAGATGCAGTGATTGGAGAAGAGGCACAATTTGATGAAGAAGATGTAGAAGCAAACATTGGAGTTGAACCCATATTTGATGAAGAGGAAAGTGATGAGGAGGAATCCGAACCTTCGTTATTCTATGATGAGACATGTCTATCAAAGGAAGTTTTGCTGATCTTGATCTACCACCAGTCTTTGATGAAGAGGTATTTGACAAGGAGTCCATGATTGTTGATCTTGATCTACCACCAGTCTTTGATGAAGAGATATTTGACAAGGAGTCCATGAGTGCTGATTTTGATCCCAAACCAGAATTAGTTGAAGAGGAATGTCATGCAGCAAAAGTCGACAAGGAGGCATCCTTGGGTATAGGCGACCAATCAGCACCCAAATTCAACAATATAGGGGTCGTGGACAGTGGCAACACAGCTGAAGAACATGGGTCAGCCATGGTGGTAAGGTTGGTGTGTTCAGCTTACCTTTCCAAAATTCGAGGACGAATTTTCTCCAACCTGGAGAGAATGATGCAGCCGTCAAAGACAATATGGCAAACTAAGGTTTGGATTTCATGGAGTGGAGGAATCGACTCAAAGACGAAGGGTGCGAAAAGAAGAATGCAAAAACTCGGAATGGTTTTAACTGTCAGAATGGGCAAATTTCGGGGGCCTTTTCAGAGGGCAAACGAATTCCAAATTAACATTATAATATGTTTCCGGAAAGCCCAAGACGAGCCTACATATGTTATGAAGACTTCGTCCTCCGTAACAGATCACAACAGGCCCAAATTTGGCCATTTAGATTATTGCGCGAAGACTTGAGCTGGACAACAGCTGGACACTGTGAGCTGGACGAGATGATCAGGTCTAAACTTCGTGGACCTCTACAGAGGGCATATGGGATCGGATCGTCTATTATAATATGTTTCCGGAAAGCCCAAGACGAGCCCTACAAATGTTATGAAGACTCTATCTTCTATAACGGGCTCCAGCATGTCCGAATTTGGCTGTTAAGTTTCGTGCGCGGCAAGACAATTGTTGCTTTAATTATTATTTCCAATTATCGTCATGATTTGATACGTTTATTTTATTTCCTTTTAGTTTATATGTAATTAGGTTATTAATTATTTCCCTTTTAGAAAGGTTTTTAATGTTTTAGAATTCTTTTGATTTTAGGAGATTTGATATCTTTTCCATTTAGGATTCTTTTCCATTTGTTTAGGATTTTCTTGTTAGTCAAGTTTTGCAATTCTATTTAAGTAGATTGTATTAGGGTTTGAAGGACAGCTTTTGATTAATAAAAAATACCAGAGAATTGTTTCTCAATTTCCAGTTACTATTCGTAATTGAAGCCTTTTAACAATCCTTCGTGCGCGAAGTTGAATGTTATCAGTAGCCTGATATCTGGCATCCGTGCGCGGATCAACAGATATTAGTAGGTTGTCTCTTATTTTGTTTTGCAGGTTTTTCTCGTAAGCTTCCGCTACATCAATTTCCAGATACCTAGCTAGATAAATAAGTATGTATGTATCATGATCTATACGATTAATCAATATGTATTATGTATATCGATTCATATCACTGAATTTGTAGAATAGATATTTCTACAAATTCAATATATATGCCAAGAACCAGATTTGAACTGGTGACATGAGGATTTTCATTCCTCTGCTCTACCAGCTGAGCTATCCCGACCATTACTGCGCATCATCCTCATTTTACTAGATGACCGAGGTCTATGTCAATTAAAAAAGATAAAAAATGTATTAAAAGTCTTGAGCTGGAATTCGATTTCTTGAATAAATAATTTATAAGTTTCAGTATGAGCAATGATATGAATTGTGAATCGGGATTCTTTGTTCAAGATGTTCATTTGTACGTAATCATATATACCACACCACTTGTGATTGTGATAAAAGAAAATTTTTTTTGCTCTGATACGTTTGTAAAAAGGTAGAATGAATGAGAAAGAGAACGAATTTTGAACCACTAAAAAAAAGAGGG